>CM027852.1:7803441-9015920 GCA_016097595.1 Eucalyptus pumila
GGTCAGAGATCGAGATCTTTTAGACTTTTGAGTTTGGATAACAAACGTAGGTCTCAAAAACTGGTCAGGTTATTGGCTGAGATGCTCAGGTGAGTTTTGTACGCTGAAAAGCCGAGGTCGGCATGACCCAACGCAATTGATTACTACTTAGGTTAACATGGTCTAACGAGGGTGCAGCAAGGAACTTGTCTATGTGACCGCTGAGCCCATTGTTACTCACGTCTACTCTCATCAAGGATGGAAGAGAGAATGAGGTTATTGGAAATGTCAAGTTGGGCAAGATTGGAAAGATTCTTTATGCTTGGACTCCAAGTGGCTTGGAGGAATACGAACTGTGAAGAGATTATGATAGAAACCTTGTTGAAGAAGTCGTTTCTTGATGTCGAAGATATTGGGTACTGGACCTATGAAATTGTTGGAGAGAAGATCGAGCAAAGTGAGCCAATCCAGGTTTGACTGAGTTGGAGAAACATGCCTCCTAAGCTCGTTGAATGAGAGTTCCAAACTGTTGAGTTGTGTTACGCTACCGAGTGACGATGGAATAGAGCCAGTGAAATTACACTGGTTAAGCCAAAGTATCTCCAGAGAATGCAAGTCGCCTACGGACTCTGTTAATGCTCCAGAGAACCTTATGGAGGACAAGTCCAAGTCCAAAACCTTCAAAGAGCTGTAAAGTAACCCGAAAGCTCATCGTTGCCTGATAGATTGAGACATGTCAGCTTTGGCAAAAGGAAAATGTTTGCTGCCTATGTGCCATTGACTGGAACTGGGGCTAAGGACTTCCAGAGATGGAAATGGATTTATTATTAGTCACATCAATGCCAGACATGTTTAGGGCATCGAGGGAACTCTTTATTATTCATTAATGCTCCTCTTCATTTCTCATAATCATTTATGGCTTGTCCCTATATAGGACCATAACTATATTCAAGAATAGTACTGTTATAACGAAAAATTCCATCACTTATATATTTTCAACTTTTCCTCTCTTATTTGGATGCGCGTAACTCCTTAAAAAATAGCACTCAACTTCACAATTGTCCAGTGAGCCAACAATTTTAGTACTAGAGCATATATTAATATTCTCAACCATTCCTTAATTAGGCTAGTAACCAGTTCAGCCATGTTTACCTTCAACTTTTTTTTTTTTATTAATATTAATATTCTCAACAATTTTTTATACCAAAATTT
This sequence comes from Eucalyptus pumila, assembly GCA_016097595.1. NCBI lineage: Eukaryota > Viridiplantae > Streptophyta > Magnoliopsida > Myrtales > Myrtaceae > Eucalyptus > Eucalyptus pumila. The sequence continues at coordinate 7,804,633 of CM027852.1, forward strand.
TCGTCATACGCTGCACCGAGTATGATGGTATTTTTGATTCCCTGGGGCCCATCACCGATTTTCCCTTTCTCCCTGGCAGTCGGTTATGACTTATGAGAGCAATAACCAGAAGGACATTTTCGTCATTTTGAATGGGGGCACTTTCGTCATTTGACGAGAGAAATATAAAATGGAATTTTTGGTCTTCGTCGTTTGACGAGGAAGTTCTGGATTCTGACAGATTCAGCTTCGCGTCCTTAACCTCTCTCTCCCGTCCTCCCTAGCTTCACCGCCGGCCGCCAGCTCCACCGGAAGCCACCGCCGGCCGGCCTTCCATCTCCGACCACGGCAGGCGCACGAAGAAGGCACACACTACACCCACAGGACAAACAAAGCTTCACCAGAGGTGAATCAACGTCGATTCCAGTGTTCATGACTTCGGTTGCGGGTTCCAGTGATCGTCTGGTTGCAGCTCCGATCGTGTGCTGTCCTGACCGTGAGGCGCTCCTTCGGCTCGTTCTTCCGCTTCAGGGATCGGTGGAAGGTCGCGGTAAGTTCGAATCGCATGGAAAAGGACGCCCCGGCTCAGTTGACTCCCAACCATCACTTCCGAATCTTCTCTCCACCGATTGAGCTCTTCCATTTCTTGCTCTAAATCAAGCCCAGGAGTCGTCCTCGCGTCTAATGAATGTACGGATACTGCTCAGGAAGTGTTCGATGAAATGACCGAAAGACTCTATCCGATAGTTTGTCCCGTTGCTGGCCATTAGAATCAATGCTATAGCGAGGCTGTGCTCGCTGTCTGGAAAGTCACTGAGTCGCCACCAAATCATCAGGTAGTCTCTTCTCCAATTAAACTTTGTTATCGTTGTCGATTTGTTATAGACTCGCCTCTCTTGATCTCCGTTCTGTTTTTATTTTTTTCGCCTTTCATTTGACTGCTCTGTCCGACCTTTGTTTGGTCGTCGTGCCAAGACACTTCTCGTCACCAAAAGCCAGAAGCGGGACTGCAACGGTAGAAGCCAAGGAGGCGCAGTCGCGATCGCTTTCCATAATACCGGTTGCCTTCTTCGGACCTTCCTCCGTGTACACATTCGAGATGGCCAGAACGGTATTTACTCGGGAGGTTATACGTGCTCGCTGAGGCCATAGCTTTTCGTGTCGGCAGAAGCTTATTCTAGGATTCCATTTATAGAAAGGTTCTGTCGATATTTGGTCCTAAAGTGGTGGTGCGATCAATTGTCTTTCGCATTGCAAGTTGAATCATGAAATTCCACGAACTGGACCCCTGATTTTTTGCTGGAATGTGTTGGAATTTGCCGAATTTTTGTTGTGGTGTTGCCAGAAGATTATTGTTGTAGCTTGGCTAGAATTCACTAAAAGTTTACTTGGAGTTGCCGTAATTTGTTCCTAATTGTTGAAACTCGCTCGAATATGCTGGAGTCTTGCTGAAATAAGTTGGAATTTTGTCAAAACATGCCCCCGAGTCTTTAACGATACTTTTCTAGTTCGCCAACATGCAAGACGATATTTTAATGTCATGGCTCTCCTCAAGGGCGTCCCATATGTTAGACCTTAAGGATTTTCTTGGGAAAATCTATTGATGCTGGCGAGAAGAGGAGAGAGAGAGAGAAAGAGAAGGTGGTGAAGCTGCTGGTAATTTTTGTTTCATGTACTCAGTAAAATCTTTAAATAGAATGGTAACTTTAAATAAATAAAGTAACTTCCTTGGCATCCGTAAGTTTCAGTGTTGGCGTTTAGGCTTTTTTTTCTAAATAAATTGTTTGATTTCAATTATAAGTCTTGTTTCCTTATTCAAGTTTTCACCTGTTGCTGTTGGTGAAAAATTTCGCGTAATTCTGGAAAAAGTCGATCACAAGGCTGATATCTTTATCATGTTGATTCTCCCAATTTTTTTCGATGAATTTGTATAAAAAAATTGAATCAGAAATCTCATCTTCTTACTCCCTTTATTTGGAGAAATCCCTTCGCACCCTTCCATCAGGTGACATGCCGCTTCGGTTGCTTCCTTCGTTGTTCCTCTTAGAGCATCATAATCAAACTGAGCAAAAAATGGTGCACAGACTATGTAGAATTACAGAAGAATCCATCTCTATTTCCTACGACTTCATAGCACACCAAATATCTAGTGCTTCGGCGACATCCCAATTCTAACAACGCCCAAAAACCATTGCATTCCGGGAGCCTGTATCTCAGAACGGCGTATCATCAAACACCTTACGAGCATTACCTAAGTAATCAATTTAAGCATACGTGTGAGGCTGAAGCGTGTGGATCTGGGCCGGGTGTGAGATGGGCATGGTTTAGTGGGTCATATCGAATTGAAATGCTAGGGCGATGGGGCCGAATTTATCCTCTTTTATTCATTATCATTTTGTGCCGCGGTACTTCCCACTCCAATTTCGGCTTTGATGCTCTCAGAACCCATTTTTTTACCACGTCAGTCACTCGTCTTCCCTTTGAAACTGTCTCTTTCTTTGTCCCCACAATCTACTGCGGACCTGGATTACAGGAGAAGTTCTACTTTTCAAAATAGTGATTATTAATGAATTCACAGCTATAATATTTAATTTGTTTATAGTTTTTCTCATTTGCAAGCTTCAAAAAATTTTATTGATGAAATATTTATTTTATTATAATTGTTGCATATTACTTCTCCTCCAAGTCGACACAAATATATAATATAATAAAACAATTATTGTTTTAGAGCCGTGTGTGGGACCTTCCTTTATAAATTGCTTATACCAAAGGCCATCTCAATATGGGGCACTAGTTAGGGCGAAATATTTAGTGGTTTCCTATTGCCGCACCTAGACCTAAGATGGGTGATGGGACCTGCCATGGCTGCACATAAAAGTTTCGTGAAGTGGAGTTAAGGAAGGAAAAGCAAAGAACATCGGCTAGAAACCTCACATGCGGCCTAGAACCGGCTATCTAAGAGAGCGCTGAAAATTAACATAGGCAGGTCCTTTGCGGTCGGAGATTCAATGGGAAGCATGTTTGGAGTGAGTCGTGGCGAGACTGAAAGGTTAATTGATAAATTTGCGAAGGAGGTGAGTGATAAGCACAACCATAGATTGCAATTTGCTATTCTGAGAAGTGCAGCCACTTATCACTGAGTGCAAGGTCCTAAAGGCACATTATGAGCACATTTGGATAGAAAATCAAGTGATGGATTGGATTATCAAGGCTCATTGCTGTAAAATTCCTCCTTGCAAATGGGTCCCTAGTCTCCTGCAAGTTTTATCAAGCATTGTTTGCTCTGAGGCTAACAAGTAACAAAAGCAGTTGGTTTTCCGGGAAAAAAAAAAAAAACCGATTAGCAAAATAATATAAATATTTTGTCATTCTCACACACGTAGCTCATGCGATCTAATCATTATCTAATGGCTAAATCACGTAGCTAATAACGAGGTTAATATACATAAATACAAAATTATTTCCTAAATCTCTCACAAATCTTAAATTTTATATTTAAATCATTCTCATCCCAAATCATATAGATTTGACTCTAAAAATGATTCGAAATTTCCAATTATTTTTTCTTTATACATTTACAAACTTCTTCTTCTTTTTTTCCAAACTTTTTCCCTATAATTTCTCAACAAAACCGGCCTCAAAAGATTGCATCCATGACACTTGCCAACAAAATACCGATATTCTCTCCCTCTCCTTCGATGCTCACCAATTTCCAGGCTTTGTTTATAAGAGCTATAGCTTAGACCTAACTAATCCTTCAAGTGTGTGCGTTTGTGCAAACATACCGTGCACAGCATCAATTGCGAGCCACTCAATCATGATGCCTTTCCTTCCTCTAAGCGTCCACCGGTCACCACTATTTAGAATGATGTTTGAAAGATATATTTCATGTTTCATTAGAATGTTCATGATAAATAGATAGTCAATTCTTGTTACTGGTTATTTTCGTTCCTTTGTTTTTAGTATGGTCTACGATTGTTTCTTGGAGTTGCAACAACTTGACATAGAGGATAATACTTATCCTAGGCAATTGAATTTGTGACAATTGTTGACTACGCTTGACCTTGAATTCCCACTTTCTGAAATAAATATATTTTTCATTGTAACGTCCAAATGCGGACTTCATTGTTGGCATGACAGGGTATATGGCGCACGAGATGGATGAAACGTTGATAGATTGACGAGTTCTAGGCGCAAATCGTTCTAGTCCTCATTTGTCTCTTATTGGATATTTATTTCTATCAAAATAGACGATGCCGATCCCTTTTCTATTGACATTTTGTCCATCATTTTATCGCTTCTTTCCATGGAATATGATATATCTTTTTTAATTATTTTATGGGGGGAAGATCAAGCGGTTTAATAATGAACATTTATGATTAAAGACAATAAGTGGACGGAAGGATTAGATGAGATGAGGAGAGAATTTTTATCCATTTACCTCTCTGTCGTGCGTCACGGATTCACCCCCTCCCTCTCATATTTTCCTTGTCTCCGTCACTATGTTATGTCTATTTGGTCATAAAATTTCATTCTTGAATCGCATTATTGTCCTTGCCTGAAATGGAAATATACAAAAGGATCGAGAAACATGTCGTGTGAAGATGCGAGAATAGATGGAGAAATGATGAAGTGATAGGGGTTGCCGTTATCGGCATTTTGGTGTGAATGAACGTATGGAAGATGTACAGGAGCGGTTCAAAAGCAGCTTTTGAGAATCGATCTAGATTATGGACGGTTTATTTTATTTCTTAAATTTTTGCTGCGACTGGGAAACGCATTGGGATATCTCAAGATTGATTGCACTATAAATTCGTTTTGTCGCTGTTATCGGCACTTTGGTACGAATGAAAATTCCTATCCTTATTATTTTAGCGTATTATTTTCTATCGCTTAAATATTTTCAACCTTTCATCTTTCATTTAGACGCGTGTAACTTGTGAAAAAAAAAAAAAAAGCATGAAACTTCACATTTGTCATGCGAGCCATCGACTTTAGTTTTAGAGCTGAAGTTGAAACTAATATTATGAAACGAAAAAGAATGCTCTGAGAAATTAAATTAAAATCGTGATCGACACTCTAGACTGAAATTGATTGTGGCTTGAAATGAGAAGTACAATCGGCAACAATCTCGTGGAGAGGTTAATGAGAGAGAGGAGTTGGTAAATTCTCAATGCTCTGTTTTTTGTCATTCTTTTGTACAAAGTACAGGCTAAGAATTCCGGTTGAGATTTCTGCGATATATCCTTCAATTTAGGATTTTTACTGATTTGTACTCATTTTGATGCTGTTGTGATAAACTTGGATCCCAATAATTGCTTTCATGTTGCGATTTGATCTCTTGTTTGAACCGATCACCATATGTTGGTTAAAATGCCGAAAGGAAGTTCGTGTGCAAATTCGAGAAGCATTCTCATGTCTTAGTCTGGAATGATGGTTGTATAATACACATGTTCGATTCATTTGCAGCGTATCTGCTTCCAGTGATTTAAGCCTATGGCTGAGACGTCGACATGCCATGACTACTTGATTGTTATTCAAATCCATCCTCACATGCTGTCTCTGATCCTGATATATTCTTGTTAATCATTTTTCAGGATGACCAAAGCATGTCAACTTATGCCATAAGTAGCATAGTAGAATCTAGTGGTCATGAAAATTGTTGGCATCTGACGAGTTATGTTCACTGGATTTGGATATTGTTTTACTCGTGAATCTGTCGGTAGGCCAAAAGGTCTTACGTTGCCGATTTGTATACAGGTTCAGTTGTTGCTGAATGAGTCTCAACCATGAGAATTTACAGTAGAATGCGGCTCAATTCTGTTTTCCTGTGTTTATGTTGCTATGCATTTCGGTTTTTGCAGCATAATGTTCTTTGAAAATGTCTCCTCTGGAGCCACCTGGGGGTAATTAGAACGTGGTCTTTAGTATTTGGTCCCAAGAGTTCCTGTTGTGTAATATCAGAGTTGTTTCCAAGTTATTCAAGTCATATTGTCAATTTACGTTGGATATCCGTGCTGATTTTTATAGAACTTTAATGTGTTTTTTGCGTCATATGTTGGCTAGGATTGGATTTGATAGATCTTGGTTTCATATGAGGGTTAGTTTGGTAGCACACGATGGTACATGACGTGCAGATGATTTCTCGTCATTTTTTAATGTTTTAGTAGTGATTTGGTTGAATAAATAAAGGTCACGTGCCATTGTCCGAACCATAGACTACAAGTATCGGACTCGTTCTTAGTTAAATAACATGTCCCGGGTTAGTTTCTGTAAGTGGCCATGACCCCGGGCCGGATTCTTTAGTTTACCGGATCATTCCGTGCTTATTTGTTATATGTTTCCTCTTGGAATTTCATTATTGGTCGTCATTAGGGGGATATTTATTTGGTACCTTAGAAATAGAATAAATCTTGGATTTAGCTCATGGGGATTCTTGTCCCGGGACTCAATAATGAGGTCATGTATATTCATTACCTGACATCATATCGGGTTTATTCTGTCGCACTTTACCTTTATTGCATTGATTATGATTGGTTACTTATTGGTTGTGCACCCATGCAAGTACATCATTTAGTGGTGTATGATAATACGATAGGCAAAGATCGCATGAACAATATATTCGAAAGATTGAGAATCAGTATTGAAAGGCTGGTCATTAGATAATTAGCGTAATTAAGCCCCGATCTTAGACCAATAATTTGCAAGAGTGAAGTGTACTACTGCGCTTCACTTGGCTCTTAATTGACCCTAAATAGAGTAGTGACGATTCCAATTAAATAAAATTTCTTTGATTAATCAATTGAAACTCAAACGTCACGATAGTTAGGATTTAAGAGAACTCACGTTGAACAAAAGCGAACACCTCGAACAAAGGCATCGCTCAATCGTTATACCCGCCCCCTCTAAGATTCTTTAGAGAGGGTCGCAACAATTTATGAAAGGAAGCTTTCGAAAATTAGTTATGGTAATACGTGTTATGGTGACCAGAGGAGGCGGATTTAAGGGGCTTCATTTTTTGGCACATTTTAAGGGGTTCGCCGTGCCATTTCCCTTTCCAACTTAGAAGGGGGAGGTGAGGGTTCAAATCCCCATCTTCACAAGTGGGACGGGGTGGGGACGATTTCATTTCGGGAGTGGGTTTCGACTTTCCACGCCTGGGAGCGAGACAAAAGTTTGAGAGTGAGTGTTCGAATAGGATTAGAGTAGAACCGACAAAAAAAAAAAAAAGATAGATGATGTCGTCAATTAAATCTCGTCCATGTGCTCCGAAACCAAGTGGGGTCGCCGACAATTTGCTTTAGAAAATTTGGATGCCCATGCCAATTCATTTGGGCATTCCTGTTCTCTCTTTTTTCATTATTTATTTTTATTTATCATTACAGATTTTTTTTTTTTTTTTTTTTTTTTTTTTTAACAAAAGATCTCCATCCCCATTGCTTTCATGTTTTGTTTTCTATCGCTTAAATATCTTCAACTTTCCTTGCAGGATAGCCACCTATTCAGCATGTTTGCCTTGTTCTTGTGATAATGTACTTAATGTTGTCAATCGTGCGACACGCATATTATATGTACCTTTATCTATGTGAACAGTAAGCTTGAGTTGGAACCTTATGACACCTATATTCCATTGGTCTCTCTAAATCCTTCTTATTGAACCTTCATTCTTACCGTGTTTATTCTTCAGAGATAAACTACAATCGAGAGAGAGAGAGAGTCCATGGTAAATGAAGGCATATAAATGAGGAATTAATGGAAAGGAAGTAAATAGAGCTGATAATGAAAAAAAAGGTGATAATTTTTTTATCGAGTGAACTTCACCTTTAAGATAATATAAAAATAATGGAACTCATGAACTTGCCGAATTTTTGTTGAGGTGTTGCCGCAAGATTATTGTAACTTTGCTAGAATTCACTAAAAGTTTACTTGGAATTGCCGTAATTTGTTCGGAATTGTTTAAACTTGCTTGAATGTACCGGAGTCTAGCTGAAATAAGTTGAATTTTGTCAAAACATGGCCGGAATATTTAAAGATACTTTTCTAGTTCACCACATGCAACATGACATTTTATGCCATGACTGTCCTCAAAGGCGTCCCATCTGTTAGACCTCAAGGATTTTCTCGGGAAAATCTGTAAATGCTGGTGAGGAGGAAAAATGGGTGCCATGGCAAGTGAAAAAGGAAAAGAGAGAGAAAGAAAAAAAAAAAGATGGCGAAGCTGTAGGTAATATTTTTTTTCTAACTTTAAATAAATAAAGTAAGTAACTTCAACTCGGCATTCGTTTCAATGCTTCCATTTAGTTTTTTCTAAATAAATTGTTGGTTCCAATTATAAATTGCGTTGTCCTATTTGATTTTTCACCTGATGGTATTGGTATTTCACGTAATTCTAGAAAAAGTCGATCACATGGCTCATATATCATGTTGATTTTCCCAATTATTTTTGATGAATTTTTATAAAAATCAAATTAGAAATCCCATCTTCTTACTCCCTTTATTTGGAGAAATCCCTTTGCATTCTTCCATAAGATGATATGCTTCAATTACTTCCTTATATTGTTCCACTTGATGCATCATCAAACTGAGCGAAAAATGGTGAGTAGATTATGTAGAATTACTAAATAAACCGTGAGTAGATTATATAGAATTATTGAATAATCCATTCCTATACTTGGCGACTTCATAGCGGACAAACTATATCCAACGCTTTAGCGACATCCCCATTCTAACATATACCCATAAACCATTATATTCCACGAGCCTATATCTCATAACAGCATATCATCAGACACCTGACGAGTGCTATCTAAGTAATAATGTTAAGTATGCATATGTACTGAGCAAAAGGCAACGGATACTTAGATTCATAACTCAGCTTCAGAATTGAGTAACCGAACATTTCTCCCTACAATACATTTTCTACAAATTTGATGGTGGAAGACTGGATCGGAAGATCGAAATCCCTTCCTTACTTCCCAACTCCGATGAAATCTAATGCGATTTGGAGAGCACTGGTGGAAAAGGTGAGGAAATAGCATGTCGGAAGAGCGTCGTCATGGTTCGCCTGTAGGCTCTGTGTCGCAAGGTGTGAGATGGGCATGGTTTAATGGGTTGGGCCAGACCGAAAGACTTGGGTGATGGGGGCCAAACTAGGCCCCATTGGACTCTCTCTTCTTATTTTTATTTACTTTTATTTATTATTGTTTTTGTATCTCTTTACTATTATTTATTTCTTATTTTTTTCAGAAATATATGTTTGATGTGTCGATAAAAATTAAGGTGTCAATAATGGGTTTTGTGGAATGAAGGGAGAGAGGGGGAGAGAGAGAGAGAGAGATTATGTAATGTGCTTTACAAATAGACTAATATAATAAAGTTATCCATTATCTTAGATAGGAGGAAGAACAAGGTAAAAGCTAAGGAGAAAATCCATTATGAGATTGTGTCTATTCCAACACTAATCATAACAAATATTATATATTTTGATCACTCTTATGATTGAAAAAGAGAGTATAGATACCCATCGAAACAAGTTGTTTTGTCGTACCATTTAATATTGAAAAGGTTATATGATTTCAAATATTTTGACGATAAATGTTTACAAAAAAAAATGTTTATTTATATGAAGATCATATTGAGGATTATGATGAGGCTCGAAAGATATAATATCTCATAAATTACTTATCTTTGACAAATAGTAATACCAAATGGTGTTTATTGCTTCAGCAATCTCTGCCGATTCCGAAGACTTCAACTTTTTATTGCCAACATGCAACAGTCTACATTGTCATCCAACAGTCCAAGACTCTTCATGCTAATCGAACTATTGCGAGGTATGATGCACGGAAAAAGGGCAATTATCGTGAGCATAATTTCTGCAACTTTATGTAGAAGTGCTTCTTGACTTGACTTGTCTTTTTTATTAATTAAAACAAAGAATTAGAAAAAAGAATTGGTCAGCAATAAAATGTTTCTTAGTGACACCCGGACCTCTGGAGTGCCAAAAGTTGGCACAAAGGAACACTTAAGTGCCAAAAGTTACGAAAGTAATATTTGAGTGCCAAAATATGAGCAAAATTGATCATTTAAGTGTCAATCCGGCCAAAATGCTGAAGTGGTGATTTTCCGGTGAACTAAGTGCAAAATGGCGTCGTTTTGGTGCTGACATGGTAAAATATTAATATAAAAATTAATTAAATAAAATTTAAAACTAAATTTATTTTAAAATAAAAATAAAAAAATTTTAAAAAAATTAATTAAAAAAAAAAGAGAGGGAGGTGGCTGAGGGCGATGACTCACCGCCGCTATCGGGAAGGGCCGGCGACGGAGTGGGGAGGGTCGGTTGGGGTCACCAAGCCCTAGCCGGGGCCGAAAACCCCGGTTGTCCGCGAGGGCCCACGAGCCCTCGCCCGATCTAGGGAGAGGGTCACAGCCCTCCCTAGATCCGGTGAGGGTTGGTGGCCCTCGCTCGGCCTAGCTAAGGGCCGTTGCCTTCGCCTAGATCCGGCGAGGGTTGCCGGTCGCCGAGGTTGCCGGCCCCTCGGCCAACGCACGACAACCCCGCCCCCCCCCCTTTGTCGCTGGCCCTTCTCGACGCGGGCAAGGGCTCGGCCCTAAGCCGCCTCCATTTTATTTTAATATTTGTATTTTTATTTTTAAATTTTTTAAATAAATTTAGTTTTAAATTTAATTAAATTAATTTTTTTATTAATTTTTTACCACGTCAACACCAAAACGACGTCATTTTTGCATTGTCTAGCCACGTCGGCATGTATAACGACGCCGTTTTGCACTTATTTCGCCGGAAATTGCGCACGTCGCATTTTGGGTGGATTAACACTTAAGTGATCCATTTTGCTTCGATTTTGGCACTTAGGGCGCATGACAACCATTCGGTTCTAGAAATAGTTTAGAACAGAAATAGATTTTTCTATTTTTATTTCTAGAAGAGTTTCTAAGCAAAATAACTGTTTGATAATGACACAAAATTTCTACTCTAAAAATAGAAATTTGTTTGATAACAACACAAAATTTCTTCCTTTCTGACGGCGCGTGGTTTATATTGCGACCTTTAATATAAAAAATAAAAATAAAAATGATTTAGTAACAAAAAAATAAAGAATAAAATAAATCATAAAAAAATAAAATAAAAATTATCATTTTATTTTAAAATAAAAAATCCTTAAAAATAAATTCATTTTATTTATCCTATTTTATTTTATTTTACGAATAAATTTATTTTAAAATGAATAAAAAATTATTTGGCAAAACACTCAAGGCAAATAAAAGTAATTTATTTTCATAAGTAAATTATTTTTAATAAATTTAATAAATTTATTTTTAATAAACTAAAAATAAAATGATAAATAAAAATAATTTATTTATTTTTAAATGAATAAAATGAATATATTTATTTTATTTATTTTTATTTTTAATAAAATGAGGAGAGGCGGAGGAGGAAGAGGAGGCAGAGACGTAGAGGAGACGAGGGAGGACTCATCGAAATTAGGGTTTAGTGGGAGAAATTATTTCGATTTCTCTTCTAGAAATCGAAAGTAGAAAATTTCTATTTCGATTTCTCTTCCAAATCAATTCTTTGGAATAGATTTCTATTCCGAAAATAAAAACTGAAAGCGAGTAGGTTTATCAAACGGGTTTCTTTCCGGAAATAGGTTTGGAATAGAAAAATTATTTCTAACAGAAATTTTGGTTATCGCACGGCTAAGTCTTAAGTGTCACTTTCGTAACTTTTGGCGACTTAAGTGTCTTTATTACGCCAACTTTTGGCACTTAAAAGCGATCTTTTGCCGTTTCTTAGTTGGTAAATTTTACTCTCCACTAACTAATTTTATAATTTTTTCTCTAATAAAGTTTAGATTGCGATAAAAAAAAAAGAACCAACGAACAATAATGATGCTCCTTTGTTGGTAATCATACTCTCCACCAACTAATTTAATATTTTTCTGCTAATAAAATTTCGATTGTGATAGCGCCTAGTCTCTTTTCAGAAGATGGATGCGCAGCTTCAATGTCTTATTTAATTTGAAGGTCCTTACTCAAGTACTTTTATTGTCCAATGACGATGGTACATGGAGAAATTGTCAATCAATTCTAAATATTTTGTACGAATGACAATAACATTTTAACCTTTTCAATTTTCTCAATTTAGTCCTAAACTTTTGTACAAAATTACAATATAGTCATTTTGGCTAATTTTTATCATAACCGCATAGGATGATCAATAATAATTGAATTGTACATTAGTAATTTCTGATAAAAATTGATGAGATGGACAACATTGAACTTTGTGGAAATGTTTAAGACTAAATTATCAAATTGAAAAGTTCTTGAGTGAATTGATATCGCTACAATGTATCTAAGACTTGTTGGATAATTTTTTCCTATAGTTGTGGAGAAGAAACTTATTTCATTAGAAAATTAGAAGACAACTACTGGATTCGTGCATAGTCACCGTGTTACAACTTTAAGGTTGATTGAAGATTATATTCAACTGCTTAAGTAAATAATATCTTGAGTGAGTCAATTTAAGAATATGATCCTCGAGTTGGGCCAAATAGATGAACCATTGATAAAACAACAACTTATAGTGGCAGCATACAAATATTTTATTTTAACAAATAGTAAACACTAAATCTGACTTTTTTATGCAACAATATTGCCATTTCATAATCCATAATATATATAGACCATAGTATTTTCGAAATATGAGTTTTACAAACTCAAAGAAGATATAACATCACTCATCTAGATATATCACAAACCAAACAACAAAGCCGACTCAAATTAATGAACTCGCTTTCCTATCATATAAGTGAAAAATAATATCAAAACCAAGTAAAACACTATCTCAACTATAGCTCAGCTAATTTAAGTTTAAACACTAATAAAATAACTCCCACGCATCAACAAATCGTTCACTCAAAGTGATTATTCAAATCTAAACGCAACAAGGAACTTGCCTGCAAAATACTAAAATCTCACTCTAACAAAATCGTTGCTTTAAAACAATTTTTGACTAACCCCATGGCTCCACGGCACCATAAACCTCAATTTCCCATATAAATCTATAGGTCAACAATCAAAAATCCAACTAAGTGGCAAATTTCCTAAAATTTCAAATTTTAGCCCTAAATTCAGAAATAACTTTGATTAGACGAGCAACGGTGTGAGCACTTACCAATTGTTGCGTTATGTGTCTAGTCGATTTAGCGAGGTCCCTTTGGTGTGCACATGTGAAACCTTCTTCCTCTTTCTCTTTCATTTCTTCTTCTTCTTCTTCTTTCTTTTCTTTTTCATTCTATTCCTGAACATATGCTTCTGTCCTTCTCTTCCTTTCCCTTTTTTTTAGGGCCCACCACTTACTTAAATATTACATTATCAATGAATCCCATCAATAAATACGCTAATGGAATGGAATATTATATCACGTATCAATAGTTTATTCTATTGATCTATCTCATATCAAATTACATGTCGATGGTCCATCCATTGATTAATCTTTGCTCAATATCTAACTATTGTCACGACATAATGCCTAGTAACAATATGACTAAGATTCCCCACTGACAAGATCTCCAACTATAAAGCCAGTGGCTCGACTTAGAAGGACATCCTAAACCCGGTATACATATCCACCAACCGCTCAATATCTCCATTCATTAATATGCAGAAATTCAATCCATAATCAATCTAATAGTTCGCAATGCATTTTATAAACCAATCATAAAACTTTTTGTAATTCAATTTATCAATTAAAATATAATGTTTCGAAATCTATTTCATAAACTCTCAATATTTCAAAGTACCTTGCACAAAAGATATCTCAAATCAATATAGACTCATTGCATAAACCATTCGTAACGCAATACACATATCATTTCGCAATATTTTTCTTAAAATTATTTCCAAACCATTCAAAAATTCTAACAAATAGTAAATGCTTGATATGACTTTTTGTGCACTTTTGTAATCCATAATATATACATGATTCATAGTATTTTCAAAATAGCCTCCAAGAAGATATAACACCACTCAGCTGGATATGCCCTAAACCAAACAACAAAACTCACTCGAAGCAATGTATTTACATTCCCATCAAATAAGCGAGAAATAGAATCAAAATCAAGTAAAATGCTATCTCAACTACGGCTTGGCTAAACTAAACTTAAATGCTAACAAAATCACTCCCACACGTTAACGAATTGCTTAATTGAAACGATTATTCAAACCTAAATGCAATGCATAATTCATACGTAAAACCCTAAAATCTTGCTTTAACAAAACATTGCTCTACAACAATTCTCGATTAACCTTCTTCTACACCGTCCTGAAGAGTAATTAGGACCAATTTAGTTATATTTTCATGTTCCAAAAACTACTCTAATTGGACGAATGATAGGTACGAGCACTTATCGGGTGTTGCGTTATGTAGTCGAGTTGGCTTGGTGAGGTCTCTTTGGTGTGCATATGTAAAATTCCCTTCTTCTTCATCATCTTTTCTTTTTTCTTTTTCGTTCTTTTCTTTCTTCTTCTTTTCTTGAACATGGGCTTCTATCCTTTTCTTCCTTTTTTATATTCCTTTTTCTTTAATAGACTTTTCAGCCATTCCTTTTATTTATTTTCTTTTTTTAGGCCCACCGTTCACTCAAATATTACATTATTAATGAATCTTATCATAAACATGTTAATGCTTTATTTCATTGATTAATCATATGTCATACATCAATAGTTTACTCTATTGATCAATCTCATATTAAATCACACATTGATAGTCTATCCATCAATTAATCTTTTGCTTAATACTTAACCATGGTCACAACACAATGCTCGGTGATAGGGCAACTAAGATTCCTCCCTTGACAATGTCTTCACTTATAAAACTAGTTGCTTGGCCTTGAAAGATATCCTAAGTCTAATATACATATTCATCAACCCCTCAATAGACTCATGGTGACATTGAGCACCAAACCCCTATCTTCCAATATTTAAAAATTTAATTCATAATCAATCTTATAATCTGCATTTCATAAATCAATCATAAAACTTTTGATAACTTAATTTATCAATTAAAATACACTTCACAAGACATTTCTCATAATATTTTGAAATCCATTTCATAAATTCTTGACATTTCAAAATGCCCTCCATAAAAGGTAATTCAAATCATTATAGACTCATTGCATAAACAAGCTCATAACGCGATACACATATCATTTCACAATATTTTTCTTAAAATCATTCTCAAACCATTCAAAAGTATGAACAAGTAATAAATGCTCGATCTAACTTTTTATACAACAACACTACCATTATATATGTATATATAATCCATAGTATTTTTGGAATATGAGTTTTACAAGCTAAAAAAAGATACTGACAAAATTTGAAGTAAAGGGAAAAATGGAGGAAATGATGTATAATTTGTATATGATCGACATATCTTTTTACAATATACAATCACCTATTTATAATAAAGTGGATGATTTAACTAAGGAAATAATAAAAAGAGATAAGGAATCAAATTCAATCTTTGATTGATATAATTAATCGATCATAATTCTAGATAATTTTGGATTGATTGATCGTGATCGACTATTGATTCTTGCATATCTCCAACATTTCTCCTCAAGCTAGTGGCTTATATATATCCAAGACGCTTAGCTTGCTTAGTAAATATGCATGTTATCTTTGAGATAATGGCTTGGTAAAGATATCGGGAGTTGTTATGTGGTTCCAATTCCATTTGTCTTGATAATCCCTTCTTGAATTTTACTTTGAGTGTAATGGCAATCTACTTCTCTGGAACAGCACTTTGAAGATTTCTCAGTGCAAGAGAAGAAATGGTAACATTGTCCTGATCCTCTTCATCCTCCAGAACAAGTGGTCTTCTTTTCTTGGATGGAGCTTGGATGGAGCTGTCATGGGCTCCTTTCCTTTCCGCTTTGCCACTGAAGAACCTTGGTGTGACTTGACAGGGGTTTTCTCTTTCAATCGCTCCAAAGCTTTGTCCAGCTCTTTCAAACGCATCTTGGAAACCATTTTCAGTCCCACTACCATTTGATCACATGATCGAACACATAAAATCCTAGGAGGCCGAATGTTGAAACGTCTGAAAAGCTTTGTAACAAGCCCCGAGTAAGGAAGTTTCCCTCTGTCTTTTGCCATCATTCTGTACATGTGAAACATGATTGTGTGAGGTAGGAATAATTTCTTTCTAGCGTTGATGGCATACATCAACTTTGCTTATGAGTTGGAGACGTTTGTCTTCAAGGTTGACTTGGGTCTGAGGCAATTGATCACAATCTTGTGAAGCAAAATGTTAGAGGCATTCATCCTCAAGTACGGAATTCTTCCTTTAGCCATTCCATCCAGAACAAGCTCTATTGTCGCACGACCAACAGACACACTAATTGATTGGAAAGCCCCTCGCTCCACTCCAATCACATCCGCCAATGTGTCAATGTCAACAAGATAGTCCTGGTCTCGAATGCTAAACGAAAATCTATTCGCATCTAAGAAACTGAGATTAGAATAGAAGTAAGCAGTAAGTTTTGGATATGCCTCAGTAGTCTCAAAACAAAATTGCTCAAGCAGAAGTTTAATGAATTTCTCTCTCAGCTTCACATTCATAGAATCAAGAAAATCAAAGTCTACACTCCTCGGATTGATCACCCCTCTTTTTAGCAACTTAGAGTAAAATCGCATGTGTTCATCCGAGTGAAACATATTTGTCCTTTTGCTTCGAACATTCACTACAACACCCATTCTAAGCTTGAATTAAGTGTACATTTTATCATCATCATTCCCATTAGGCTGACTAAAACCTCCAACACGTGGATCACTAGGAATATTCGCAAATTCTCGATCTGCCGACCCCAGAGTAATCTCCAATCGTTCCATTGTTTGCAAAAAGTGGGTTTCATTTTGATACCCTTTATCTTTAAAAAATTCATCGATATAATTCAAGGAGTCCCTCCCCTTTTTAAAGCGAGTAAATCTTATACATAAAAGCGGGCTTTTGAGATCTTACGGGTTCTGCGTCTTCAATGATTTCTTCCTCCAATCTACAAACACTGCCTTGAGGTCTAGTTTGAGGAGATTGACGCTGTTGAGAATGTTGTGAGCTCTGCTCTTGTCTCGAGATTCTTCTTCCTCGGTGAGGTCAAAATGTGTAGGACCCTCACGCATTTGCTGTGGTCCCCTATTCGCAATCATTGAAGACTTTCTCTGGGATGCTATTCTCATAGTTTTTGAGAGATTTCAAACTCGATTCGCGAAAAGGTGAGAACTTGGAAGATTAAACTAGAGAGTAAAAGTGAGAAAACGAAGGTCTGTGCTTTTAGGGTTTTGAGGAAGACGATCGGTATATAAAGCGTCGAAAAGAGGCATACATAACGATGTAAAAAGGAAAAAATAGAAAATGTCTTTTAAAAAATAACTGCCTTTTTGAAAAATGGATAATTTTCTTTTAAAAAATAACCTCTTTTTCGAAAAGGAATTATTGCAATAATCACGAAAACTGGGGAGATGATCGTACATTTTCGAGATCAATCAATTACAGATTAATAGATAATCGTACTTTTTCGAGATTTTATCTGAGAGATAAATTTCTAAAAACGAAAATAACTTACAGTCGTTGATCTTCATCTTCTGAGTCTGAATATCATAGACTTATCCTTGAATCTGAACTTCTTTAGACTTTAAGTTATTGAGTCTGGAACGAATAAGCTCAAATTGACTTTTCTCCAAAGGTTTTGTGAAGATGTCCGCTAGTTGACTGAATCGAGACTTCTCCATTTTGAACATGATCTCTAATGAAGTGATGTCGAATCTCTATATGCTTTGCTCTTGAGTGAAGAATTGGGTTCTTGGTGAGATTGATTGCGCTGGTATTGTCACATTTGATCTTGGTGCACGAATCTTCAATTCCAAAGTCTCTTTTTCGAGATTTTATCCGAGAGATAAATTTCTAAAAACGAAAATAACTTACAGTCGTTGATCTTCATCTTCTGAGTCTGAATATCATAGACTTATCCCTTGAATCAACTTCTTCAGACTTTAAGATATTGAGTCCGGAACGAATAAGCTCAAATTGACTTTTCTCCAAAGGTTTTGTGAAGATGTCCGCTAGTTGATTGAATCGAGACTTCTCCATTTTGAACATGATCTCTAATGAAGTGATGTCGAATCTCTATATGCTTTGCTCTTGAGTGAAGAATTGGATTCTTGGTGAGATTGATTGTCTTGGTATTGTCACATTTGATCTTGGTGCACGAATCTTCAATTCCAAAGTCTCTTAGTTGTTGTTTTATCCACAGAATTTGTGAACAACAACTTTCAAGAGCCACATATTCTCGCTTCTGCTGTAGATAGAGCTACGAAGACTTTGTTTCCTCGAAAACCATCCCAAGCAATTGACAAGTGCCCGAGGTGCTCTTCCTATCAACTCTGCATCTTGCTAGGTCTGCGTCTGAATATCCAAGAAGAGTAAAGTCTCATTCTTTAGGATACCAAAGACCTAAATTTGAAGTAGATGCAACGTATTTGATGATGCGTTTTGCATCACTTAAATGAGATTCTTTGGGATCTGATTGAAATCTGGCACAAATACAAACACTAAACAGAATGTCGAGTCTAGAAGCAGTAAGATAAAGAAGTGAACCAATGATACTCCTGTATAGCTTCGGTCAATTTTCTTTCCTCCTTCATCTTTGTCCAGCTTTGAGGAACTTGATATTGGTATGTCAATCTTTTAGCAATTCTCCAAGCCAAACTTTTTCACAAGTTATTTAGCATATTTTTCTTGGTGAATGAAAATTCCATTTTTCAATTGTTTTACTTGAAGTCCGAGAAAGAAGGATAGTTCACCCATCATGCTCATTTCAAACTCATCCCGCATAGACTTAGAGAATTTCTTGCACAAATTTTTATTAGGAGATCCAAAAATAATATCATCAACATAAATTTGAACAAGCAAGAAGTTTTTGTTTTCTCTTTTGATAAACAGTGTAGTATCTACTTTACTTTTAACAAAGTCATTTTGGATCAAAACTTACTTAGTCTGTCATACTAAGCTCGAGGTGCTTGCTTTAGACCATATAGCGCCTTTTTTAGTCTGAATACAGAGTCTGGTTTCCTTGGGTCTTCAAAACCAGGAGGTTGTTCCATATAAACTTCCTCTTGGATAAATCCATTTAGGAAAGCACTTTTGATGTCCATTTGGAATAACCCGAAATTCTTAAAACAAGTAAAAGCAAGTAATAATCTAATTGCTTCTAACCTTGCTATTGGTGCGTATGTTTCATCATAGTCTATCCCTTCTTCTTGCATATATCCTTTGGCCACGAGTTTTGCTTTGTTCCTTATGACTTTTCTTTTCTCATTCATCTTGTTCCTGAAAACCCATTTAGCTCCAATGATAGATTTATCTTTCGGTAGGAGTCAATTTCCAGACATCATTGATACGGAATTGCCTGAGTTCTTCTTGCATAGCTTCAATCCAGCTTTCATCAGTTAAAGCTTCTTCTATGCTCTTGGGTTCTATTTCAGAAATAAGAGCCACAGCACTAGACTCTTCACGCATTTTGGATCTTGTACGAATTCCCTCATTAATGTCACAAATAATGAGTTCTTTAGGATGACTAGACTTGTGCTTCCATTTATTGGTTGATTTGTTAGACTATTGATCATTTTCTTCATTTGATTCTTCAACGATCATTTGTTGCTGGTCTTCTGAAGTCTGAGCTGCTTTTGGAGATTTAGACTTTGTAGAGTTTGCAACAGGTTTAGGTTCTTCATGTTGAGTTTGAATCGATTGATTTTGCATAAAGTCTTGAAATTTAACATTCATTGATTCCTCCACAGATTGAGTCTTTTTGTTGTGTACTATGTAGGCTTTGCTGGTGGTTGAATATCTAAGGAAGATGCCTTCGTCTGATTTTTCTTCAAACTTACCAATTCGATCATTTGCGTTTTTCAATATAAAACATTTGCATCCAAACACATGAAAATATGAAACAATTGGCTTCTTTCCTTTGAACAACTCATAGGGAGTTTTCTCTAGAATATGCCTTAAGAAGACTATTAATAATATAGCATCTTTGTAGAAACCGCTTTAGCCCAAAAACGAGAAGAAATGTTACTTTCAATTAGAAGAGTTCTAGCCATTTCTTGCAAAGATCTATTCTTCCTTTCCACAACTCCATTCTACTCTAGAGTATAAGGATAGGAGAATACATGCTGAAAACCAGATTCATCACATAATTTAGCAAAGTCTTGATTTTCAAACTCACCTCCATGGTTTGTCTGTATACTGGAAATAACATACCCTTTCTCATTTTGAACTTTCTTAGCAAATTTTATAAAATATGAAAATGTTTCAGACTTACTTGCCAAGAAATATACCCAAGTAAATCGTGAATAATCATCCACAATTACTAGACAATATTTCTTACCTCAAATGCTACGAGTTCTTGGTCCAAAGAGATCCATGTGTAATAGCTGCAGTACACGATTAATGGACACTTGATTTATTAGTTTGAATGAATTTCTTATATGTTTTCCCAATACGCATGGTGTATATAGGTCAAACTTTTGGTATGTCAGGTTGGGTAATCCACGAACAAGCTTCTTTGTAGAGATCTTGGCAATTTGCTTCATGTTGATGTGCCCAAGCTTTCGTGCCATAGATTTGCTTCCTCTTGAATTGAGATTAGACATTGGGATTTTTCTGGTTTAATATCCAAGAGATAGATATTCCCATGTCTTTGCCCCGTAAAAGTCTGAGAAGAGTCTTTACTGGTTCCTGAACATATTCCTTCTTGAAAGTTGATTTTGAAACCGGTGTCGCACAGCTGGTTAATACTCAGCAAGTTGTAGTTGAGTCATTCTACTAAGGAAACGTTACTGATCGTGAGACTTCCAATCTTTACAATTCCGTATCCCACAATTCTTCCTTTGCTATTTCCTCCAAAAGAAACTTTTCCACCATTAACTTGCACAAGCTTTATAAAGCAGTTTGAGTCTCATGTCATATGTCTTGAGCATCCACTATCCAAGTACCATTTAGCCTTTTTCTTGATAGTGACATGCGTTTAAAAAAGAAACTCAAGCTTTCTTTGGTACCCATATTTTCTTGGGTCCAATGGAGTTAGTGTGATATACAATCTTTGCCCAAACCTTCCTCACAGGTTTCCAAACCATAGGACATTCTTTCTCAAAGTGCTCTGAGCTATTACACTTAGAATATTTAAGAGCACTATGGCCTACAGGTTTTACAAAAACTTTTTGGAAATGTTTTTTGTAAAAATCTTTTGTAGGTCTTTGTTTAATTCTTTCCTTTACCTTAGGAAAATCAATTAGAGGAGTGGTTTCAACAGTCATTCCCAAACCCGATTTTTTGAATTAAGGTCTTTGTGCTGAAAGAATCTTTTCTAATTTCTTAGATCCTATAGAAAATCTTTTAGAAATACTTGAGATATCATTTTTCAAAAATGCATTTTCTTTTGAAAGATTGTTTGCATTTTCTTTCAAAGTAATAACATTTTTATCTAAACTTTTGACCTTTTCTTTCCAAATAATCTCATGTTGCTTTAGTGCAGAATTTTCCCTTTTAAGTTCGGAAATCCTCTTAAGAGAGGTTTTGAGACTAAGACACAATTCATCAATATATTTGGAGACTTTAGCAGGAATTTTTAAATTACTTACCTCTATTTCACTATCCGAGTCTCGAGTGCGTCTCGAGTCGATCCCGATTCCGAGTGTGCCATTAGACAAAAATTGGCATATTCATCATCACTTTCTTCAGACTCAGTATCACTCCAAGTTTCTGCTTTAAGTGCTTTTCGATATTTCTCAACTTTTCCTTTATTTCTCTTCAGCAGAGGACAGTTGGGTCTGATATGTCCATTTTTCTTGCATTCAAAGCAGATTACATCCTTGTTGGATTCATCATCCTTAGCTGATTTATTTTGTAGCTTTTGAGAACTTTGTTTCTTCGAATTGAATCTTCTTCCTTTTCTATTCAGCTTTCTGAATCTTCTTATCATGAGAGCAAGCTCTTCATCGTCCATATCGTCTTCGAATCTGTGACATCGAATCATTATTAGATTTCAATGCAATGGATTTCTTACCTTTGGGATCTTCATTTTCGTTGATTTGCTCCACTTCATAAGACTGAAGGATTCCAACCAATTCGTCAACAGATAGTGGCATGATCCTTTGTGTCTCCCTTATTGAAGTCTTTACATGATTCCAATCCTTGGAAAGTCCACGCAGTAACTTGTTAATCTTCATAGGTTCAAAGATTGGTTGACATTGATATTCAAGACCATTCATGATTTCTGTAAACGACTAAATATGTGAGTGATAGATTCTCCTGATTTCATCTTGAATGCTTCATAATGACCGAGCATAATATTGATTCTAGTTTCTTTCACTAGATCGATCCCTTCATAGGTGATGTGCAATCTATCCCAGACTTCTTTAGCTGTTTCACAAGAAGATATTCTGTTATATTCAGTAGGTGATAATGCACAATATAAGGAATAAATTGCTTTTGCATCAAGAGCTTGTCTCTTGATTATCTCTTCTTAAGTCATTTCACTGGACTCAACAGCTTCTTTTCCTCTTTCTGAGACTATTGCAGCTTTAGGAATGATTCATTTGTCTACCACGTCCCATTCCAGAGGATCCTTTGATCTTAGGAATGCCTTCATTTTATTTTTCCATATCTTTGTAATCCTTTCCATCAAAATATGGCGGTCTGGTGTTGCTTTGTCCTTCAACCAGATCTTGAGCCAACATACTAGCCATGGATCTTTAACTCCGAAGTAAAAACACTTCAACTTAAATGAGTACGCAAGCTCCGATACCAATTGTGAAAGCTAGTACGAGCACCTAGAGGGGGTGAATAGGTGCGAAAACAAATTTTGCAGAGTAAATATTATAATTTTACTTTTGAATCGATTCTGTTTAGCAATAGATTATGAAAGGAAATTAGACTCTAACAAACAAATATTGATACGATCAAAGTAAAGAGCTTAGGGAAGAGAATAAGAATACAAAGTTTATAGTGGTTCGGCTTGATCCAAGCCTACGTCCACTCTTCCACACTAACAGCCCACCGGCTAGATTTCACTAAGAATCAAAAGAGTTGTTACGGTATAGCTCTTCCTTGATTCCACAAAGGTGTAAAGACTCGCTACACTTCCTCAAGGTCTCACGAAATATGAACGCTCTTTTGAGTACAAGTTTTCGCTCAACAATTGAATTGACAAAGAACAAGGAGCTTCGGACTTTGGAATTCTTTTATCGCGCACACACTCGAATAACTGGAACGACTTCCTTATATACTCCTCCATGCCTTCATATCTGTTGGCACTTACCAAAGGAGTTCTTCCAATCTACCCATTGGACAAAATCAATTAGGAAAATTTCGAGTTTTTTAAAGAATATGACGATAGCTCACCAATCCTGCTCGCCAATACAATCAGGATTTAGGTTTCCATAAGTAGAACCTTCCAAGTATGTTTCGTCAATCAACGGATCTAAATTACCCGAATTGAAATCAAAACGAATAACAGATTCCAAGATGCTATCTCCAGCCGAGAGATCTTCTTCAGTCGATAGAATCAAATCCTTAACAAGATACTCAGTTCTGGATAAGTCTTCTTCGACGGTCTAGAAACTGTCAATGAGGATAGACTTTGAATCTTGAGTCTGGCGGATTGGCGATTTTCAGACTTTGACTAAAGAGTCCGCAAGTCTTCGACTACTAGGCGATGGAAATTTTTTGTCATCTTCAAAACACACAAGGAAGTTTTCTCCAACACATTACGTCTTGATGGAAGATGTGGGTAATGTAAGAAACGGAATAAAACGTCGTCATCTAGTTCAAACACAATCACTACAAAAAACACACCATCACATTTGAGGGGTATTGGCTAGTAGAATAGGACATACAAATCCGGTGTTCTCATATCACAAATCGATCGTGCTATGTGGATCCGTCTAAGGTTTTGGGGTTTTCCGTTTTTGTAAATTTTCATCAATGGCTAGAGGTATATTGATCTTTACGTTTTCGCAAATCGATCTCAAATTTTGTACGAATTTATCCATGATTGATAAATGGGGATTGTCAAATTTTAGTTTATATTTAATCTAACACTTTTGCCAATATTTATTTTTGAACAAACATCATGTGCAGGCTCAATCTTCCTAACCCGCATGAAATGTGAAAGTCGACGTAGGTATCTTAACTTGCGACCGCTCTGAAGAACATCCTTTTGCTCAATCGATTTCGGAAAGGGCTTTGTGCCCGACACGGGAAACTATTAGGTGAGCGCACATACCGCGCCTCATCAACTAACAAGCTATTATCAAACTTAATTGAATGATCTCATCCATCGGACGTCTACAAAACGGAGAAATTCTCTAAGTTCAGTCATATTAAACAATCCCGACATGCTGTCTACTTGGTTTGGTATAAAGCATTGCAGTCAAAGATGGGAGCCTGTTCAATGAGGGTTCATCTTACTCCTTGATTTCACGGATATTTGGTTGATGCATGAGTCGTCCGGTTTACCATGCAGAATTCTTTCTGTTTTTTTACATCCTAACTTTTATATTAAAAGGCCAAATTTCATCTCACCTCATATTATCAAATTCTCTCAACATATGCACATGAAAATTGGAAATGCTTTTCCGAATTGAAGAAATATGTTTCATAAGGACAACAGAGCAATGTGTCTTGTGAACAAACATCATCATTGGATTGGACGTAACGGTTGATTTCCAACCAACATATTGCCCAAAAAGTTAACATTCATTAAAAAGAAATTCTACTAATGTTTAATCACAACTTTTCATGAATTTCGAGTTTCGACATTATTGTAGGCTTTTTAGATCTAGGTAAAGTACTTCTAAGTACCATCTCACTGCATCATCAATGACATTCTAGCAAAGTGCTACCACGAATGTGCATTTCAACCGCTAGATCTAGTAAACAAGATTTTTATACATAAGAGTTTCATACATTTAACGGTCAAAGAGTTTGAATTTGTGACTCATGGTGGCTTTATGATGCCTAAGTTAGTAGTTATTACACACGAGAGAGAGAGAGAGAGAGAGAGAGAGAGAGAGAGAGAGAGAGAGGGTAGTTGCGGGTTGGGTGGCAATTATGCTAACCTCGGTGGATGAACGGGCAATTATGCAAAGTCTTGTTTATATGCTGTTGTCTCACCTGCCATTTTCAGCAGAATTATGGCTTGTGAATCAGCCAAAGCTATACGGGACTTCCTCAATACCGAGTATCAAGGAGATGAAAGGATTAGAAGTATGAAGGGGCTAAATCGATCACGGAAATTCGAGAGACTGCAAATGAAGGAGTCGAGACAATTAAGGAGTATTATGATAAGTTGATAAGCATTGCAAATCAGGCAAGAGTTCTAGGCACTGACCTCTCTGATAATAGGCTAGTGCAGAAGATTCTTGTCTCCTTGCCCGAAAGGTTTGAGGCAACCATTGCCTCTTTGGAGAATACCAAGGATTTGTCTCGAGATCAAGTTGGCGGGAATTGCTAAGTGCTTTGCAAGCACAAGAGCAGAGGAGGTTAATGAGGGTGGAAGGAAGTACAGAAGGAGCTCTGCTGGCCAAAGAATAGCAGAATGTAGGAGGAAAAGTCAAGAAGTGGAAAGGGAAGAAAGGAAATGGCAGTAGTGGTTCAGAAGCTGCTGCAGGAGAGAATAGTGTGAGCAACTCCAAGAACAATTGTGGAAGATATTCCTCATGTCAGCACTGTGGAAAAAAGAATCATCCACACTTTAGGTATTGGAAGAGGCCAAATGTAAGGTGCAGAAAGTGTCATAAGCTTGGACACATTGAGAAGTTCTGCAAAGAGAAGAGAGATTAGCAGCAGGGTGAGGCACATGCTGCAGTTCAGCAAGAGGTAGATCAATTGTTTGTTGACTCTTGTTTCTCCTCTAGTACTCCGTGTGACAGTTGGCTTGTTGATAGTGGTTACACAAACCATATGACAAGTGATGAAACGATGTTTATAAACCTTGACAAGTCATTGAAGTCAAGAGTGAGGATTGGGAATGGGGAGTACTTAGAAGTGAAAGGTAAAGGGACTGTAGCAATGGAGAGTTGTGCTAGAACTAAGCTGATTTCTAATGTGATGTATGTGCTTAAAATTGATCAGAATTTGCTGAGTGTGGGGCAGTTGATAGAAAAGGGATTTAAGGTGATATTTGAAGAGGAGAAGTGTTTGATCTTTGACTCTAATGGTCAGGAGTTGTTCATTATAAAAATGCAACAGAAAAGTTTTTCTTTGAATCCTCTTGAGAAGGAGCAGATGGCATTCAAGTGTCAGGCTAATGACTCGGAATTATGGCACAAGAGGTTGGGGCACTTTCATCATAAAGGCGTGCTGTTCATGCAGAGGAATGAAATGGCAACTGGGTTACCAAGCCTGGAGGAGCAGATCACAAG
Organism: Eucalyptus pumila; assembly: GCA_016097595.1. Taxonomy (NCBI): domain Eukaryota; kingdom Viridiplantae; phylum Streptophyta; class Magnoliopsida; order Myrtales; family Myrtaceae; genus Eucalyptus; species Eucalyptus pumila. Next base: position 7,831,123 of record CM027852.1, read on the forward strand.
GTGCAAAGCTTGTTTGTTGGGCAAGCAGACAAGACGTCCCTTCAAGAAATCCACTTGGAGAGCGACAGAGAAGCTGCAGCTGATTCATACGGATCTATGTGGTCCACAAGTGACTCCTTCACTAAATGGCAGCAGGTATTTCATTATTTTCATTGATGATTATACTAGAATGTGCTGGATTTACTTTATGAAGCAAAAATCAGAAGTTGCTGAGGTATTTACGAAGTTTAAGAAATGGGTTGAGAACCAAAGTGGCTGCAAGATTCAGGTCATTAGATCTGATAATGGAACAGAATACACTTCACAGAGGTTTAACTCTTTCTGTGAAGAGGCTGGAATTGAGCATCAGCTTACTGTTCCTTACTCTCCACAGCAAAATGGAGTTAGTGAGAGGAAGAATAGAACAATTATGGAGATGACTAGGTGTCTGCTTTATGAGAAGAATCTACCAAAAGAGTTTTGGGCAGAAGCAGCAAACACAACAGTTTTTCTCTTTGAATAGATTACCTACGAGGGTATTGGAGATGAAGACACCTTTTGAAGCTTGGTTTGATGTCAAGCCAATTCTAAGAAATTTGAAGGTGTTTGGCTGTTTGTGTTTTTCTCATATTCCACAGGTCAAGAGAGACAAGTTGAGAGAGAAAGCTGAACCTGGGTTTTTTGTTGGCTACAGTTTAGTGTCAAAAGCTTACATGATCTATCAACCACAGACAAGGAAGGTGATCACTAGCAAGGATGTTCAATTCCTAGAAGATGAGAAATGGGATTGGACAAATGAGCCACAAGGCAAGCACAAAGAGGTCTCATTGGAACCGGACGAACTGGTGGATGATGTTCCAATTAGAGGTACCAGATCTTTGACTGATATATATCAAAGGTGTAGTGTGGCTGTTTAGGAACCTACGGGTTATGAGGAAGCTAAAAGCGATCATAGGTGGATGAATGTAATGAAGGAAGAGTTGGCTATGATAGAAAAGAACCAGACATGGGAGCTAGTGGAGAGGCCTCAAGATAGGAAGGTGATTGGAGTAAAATGGGTTTTCAAGACCAAATTTAATCCTAATGGCTCAATGAATAAGCACAAGGCCAGGTTGGTGGTGAAGGGATATGCACAAGTTTGGGGAGTTGATTTCTCAGAAATCTTTACTCCCGTGGCAAGACTTGATATAATTAGAATGATTCTTGCTTTGGCAGCTCAACAAGGATGGAAGGTATATCAATTAGATGTGAAATATGCATTTTTGAATGGAGTGTTGCAGGAGGAGATTTATGTTGAGCAGCCAGAAGGCTTTGTCACACCAGGCCAGGAGGAGAAAGTTTATTTGTTGAGAAAGGCTCTCTATGGCTTGAGGCAAGCTCCCGAGCATGGTACGGTAAGATGGATGAGCACTTGTTGGGTCTAGGTTTCAAGAAAAGCTTCGGTGAATCCACTCTATATGTCAAGAAGTTAGTATCGACTTAGTGGTGGTGTCTCTTTATGTGGATGATATGCTGGTGACGGGGAGTAATAGTGCTCGGATTACGCATTTAAGCAAGAGATGATGAAGATGTTCGAAATGACTGATCTTGGTGAGATGTCATATTTTCTACGAATGGAAGTTAGGCAGACTCAGAATGAAGTTTTTTATCTGTCAAAAGAAGTATTTGAAGGAGATCCTAAGCAGATTCAACATGGAGGAGTGCAAGAGTGTGAGTACTCCAATGGGTCATAAGGAAAAATTTCAAAAGAAGGATGGATCGGTACCTACAGATGAAAGAGTTTATAGAAGTTTGATTGGCTGTCTTATGTATCTCACTGCAACTAGGCCAGACATCATGTTTCCTGTAAGTGTCTTATCTAGGTTTCTTAATTGTGCAAGTGAGTTGCATATGGTAGCTGCAAAGAGGGTGTTGAGGTACTTAAGAGGTACTCTTTCATATGGGATTAAGTTTTGTAGAGTTTAGGAGTTTAAGTTGCAGGGGTATTCTGACAGTGACTGGGCAGGATCAATGGATGATATGAGGAGCACATCAGGTTATTGCTTTACATTTGGGTTGGCATGTTTTTCCTAGTGTTCAAAGAAGCAGGGGCTCAATCAACTGCAGAAGCTGAGTTCATTGCAGCTACTACAGCTGTGAATCAATCATTATGGTTGAAGAAGCTAATGGATGATCTGCATATGCAGCAAGAAGAAGACATAGAAGTGTTTGTGGATAATCAAGCTACTTTGGCCATTTCACAAAATCCGGTATTTCATGGAAGGACAAATCATTTTAAGGTCAAGTTTTACTTCTTGAGAGAAGTGCAAAAGGCTGAAGAGGTGAAACTGGTGTACTGCAATTCAGAAAACCAGATTGCAGATATATTCACGAAGTCATTTCATGTTGGTCGATTTGGACTTCTCAGGGCAAAGCTAGGAGTGTGCAGTACTTGATTCAGGAGGAGAGTGTTGATGTATCAAGACTGCACGTTCTGTTTTCTTTTATGTTTTGTTTAGTCAGTTTGTTGGTGTCCTGTTTTCTAGGGGTTGGTTAATTGTTGTTTTACTTAGTCAATCTTATCTTGTAGGAGCAGTTAGCTGCACGTATTTTAGATATTCTGGTTTGTTGCTGGTTTTGTGGACTAAGCAAGCCGTTAGTGGGCAACGTGGGTTTGTGGTTACGTTCTAGTATGTATTTTGAACATTTTCTTTTTTTCAATTTTTCTGAACACGATGCTCTGTTTCTGCTGTCAACTTGTTCTCTGTTTTTGCTGTCAACTTGTTCTCTATTCTTTTCAAAAAAACAACAAATGAGCTTAGCTTCTTTAGGGAGAACGTTTCAACCAAGGTCACGCCGGCCGCCTTCAACTGGCCTGCATGCCATGTCCGACGGCGGCTGTCTTCCTCTCCGGCATGTCCAGGACACGTGTCGATCACTCATAGGTATTGTCAAATCTGTCGTTAATCATCACACCTAATGTAGATTCACAGATATGACAGCTTGTAAGAACTATGCGCGACGAAAACTTGAGTCGCTGTTGGAAAATAAATGGTGCACATTGACAAGTAGTAGAAGTCTATGGCGAGCTCACCGTCTTCTCGTCAACTGGATCGGAACTAGGAAAGGGATTATGGTCAAAACTGAAGGCTTTTTGTGAAGACATAACGTGGAAAATCTCCAGGAAATATGATGAATGGACCGCTTTTCTTCATGCCATGTTTTTTTATGTGTGTTCCAACGTTACGTGTATTTATGAGAATTTATTAACTGGAAAAGTTCAAATTTTGCCAACTCATATACTTTGAAATTTCTGAAATCCAAAACTTCTGAAATTTTGCTCACGATCCAATATTTATATTTAAATTTACATATTACATTTTCATAATTTTTGAAAATCTTAATAATATATTTCAAGTTTTGGTAATGTTTGCACGTTCTGTCTTTTTTTTTTTTTTTCCTGGAAGAATTTGCCGCCCTTTAGGAGCTTTATCCAGATATTCCCCTTGGGCTTATGCAATAATAGTATTGCGAAAAAGGTTTATTCGGAGTTATTTGACTATGCTGCAAGGTAAATAATCTTAAGTAGAAGCTTTAATTAGTACGTCTCTTCTATTGTTGTATGGTATTATTTATGCAAGATTACAATTCTTCGCAATGCATGACACTTAAAATTGATGAGACAGCGTGTGGATGTTTTCTTTTTAAGGGCAATAAATAAACTAGGACCCATCTTGATGAGGTATAATTTTGGCCACATGATAGTTGGACTTTTATGTCACATGGTACAAACCACTTGCAATGACTTTGGACTCTTATGTATCCGATAGTGATACATAATAGTGACCTTTATGGTCTTGGATTTAGAACATATCCTGTTATCCATGAGAACAAGGGAGCTTGTTTATTAAAGATAGAAAATCTCCATGGGATGATCAACTTAACAAAATCAAATTCATAATTTGTCACTTTAACCCGAGAGAAAAACTTTATAAATAGCCACCTAATGGAAAAGCAAAATGTGCCAAGCCAGAGCTACCAAATACCTCTCCAATATTCATAATGAGGAAGGCCTTTCTTCTTGCTTGTGCTCTTTTGATCTCGTTCGCTCTTCTCCTCCTTCCTTCCACCGAAGCTCGAGCACTCCTTCCAGGTGAAGACCTTCCGGGTGATCTCTCTCTCTCTCTCTCTCTCTCTCTCTCTCTCTCTCTCTCATGTTTCGAATCGATGTGATTGGTCAAAGAAATACAATTAATCTTCTATCTGATGATGTCAGCAAGAATGGCACCACCGGCGACAGAGTGCTCAAAATTTCCGCATAAACCGTGCACACCGGTACGACCTCCAAGATGTGGTTATCAGAGACGTTGCCCTCCGGGAGTTAGTCCTACAGAGCCATGAGACCATGCAGTTAGAGTAAGCCGCTCGTGACGGCCAAATTGCATCATAATAATATGAAGTACTTTCACGACACCGTCATCGTGAATGAATAAAGAAGCTGAGTGAAGTCAGTCACTTGATGGAGCCTTTTTTCAATACCTAAAAATGAATTAAGGATGAATACTATGTAGAGGATGCAATTTAATGTATGAAACGATAAAGCAATGAATGAATCGTCTAGTTTATGGTATGTATCTTTTGAAAGGAAAAGGGAACAGCGACAGAGCTTGTCACAGGCTTCATCTTCTCTTTCAAATTGCAATATGATGAATTATCTAGATGTAAGTGCAATGAAGTGCTTGTCTAATCTGTGAAAGTAGCTTCCAGGAGTTCCTGAATTTCTTGCCTGCCTGGGATTTTCTTCATCGAGGATGGAGAAGTATCTGTCTCATCTCTGTTTTCACCACGAATTTTTCATATCTTAGCTTATTTTGAAAACAAATAGGTGTGGCTGTTTGGAAGGGAATGATTAATAAGGCAATCTGTAGCATTCATCGCTAAAGAGTAAAGAGTATAAACTATGATGCAAAAATTTTCCAGTCCGAGAAATCCTCCAGTAAAATCGAAGCAACATATATATGATCCTTCCATTCACAGTCATATAGTATAAGGTGCAAGTTCAACATCTTTGTGTTCTAACCAAAATTGAGCTTGGTCAATTGAGGACTTTCCAGCTTGAAGAAGTTAATAACAGAAAAGAACTCTCGCAGAAATGGCAGCAGACTTTCTTCGAAACTGATAACAACTTGGCATATAATTGGCTTCACATCAACCAATACTAGTTAAACGAAGCAGATAAATTTGCATTGCATTTGAGAGAAATCAACCACAACAAAAAGAGGTTCTCAATGTTTCAGGGCAAGCTTTCTCATTCAGTTCTGATTTCATAGAACAAAACCAATGTCAAAAGAGCGAGACCATTCCTTGCCAGAAAATGGCCAATCTGAAGTCCGTCTGGATCTTAAACAGCATATACCCCAGCATAAACTTGCAAGAGAATGAAAGCTTCATCCAACTGACCATCCTTCATTTACTTCATTTTTTTCTTATGACTCAACAGTAGACTCATCTTGATGTTCCTCCGTACGAGCAAGTCTTGGATTAACGCGGTGAACCTGAGCCCAGCTGACATGCATCTATCGTTGGATGAAGCGCGCCGAGTGGAACCCACATAATCCTACGATGCATGTAAGTCGGGCTATATTATTTACATACTTGATGGTTGGACGCTTACGTTACACCCAATTTTGCCACTGCACTTACGGAGAAAATTGAGTGGGCATTGCAAGATGATGTACCTATCAGATTCTAATAGGGCCTATAGTGGGTGAATTAAAACCTCTCTTTCGTCAACTCACTAGGATTAACTCAATTAAGATAAGGTCTCTACGCACCCTCAATTACGTTGATATAGTGCCAAGTGAATTGACGACACTGCACAAGATATTATGTTCATATCGAGCATCGTTACACCCAATTTTGCGACCGCACTTACGGAGAAAATTGAGTGGGCATTGCAAGATGATGTACCTATCACATTTTTGCCAATTGAATCCTAAATATTCTCATTTTTGCTAATCGAGTCTATCTAGAAAGTATTGAAGTGGACCGGCCAACATGGCACGGCCGGTGTTGACGTGGATGATTGTTGGGAAAATATTTTTCTTTCATTCATTTTTATAGCAATACAAGCGATCATTTTTTAGAAAAAAAAATTTCAAATTATCCATTTTTCGTAAAATAAACGGAGCCTAACACAAAGAAAATGAGGAATAAATCCACGTGACAGAGAATATCCTAAAAAAGGGGAATAAATAAAATTAAAATCTTTATGCTTGTCACGCGCGAATTTAGAATAAGGTAGAGTGACAACGTGGGTAATCTTTGCGAGATATATAATTGCGTAATCAGAAAAAGCAAAACAAGCTTTATTCCTAATCCGTTCATAAGCATGGGTAAACGGAAGCTACTGATACCTGGTGGAGCGACAAAGAGGACATGACTCCCTCCTCTCCGGCCACTTGCCGATGCACTCTGCATGGAAGACATGCTCCCAATGCGTCCGACCGGCCATAGACTCGGCTCAGAGCTCCTCACGACAGATCAAAGGAGCCCTTTCAATGCCAATCTTGCGCTGTAATTCCCCACCCAGCAAGTTCGAAGGCCATCATGTCGTCCAACGGCATCACTGCCGCAACGAGGACTCAGAGACCCGTGGTGACGACGGATATATATATTGATCTTAATTTGTCAAATGCGATATTGATTTTGTAAAATCATTATCTGTCATGTATGTCATAATAGACATTAAACAAAACATGTGGAAGAAGAAGAGATGCTAAATTAGAGAGTACTAGGATTAGAGATTTGCTAAAATGACTATGAAAAATAATTTGCAGAGTAAAGCTCGCGTGGGAACAGGGAACATGGCTCGGTGTGACAAGAAATTTACCCACATTAATATGCTTTGAAGTGCTTTGCTGCAATCGAATAATGTCCAATGAAGTCACCCATGTTTATCCCGATATTCAATTTATGTTCCCCGAAGAAGATTATGCTCTACCTCTTCAGGAAAAAATGATTAAAAACAGTATAGTTTAAAGAGAACACTTAGAAAACTTCGTAATGATGCATACATACGCATCTCGTTTTCCTAGGTAAGATCATTCTACTGCAAAGAGAGATGCATTTCAGCGTGTGCAATTGTAATACAGGGTAATATTTCTTAATCATCTCGAAATTTGAAATAAATTATTTTTCTTTTGTTATATGGATGGAAAAGCAAAAAGAGGACAATAAAGAAGACAATAACTTGAGCGAGGGAGAGTCGCGAGGGATCATGGAGGTGATGTTCCTTCAATTAGCGAGCCGCAAAATAACGTTCATAGCTCGGCACCTAAACTAATAATGGATTACCTTGTTAATTGTCTTAGTCCAATTGTGATTGACTTGCCTTTGAGCAGATCGATAAGGTAACTAAACCTGACCTAAATCACCATCACTACATTGCAACACAAGAAAGCGTGAAAAGTATCAAGTCGGATGGTGAGAGTGGTGGCTGGTGCCCTTTTCAAATGACCTTGTCTTTTAACTTGTGGGAACTTTCTTATGAATCATGTATAGATTCGGCATCCTCGCAAGACCAACATTATAGTTGAACAGATAAAATTTCATGCTTAAGGCACGAGCTAGATGAGTCAATATCTCAAGTTCAAAACCCAATTCAGCATAATATTGTATGGCTCTCGGTTGAGAATAATTTATTCCTTACTAGTAAGTCTAGATGGCTTTTTTTTTACTAGATCCAAGTGAACAGCTCTAAAATATCATCTCACTGCATCATGACCCACGTTCCGATAGCTTCGTGGCTCCAAATTTGTATTTCTAACATTTAGCTGGTAAAGTTTTTTAATAAATGCATCTAATAGTGGAAATCCCAACACAATAAAATATCTTATTAACATGAAAACTGATCCTACAAAATCATTCAAATCACATGTCAAGGATTCAACCTATACCCTCACTAACAAGTGTCCAATTTTGTGATCTGGGTTGGCTCTATCATGCTTAAGTCAGTAAAATATGAGAGAGAGAGAGAGAGAGAGAGAGAGAGAGAGGGGGGGGGGGGCATTTGAAAGGGCAAGAGAGAGAAGTTGGAAAGGGATTCGGGTCAAAACTGAAGGCTTTGTGATGACAAAGTGTGGAAAATTTCAAGGGAAAATGACAAATGGACCACTTCTCTTTCTATCATGATTTCAACATGTACAGTTCAAAAAGAAGTAAGAAGAATCAACTCCACGTGACTTTCATCTTTTAATTCATACTTTAATCTAAGTTCTCTGGGAGGTCTTCGAAGTTCTCTTTGGTGTAATCAATGGCCAAATCTGCTCCCAAATTCCTCAGCAAGTCCAGCTTTCCGGTGCTTGATGTAGCTGCCACTCTTGATGCACCAAAGACTTGCTTGGCGAGCTGTGTTTTTGGACAGAGAGAATCTTATATTTATATGTAAAAATATCACCCAAAACTGGATCCTAAGAACCGAAACTTCCACATATACATAGATGAAACAATAAAATGATTACATCCTACGTGTGGTAATCTCAAGGTCTAAATTGAAGTAATAGTTGAGCAGATTCCAACCCAATAACCATTGACATCATTGTTTCTGTTATTAGCTTTTCATTTTTCTTCTCCAGGCATTGACAGAGCTTAGCAATTTGCAATGATATACCTGAATCACAAGGCTACCGATACCACCAGCACCACCCAAAACCAGGATGGATTTGCCAGGCGAGAAGTGAGTCCTCTCGAGGCCTTCGTAAGCGGTTTCAATGACCAAGGGAAGTGAAGCCGCTTCAGCAAAGCTCAAGTTCTTGGGCTTGAGAGCCAGCAGCCTCTCTTCCACAGCAGTGTATTCAGCCAAAGTGCCATGTTGCTTCGGGCGGACCAAAGATATCTCATTGATATCCCCATACACTTCGTCCCCAACTTTGAACTTCTTCACTTGATCCCCGACTTTCACCACCACACCAGCCACGTCGTAGCCCAGCACAATCTTAATGGACATCAAAGAAGAAAGAAAGCCATAAAAAAACCATTCCAAAAAAGTAATTAGAAGCTAATAACCAATTTGTAATGATAATTCTCGAGAAAGTCTTCTGATAATCAAGTTCTTATGCTGGCCAAAAATCACTTTTTACAAGTCATGCTATCGCAATTGATGATATGCAAATCGATAAGTTCAAGATCATAAAAGATTCTCATTCAGCAGAAATCTGTAGTCACGGCCGTTGGACAAAAAGAAAAAAGATATTACATAGTATGATGTCTTACGGGAGGTGGGGAGTCGTCGTCCTTTAAGAAGCCGCGAGCTCTCTTGGCATCAATGATATTTAGGGCAGCAGCAACATCCTTAACAAGGACCTGGTCTTCCTTAATCTCAGGAACCCTGACATCCGAAACTAGCTTGAGGACATCGTTGGGGTTCCCAAGTTCGGCATATACCCAAGCCTTGATCTTGGAGGGGATGGTGAAATCTGAACTGGAAGCCATTGAATGAGCGAAAGCCGAGCTAACTAAGCTTGTCAATCTGTATAAAGAATAAGTAACTTCGTAGGGATTGGTGAGAGTATAGAAAAGAACAAAGCTTTTCCTTTTTGGTTTTTGGGTAGTTGAAGGGAACCCACCTTGTCAATCTATATATAGTTTAAGGTAGAGGGTGGATGAGGTTTATCATCATGGATTAGCAAGGCTTGACTTTGGTTTAAGCATTTTGGATTTGGCAAAGTACAGAGACATGGATGGGGTCCAAGTACCTTTTTGTCTAAATGCAATCTAGGGGTCAATTTCATCACGTCACGATAATAGTTTAGACGTTCTTGGTAGAATAGTCATCATATCTATACATGATATGCTCTTTAATCTATCGCCAACGTAACATTTCTAATCTATTTCGTAAATTCAAGTGGGAGCGGCTAGCATAACAGCTGGTTGAAGAAGGACGGTCAAAAGGTCCAACGCTAACCACAAGTCTTTTTTGAGGAAATAGGAAGAATTCTCTCTGTTTGTTTGGCAGAAAATGAAATGATTTAAAATACATTTTCTCAATAACAATCATTTGTATCACTTACAAAAATGAAATAATGAAAAATATTTTCATTATTCATGAACATATTTAGATATAAATTGTTATCAACCATGAAAACATTTTCTATTAAATAATTATTTCAAGGATACACGCGATCATTTTTAAGAAAATATCTTATAAATAATTTATTTTCCACAAAACAAATAAAGCTTTGATATGTATTTTCTTTTCTTTTTGCTTCAATGTTTCCTTTGGCAAGCTCAAATTTAGAGACAAAAATCAGAGGTAGGAATCAAATTCAATCTTGGATTGATATAATTAATCGATCATAATTCTAGATAATTTTGGATTGATTGATCGTGATCGACTATTGATTCTTGCATATCTCCAACATTTCTCCTCAAGCTAGTGGCTTATATATATCCAATACGCTTAGCTTGCTTAGTAAGTATGCATGTTATCTTTGAGATAATGGCTTGGTAAAGATATCGGGAGTTGTTATGTGGTTCCAATTCCATTTGTCTTGATAATCCCTTCTTGAATTTTACTTTGAGTGTAATGGCAATCTACTTCAATATGTTTCGTTCCAATTCCATTTGTCTTGATAATCCCTTCTTGAATTTTTTTTATTAATTTTTTACCACGTCAACACTAAAACGACGTCATTTTTGTATTGTCTAGCCACGTCAGCATGTATAACGACACCGTTTTGCATTTATTTCGCCGGAAATTGCGCACGTCAGCATTTTGGCTGGATGAGCACTTAAGTGATCCATTTTGCTTCGATTTTGGCACTTAAGTGTCATTTTCGTAACTTTTGGCACTTAAGTGTCTATTTATGCCAACTTTTGGCACTTGAAGCGATCTTTTGCCGTTTCTTAGTTGGTAAATCGTACTCTCCACTAACTAATTTTATAATTTTTTCACTAATAAAGTTTAGATTGCGATAAAAAAAGAACCAACGAGCAATAATGATGCTCTTTTGTTGGTAATCATACTCTCCACCAACTAATTTAATATTTTTCTGCTAATAAAATTTAGATTGTGATAGCGCCTAGTCTCTTTTCAAAAGATGGATGCACAGCTTCAATGTCTTATTTAATTTGAAGGCCCTTACTCAAGTATTTTTATTGTCCAATGACGATGGTACATGGAGAAATTGTCAATCAATTCTAAATATTTTGTACGAATGACAATAACATTTTAACCTTTTCAATTTTCTCAATTTAGTCCTAAACTTTTGTACGAAATTACAATATAGTCATTTTGGCTAATTTTTATCAGCACCGCATAGGATGATCAATAATAACTGAATTGTACATCAGTAATTTCTGATAAAAATTGATGAGATGGACAACATTGAACTTTGTGCAAACGTTTAAGACTAAATTATCAAATTGAAAAGTTCTTGAGTGGATTGATATCGCTACAATGTATCTAAGACTTGTTGGATAATTTTTTTCCGATAGTTGTGGAGAAGAAACTTATTTCATTAGAAAATTAGAAGACAACTACTAGATTTGTGCATAGTCACCGTGTTACAACTGTAAGGTTGATTGAAGATTATATTCAACTGCTTAAGTAAATAATATCTCGAGTGAGTCAATTTAAGAATATGATCCTCGAGTTGGGCCAAATAGATGAACCATTGATAAAACAACAACTTATAGTGGCAGCATACAAATCTGAAGCTTTCAAGGCACAACAATAAAGAAAGAAAGGCTGGTCTACAACTTGAAGGAGAGAGGGAGAGATAAGGAGACAATGGGGCCACCAAGGCTTCAATCTTCATCCAATTGGTCCCCTTGACCAATTCCCTCTACCAGCTACCTTCCTTGGCCTCAAATCACCCACTAAGGCCTCGAATACAACCTTTGAAATGGTCCAAAAGCCATAGACAAGGGGGAGCTACGAATTTCTCAAGAATTTGGTTTCAATTGGACATTTAATCATTCTTAATTCAACACAAACCGGCCTTTATAAATTCAACCAACACCTCATTGATCAAATTGGTATTTTTCCTCACCAATTGATCCCACTTGCATCCCAATTGCACAATAAAAAACGGTCCTCGACTTTTTCTGGACAAAAATGGCCCTAGGACGACTTTTTTCCAAAAAGTCTCAGTTTGCAGAAAAATCTTCGGAGGTGGAGTCGATGTTCCTAAAATGGCCTGTGACAAGAAAAAACTTTCAATTTCTAAAATCGGATTCAAATTTGCGGTTAATTTCAATCCAGCGCGATTTTAGCGTGACTTAAGCTATCGGGTAACTTTTAGAAATTTTTAGTGCAAATGACACGTGGTCGATTTTCTTTGAACCACAATGAACCTCTTCGACACATTGGTGACTTTCGGTGGTTGTGAAAATCTCGAGATTTCAAATACGAACGCAAGGTACCAAAACGATAGAAAAATCAAATTAGAGCCGATCAATGAGATTTTTGTAATTTAGTGGGATCACTCACGTTTAACCACGCATCTCGGTCGAACCGACCTATCTCTGATCTCTAATCAATTTTTAACTGTGCCGTAATGATCTTGGCAGATGAGCACGGTCAAGCGGCCGACTCTTGGTCGAATCCTCAAGTCTATTTGCCATAAAATCCTTAATGGCTTCCATATATAGTCTAGTTATCTCACCAGTAATCAGCTCTAAGAACAGCACTATAGGCGCATCGATTAAATGATTGATTTATTCAACTAAAAGCAGAATTAAAAATCTATGATGTCACAACTCTTCCCCTCTTATAAAAATTTCGTTCTCGAAATTTAAACATTTACAATACTTAAGCAAAAAGGTGGGGGTACAAACGTCTCATCAACTCTTCAGTCCCCCGGGTTGCTCCTTCGATACCGTGGTATTACCAGACCACTTTGACCATCGAGATGGTCTTTGTATGCAGAACTTGCTCTTTTCTATCCACAATCTGAGTCGGGCTTTCAACATGACACTCGGTCATCCACGTCCAATTCCTCGAAATTGAGCACGTGAGTCGGGTCAGGCTCATACTTCCTTAACATCGACACGTGAAAGACGTCGTGCACTTGCGCCAATCTCGGCGGCAACGCAAGACGATACGCTAGAGTTTCAATTCTCTCAAGAATCTCAAACGGACCTACGTACCTCGGACTCAATTTTCCCTTCTTGCCAAAGCGCAAAGTTCCCCTCATTGGTGACACATTTAGAAAAACGTGATCACCAACTTAGAATTCCAAAAGCCTTCGACGCTTATCTGCATAACTTTTCCGACGACTCTGATCAATCTTTAATCTGTTTCTGATCACTGCCACGGCATCCACCGATTGTTGCACCAACTCTAGGCCTATAATCTTTCTCTCTCCAACTTCATCCCAACACATCGGTGTTCTGCATGATCTACCACACGGCGCTTCAAATGGAGCCATCTAGATCCTCTGCTGATAAATGTTTTTGTAGGCGAATTCCACGAGATGAAGTTGTTCCTCCCAACTTTCTTTAAAGTCTAGTACACAAGCTCTCAACATATCCTCCAGGGCCTGAATTTTCCTCTTAGACTGACCATCCGTTAGAGGATGATATGCCGTACTATACTGAAGCTTTATACCTAAAGCACCTTGCAAGCTCTTCCAAAAAGTGGCGATAAACCTCGAGTCTTGATCAGACGTTATCGTAACTAGCACTCCATGCAGCCGAACTATTTGGTGCATGTACAACTCAGCATGTCTATCCAAGTCAAGATCCTTTCACACTACAATAAAGTGAACCGACTTTGTCAACATGTCAACTATTACCCAAATCGAATCATTACCTCTTTGACTCCTTGATAACCCGGTCACGAAGTCCATCATGATATGCTCCCATTTCCACTCTAGGATCTCGAGAGGATGCAAAGTCCTCCGGCTTGCAATGCTGAGCTTTAACCTGTTGACACGTCAAACACTTGGCGACATGCTTGACGATGTCCGCCTTCATACCAAACCACCAATAGTGTTGACGTAGATTCTAATACATCTTGGTACTTCCGGATGAATGCTGTAACTACTACGATGAGCTTCTAATAAAATATCCTCTCTAAGCTTCACATCGTTAGGTACAACCAAACGTCCTCGGAACCTCAGTATTCTATCATCAGATACCTGAAAATCAACTTTCATTTATTCAATATCATCTTGCAAAATTTTATGAACATCTAGGTTTGTTGATTGAAGTAGTTTGATCCTGATTTGAACATCCGGCTCAATTCTGAGGGTAGCCATAAGATGAGAAAGGTGGCCTACCTCAAATTTGAAAACCGAATCTCGAGCTTGCTCGATTAAATTCCACTCCTTAACCAATAAGTGAGCAATTGAATGACTTTTTACTCAAAGCGTCGACGACTTTATTCGCCTTTCCTGGGTGATATAGAATATCACAATCATAGTCCTTTAGCAATTCCATCCATTGGCGTTGTCTTATATTCAACTTCTTATGAGAGAATAGATAGTTGAAACTCTGATGGTCTGTGAAGATCTGAAACTTTTCCCCACACAAGTAATGCTTCCAAATCTTCAACGTAAATATGATAGTTGTGAGTTCTAAGTCATGTGCTGGGCAATTCAGTTTATGAGGTCTTGACTGGTAGGAGGTATATGCAATAACCTTTCCATATTGCATCAACACGCAACCCAGTCCTCTAAATGACACATCACTATAGATCTTGTACCTTCCAAGACTAGATGGAATCATTAGCACATGTGCAGTAGTTAGCTTTTGCTTCAACTCTTGGACATTACACTCACACTTGTCTATCCACACAAACTTCTCTTCTTTCTTCAGTAGTCTTGTCAAAGGTGATGCCAAAGCTGAAAATCCTTCTACAAACCGTCTGTAGTAGCTTGCCAAACACAGGAAACTTCAGATCTCTGTCATGGTAGTTGGTTTGGGCCAGTTGATCACGGCTTCAATCTTGCTTGGGTCCACGGAGATTCCTTCTCCTGAAATCACGTGACCTAAAAACGCAACACGAGTCAGCCAAAACTCACTTTTGCTAAACTTAGCATACAATTGATGAATCCTCAAGGTTTAGAGCACTAATCTCAAATGATCCTCTCGTGCTCCTTAGCACTTCTCGAATACACCAAGACATCATCGATGAACACAATCACAAATTGATCTAGATATTCCTTGAAATACTCGATTCATCAAATCCATAAAAGCAGCTAGAGCATTCATCGACTCGAATGGCATCATAGTGAACTTGTAATGACCTATCGAGTATTAAATGCTGACTTTATAATGTCTTATTTCCTGATCCTCAACTGATGATATCCTATCCTCAAGTTGATTTTCGAAAATATTGACACTCCTTGTAACTGATCAAACAAGTCATCAATACTTGTTTTTGATTGTCCCTTGATTGAGTTGGCAATAGTCGATGCACAAACGCAACGAACCATTCTTCTTCTTCATGAATAGAATTAGTGCTCCCCAAGGTGATGCACTGGGATGTATGAATCCTTTATCCAATAATTCCTGCATCTATACCTTAAGTTCCTTTAACTCCGATAATGCCATCCGGTAAGGAGCCTTAGAGATTGGCTTTGTCCTGGGTGCTAACTCAATCACGAACTCAATTTCTCTCTCTGGCGGTAATCCTTGGCAATTCCTTCGGGAATACATCTGGAAATTCTTGCACAACTGAAATATCTTCAATCTTCAGCTCCTCAACTATCGTATCCATGACAGTTGCCAGGTAACCTTGACAACCCCCGTCTAACAAACGGGTTGCCTCTTGCGACGAGATTAGGGAAATCGAGGGTCCTCCTCGGTTCCCTACAAACTCAAAGCTCTCACCCTTTAATGGGTAAAACTGAATCAACTTTGCGATAGTAGTCCATTTTAGCTCATTGCTTGGTGAGCCAGTCCACGCCAATTATCAAGTAAAAGTCATACATGGCTAGGACTAATAGATCTATTTTTCCCTCTCACTCACCAATCTTTAACTTGTAACTAGAATAACCCAAAATAGCTAACACCTTATCCTTCAAGAGTGTAGATATGCTAACAACAGATTCCAATAATTCAAGATTTATTCCTATCAACTTAACATACTGCTCAGCAATAAAGGAATGTGTTGCTCCTATATCAAATAAAGCATAAACAGGATGGTTGTTTAGCGAAACCGTACCTGTGATCACGTCAGGCATGGCCTCTACCTGACATTGAGTGATGGCATACACCATGCCTTGAACTGGGGGTCTGAGCTATCCTCCTTGCGATGCATTCTAAGGTGCATACACTCTAATTTGTCCCAACGGTGGTGGCGACGACAACTGCGGTTGTCCTCATATCCTTCTCGGACAATTCCTAGCTATGTGACCCATTAACCACATTCTAAAACAAGTGCCCATCCTAGATTGGCATGGGGTAGATCGTGTCGCCTTCCACAAAGCAACATAACTTCATTCTGATTAGGCCTAGACTTGCCAACTCCACCTTTTCTACTTGGCGGGATTTGAAATCTTCCTCCAACCATGGGCCTCTTCTTATGTCGGATTGCATCTTTGTTTGAATTAAATCTTAACCCGACATGTGGCGGTTCTCTCATTCAATCTCTCTCGATCATCATCGGGCTCTCTCATAGAGGTCATTGTAACTCCTCAGGTTCAACGAAATCAATGTACTCCTCAAGTCCGGCTTGAATCTGTCCCTGAACCTTCTTATTTAGTTTGCTGGATTCTCAATTAGTTCTGGAGCATATTGCGATAGTTCGACAAACTTCACCCCATACTGGTCTACAGTCATGGAGCCTTGGCGAAGACGTTGAAACTCTACCATTTTCATCTCCCTAGCAGTCTCAGAAAAATATTTACCATTAAAAACCTCAAGGAAGGCATTCCATTCCGGGATGACACCCTCTGGGAATATTGATCCTTGGGTAGTTCTCCACAAAGATGCAACTCCCTCCAGTTGGTAAGTTACAAGAACTACCTTTTCGGTTTCATTACACATCAATAGTGCAAAAGCTTCTCTAGTTTTTGGATCCACAAAGCAATAGTTTTGGGGTCTCCTGCCTTAGTGAATTGAGGTGGATTCAACTTCAAGAATTGTTCCACCAGCTTGTGAATCGGTCTCCCAGCGACTACGATTCCCGGCGTAACTTCAGTGGGTGCGGCGATAAGTGCAGCAACAGGGGCGGCTTCAGCAATAGCGGCAACATCAACAGTAGCAGTGGCTGCAACAATGGTAGCTTGATTGTGGGCTTGCTACCCAATCAAGTCTCTTGTGGCTTCAAACGACTACATGATCCCTTCGATTTTGGGATCACCAAGGGTTGCTACCCTAGCACCAATGGGAGGTGGTGCTACTCCACTAGTGCTAGCCTCTGCTAGCGCCCTACCTCTACCTCCTCGGGTACTGGCCTTGGTTGGCGTCCTACCCTGAGTCGTAGGCCTAATTGTTCTCTTACTCGGAGTTCTTTACTCCTACTCGCGCATTGTTCAATCTTTCTACTGAAACCTGCCTTCCAAATCCACATTGGATTACAAGCTAAGCAATTCACGTAACAAACAACTCTACCAATCAACTACCACCGACATGCACTAGTCATGAATTTAAAGGCCTTTCCTACTTACTATCCCATATTCATCGCACCTTATCACTCCAATTTCTAACGACCACGCTCTGATACCACTAAACTGGGATGTCACGTCCCGATCCTCCGAGCCCGTGCCCATCCCTTTTTGGTCGATATAATAGCGATGTCCCAAGAGGCATCGCCGACCCATTCATTTTAAATACGCATGCGGAAGTAGATATAAATCCCTAGACAATAAAATAATGGGATAGGAAAACAGGGCCAAAATTTTCAAACCTGATAACAACCACACTTATATATATAACACAACTAGTCATATATAATACAAGCCAAGCCAAACTTTGTATATCCAAATACATAAGGTTTCACAAACAGGGGTGGAGGTTCTAAACACTACGAGTCACTCATCCTTGTCCTCTTCGATCTCTCCTTCTTCTAGACTCCAGTTGGAGCCTACTACGAGTACCGGGAATCTGGATCACCAAGCTTTGGGTCCTTCGCATCCACCACTGCACCATCCTTAGGGTCTGCTGTACCCTTTCCAAAAGCAACCTCCATCACGTACAAAGGTATATCACATTCTGGTACATGGCCCACCCTTTGGCCATTATGATAATGGCGATACCATGACCGGTATTAATGGGGCACCTTTTTAGGTAAACCCGTATCAACCCAGACAATGGATTTCACCAATACATATTCAAGACCCTCGGGGTGCCCATGTATCGGGATGTGATAGCTCTGTTCGGTGAACTTCTTAGGTTGGCCAAAATGATCGGGTGAGGCTGCCATCTACGGGCTTGAAATGTTATCCCATAATGGGGTGAGATGACGTCTTAACAAGTTCTACCTCCTAAGACCTAATTAGGAAGAAAATACACCCTAAGGGTTGCCTAAGCATAACCACAAGTCAGAGGGCTTACCTTGGCCTTAGTTCCTTCCTATAAGTTAGTTAAATTAATAAATACTGACAATTATATCTTCCAATCAAACAAGTCGAACCATTGATCAATCGACTTAGTCGATTACATGTCATCGAGACCATCGTACAATCATTTAGATTATCCATTCTCAACTCTTAGTTACGGTCCAACAAGCACGACCTAGATTTAGTGGTAATCATGGCCCCACCGGCAATTTTCTAGATTTGGTGGTAATCACGGCCCCACTTTGGTGGTAATTTTCTAGATTTTGTGGTAATCACAACCCCATCTTGGCAATCATTTTGTGGTAATCACCTTTGGCAATTTTCTAAACTTGGTGGTAATCACGGCCCCACCAGGCAATTTTCTAGATTTATACCCACATTATCCAATTTTTGGGATAAATCCCCATAATCACCAATTTCACTCAATTTTCACAATCCGGAACTCAAATAAATAAACAGAAAGCATCACTGAAATTAGAACGAAATTCTGGTCACCGGCCATCCCGGTTGAATTTTTGAAAAATAAATAAATAATTACGAAAATTATTAAATAAATGCAATAAATAGCATAAATGCAAACTTAGGCCCAATAAAGCCTAATTGGAAGCCGAGATGGGCCCGAAAATTTTCTGAACCACTCTAGTTAAATACTAGAGCTTGTCTAGGCTCTAATTGTACTAACTATCCACCTAACATGCATTGATAATTAATTAAATTCACTAATCTAATCTAATCTAACCATCTAATCCATCTTAGCCTAAACTAATCAACCCCTAAGCATAATTAACCTATTAAGTGAGGATTAGTGAGTTAAACTTACTTGATTCGCGATCCGATCAATTCAAATCGACAAGAACGCCACGAGGGACAATCTACTCCAAAGTGAGCCTAGCTTTCGGGGCCGGGAAACGGGCAAAAAGGGGCCTAAAGCATTGCTGGAAACCCACACTCCTTGCTTCTATTCTTGGCTACAAAAGAAGAAAACTAGGCTGGTTTGGCAAAGATTGGGTGGAAATGGATCGGGGAGCAAACTAGGCCTAGGTGAGACTCGGTGGGCTTCGAACGGCGCGAGGGCACCTCACGGCAGATCCAAGTGTCTACTCGGGACGGCTCTTGGGCTCGACAAAGCCCGGAGGTGGTGAGCCAACGCGGAGGGGTGATGAGGGAGGCACGCGTGCGTGGAGTGGTGGCACGTGAGGATGGTAATGGTGACGGGCGGCGTGGGCGTGCGTGGATGGCTGGCTCGGGCGGCCTCCTTGCGGTGGCTTCCTCTTGAAATCTGAAGCTTTCAAGGCACAACAATAAAGAAAGAGGGAATTGGTCTACTAGCTTGAAGGAGAG
Source organism: Eucalyptus pumila (assembly GCA_016097595.1). Classification (NCBI taxonomy): domain Eukaryota; kingdom Viridiplantae; phylum Streptophyta; class Magnoliopsida; order Myrtales; family Myrtaceae; genus Eucalyptus; species Eucalyptus pumila. Next base: position 7,850,934 of record CM027852.1, read on the forward strand.
AGGGAGAGATAAGGAGACAAAGGGGCCACTTGGCCAATCTTTTCATCCAATTTGTCCCCTTGACCAAATCCAACCACTAGCTGCCTTCCATGGCCTCAAATCAACCCACTAAGGCCTCAATACAACTTGAAATGGTCAAAAGCCATAGGCAAGGGGGGCTACAAATTTCAAGAATTTCTTTCAATTGGACATTTAAATTCATTCTTAATTCAACACAAATTGGCCTTTATAAAATTCAATCAACACCTCATTGATCCAATTGGTATTTTTCCTCACCAATTGATCCCACTTTGCATCCCAATTGTGCGATAAAAAACGGTCCCTGACTTTTTCTGGACAAAAATGGCCCTAGGACGACTTTTTCCCAAAAAGTCTCGATTTGCAGAAAAATCTTCGGAGGCTGAATCGACGTTCCTAAAATGACCCGTGACATGATAGAACTTCCAATTTCTGAAATCAGATTCAAATTCGCAATTAATTTCAATCCGAGGCGATTTTAGCATGACTTAGATTACTGGGTAGCTTTCAGAACTTCTTAGTGCAAATGACCCGTGGTTGATTTTCTTCGAGCCACCATGAACCTCTTTGACATATTGGGGACTCTCTGTAGTCATGAAAATCTCAAGGTTTCAAATATGGACATAGAGTACCAAAACGATAGAAAAATCAAACTAGTGCCGATTGATGAGAATTTTGCAATTTAATGGGATCACCCACGTTTAACCACATATCTCAATCGAACCGACTTATCTCTGATCTCTAATTAATTTTTAATTGTGTCGTAATGATCTCGGCAGATGAGCACGGTCGAGCAACCGATTCTTGGTCAAATCCTCAAGTCTATTTGCCTTAAAATCCTTAATGGCTTCCATAGATAGTCTAGTTATCTCACGAGTGATCAGCTCTAAGAATAGCACTATAGGCGTGTCGATGAAATGCTCGATTTATTCAACTAAAAGCAGAATTGAAAATCTAGGATGTCACATTTTACTAAGAAAGTTTAGATTGCGATCAAAAAAGAACCAGCAAGCAATAACGATGCTCCTTAGTTGGTAATCATACTCTCCACTAACTATATTATATATTTTGATCACTCTTATGATTGAAAAAAAGTATAGATACCCATCATAGCAAAATATTTTGAAGGTTATATGATTTCAGATATTTTGACGATATATTTATTTATATGTAGATCATATTGAGGATTATGACGAGGCTTGAAAGAGCTTAGCAAGTTAGTGATTCCTGTGAAAATATAGTATGTCATATATTACGACTTCTATTCGACCAATAATAATATCAAATAGTGTTCATCACTGTAGCAATCTCCACAGATTCCATTCCAAATACTTCGACTTTTTATTACCAACACCCCCTAGATTCTTCATGCTAATTAGACTGCTGCGAGGCATGATGCGTGGAAAAGGGCAATCATTGTAGGCATAATTTCCACAGCTTCATGTGAAAGTGCTTCTTGACTTGACTTGCTTTTTTTATTAATCAAAATAAAGAATTAGAAAAGCAATAATGATGTTTCCTAGTTGGTAATCATACTCTCCACTAACCAATTTTATAATTTTTTTTTCGCTAACAAGGTTTAGATTGCAATGAAAAAAGAACCAGCGAGCAATGTTGGTAATCATACTCTCCACTAACTAATTTAATAATTTTTCTGCTAATTAAATTTAGATTGTGATAGCGCTTAGTCTCTTTTTAAAAGATGGATGTGCAAGTTCAATGTCTAATCCGATTTATAGCATTATGGAGGCATTTACTCGCGCATTTCATGGAGAAATTATCCAATCAATTCTAAATTTATTGTACGAAGACAATACATTTTTAAACTTTTCAATTTTCTTAACTCAATCCTAAACCTTTGTGTGAAATTACAATATAGTTATTTTGGCCAATTTTGATCGAAAATCGCTGACATTGCAAGTCCCAAAGGACAATCGGCAATAATTGGATCGCTACATCACTAATTTCCAGTGAAAATGGGCAAGATTGACAACATTGAACTTTGTGTAAAGATTTAAGACTAAATTATCAAAAGTGAAAAGTTTGTGACTCAATGGACATTAATACAATATATTTAGGACTTGTTGGGTAATTTTTACCTATCATGTGTATTAGCATGTAGTTCTGGAGAAGAAACTTATTTCATCAGAAAATTAGAAGACAACTACTAAATTCGTGCATAGAGTCACCTTGTTATAACTTTTTAAGGTTGATCAAAGATAACATTCATTAAGTGAGTCAATTTATGGATATAATCCTCAAGTTGCACCTAATAGATGAACCATTGATTAAACAACAACTTACAGTGGAAGCATACAAATCTTTTATTTAATTACGAGTAATGATGATGGAATATTAAACGAACAAAACGATATTAAAAAGGAACAAAGAAAGATGAGATACAGAAGATAGGATTAAGACACAACAAAGAGTCCAAGAAAAAGTAGTAAGAACAAAAGAGGGAGAATATTATTGGTTTTTCTCGAGCCAAAAAATGAAACCATAATATATTTTTGTTTCATGTGATAAAGGTATCATATATGTCAAAGAATCAGAGAAAGTTCCTCGAGTACATTAGGGAGAAGATAAATTGATATGTCATCATGCTCGTTAAGGGAAAAAAGTGTTAAAAAAGTCATAAACCTTTTGTATTTGTGCCAATTTAGTTCTAAACATTTTTTTGGTGCCACTTTAGTCCTAAACATTTTTACTTAGTGCCAATTCAGTCCTTTTCGGCTAATTTTGGCCAGATTTTGCTAACTAGGCGGCGGCCAGCTGACGTGGCACGATCTAACGTGAATAAATTTTAATAATATTTTAATATTTTTAATCCTTTTTTCTTTTTCTTTTTCTATTTTCCTTCTTCTCCTCCATCCTCCAATTGGTCATCGGACCTTGGTGACTGGCTAGAGGTGATGGCCGGCGAGGTCAACCAATGGCCACGATGGTGGCTTTGCACTGGGCGGCAAGGCCTCCCAGGCCACAAGGGCAAACTCGCACTGGGCTGGCAAGACTCGCCCTCGTTGGATCTAGCAAGGTTCGAGCCTCGTTGGCCATGGGCGAGGCTTGACCTCGCCGCCTCAAGGGTGGCCTCACGCTGGGCCGACGAGGATGGCAAGGCTCAACCTCACTGCCTTGAGGGTGACCCTCGTCGGATCTAGCTAGGGCGAGCCTCGCCACCCAGCACGAGGCTGCCATCACGGCCACTAGCAAGGTCGACCTCAACCTCACCGACCGTCGCCTTTGGTTGATCGCCAAGGTCCGACGACCGGCTAAAGGAAGGAGGAGGAGAAGGAAAAAAGAAAAATCAAAATCAAAAATAAAAATTATTTAATTATTAAATTATTATTAAAAATTGTTCACGTGAGTGTCGATTATGCCATGTTAACCAACTGACGCCCAGTTAGCAAAATCCCATTGAAATTAGTCAGAAATAACTAAATTGGCACTAAATAAAAAGGTTTAGGATTAAAATGGCACCAAAAAAATGTCTAGGATTAAATTGGCACTAAAAAAAAGGTTTAGGACTAAATTGACACAAATTCAAAAGGTTTAGGACTTTTTTAACACTTTTCCCCTCATTAAGGTGAAGACCAAACTTGTGTCCATTAAAGTGAATTGGTTAAGTAGAGATATAAGATAATCTTGATAGAAGGCCCCGTAGAATTTATAATTCTAGAAAATAAAATTCACATCATATGTGCACTCAATTTTTTCCACAATATTTAAATGGTAAAAATCTCCAATCAAATTCCTTGATTGTGTAAACCAAAGCAAGTCAAGTTTGGAATCTATTCTTAACTACTCAACTCGACTCAATCTCCATTAATGAGGGAGGCATTCTGTTTTATATAGAATTGCAATTCTTGATCCTGAAGATTTTGAGTTATACCTCACTTCAGCAACCCAAACTTAAATTTATGAAAAGCCACACAAATTACTGACGCATGAGAGGAACAATCAAAATTGGGTTTTGGAGGCAAAATAAAAGCACCAAAAACAAAGTTTTTCTTTTTCCCCCAACAATGGATGGTGCACTCTTCACTTTGAGAAAATACGTTCATGGTGTTGTCTATGTGCTTATCGGCATTTCCTAATAGACTGGCTTTTCCACATGACTCGCGGTTAAACAATATGGCCAAATTCCAAAGATGCTTTTACAAGGAAAATAATATGAACTTTGGATGAGAAAAGTATTTTGGCCAAACTAGTGGTGGCATATCGCACAACAGGAGAAAGCATTATTGCACTAAGCATACTCTTATCATTGTCCAACTTTATTAAAGCCGATGCTTAAGGAACTCGTGAAGTCACTAGGATTGGAGTGCCTTTATCTGCTTCGGAATCTGGACTCCGGCCGCTGCTGACTGCTGGAGCCAGGCGCAGCTCTCGTAATTTTTAGCTGGCGGGGCCTGAAGTCAATTTCTGTACAAAAGAAATGGTGGACCGGGCCCTTTTGTTTTTAATCAATCGAGGCATTTGCTCTTTTGGAGATTCCGTAGATGTTGCGTAAAGATGATCAAATGAAGCCTTACAATATACATGTAAGCACGGGCACCTTGCATGCATTGACAAAAGTACGAAATGGAGCGAAGGTTTTGCAGAGTCCAAGCCAAAAAATAGAGGAAAGTTAAGAGTTACCAAGCTTTTGATGGAAAAATAACACCATATTGCTAAAAGATCACGGGATCCTCAATCCAAGTACCAGGATTTTCTCAAGTGTGAGAGGGAAGTTGGAAGTTTTATATATGATGATTGTCGGCTGGCCTTCATTTTAGTTTACGAAAATGGTTATCTCTTCATGCTTTCATCTAATAACTTAAGCTTTTAAAACCGTTGCGGTAATTTCACAAAATCTTCCAAATCTCCTAGCTCCGATACCATATAAGATTTTGGTAGAATCACCACCAACTGTTTTGAAAGCTTAAACTGTTATACAAATACGTTGTTTATTATTTTAACAAACGGTATGCTTAAGACAACATAATGAGATTTTCTACTGTGGCAAAATTCTTGACAACATACACCTCTTCAGATACAGTAAATCCTCCACCCTCTCATCATCGTCAATCCTTCCAACCACATCTCCTCTTCTCCTCTTCACTCATATCTCTTGAAGATCCCCTCTACATCGATCTGGTGGGCCAACACAATTTGAGACAATGAGATTATTAGTCCTCCCTTAATTCTGGTTTTTGCGCAATATCCTTTTAGACATTTTTGACATTTAAGAGATTTTTAGTTCGTGAGAAAAATATTTTAGAGGACTCTAGGTACAATAACAAGTCCATGACTAAATAACTTATTACACATTTCTATCCAGCCTTCTATGGTTACTCGAGGAACCGGTCTCATGTCGTACCATGTCTAGCCCAAATGCCGAGCTGTAATTTTTGCACAAAGTGTCTTACCATATAAACACTTAAAATTTTCAGTAATAATCATTTGTATGGTATGACAATTTATGTAGGAGCAATGGCAAATTTGTGTTCTAAAACAGAAAAAACTTATAAAGAAAACTTTTACACGACGAAGAAAATCAGATTCTCCTAAGGATGGGTAGAGCTTAATATACCCAACCCCAATGCTTGAAGCATCGTGGAAAATTGCACTGCACTGCGTGTACAGAAGAAATTGTTGCACTTTGACTTTCTACAATTCAAGTCAAGTTCAAATACTATATTTTCTTGAAAGTCGTATTAAAATGTTTTTTTTTTTTTTTGGTTCTCCAGTGGACTTGTTTTGACAATTCTTCTCGATGGACAGGGGAACTCATCAAATTGATAATTCAAGAGCTTTAGGTTAAGCTGTAGGATCAAACGTAGGTTCATTACCGAGCATGGGGGTCATATTGAATGATCAAGAAGAAGGCATAGTGAAAACTATTAGATGCTGAATCTGAAGGAGCACGTTTTGTTGTAATTTACAGGTTTGGTGGTGGTGGTAAGATGTCTTTGCCGGCGTTATTTTTAGCCAGTTCTCTGAGCTTCAACTCTTATGTAACTTGAGGAGTGTAGTTGGCCACTGAAGAGTGCATATCTTGATTCAAACACTTTCCAATTCTTCTGCAACTTTTAACAGAAGTTAGCTGAGATGAGAATATGACAAGTGATGTAATTTTGTACAGCAATTATTTGAGTGTCATGATTTTTTTTATTAATTGAGTGTCATGACTTTCAAAAAAAAAAAAATGTTCAGTTGAGTGACTTAATTTTTAAAAAAATTTCACTTAAGTATCGTAACTTTCAATTAATGATTTAAATTCTACAATTGCCATCACAAGTGCCATGATATGTAGCACTTGTGGGGAAAAATCGGACAGAACTCATATTTTGCATTTGAATTGAAAAGAAGGAACTCATTTTGAATTTCCCTCCATTTCCTCCTCCTTTTTGGAGGAAAATATCTTTGCAACGTGACTCATGATGCATCAAAAGTCGTATTCCTATCGGCAGCATATATGATTAACATAACACGAAGCTCTAATAATTGTCAAGTGACCGACGATGGCCAAAAAGCAAAACTTAACTCCACGTAGGTTAACTCTTGACCTCATTTTGTTCTGTCTTCATCCTCCTTCTCTGCATTTTAGAGAGAGAGAGAGAGAGAGCAGCATCAAAGCAACGACGGTGGACGTGTCAAGGAGGGGAAGACACGTAAGGACTTGGAGTTTGGCAATGGGAGGCGTCGGCCTTGTGAATTGGTAAATTGCTTATTTTTGCAGAGAATCTGATAGTGTCATTACGTGGAGAGTACTAACAAAGAGAGGTTAGAAGTCGGTGGAATTGGGTCCCGAGGTGGTTGATTGAGTAGCTGACGTAGAGAAAATTATGTTTGGAAAGGATTCCAAAATATAGTGTTTATTTTGAATAAAGAAGTGCATATTACAATATCTTATGCGCCTATTTGTAAGGTGGTCGCCATCTAGAAAATAATCAAATAACTGAAAACAAAATTAAGAAAAATATATTAATAAAAGGGAAAGTTATCAAAACACAACTAGAAAATCTGCAAAACGCATCTGAAATCTGTGACATCTCGGAAATCAAGGGAAATGCGTGAATCAAATATTGTAACCGATTTGTAATCTCGAAGATCACGCAATCCTCTTTGATTTATGGGATCGCCTGTTCTTATGACGCTCCAATATTTCCATAAAAGCATTTGCATATTGTTCTTGTTGGAGAAAACTTCCTTGAGTGTTTTGAAGCTGACAAAACGTTTCTATCAGTCTAGTCTGAAGACTTGCAGACTTTTCCATCAAAGTCTAAAGATCTCTGGACTGCCAGACTCAAGACTCAAAGTCCATCCTCATTGATAGTTTCTAGACCGTCGAAGAAGGCTTATCCAGAACTGGATGTTTCGTTAAGGATTTGACTTTATCGACTGGAGAAGATCTCTTGGCTGGATATAGCATGTCGGAATCCATTATTCAAATCAAGATTGATTCAGGGATTTTGGATCCATTGATTGGCGAAGTATACTTGGAAGGTTCTACTTATGGAAACCGAGATCTTGATTGTATGGGCGAGCAGGAATGATGGGCTATCGTCATGTTCCTTAAATAGCTCGAAGATCTTCCTAATTGATTCTGTCCAACGGGTAGATTGGAAGAATTCCTTTGGTAAGTGCCAACGGGTGTGATGGCATAAATGAGTATATAAGGAAGACATTCCAGTTGTTCGAGTGCGTGCGCGATAGAAGAATTCCAAAGTATGAAGCTCCTTGTTCTTAGTCAATTAAATTGTTGAGCGAAATTTTGTACGCAAAACGCAAAAGAGAGTCTATATCTTTGAGAGACCTTGAGGAAGTGTAGTAGAGTCTCTACACTGTGGAATCAAGGAAGAGCTTTACTGAACAACTCTTTTGTTCATAGTAAAATCCAGCTGGTGGGCTGTCAGTGCAGAAGAGTAGACTTAAGCTTGGATTAAGCCAAACCACTATAAACTCTATGTTCATATTCTCTCCCCCACGCTCTTTTACTTTGATCGTAACTCGTTTTGTTTACCAAGGACGAATTTCCTTTTCATAATCTATTGTTAAAAAGTGCTTCACACTTATTTCGTAAAATTGTTTTTGCACATATTCACCCCCTCTAGGTGCTCGTACTAGCTTTCACAATTGGTATCAGAGCCTGTGTACTTACTTAAGTTGAAGTGTTTTACCTCAGAGTTAAAGATCCATGGCTAGTATGTTGGCTCCAGGACTGGTTGAAGGGCAAAGCAATACCAGACCGCCTTGTTTTAATGAAAATGAATACAATATATAGAAAAACAAGATGAAGGCATTTCTAAGATCAAAGGATCCTCTGGAATGAGATGTGGTAGACAAAGGAATCATTCCTAAAGCTGCACCTGTCTCAGAAAGAGGAAAAGAAGGCGTTGAGTCTAGCGAAATGACTCAAGAAGAGATAACCGAGAGACAAGCTCTTGATGTAAAAGCAATTTATTCTTTATATTGTGCATTATCACCTACTGAATATAACATAATATCTTCTTGTGCTACAGCTAAAGAAGTCTGGAATAGATTATACATCACCTATAAAGGAATTAATCGAGTGAAAGAAACTAGAATCAACATTCTGCTCGGTCAATATGAAGCATTCAAAATGAAATCAGGAGAATCTATCACTGACATGTTTAGTCGTTTTACAGAAATCGTGAATGGTTTTGAAAATCAAGGTCAACCAATTTCTGATACCATGAAAGTAAACAAGCTACTGCGTGGACTCTCCAATGATTGAAATCACATAAAGACGTCAATAAGGGAGACACAAAGAATTATGCCAATTTCTGTCGATGAATTGGTTGGGACTCTTCAGTCTTATGAAGTGGAGCGAATCAACGAAGATGAAGATCCTAAAGGTAAGAAATCCATTGCATTAAAATCTAATGATGATTCTGATGTCACAGATTCTGAAGACGATATGGATGATGAAGAGCTTGCTTTCATGATAAGAAGATTCAGAAAGCTAAACATAAAGGGGAAAAGATTCAATCCAAAGAAACAAAATTTTCAAAAGCAACAGATTAAGTCTGTTGAGGATGATGAAACCAATAGAGATGTAGTCTGTTTTGAATGTAAGAAAAAGGGACACATCGTATCTAACCGTCCCCTTTTGAGGAAAAGGAAAGGAAAAACTGAGAAATATCGAAAGGCATTCAAAGCAAAAACTTGGAGTGATACAGAATGTGAAGAAAGTGATGATGATTATGCCAATATTTGTCTCATGGCACAATCGACTCGTATTCGCACTCCGAGATACTCAAATTCGACAAGAAAATCGAGGTAAGTAACTTGAAAATCCCTACTAAAGTCTCTAGATACATTGATGAATTGTGTCTTAGTCTCTAAACTTCTCTTAAAAGGATTTCCGAACTCAAAAGAGAAAATTCTACACTAAAGCAACAGGAAAATGTTTGGAAAGAAAAGGTCAAAAGTCTAGACAAAAGTGTTACTACTTTAAAAGAAAATGCAGACAATCTTTCAAAAGAAAATGCATTCTTGAAAAATGACATCTCAAATATTTCTAAAAGATTTTCTATAGGATCTGAGAAATTTGAAAAATTCTTTCAGCACAAAGACCTTACTTCAACAAATCAGGTTTAAGCATGACTGCTGAAACCATTCCTCTAATTGATTTTCCTAAAATAAAGGAAAGAATTAAGCAAAGACCTACAAGAGATACTTACAAAAATCATTTCCAAAAAGTTTTTGTAAAACCAATAGGTCGTAGTGCTCTTAGATGTTCTAAGTGCAATAGCTCAAACCATTTTGAGAAAGAATGTCCTATGGTTTGAAAACCTGTTAAGAAGGTATGGGCAAAGACCGTATATTACACTAACACCAATGGACCCAAGAAAATATGGGTACAAAAGAAAGCTTGAGTCTATTTTCTTAATGCAGGTCACTATCAAGAAAAAGATTAAATGGTACCTGGATAGTGGATGCTCAAGGCATATGACAGGAGATTCAAATTGCTTCATAAAACTTGTTCAAGTTAATGGTGGAAAAGTTTCATTTGGAGGAAACAAAGAAAGGAAGAATTGTGGGATTCAAACCGTAAAGATTGGAAGCCTCACGATCGCATAATGTTTCTTTAGTGGAAGGACTCAACTACAATTTGCTTAGTATCGCTTAGTCATGCGACACCGATTTCAAATCAATTTTCAAGAGGGAATATGTTTAGGAACCAAGAAAGATTCCTCTCAGTCTTTCACGGGTCGAAGACATGGAAATATCTATCTCTTGGATGTCAAACCAGATGAAACCCAATGTCTAATCTCAATTCAAGAAGAAGCAAACTTATGGCACAGAAAACTTGGGCACATCAACATAAAGCAAATAGCCAAAATTTCAGCAAAGAAGCTTGTTCGTGGTTTACCCAATCTGTCATACCAAAAGTCTGATCTATGCACACCATGCGTGTTGGGAAAAAAGGTAAGAAACTCATTCAAACCAATAAATCAAGTTTCCACTAATCGTGTACTGCAGCTTCTGCATATGGATCTCTTTGGACCAACCAGAACTCAGAGCATCGGAGGTAAGAAATATTGCCTAGTAATTATGGATGACTACTCATGATTCACTTGGGTATATTTCTTGGTAAGTAAGTCTGAAACATTTTCTTACTTTAAAAAGTTTGCTGAAAATGTCCAAAATGAGAAAGGGTATGTTATTTCAAGTATACGGACAGACCATGGAGGTGAATTTGAAAATCAAGACTTTCCAAAATTCTGTGATGAATCTGGTTTTCAGCATGTGTTCTCTTCTCCATATACTCCAGAGCAAAATGGAGTCATGGAAAGAAAGAATAGATCGCTTTAGGAAATGGCTAGAACTCTTTTAATTGAAAGCAACATCTCTTCATGTTTTTGGGCTGAAGCAGTTTCTATAGCATGTTATATTATCAATAGAGTCTTTCAAAGGCCTATTCTAGAGAAAACTCCCTACGAGTTATTCAAAGGAAAGAAGCCCATTGTTTCATATTTTCATGTGTTTGGATGTAAATGTTTTATATTGAAAAATGCAAATGATCGAGTTGGCAAGTTTGAAGAAAAATCATACGAATGCATCTTCCTTGGATATTCAACCACCAGCAAAGCTTACAGAGTATACAACAAAAAGACTCAATCTGTGGAGGAATCAATGAATGTCAAATTTTAAGACTCTATGCAAAATGAATCGATTCAAACTCAACTTGAAGAATCTGAACTTACTCCAAACTCTACAAAGTCTAAATCTCCAGAAGCAGCTCAGACTTCATAAGATTAGCAACAAACGATCGTCGAAGATTCAAATGAGGAAAAAGATCAACAATCTGACAAATCAACTAGCAACTGAAAGCTTAAGTCTAGTCATCCCAAAGATCTCATTATTGGTGATATTAATGAAGGAATTCGCACAAGATCCAAAAGGCGCGAAGAGTCTAGTGCTGTGGCTCTTATTTCGAGATAAAACCCAAGAGCATAGAAGAAACTTTAACTGATGAAAGCTGGATTGAAGCTATGCAAGAAGAACTCAGGCAATTCAGCATTAATGATGTCTGGGAATTAACTCCTAAACCGAAAGGTAAGTCTATCATTGGAGCTAAATGGGTTTTCAGGAACAAGATGAATGAGAAAGGAAATGTCGTAAGAAACAAAGCAAGACTCATGGCCAAGGGATATATGCAAGAAGAAGGGATAGACTATGATGAGACTTACGCGCTAGTAGCAAGGTTAGAAGCAATTAGATTATTACTTGCTTTTGCTTGTCATAAGAATTTCAGGTTATTCCAAATGGACGTCAAAAGTGCTTTCCTAAATGGATTTATCCAAGAGGAAGTCTATATAGAACAACCACCCGGTTTTGAAGACCCAAGGAAACCGATCAGATTCGATCGAAAAAGGCTTTATATGGTTTAAAGCAAACACCTCGAGCTTGGTACGACAGATTAAGTAAGTTTTTAATTCAAAATAGCTTTGTCAAAGGTAAAGTAGATACTACATTGTTTATCAAAAGAGAAAGCAAAAGTTTTCTACTTGTTCAAATTTATGTTGATGATATTATTTTTTGATCTTCTAATGAAAGTCTGTGCAAGAAATTCTCTAAGTCTATGCAAGATGAATTTGAAATGAACATGATGGGTGAACTAACCTTCTTTCTTGGGCTTCAAGTGAAACAACTGAAGGAATGAACTTTTATTCATCAAGAAAAATATGCCAATGATCTTGTCAAAAAGTTTGGGCTGGAGAATTGCAAAAGGACTGATATACCAATGTCAAGTTCCTTGAAGCTGGACAAAGATGAAGGAGGAAAGAAAGTTGACCAGAAGCTATATAGGAGTATCATTAGTTCACTTCTTTATCTTACTGCTTCTAGACCTGACATTTTGTTGAGTGTTTGTATTTGTGCCAGATTTCAATCAGACCCTAAAGAATCTCATCTAAGTGCTGCAAAGCATATTATCAAATACATTGCCTCAACTTCAAACTTTGGTCTCTGGTATCCTAAAGAATGAGATTTTACTCTTCTTAGATACTCAAACGCAGACCTAGCCAGATGCAGAGTTGATAGAAAGAGCACCACAAGCACTTGTCAACTACTTGGAAGTAGGATAGTATCTTGGTTTTCAAGGAAGCAAAGTACAGTAGCTCTTTCTACAGCAGAAGCAGAGTATGTAGCTCTTGGAAGTTGTTGTTCACAAATTCTGTGGATAAAACAATAGTTAAGAGACTTTGGAGTTGAAGATTCATGCATTGAAATCAAATGTGATAACACCAGCGCAATCAATCTCACCAAGAATCCGATTCTTCACTCAAGAGCAAAACATATAGAGATTCGACATCACTTCATTAGAGATCATGTTCAAAATGGAGAAGTTTCGATCCAGTTTATTAACTCAAAGAATCAACTGGCGGATATATTTACAAAGCCTTTGGAGAAAAATCAATTTGAAGTTATTCGTTCCAAACTCAATATCTTAAAGTTTGAGGAAGTTCAGACTCAAGACTGAAAGTCTAAAGACACTCAGACTCAGACAATCATGATTCTTAACTGTAAGTTATTTTTATTTTTATCTCTTAGATCAAATCTCGAAAAGGTACGATCATCTATCCGTAATTGATTGTTGCTACTTCCATGATTATTGCAATCTTTCCTTTTCGAAGTTATTTAAAATGACGGTTATCTACTTTTTGAAAAGGCAGTTATTTTTCAAAAAGGCATATCTATATTTCTTTTTTACGACGTTCCATATGCCTCGCTCGACTGCCTTATATACCGTCGGTTCTTTCTTTGTTTTACTCACAAAAACCCTAAGAGAGCACAGATCTTCCATTCCTGTCTTCTTCACTTGTTTAATCCTTGAAAATTTTCATCTTTCTTGGGAAACAAGCTTGGAATCTCATCAAAGACTGTGAAAGATGTCATCCCAAAGAAAGTCTTCGAGGATCGCGAACAAGGGACCACAGCAAATGCATGAGGGGCCTATGCACTTTGATCTCACCGAGGAAGAAGAATCTCCTGGACAACGGCAGAGCCCACAATATTCTCAGCAGCGTCCATCTCCTCCATCTAGACCTCAGGATGTTGCACATCGAGAAGAGGAAGAAATCATCGAAGACGCAAAACCCGTAAGAACTCTTAAGCCCAGTTTTACCTACAAGCTTTATCGTGCTTTGAAGAGGGGTGGTACTCCGTTGAACTACATTAATGGGTGTTGCAGCAAAAATCCGAAGCAAAAGGACAGATTTATTTCGATCGGAGGAACACAAGCAACTGTACTCTAAGTTGCTGAAGCGTGGGGTGATAAACCCTAGAAGTGTGGACTTTGATTTTCTTGACTCTGTGAATGTCAATCTGCGGGAAAAATTCAGTCTTCTTCAACTCGAACAGTTTTGTTCTGAATCTACAGAAGCATGTGCTGAACTTACTGCTTATTTCTATTCGAATCTCAATTTCTTGGACGCGAATAGGTTCTCTTTTAGTGTTCGAGATCAGGACTATGTGGTTGACATGAATACATTAGCTGATGTGATTGGGGTTGAAAGAGGGAGATATTAACCTATCAGTGTGTCTATTGCTCGTGCAACGTTAGAGCTTGTTAAGGATAGAAGGACGGAAGGAAAGATTTCTTATTTGAGGATGAATGCGTCCAATATTTTGCTTCACAAGATTCTGATTAACCGCCTCAGACCAAAATCTACTTCAAAGACCGACGTTTCAAACTCGGAGGCAAAGCTGATGTATGCTATCAATACTAGGAAAAAGTTCTCTCTTCCACACACTATTATATTCCACATGTACAAAGCAATGGTGAAGGACAAGGGTCAACTTCCTTATCCAGCTCTTGTGACTAAGTTATTCAGACATTTGAATGTTCAGCCTCCCCGGATTCTCTGTGTTCGATCATGCGATCAAATGGTGGTGGGACTGAAAATGGTCTCTAAAATGCGTCTGAAGAAACTCAACAAGGCGTTGGAGCAATTCAAGGAGAAAACCCTTGTTAAGACTCATCAAATCTCTTCGGCTGCAAAGGGAAGGAGCCCATGGTTGCTCCATCCAAGAAAAGAAGAGCTCTCATCATTGAGGATGAAGAGGATGAGGATGATATCACCATTTCTGCAATGGCATTAAAGAACTTGAATCGTTCTGTTCCAGAATCGACAGAGAGATAAGAAAAAGACACAAATAAGACAAAACAGAGGACTAGAAAGAGAGAAGTAGAGGAGAGAGAAGAGAGAGAAGCAGAGGGGGAAAGAATTGAGGAAGAAGAAGAATAGGAGAGAGGAGATCAAGCGGAAGAAGAGCATGAGGAACACTTTTCTCCACCTGAAGGCATGAAATCAGGGGGAGATCCTGAGAATAGAGGAACATCCTCATTCCCTGCTACCAGTGAAGGAATAAGTCGTTCTCCAGCAGATCCAAAGGACATCTATGCCTCTCAATTCCCTAAGGAGGGACATGATGTTTCATCACCCAATCTGCGTGACCATGCTGATTTACCATCATCTACCTATACACCGTCTGATTGTGCAGAAGTCAGTACTCAGACTGATAATTCAGCAGATTCTCGCAGAATTCTTGATGTTCTCTTGGAGATGCGGGGTCAAATATATGCTCTGGGATGTGAAGTACAGAACTTGCAGAATGCAGGTCAAGCTTCTTCAGTTTCACTGAATGATCAAATCCATGCCCTTGCTCTTCAAGTTCAAGCAAATGCCAAGAGTGATGATGTGGCGCAACTGAATGAGGATTTGAAAAAGCTGGAAGGGATTGTCCAGTCAATGGGAGATTTCCAGCTTGTTCGTGTTCCCAAGCAATCTTAATTCCATTTTCTTTTCATCTCTACCTTTTTAATGACGACAAAAAGGGGGAGAGATGTGGTGCAGATTTGATTTTGAACTTTGAAACTTTTTGAACTTTTGTGTCGATTATGTTTGATTGACTTGACTTTTGTGTTTGGCTGTTTGGATTTGAACTGGATTTGGATTTGACTGTTTGAACATTTGTTTATCTTAAGTACTATTGATATCTCATGGCTTTGTTCATTTACAAGACTAACCTACTTTCTGTGGATGCAGATTCTAGTGTTATTTTTACTAAGCCATTTATCTTTGTGAGATATCCATAGTTGCTTGAGTAATGTTTTGCAGGTCAAAGTTATCCAAATCTGTAGGAAAGTTTTGTCATCATAAAAAATGGGGAGATTGTTGGAGAAAACTTCCTTGAGTGTTTTGAAGCTGATAAAACGTTTATATCAGTCTAGTCTGAAGACTTGCAGACTCTTCCATCAAAGTCTAAAGACCTCCGGACTGCCAGACTCAAGACTCAAAGTCTATCCTCATTGACAGTTTCTAGACCGTCGAAGAAGACTTATCCAGAACTGGATGTTTCATTAAGAATTTGACTTTATCGACTGGAGAAGATCTCTTGGCTGGATATAGCATGTCGGAATCCATTATTCAAATCAAGATTGATTCAGGGATTTTGGATTCGTTGATTGGCGAAGTATACTTGGAAGGTTCTACTTATGGAAACCGAAATCCTGATTGTATGGGCGAGCAGGATTGATGGGCTATCGTCATGTTCCTTAAATAGCTCGAAGATCTTCCTAATTGATTATGTCCAATGGGTAGATTGGAAAAATTCCTTTGGTAAGTGTCAATGGGTGTGATGACATAAAGGAGTATATAAAGAAGACATTACAGTTGTTCGAGTGCGTGCACGATAGAAGAATTCTAAAGTCTGAAACTCCTTGTTCTTAGTCAATTAAACTGTTGAGTGAAATTTTGTACGCAAAAGAGAGTCTATATCTTTGAGAGACCTTGAGGAAGTGTAGTAGAGTCTCTACACTGTGGAATCAAGGAAGAGCTTTACTATAACAACTCTTTTGTTCATAGTGAAATCCAGCCGGTGGGCTGTCAGTGCGGAAGAGTGGACGTAGGCTTGGATTAAGCCGAACCATTATAAACTCTGTGTTCATATTCTCTTCCCTACGCTCTTTTACTTTGATCGTAACTCGTTTTGTTTACCAGGGACGAATTTCCTTTTCATAATATATTGTTGAGAAGTGCTTCACACTTATTTCATAAAATTATTTTTGCACCTATTCACCCCCTCTAGGTGCTCGTACTAGCTTTCACAGTTCTACAACAGTAGCCTTCACGAGCATGAAGTCGTATTGCCCACTGCAGAAAAGGTTCACGTAACCCGAAGCTTTAATAATTACCAAGTGACCGAGCAGCAACTTCCAACATTACTTCTCTCTATCTTCCTCCTCCTATGCGTCTTAGAGAGAGAGACAGAAAGCAGCATCAGAGCAACGATGGTGGACGTGCAGTTGGCACGTGTTAGGGAGGGAGATGCACATAAGGATTTAGAGTTTGCTAGTGGCACATGTGAGGGACGCCGTGCCTATTCAGTGATATATTATTGGCATGCTGATAGGACTATATTTCTTATTTTAACGTATTGGTACTTGCACGATTTAGCTCCCAATTTTCTCTTGAATCTTTTTCTTCTTCAGGAGAAGGGAATATTCTCTTGATGTTTTACATCCAAGGGATGCCAAGATTCGCACGAGATCAAACAAAGCAATTTAAGGTGTTACTTAGGACCTAGATTTGTTATTTTTGCAAAGAATCGGAAAGATAGTCATCACGTGGAGATTATCAGCAAAGAGAGGTCATAGAGGGAGGTGGTCAAGCTTGACCATGGAATAGCATGAGATCCATATAATCCTTGAAATAAGCTCACATTATCAAGTCCATGCTAGGCTAACATGGAGTCAATGATCCCCTTAACATGCATATTTACATACAAATACGCTTTATATTCACTAGTACAACTAATGAGGTGTAATTAATCAATGAAATTGTTTTTTTTTTTTTATAACTGTTAAAAGTCAGGTTCTCGAAATAACTGATGATTATGCTTATTAATATTTATAATATTAAGGTTTTGCTTAAAAAATGCTTCCAGATTTTCAAGCGTTTGTTTCATTAGAAAATAAATCAATTGAGAAAAACATTTTCTATAAAGTGAAAAATATTCTAAAATAGGAGAAAATATTTTTTATATTTTAAATAAAGAAAAATATTTTCCTCATTCACTCTCTATTATTTCACATATTTATTAGCCCTCACTTCTCTTTTTCAATTTGAAAATTATTTTTATTTTTATACTTTTTTTTCCTTTTTGCTTTTTTCCTTTCTCGATCAGTCGTCGGCTACAGTGATGACATCAAGCTCGCCGGCCTCTGATGAGCTCAGACTTGTCCATTAGGCGTCGGGCCCACTTGCTTTAAATCAGGGTCCTTAAGGTCAAGCACAATCAAATGCATATATAATATGTTTAGAAGACACCCCTGCTAGCCCGGGCGTACCGGCGGACGCGAGGGGCATCTTTAGCGAGCATTGATATAGTAACGCGCCACATGTATCTATTAAAGCTTCGTGCCCCTCCCTCCCTGACCGCCATTGTATCTTCTAAATGATTTCTTCCGCGCTCTAGGAGCCCTTTCTGTCGCCTGATCTTCTGCGGCTGTTCTTCTTGTTGGAACTGCCGTGCGTGCGTCATTTTGAATCCTCCTCTTCTTCGGTCATTGTGGTTTCCGGGTTCCATCAGATTCGCCTTCCTTGGAGTATATAAATTCTTAACTCTCGTTTCTCCACAAAGAAGGAAAGAAAGCCAGAAAGGTAGAAGAAGTCGAAACGGGGGGGAAATGGAGGATAGTGCTCTGTGTAGAGCCTCCAAAGCGGTAAAGTGCGTGGTGGCTCCGGAAATAAAGTCCCTGGTGGCTTGGGTCCGTCGGCACTGCGGCTACATAATATTCTCCGACTGCCACGTTGGCGAACTTAATGTTGAAGTTAAGAAGCTGGATGACACAAAGGATGAGGTGCAACGTTCCATCGATGATGCTCAAAACAACATGAAGCCGATCAAAGGCGAGGTGGCGAGATGGGTGAACGAAGTGGGGAGCGTCGCTGACGAGGTGCGTGACGTGCTGGATTATGACAGAGAAGCTAAGAAAACTTGCTTCTATGGGTGGCTTCCCAACCCAAAGGCGCGATATCATCTCGGCAAAAAGGCGAGCAGGAAGGTCAAGGACATCCGG
Organism: Eucalyptus pumila; assembly: GCA_016097595.1. NCBI lineage: Eukaryota > Viridiplantae > Streptophyta > Magnoliopsida > Myrtales > Myrtaceae > Eucalyptus > Eucalyptus pumila. Next base: position 7,869,553 of record CM027852.1, read on the forward strand.
GAGCTCATTGCACGGGGTCAATTCAAGGAGGTTTACTCCGAGAATCCTCCGCCAGGGCTTGTTGGCGGTGCTCTCTACGTGAATTCGTTGGCCGGTGATGAGGGCAACTTTATCACCGATTCGCGAGCTTCCATCTTTCAGGGCATAATGAAAGCTCTGAATGATGAGAAGGTGAAAGTGGTTGGGGTCTACGGGCCTGGCGGCGTGGGGAAGACTACGCTGTTGGAGATAGTCGAGAATAAACTTAGGCAAGAGAGGGGACCGTTCCGCATGATCGTTAAAGCGGAAGTCTCGCGAACTCCGGATTTAAATAATATCCAAGGCCAGATTGCTGACGCCTTGAGTCTGAATCTGAAGGACAAGGAAAGCCAACAGGGAAGAAGAGATCTTCTGTTTCAGAGATTGCAGAGGGATCCAAATGAGAAGGTTCTCATAATATTGGACGATCTGTGGGGAGCACTTGATTTGAAGGCGGTTGGAATTCCTTTGGGAGATGAGAGCAGGAACTGCAAATTGTTGCTCACTTCGAGAGATAAAAGTGTGCTGGAGCAAAAGCTGCATGCCGAACAAACATTTCATCTGACAAGTTTAGAGGAAGACGAAGCTTTCAAGCTATTTGAAAAGATAGTCGGCGACAAGCTTAGAGACGATGAGGAATTGAAAGTAAAGGCGGCTCAAGTGGCAACCAAGCTTGCAGGTTTGCCTCTTTTGATTAACTCCGTTGCAAGCACCTTAAAATGTAGTGATGTGTCCACGTGGGAAGACATGTTAATAAAAATAGAATACCCACATAATGAGAGAATAGTGAAGTGGAGTTACGATCATTTGGAGAGTGAGGAAGCCAAGTGCTTATTCTTGCTTTGTGGTCTTATTGGTGGGACCATTGAAGTCGAACTTCTGCTAGGACTAGGCATGGGTTTGGGCTTGTTTGGGGGATTCGATAACAAGATGCAAAGTTCGAGGAATAGATTGAATACGATGCTCAATAGCCTCCATTCCTTTTGTTTGTTACAGGATGGTGGCGATGGTAAGGAAAATGTGACCATACATGATCTTTACAGCGAGGTGGTTGTCTCGAATGTATTTAGTGGTCGGAATTCCTTAATGATTAACAACAATTATGGCTCATGGCCAAAGGAAAAGCGTGAGAAATGCTGGGCATGCTTAGTTAATGTTGGCAGTGGTAGGCTTGCTGAGCTAATGCTGCGCCGGTTTCCCCACGTGAAGATACTTATGTTGTCGGAACAATACGATAGGGGAGATTGCAGTAAAATAGATTTCACATACATGGAGGAGCTCCGAGCCCTCTATCTTTGCTCCATGCGTATCACCAGTTTACCTTCCTCGATGGAAATCCTCGGGAATCTCCAGTCATTAAGTATAAATTGCTATGTGGGGGATGTGGCAAATATTGGCAAGCTCAAAGCACTGAGGATTCTCAGCTTTGCAAAGTCTCGAATTTCTAGGTTGCCTAAAGAAATTGGGGAACTAACGAATTTGAGATCGTTGAATCTAAACCATTGCTACTTGCTTAAGATGATTGAGCCTGGAGCCCTAAAAGGCTTAATAAACTTGGAAGAGTTACATATGAGGGGAAGCTTTGATCAATGGATGGGCAAGCATGAAATGACGTCAAAATCGTGTGGTGTTGGGCTTGCTAAGTTGAAGAGCTTGACAAAGCTAGCATCTCTAGAAATATTGATTCGTCAGCCCATCATACTCTTGGAGGATGGTGACCTGCCATTTGGGAACCTGGTCAGATTTTTTATCAACATAGGAAATCTTGAGGGGTGGGGATATGAATGTTTGGCAGTCATAAAGCTCAATTTGGAAGGGTGCAATAGTATTCTTTCGAGAAACTAGGTTAAAAAATCTCTGCAAAAGACTCAATACTTTTATTTATGTGAGTTGAGTGAGTCCAAAGAGAGTGCTCACAAGTTGTGCACCGAAGGATTCCAAGATCTGAAGGCTCAACATTAAAGACAGCTGCTCAATCAAGTACATTGCCAATTCATCCTATGGCCTCCCTCCTTTTTTGAAGTTAGAGTCTTTGTTCCTTGAAAATCTTATTAATTTGGAGAAGATATGCCATGGCCCTATCGCACTAGTGTGCTTCAGCCATTTAAAAACTGTGAGTGTCGGACAGTGCCGCCAATTGAAATACTTGTGGTGTATTTTAGATATGCAAAGACTTATCCAGTTGGAAGAGATTAAAGTGTGGGAATGTTACTAAATGCAATCCATTGTCACACATGATGCGGGAGAAGATATAGTTTATGTTGATAATAGAGTTGAGTTGCCTAATGTATGCCGTTTGGCATTGTGTGAGTCACCAAATATGATGAGCTTTTGCAGTAATATGACGAGCTTTTGCAGTAGAGCCGAAATCACATCAGAGGATACTCCTCCTCCCATCCAGGTAATTTGTTTTTTGTTTTTCTTTTCATTTTTTCCCTTGGTCAATTTGTCCTATTAGGATGAGATGATATTGGTTTTCACTCAACGTTAGTACATATTGCATTTTTTTTATTATTTGTACAATTTTATTCACGATTTGATTTACAAATAAAAAAAATCCTCTCAAATAGAACATAGACCATATTATAGTTAGAGGGAAGCCTCTTTCCATGAATTTTTTTTTTTAATAAATTTTCAACATTAGATAATTGCATTGATAACTTGGGTTTCTGCTGTGACTAATTTGTTACTTGTATAACATTCTTAATGAGATGAAAAAATAGTGTGCTGAACGAAAGAAAGCGAGAATGAATCTTGAATGATTTAAGAAAATTCAATAATTTCAAAATGGAGAAAGCGACATTTAGAGATTCAATAAATGGATGGTAAGCAAGAAGCCACGTAACAAAGACAATCCCCATAATTCATGTCTTGTCCAACATGCAATTTGTAACTGATTCCAACATGTCATGCCAAGTTGCCAACGTCAATGTCAGCATCACTGTGCAATTGAGCTGCATTGACAGCATGATAGGGGTGAGGATATCCTCATGAAAATGATTTCGATTTTCATGGAAGAGAAATTCATTCTTTTTTGTACTTTAGCCCGAGTATTTCACTTATTTTCTCATGAAAATAGCTTTACTTGCAACATAACTCACCTTTGATGAGTTTCATTGTGGCGCTTGGTCAGGTTCTATTGCCTCGCTTGAAATCCTTAGTAATGGATGGACTCCTTGGTCTGGAAGAGATACTCTATAGTGAACCTTCATTAAAATATAGCGATTTGACATTGCTAAAGATCAGACAATCTAAATCCACGTCGAAGAGTATTATGAAATCAAATTGGATATTATAGCTGCCGAATTTGGAGTCAATGGAAATTGAGAGCTCTCCAACAGAAGTAGTTTTTGACTTCGAGGAGCTAGAAGTCACTAGAGATGCCGAGATTCTCTCTCGGCTAATGGAATTGAGTTTATCTTGGTTGCCGAACCTGCGGTGCATATGGAAACAAGATGTACAATTACAAGGAATATCAATATTTCGGAACCTAAAGAAGCTCTCCATCAATAGTACGAGGCTGTCATTTCTCTTTCCAGTGTCTGTGGCTAAATGTCTTAGAGAAATTAGAGCCATTACAGTGAGGGATTGTCCAAATATGAAGGCAGTGATTGTGGATGAAGAAGGAAGAGATGAAGAGATAGATGATATTATAGAGTTCCCATTATTAGAGCAACTATCTATAAGTCGGTGTTCCACGGAGAAATTCTTCTCATATCCTTATGGAAAAAAAGAGCCAATGGCCACTACTTCAGATTCACAAGATGCTTACTCCGATTCTTTCTTTGATCAAAAGGTACAAATCCATTCTCTTGAGATTGTATCCATACTAGCCATAGGCACTTTAAATTCATTCTTCCATTTATTAGTTAAAGTGTGTTCATAATTTATAAATACACTAGTAAAGATTCATTCTTCCATTTCATCAAATAGATTGGTAGGATTAGGCCAAATTGTCAAATTTTTCATAACTACGATCTGACACATAAATCTTATGAGCAGGTGAGTTTACCAAGCTTGAAGGCGTTATACTTTCACGAAGTAGGATCCTTGAAAAGGATATGGCATGGCGAACTTCTGAGAGGTTCCTTATGCAAATTAGTCACCCTCTCCCTAGGTTGTTGCTCCAACCTACTCAATATCTTCCCTCCACAATCATAGGGAGATTGCTCAACTTGAAAAGTATCAATGTTGAAAATTGTCCCTTCCTGGAATCATTATTTGATTGTGGGTCCTTTGATGCAAATACTAAGCACACAACGATTTTGCTCCCTGAATTGGAACTTTTGACGGTGATGGAAGTAGGAAAGCTAAGATGCATGGTGAAAGGCGACTCCCAAATGATTTTGGGTTTTCCTAGTCTAAAAGCTGTCGATGTTGAAAATTGCTCCAACATGAGATATCTCTTCCCCAATTTCATAGCCACAACGCTAGGGAAACTCGAGAAAATAGACATTCGGCAATGCAAACAAATGAAGGAAGTGGTTCTCGAGGAAGAAGGTTGTCGATCAAAGGCGGCTGTGACAAGTTTCCCTTCCTTAACACAACTAAGGATTTTGCAGTGCCCTAACTTTGGAACGTTCATCCAAAGTCCTAGAAGTGTCAAGAGGCTGCCTGTGATGAGTTTCCCTTCCTTAACACAACTAAGTATTTTGCAGTGCCCTAATTTTGGAGCGTTCATCCAAAGTCCTATAAGCGTCAAGAGGCAGTTAGGCGAGAGGGTTGAAGAAAATGATGAATCACTGCAACTGTTCAATGAGATGGTCTGCTCTATCCCTTACTATGATCATTTGTATTCTTGTGTTATCATGTTTTAGAACGAACAATGTAATAAATTTGTCCTACTTATCCTCCTTTCTCACATCATCCTCGTGCAAGTCACATTTTCCAATATAACGAGTCTAAAAATTGAAGGCCTTCGGTGCAAAGAGCTATGGAATAATAAAATTCCCATCGATTCCTTTCAAAAATTGGAATCTCTTAGATTGAAGGATTGTGATGACCTCCAACATGTTGCCCCATGTTGTATGTGGAAGGGGCTGCAGCACTGTCTCATAAACCTAGAAGTGATTTCATGTTGTTCAATCGAGATCATATATGAAAGTGATGAGACGGATACAGAGGGTATTAAATTGAGGTCGTTGGTTTTGCATGATCTTGAAAACTTGGGGTGCATTTGGCAATCTGATGGTCTCCTAAATGTCTTGCTCCAAAACTTGAGAAATGTAGAGGCTGTGAGGTGCTCCCGTTTGAAAATGCTTTTCACTACCTTTACGGCGAAATTTCTCGGGCAAATCGAAGAGCTGGTGGTGGAGTCATGTGAAAATATGGAGCTAATTGCTGGCAAAGAACAAATGGAAGAAGCAACCGGCACGACAATCGCCTTCTCCAAGTTAACTGCTCTTAGACTTTTCGAGTTACCGAAATTTAGGAGCTTCTTACCTGAGAAATACTCTCTGAAATTCCCATGGTAAGAGGACTTCCCATCCTTGCAATTCTTGAGTATAGTAAGTTGTGGAACAGTGGGGGATCGAGGCACTTTTGACTGGTTAGATCGTGAGGACCGAGTAATCATGGATGCCATCCTAATCAGTTGTCGCAGCTAATGCACAATTCTCAGAGGGACCCACATGAATGCTACATCACGTGGCCCTCAACATACTACTCTCTTCCATAGTCTCCACATCTGACGATTCCTTGGATCTTCATTGTCCTCTCCGTTGCCCTCCATCCACCAACAGGCGCCGCCGAACCCTGACCACTTCCCGACTGCCAACATTTCCGCCAAGCCGCGAAGAGGTTTGTAATGCCGGAGTGCTCGAACTTTGGTCATGACTATCTGCTTCAACGACTTCATTCCTCGACGTTGCTTTTGTTATCTCCTTACTCCTGTCCGATGTCAATCGCTGTAGCTAATCATTCTCCATTCAAGTAAACCACATATGCTCTATTTCCGTTTCTATTGCTACTGTCTCCGGGCAAATCGATTGTAATTAAGGCTGTATTTATGATTTGAACTAGTGCTTCTTGGCCAAGATGTGTACTGTGACATCCTGAAATTCGACCCTGTTTTGATAAAATGAAATGTGCATTTCGTCGACGTGCCTATGGTCCTTTTTCTCTGAGCTGATCACTCACGAGTTAGCTAACCTATTGGGTGAAGCCGTTAAGGGATATAACCGCGGTAAAATCCCTAAAAGCTACCTAATTGGTTGGATTGGACTAAAATCGTGTCCGATCGATTTTAATCATGAAATTTAATTCGGTTTTGGGAATCGAATATTCGGCGTGTCACAATTCATTTTTAGACCGCCTCATCGCTCATCACTTTATCATTGAAATCCGAAATTTCAAGAAAGAAATTATCGGAGGAAAAATCGAAGACCGAAAGAAAATAGAAAGGGAAAGGGAAAGAGAAAAGAAAAGAATAAGACTATGGTATTATTTTAGTTTATTTCTTTTCTCTCCCTCTCTCTTCCTTTTCTCTCTTTCTCTCTCTTTTCTCTCTCCTCTCCCCTCCCCCTTCGTGCGCAGCCCCTCCCCACCGCCGGATGCCCCTTGCCAATTTTAAATTTGGCTCCTCTCTCTTTTGCTTTTTTACTTTTGACTAGTCAAAGAAAATCCCTCTTCTTATCTCTTCTTTCTCTTTCTTCTCTCTCCTCTCTCTTCTTCCCCATTCTTCCTCGTGACCGACTCCTTCTCTCTTTTCTCTCCTGTTCGTGCGAACCAAAGCAGAGGAAGAACAGAAGCAGCAACGCCGAGAGAAGAGAAAGACCGAAGGAGCTCGCCGTCGCTGCTCCGTCGCCACCCACCGCTCGCTGCCGTCCCGCCCGCCTTCGCCTCTCCTTCGCCCTCCTCGGCCACCATCGACGCCCCCCTCTCTCTCTCGGTACTCTCTCTCTCCTCTGGTTCGAACGAGCCAGCAAGACAGAAGAAGCAGCTCGCCGTCGTCACCGCTTGCCGCCGTTCCGCCGTCCGCGCCCGCGCCCACTCATCCGCCGTTTGCCGCGCGCTCCGCCAGCCCTCGTTTCCTCGCGCTCAGGCCTCCCCCGTGCGTCTCTCGCCCCTGTTCCGTCTCGTCCAGCCACCGTGAGTGGCCGAGCAAGCCGCCGGAGCCACCGTGTGGCCTCACCGGACCGCCTCTTGCTTTCCCGACCCCTCTCCACCTCTAACCATCTCTGTTTTCCTCTGTTTCGCAGCTAATCCAGCAACCCACGAAGTGGGTTTTCAGCCGGCTCTTGGGCCGTTTTGGGCCATTTCCGGGCCCCGAACCCGAGCCGTGCTTTGGAAAGAATTGTTCCTCGCGTCGCCCCCGTCGGATTGATCCGATTTGCGCGCGATTTGGTAAGTAATCTCACTAATCCAGGATTAGTTGGATAATTATGCTTAAGGTTGGTTTAGTTTTAATTAATTATGTTTAGGTTGTAGGATTAGAATAAATTAGTAATTATTAGTCAATTGTGATGCGATTTAAATAAATTGATTGCGCAATTAGCAAGTAGACATGGTCTACTAATTATTGGAAGTGCCTCGGGATTTTTCCCGACCCTTAGTGGGCTCCAATTAGGCTTTTCGGGCCTAAGTGGATTTTTTAGTATTTAAATACTAATTTTCGGAATTAAATTAAATAATTATTTATTTTCCGAAAATTCAACTGAGATGGCTTGGGACCGGAATATTATGCTGATGACCGTGGTGAAGTCTGTTTATTTAATCGGGCTTTATTTTGAGCTAAATTGAATTTTTAATATTAATTATTTAATTTTCGAAATTAATTATTTAATTAATTATTTTTCAGAAATTAAGATGTTGATGGCCGACGACCGAAATCTCGTGCTGATTGTCGTCGCGTAGTCCGTTTATATATTTGAGCTCTACGTTGTATGAAATTAAATAAATTGTGATGGTTTAGGGATTTACCCTAATTTGATTGGAATCGATTGAGATTGAATTATTGATTGGTGATTGGCCAAGTATGTTATTCAGCATTTATAATGCTTTGTTGAGTTGATTTAATTATTTGATTGAGAAATCGTTGGGCATTAGTTGTCGATATTGAAAGAAGATTGGTAATCACTTTGAAAGAGGACACGTGGCTTGGTGAATTGGAATGTCACCTGGAGAATGCACGCGAATTCGGAGACTTCGGTATGTCGTCCTGGAGAATGCGTGGCTCGGAGACTTCGTCCCATGACAGAGTTTGGCATCTAAAAGGACACGGGGCTCGGTGAATTGATGATCACTTTGGTGAGATAAAGACAGAAGAGAATGCGCGTGGCGAAGATCTAAAAGGCGTGTAGCTGGCGGTGAATTGATGATCACTTTGGTGAGATAGCACCAAGAGAATGCACGTGGGCTCGGGCATCGTAAAAAGGGCACGTGGGCTCGGTGAATTGATCATCACTTTGGTGAGATAAAGACCTAAGAGAATGCACGTGGGCCTGTGCATCTAAAAGGGCACGTGGGCTCGGTGACTTGATGTATCACTTTGGCGAAGAGGTCGCCGAGAGAATGCACGTGGGCCCAAGGTTCGAGGCACGTGGACTCGGAGACTTGGAATGTCGTCCTAGAGAATGCACGTGGCCTCGCTTTTAGATACTCCTCCGTGGAGAGTGATTTGTATGACATGTAATCGACTGGTTCGATTTGTTTGGAATAAATGGGTGTCTATTGTGAATTGTACTGACTTGCGGTGAGATCGAGGCCCTAAGGTAAGTCCTCTGCCCCTGTGCGTGTTTAGGCAGCCTATAGTATAATGGTTTATCTAATCGAGCTTAGTGGGGTAGAACTCGCTGAGACGTATTCTCATCCCAGTTTGGGGAAAACATTTCAGGACCCCGATGAGGAGCTGATGAGGAGGAGTCTGAGAAGGAGAACTCGGAGGTGAGACTTAAGAAAGAAAGATTTTTGGGAGAAGAAGATAATCCCGAGAATGGCCTTGAGTACGGCCCGGATGGCTGAGAGTTTATCTTATTTTGAGATCTCCTTTTTGATGTGATTAAAGTTTAGCGTAAAAAGTTGTAAAGTGCTCTGGTTTGTGTTTTGTATAAAAGTTTGGTTATAAGTTTTAGTATGAAAAATATGGCCTTGCTTTTCTATCCCATCGTTTTATTGTCTGGGGATTTTAACTGCTTCCGCATGTGCTTAAAAATGAAAGGGTCGGCGATACATTGTCTTGGGATATCGCATTATAAAATCGACCAAGTGAGACGGATGTGTGCGTGCCTGAGGATCGGGGCGTGACATGTACCACCTGTTTAATGAAATTCCTAAACTAAGTCGGTGGGTATTTTTTATTCAGTTCTTGACCGAGAATTCCCTTCATTACTAGATTGTTGATTTATTCTGGTCATATAAGCGTGTTTGAGTTTCGTTTCTTCATTAAAAAAAAAAAAAAGCCGTAGGTATTCAATTCGAACTTATTTTGAATCTGCCGGAACCTTGTCAATGTATGCCGAGTCGCCACTGTTGTTGTGGTCCTGAGCTAATGTTGATTGGTCCTTGATTTTATGCTATTCCACTCGAGTAAGCATGTGTAGTGATATAAGAATGTGTTGTGGTGAATTTCATGTTTACTTGGGAAAGAAATTATGTCATGGATGAATGAAATTCTACTAGAAATTGATTCGTGATGCTGACCCTATCTTGATATGTTTGATTTGGTGTGCTTTTGATTCCAACCTGAGGCTAGTTTGGTTATGGGGATCATATATGTACATGCTAGGAAAGTAATATGGAGAATCTCATAGCATTTAGCACGAATTCGGGTCATCATCTCCGAACTTGAATATGCTAGAATGAAGTACTGCATGCTGACCATGATTGTTTTGTTTAAATTTGGCACTAGTTTGGTCTTGAATTGATGCCATTTTGATCAAGTAGACTCATATGCGCTTAGAGGAAGATATGGCTTCAATTCATGTCAATTGGTCATCAAAGGATCACAATTTGTCTTGTATGCTCTGTTACAATTTTGAACGTGTGCTGGAATTTATGGAATACGCATGACTCAGATGGATTTTGACTTAGTTTGGTTGCATTTTTTGTTGCCTGTGGATAAGTGATATGTGTGTGCATGATTAAATTGATGAGATGTGTGCTTGATATTGCCATCGGAGTCTTGGCCTGATAAATAATTTGGAGGACTGATGTTAATTGAAGCTTAATTCCTTAATTCTTGCAATTCCAACACAAATCCTCTACTAGTACACATATTTTGAAGGTGATATGGTAGACTATCCAGATACGAGGAAATCTCTCAACAAAGCTGGTCAATGAGGCCCTTGAAATATCGCATGTACAACACTTGCCAACAAAGTACATGTGTTCTCTTCCTTTCCTCCGATGATCACCATTCAAGGCTTATTTATGAGAGCTGTTGCCTAAATCTAATTGATCCTTCAAGTGTGCATTTGTGCCAACATACCGTCCACAACACCAATTGCGACCTACTCATTCATGATGTCATCTCCTTCCTCGGAGTGTTCACCTACCACTACTATTCAGAATGATGTTTGAAAGATATGACTTTTGTTTTCCTCCCTCCCTCATGGAATTCGCAAAAGCATGGGGAAGATTAGTCACCAGCACTACCAGTAACCTGCCCTTGAAATCCATTAGGAATCCATATGTTCCATCAGGACTAGGTGCATAGTTCCGATTGTCTCTCCTATAAACCATTCTGCAATGGAGGTGCAAAGCTCCATCTATCTCCTTGCAGCAGGTCTCTCTGTTGCTAATAGTAATTGTTTTATGACACTGCTGCTTGTAGCAAGTCTCCCGATTTGAAAAAGTTCAATATTTTCCCTCTAAGAAGTTTATGCTATAAATCTCAATATGGAAAACACTTAGCCAAGAAGAACTTGATGAACCATTTGAATTTATCTTAATGTCCACACAATAACATCAACTCATCCGAAGCATTTTACACAACAATAGCATTGCGTGACCTTTCCACAACTTGCTTTAATTAGTAGAGAGTATCCATCTAAATCACAACTTACTTTGTCCTGCTCATGAATGCGCATTCTACTCATTATTTTCAATTTCAGCTACTCAAAACACTGCGATTTAACCCAAAATCACTTGAAAATTTTATTATATATCATTGCATTTGCACACTCTCATAATTGAATGCTACTAATTTTACATAGTTTATCATGCCATGAGAGCATCGGCATTGGGAAGAGTGGTGGGTGATCCGAGGATTTTGCTGCCCACATCGGGAAACATTTCAAAGCCAGTCACTTTACGGTCTCTGCTCACATGGATGGGATATCGCATCAGGTGCCCTCTCATTTCCTTGGGATCATGTTGGTCCTCATCCACATAAGCTTTCCAATTCCGTTTGGCTATTTTTGGCTATTTTGTTCACCCTCTTTACACATTCAGTGCTTTGAGATTCCCTGAAGCTGTCCTCTAAATCTCCCAAGTGCTCCGCCCAAAGTGACGTCCTATAACCGTAAACCTGCATAGCATAAGTCAACATAATTATACATAAGCTTAAGTTTGTGAATGAATGTCGTTGCACTCGCTCGAGCGTACGCTTTGTATATGCTATTCAGATGAGCCTAACCCGATGTAACTAACCTGGCCACGTGGATGCCTCTTTTTCCTGGCCCAAATGTGATGCGGCTGATAAGCCCCCATTGCAATTTATGTGTCTCTTGAGCCATCCAGAGATCTTTGGTTGATATTTGCTGATCCCACGATCACATACTCATCATCTACTATCATCCCTTTGGCACACACATATATCATGAATCTGCGATACTTCTGAACCAACGCCTGCATAAATAGAAACAACAACATGTTTCAAACCAAAGTCTTTTTACCACTCATGAAGCCATAGCTCTTAATGACTTCATTTGTTTTGCTTTTTTAACATGTTTGCCAAAGGAAGAATCCATGAGAAGCGTATAGACATATAGCACGGCATTATTTTCGGATTGTTGATTCATTGCTTGGGATGAAGGTTGCGAAGAGGACAAGGGCTCCCGCTTGCCAAGGCAATAGAAGTTCAAGTAATCCAGTGGATGGTACTTGTGTGACAACCCGGCTTTTTCGAGAGCTTGTGCGATGATTTTGTACATCATCGTCATGGTTTGTCCCTGTTCACATTATCAATGCATGGGTATGAGAATAGTGATTGTTAATCTTTTTATATCATCATATCTCTTGGAGAAATATACTAAAATGACTGAAACAAGGTCAGATCTCAAATTTTCCCCCTCCAAGTAGCTAGGCTTGGTCTGCTTGGATCACTTCGTTTTCTGCTTAACTATGTTCATCGTGTTATTAAGTTTCAATTTGATAGGACGTTATATTTATTGATATCCTGTTATCGATATGCGTGTTTCATTGCTATTTCTTTGCAAGATGAAAGAGTTCATCCTTGATCTGACCTGCTAAAAGAGAATTTCTTGCACGGCAGCACTAGTAGGGACACCCTCCGCCCACATCAGTATCACTCTATAGACACCGAAACGCTCGTTTGCACTGTTCTTGCTTGCGATCTTCAATGCCAGCTCCATCGGAACTAAATTGTTTGCCCCTGCTTGTCAAAACCATATGAAGCATTGGTTGCCATCAAAACTCTAACTCAAGATATTAGATGAGCTGAAACAAAACTAGAAAAATCGAGGAAAAAACCTAAATTTAAAAAGTTCAGAGAGTTGGTCTTGGAAATATTACATATTAAATCAGAATTAGTTTCAATGTCTTACAGTGAGTTTTAGATATTATTAGCTAATACACAAACCCAGAGGGAGCAAAGTGTGTATACTCTTTACTAGAGGGATTGTTGCTCGCTCAACTCATTCAGTCAAAATGAATAGAATTGTGCATCTTATACCTGCATTTTAGTATGATGGCCAATGATAGGAAGAGCAAAGAAAATACTGGTTTTCAATGTACATTAAGTGTTGTGCCGATCTAATCACTTTCACGTACGTTGTGTGAATGTCCACAGATAAAATTCTACAACCATGAAAAGATTGAAAGAAGCAACATTATCAATGTGGACTTCAATCTCTATTCAAAAACACTAAAGATTGTGCCAAAAAAAAAAAAAAAAAAAAGGAGAGTGACTTTCTAACATAAGGAAAACTTTTCGAGTCATACATATATAATGGCCACTTACAAATCTACAGACATAATATTAGCAGCTAAAACCTACTTGCTTTATGGCTTCTTCGACACTCTTCAGAAATCCCTTTACAGATCCCGAATAAATTGATCTAAAGACCTATGCCAACATAAAATAGAAGTGAAAGACGATCGTTACACTTCATTTTCCTCACGATTGAAGTCCCTTGAAAATGCCAATAAATTTTATGTAAATTCTCCTGACCTGCACATGCTAGTTTTCCAGGTCATGTTCGTCCCTGACTTGTACTTTTTTGTAGCCATCGAGGCTTGTCGAGGGACAAAGTATCCATGAAATCATGTCGAGCCTTCAGAGAGCATTCTCATGCCACCCTTGACGTTTTTCAACTTAGACTTGTGCCACTTCGCCGCTTTTTTCCATCTCTATTCAAAATTCTTCCATATGTCATATGCAGCTTGTCCCCCAACTTTGCAGTGTAGATCATGCCACAGTCACCTTGGGACATTGACAGTGGACTACAGTCGTCACAGAAAAAAGCGATGATCACATGATCAGAAAATAACATGTACATGTAATTACAATGCTAAAGCAACATTAATTTAATTATTGTGAATGTCATTCTTAAAGACAGCATCAAGATCACTATGGAGTCTATGCTTAGGAGTGTCGTATCGGCCATCACATGGATCCGGCCCACCAATGGAAGCTGTTATTTTACGATTGTTTCCTAAGGCTTGAGTGTTGAGAACCACAGACTTTTGGTGGTGCGTGCATGGGGTCCCCACCACTTGGACTACAAAAGATCCATACACCAACAAATTAAACCAAACATTTTCGTACGTTTATGCCAAATTTCAATCAAATGGGCAGCTGTTGCAATACTTTAAAATTCCCTATTAGTACCGTTCTAATTGCATGTCACTAGGTTAGAAAACACATGATATGATCTAGGATAGCATGAGACAGGTCAATAAACTTCCGTAGATTGTCTGATGAAAGGAAAATATTTCCTATAAATTTAAACCCTGATTGGAATAATCAGGTCATCTATATAGCAAAAGCAGTGCTTTTGGTGCAATCCGATGATGAGATTTTGATTAAGAATTGACCTAAACATCTAAGGATACATACATATTGCTTGAAGATGCTAAGTTTGGTGCTTGCATAATGAGAAGCAAGCACATAGCGAACACCAGAATGTCGGAAAAACTTCTTTGTCTCTTTGTTGTGAGTTTGCATCACGCCATCTTGTGCGACAACGTGGCACATGCTGAATCTCAATTATGAGAGATCTCAATAAAGAACCATTTTTTCCTAAATCAATAATCGTACAGAAAATCTATCACAAAGGGCATGGATTTGAAGTTTGGCCAAATGGTGGGTTGCACCATAAATGAGGATACTTATTCAAGAAAGAGCCATTATGTAACATATTCTCTAATTGCATTTTGTAAAGGCAAGCTAAAAAAAAAGAACCATGAGAGGTCAAGCTTTTGTGTCGAAAAAAAAAAAAACTTCTTATTTTGTAAATATTCATTAAGCTGATAGTAAAAGTGAGAAAATCCTTCACTAACTGTGCACCATTGATTAAAGGATGCTCCTTAGATGCAATGCCGGTAGAATAAAAATGTGTTCACATGCGACTCTCATCACCATTGATGCAGTGGTTGTAACTTCAAACCACACTACTGCACTGGCCCAACAAATCAATAGTGATCGAAGCCACAGGCGGACAAATTTTTCTCGACCCAATGATATTCCAATCATCCCGAAAACCATAAAGACATTTCCATGTTTCAGCAATGCTTAATTACATGTAACCATGGTTTAGTATTACCGTTTTCAAGAGGAACTTGTCGTGTGAAGTCTTGTTGTCCCAAACAAGCCCGACCACTCAGACACCTTCATCGGACTTGTACTTCAGGAGCTCCCCTAAAGAGAGCTCTCCTCGATTTGGCAATTCCCTCGTGGACGCTCTCACAAGCCTCACAGGATGATAAATGGACCAACCAATGATGTAGATCAAGTGGTAGGCCTCCAAAATGGCATGGCATATATCCTTTAAGTACCTGCCTTGCTCATAAATCTTCCCATCATCAAGCAAAATCTGAGGCAGCTTGCGCTTTGGGACTTGAGCGTCTTGCTAAAATGTCACATCCCCACCTTTCCTTAAGTGGAAAATATGTGTTTGGTACACTCACATAGTTTGGCCCAACCCCAACACCATTCTTGCATAATAGATTGTCACTAATCGGCCTGAATTGGATCGAGATGTGAAGTTTTTTATAGGACTTGAGGGGGCTTCTGAAGTTGTCAATTATTGGGAACTAGCCATTGATCGTGTTGCCAAACACAATCTTGTCCATTGGTATATCCACGACCCGGATGAGCTCGGCCCCAAATGCATCTTTGTTCTTCACATAAGACTCCACCTTCATTATTGGCTGCGCTAAGGAGGAATAGAATTGCTTGTCCCATGGAGGTTTTCACAATTCAAAATTATTAACACCTAAATTTTGTCAATGATGCACGCACAAAATTATGAACAACAATAATGGTAAAAAATTGTCACACGACTTTACCTAAAAAAAAAAAATTTGTCACACGCCATTGCTGGAACGAGAGAATTTTTTATTCCGTGGGCCCACCACCGATTTTCCCTTCTCTCTTGATTTCCGTTAACATAGCAATAACCAGAAGGACGTTTTCGTCATTTTGAAGCAGCGCACTTTCATCATTTTCTCAAAGAAGTATATAAAGGAATTTTTTGCCGTCGTCAGTTGACGAGGAAGTTCTCGAAGCTGCTTCGCGTTCGTAGCCTATCCCGTCCTCTCTAGCTTCACCGCCGGCCGCCAGCTCCACCGGAAGCCACCGCCGGTCTTGCATCTCCGACCACGGCAGACGCACGAAGGAAGGCACACTACACACGCGCAGAAGAAACAAAGCTCGATCCTGGAATCCAAAGTTCGTTGTGGTTGATTCGAGGTTCGCCAGAGGTGAATCAACGTCGATTCCAGTGTTCATGACTTCGATCGCGGGTTCCGGTGTCGTCTGGCTACAGTTCCGATCGCGTGCTGTTCTGACTGCGAGGCGCTCCTTCGGTTCGTTCTTTCACTTCAGTGATCGGCGGAAGGTTGCCGTAAGTTCGAACCGCATGGAAAAGGACGCCCCGGCTCAGTCGACTCCAACCATCACTTTCAAATCTTCTCTCCGCTGATTGAGCTCTTCCACTTCTTACTCTAAATCAAGCCCGAGTGTCGTCCTCGCGTCAAGCTCTGGGAATCAGAATCAAAGTTGTTCTCGCGTCAAATGAACGTTTGGAAACTGCTCAGGAGGTGTTCGATGAAATGATATTTGGTCCTAAAGTGGTGGTGTGATTAATTGTCTTCACATTGCAAGTGGGATCATAAAATTCCATGAATTGGACCTTTGATTGTATGCGACGACACGATATTCTCCCGCAGCTATGTTTGAGGAAGCTGCGAATTTAATTAATGCGAGACAAAGGGCGTAGCGTTCCGTCGATGAAGCTCAAAACAACACGAAGCCGATCAAAGCGGGCGTCCAGAAATGGGTAGACAGGCGCGGAGATCCTTGCCGATGAGGCGTGCGGCGTGCTGGAAAACGACAGAAGAGCCAAGAAAACTTGCTTCCGCAGGTAGTTTCCCAACCTGAAGGGGCACTATCGTCTTGGCAGGGTGGCGAGGAGGACAGCCGAGGCCATCCGGGCACTTGAATCGCAGAGTGAATTCCGAAAGGTCTACTACGAGAATCCTCAGATATAAATATATATAAGAACTTAAAAGATAGTTTTGATCATTATAATGTAATTAGGAATTTTTAATTGACTATATTAAAATGATACTCTGTTTCTTTTAAAGATAGTTTTCTAGTTCACCACCAGCCACGAGTTGATACTTTTAAGCTTTGACTGTCAAGCGGGTTTGATTTGTTTGACCTCAAGGATTTTCTCGGGTAAATCTGTTGCTATTGGTAATTTTTTTTTTCATGTACTGAGTAAAAACTTAAATAGAACGGTAACTTCAAATAAATGAACTAAGTAATTTCTACTCGGCATCCATAAATTTCATTGTTCGCATTTAGTTTTCTCTAAGTACGTTGTTGATTTCAATACAAGTTTGGATTTCTCATTCAATTTTTTACTAGTATTTTCAATTTGCTTGCGATTTCAGGTTCTTGCGTTTCAATTCGAGTTGTTAATTGTTTTGAAAAAGAATCATGTATATTTAACAAAAAAGAGAAATTGAGTGCAGAAAATCTCAATGATTGAGCCTAACTTTCTCTCGATAAAGATTAAACTCAAACTGCTGACTTCAAAATTTTCTAGTCCAAATCCAAGGGAAGAAGCAACTCTGGAGCCAATTCTGCTTGCATTGTTCATCGCGTCAGAGGGATTAGTCAACTAAAACCTTCCACTAAGGACAAGAAGACACAATCAGAACGATAATCACCAATGCACCGCATGTAACGATAATCATCGACGTGTCATTATGATATTTGCAAAATCATCTAGAAGCGGTTTTGCTAGGATAGCAAAACGACCTAACAAGAAGGAAGCAACGGCAGGACATCATCACTCAGAGCTTGAATTTACGGAAACGGGCGGCGATGGCAATGATCTGCATCTAGCGTGCCTTAAAGTCTTTCTGGTGGGGAAATCGCTAGCCGGAGACAACGAACGTGAATTTGGAATCTCTGTCTACTCCGAGCTCAGTGTCGAGGCAAAGCGAGCGCTCCTTTCTTTGGTCGGATCAACAGCGACATCCTCGCAGGGCGGAGGGCAGAGGAGGAAAGAGAGAAGGCCAGGCTAGGGGAAAAAGCTGAAACGTTGGGGTAATGGAGCTGATGGGTCTGGGCCGTTGATCAAATCAATGGGTTGCTCTTGTGGGCCGTGCCAATTGGACCAACTTGGCCTTTCTATTTGTTATTTATTTTTATGTTTTATTATTATTTTTCTTTTGTTCTTTTTACTACCATTTATTGTTATTACGCTCTTTTTTTAATTACAAAAATGTATGTTAAATTTGTTGACTAAAATTCAGGTATCAACAGTTATGGATGCATTAATATATGAACAAAAATGTCACGCTATCCAAACAAATAACAAGGCGTTGTATGTGTTGTTGCATCAAATCTTTAGCAAAGGCCATATTTGTTTCTTGATCGAGAGGAGAAGTGGGCCAAAAAATATGGCATAATCCAATTGAGTAGAACATGTATGCGTTGATGAAATATCAATCCATTAAAATAACTTGATTTATGACCCATATTCATATTAAGCCCAGATCCTATCTCACCCATTTGTCGAATCAAAGTCCCAGAAATCGCTGTGAAGGATTAAACAAAGAGCAATACAAGTGAAGAGAGATTGAGAGAAAAAGAGAGATGATAGAGATTCTTTAGGGAAAGATGATTATGTCATCTTTATTCTTTCCCTCTTTAGAGGATTCTTTTTCACTTTACTCAAAAGCTTCCAAATTAAAGAAATGATGAAAATGTTGAGAATTCGAATCTTGTTTGGAAAAATATATGACCGCTAACTTATTAGATTACCCTTAAGTAAGTTGTCATTATTATTAGGATGTTGTCAATGTCTAAACAAATTAGTAAATTATCACCTCTTCTGAAATTTCATGAGTGTCTTTTTTATTTATCATAACATAATAAAGTTACCTATATATACAGTGATTAACCAATTTCTTTGACATTTTACAACTTTTTTTGTTAAAATACCAACTCAATAAGGAATCTACCAACCTCTCAATAAATCAGTGAATTATCAAGTTTTGTCAAGTTGCTAATTATCAAACTAACAAGATGAGATTTAAAAAAAAAAAAAGGAACAAATCAAGATGAGATAACATAGGATAAAGACATGAAAAAGAGTCCAGGAAAAAGCAAGTATGGGGTGGGCCCACAAAGTCGGGCAAGGGAAGAAGGAACATTTTTACGAGGAATATATTTTGTGGGCCCACAAGAATAATTTTGTCCTAAGTAGCCCCTGATAAATGACACAACGACATGACATGTTGACACATTATTTCTAAAAAATAGAGAATTTCAACAAATTGTACACATATCAGTATATTAAATATATATTTTTATATGTACATAATAAATTATTATTTTTATGATTATTTCAATCAAATTATTTTGATTCAAATTCACAAATAAATAATAATGAAAACATAAAATGAATTTATACTAAAAATATTAATTCACCATTTATTAATATAATTCATTATTTCAATTTGACAAATTCAACTCAATTTCAATAATCCATAAAATTTGGAGAAAAAAACAAGCAATTCACATTTAGAACTCACATGACAGATGTGTCGGAAGAGAAGAGGAAAAAAGACTTTAGGGGTAAATTATGTATCACAAGAAGTGAGAGTTAGAAAAGAAAAAAAAAAAACCAAGTTTTTCTTATTTCTCCATTTATTATTTTTATTATTGTTTTTTATTTTTTCACATATATGCATTTCGACCCCTCATTTATTGAATTTTTTTGTTGGAATCACATGTTGGAAACTCATATGTCGAAATTCCAACTCGAGTATCGAGAAAGTTGATTAAATGTCGATTTTCCGACACGGCGTATCAATGACTGATAAGTGTCGGATAGTGTCGGTTTAAACGTTGAAATGTCTGACATGATATGAAAACTCTTAGAGAGTGTTGGTATTTCCTAGGTTTTGTCTATCACTCTTTCCATTTCCCTAGCACTTATTCTTGCCCTACAAGGCAAGCATTATTTCCTTTTCTTTTAACTCGAGTCTTAAAAACCGCTTTACCCTATGAAATGACACGATTTGATTCTATATGGGTCTGCCATCAAAAAAAGGGGGACAATCACTAGTTGAATTGAATTGGATATGTGTCGATAATATATCGACCCTTTTAAAATGACTTGATTTATGACATAGATTCATATTGAACCTTGATTCGATCTTACCCATTTGGTGGGTCGAAGTCCCATATATCATAATGGAAGATTAGACATAGAGCAGTATAAGGAGAGGGGGGGGGGAAGGAGGGAGAGAGATGGCAAGTGAAAGATGATTCTTTAATTTTTAATTTTTCCAATTTGAGGATTCTTTTTAACTTTTTCAAAGTTTTCCAAAGTGAAGAAATGATGAGATGCTCAAGGATTACAATCTTGTTTGTAAAAGGATCGGGAAAACTATCTAAAAAGACCTAAACCTATTATACTTTTGTTAATTCGGTTTTAAACATTTTTAATTTTACCAATAAAGTCCTAAACCTTTGACAATTTGCCAATTGAGTCTATTAAATTGCTAACGTGAATGCCGGACATCCTACTTGGCACACTATGTTGGAGTAGACATTTTAATAACATTTTAGAACATTTTTGGTTTTTTTTCTTTTTTCCATTTTTTTACTTTCTTTTTGGTTTTTGGAGTGATGGTTGGCCAAAGCGACTTTGTGTGAGCCCTTGCTTATGCCTCGCAGGGGCTGCCAAGCCCTCACCTTGCCTAGATCTAATGGGGGTGTCACGACGTTCACTAGATCTAGGCAAGGGCTTGTGCACTCTCACTTGGCGTCGCAGCCCTAGCCCAGGCCCTCAACAGCCACGGCGAGGGCCACTATGGCCATTGAGGATTGCAATGCCCTCACCCAAAACTAGCGAGGATCACCAGCCATTACTCCAAAAACCAAAAAAAGAAACGGAAAAAAAAAGAAAAAAAAATTAAAAAGTATTTAAAAAAGCTATTTGTCATTGTCAATAGCAATGTGTGTCAACTTTACTATAGATGCTATGATAAGAACGAAGAAATAGAGATGAGTTGTAGATGGTATGCATAAAGAAACAAGGTGGATGAACACGATGACGTCTTCATCCCCTGCAATGGTGCTGGAGATATTTTATGTAGGAGCAAGAGGTTCTTTCGATTCCTTTCGTTGATCAATATCTTGTAATTGTTTTATCTTACATTACCTATTTTTCAGTATAGAACTTGAATATTACGGCTACATATGGAACACATACCTTTTTACCTAGAATTTTTTATAAGGTTCGCGGTCCGTAGAAAAACATTTTATATTGCAGCACTACAATAATTACATGCATGATGACTATTGGATTATATCGGGTGATGTAAATTTATGGATTATATGTAAGTATGTTTTCCCATCGATTAAAACTAATTTTGTTTGGGTGGTGCACACACTAACGCGATGCTTCCAAGCTTTTTTCGGCAATTCCTTTTGAATTTCTATTTTACTGGGTGTACAAGTAGATACATGTACTTTTATTTTATATCTACTTGGATGAAAGATAATCTTTACTCTTATTTTCTGATGACTGAATTTTGACTTCTTTCGGTGCAGTTGATTGTACGCTTGGAGATATAGGGGCTAAATAATTTCATATACTTTTCATATGTCATTATCTTAAATTCACATCTAAGTAAAAGAAAGAACGATATTTACATATCAGCCATTCAATTTAATAAAAGAAACCGAACGAAAATGCACAAATTATACGGAATTCTTAGTAATTGCCATCTACAGTGTGAGGTTGACATAAGACCAAGCTACACTACGTTCGACCATTACCATCACTCCGTTCTTTTCTTCTGTATGGGTCAGTGCCGCGTTTGTCTTCCTCCTCCTCCTCCTCTGTAAAGAGAGAGAGAGAGAGAGAGAGAGAGAGAGAGAGCATCAGAGCAACGATGGTGGGCATGGGTTGGTACGTGTTAGGGAGGGAGAGACGCGTAAGGATTTGGGAGTTATTTGTGAATCGTTACGTTATTATTATTATTATTATTTTTTTTTTTTGCAGAGAATCGGGAAGAGGGTCATTAGGAAAAGGTTTACAGCAAAGAGAGGTGGTCCGGCTCAACCAATTAATAACGTGACATCCATATAATCCATGGAGTTAATAATCCTGTTAACATACACATAATTACATACAAATACGCTTTATTTTCATTGGTCCCGTTAATGAAATGTAATTAACCAATTAAATTGGTTTCTTTTTGGAGAAGTGATGTTCTCAGGAATAAAATATGATTATGCTTAGTACTTTTAAGTAAAAAAAGAATTTTTAAAGCATCTCTCATGAACCTTCAGTTTCTTCCAATGGAATTTCATACGTAGTTCAAAACGAATACATATTCATTATTCACAAGATTAATAGACATAGGTGTTTCTTAGATCTCATTAAAGAGTGTTTGGGACTTTTTGAAAAGCCGACTAATGCCCATTGAGTGCGGCTATCCCTTTGCCTCACACACATCGGTTAATTCTCGAAAACACACAAATCTCTGCTTCTATGGGTGACTCCAAGAGACTACGCAAATATGATGATTCACTCACAAGCCTTGAGTGAGGAGGATAGAAACACTTATCACTTGAGTAATCTCTTGGGATTAAAAGATAGGTGCCGCTTAGTTTTTCTTTAGAGAACAATTCTTAATTTCCCAAATGACTTCTCTCCGTGTGATCATGGTTTTATAGCACATTCTTTTGAAAAATCCTATAGTTGCCACAATTGAATTTTTCATCTCAATATATATTCGAAGTTGATTTTGGCAACTTAATGTTTAAACTGGGGAGCTGGGCCCCCTCTTGTTCTTTTAACTCCTGGGAAGGGTTGTAAAATATTTCTTCTATACAAGAATTATTACTTATTTAAATTCTAACCTTAATCTCACATTATATATGTTTTTCCATGTGAGAAAAGAATTAAGATGCAATCTGCGCATAGTTAAGACTGAAAACTAGTTTTATTAAAGTGTAGATTTGAATGATGTAGCATGATTAATCAAAATCTAACGATAGAAGTTTTGGGTCACGGGATTGGAAGAACTTTTGGTTGATGGTCACAACATATTTGGCATAAAGTTTTTGATAAATAGGGAAATTTGGCGCAACTCTTGTGGATATTATCTTTAGCACATTTTGTCATTGCTTTCATGCTTAATCGGAGAATTATAATTGTTGCTTGAGTTATATTTTATTGTGTTTGCGAGTAGTCAATCTACCCATTCAATCGGAAATGTGAGGAAATTTAGAGTAATTAAGATGGAGTATGCTATGATAAAAATGTTGCCTGGGCCGATGCAGCACTGCCACACTTGAAAAACCAGTGGTCTCTCCTTATTGATCAATGCTCGGCGGCACACCTTCCTGTCTCGGAAGGCTTGTTGAAGTCGAGGGATTGTGAATTTCTAGGTGCGAATGCCTCATAAGGACAGTTATCCATCATGCTTGAGGAATCTACAGTCCTTGGAGCTGTCTCGATTAGAAAGAGTAGTCGAGGTTCAAGGTTTGGGGGAATCAGGATCTTTGTTGCGTGTGATTCAATTGAAGGATTACCTAATTTATGCAATTTGCGTTTAATTGAAAAATTGTCCTAAGCTAAGAGCCATGGAAGGCCTCGATAGATTAAATTCTTTGAAGTACCTAGAGGTGAAAGGTTGCATATCTCTGGAAATGTTGACCAAGTATCGAGATCGACCACAATACAGATGGATTGGATGTCTCCTAGAGCTACCAATTAGATGATGCAACTTATGAAAATTGATTCCTCATAAGTTATCTCATCGGTTTGATGGGATTGTAAATTGGACATCTTGTAAACAGGAAGTCTGAATTGTATTTATGGTATGAATAGAAAGCATCAAAGGCACAAGTATCATATGGTTAAAGTGTATGCAGCTTAGTGGAAGAGATTCATCTATCAACGTATCTCTATGTCCTCGAGATTAATATTTCTTGTCCTTGAATCAAAATTAGTGATTGATAGTAAGAAAATTAGGTGGTGCTTCTTTGTTTTTTGCTGTCGTTGTTAATAATATGATGTTGGATGCATATGAATACATTTTATTAAAAGATGAAAAAGATGTGAGCACCTTCAGAAATCGATGACTTCACTGGATCTGACAGATAAAACATTGCTCTACTGTAGTGATCAAGAAGAGATCCTATAGGATGCCAAGGATCATATTATACTAAAGCCTTTTTACGAAATTCCAATAGAATTCTTATCAAAAGGCTTCATTTCATCCCTCACTTGAAGTACTGTTTTTCAAAAGTTTTAGGGTCATGTAATATCCCTTACAGCTTTGGAACTTCTATAATAGCTATGAAAAACACCACGGTATGCAATACCATCGTAATAGACTTGCCACGTACTAATTGTATTGCTTCCAACAAGCTATATAATTAACTACTGATTCTCCCATCCAGCAATATTTTTTGCTAAGCAAAAATAAATTTCAACCTATAGGAAATTAGCGACTCCTCAAAGTGGTTAGTTGATTTGATATGAAAAATTATGTATCGATATATCACGATGTTATACTAAGTAATTTTTTCACAATGATGAGCAAGTTTTCACATGGGAAAAAAAGCAAATATGTATCCATTTGCAACTAATACTATTCTAAAGCAACCGAAAAAGGTCGTTGAGCATAAGTAACTTTCAACATACATGTGGCTAGTAAGTTTGTAATTATTCGATTAGTTACTTTTCTTAAGCACTTTCTCCCCTCACTCCATCCTCTATCCTAAAGCGCCCAATATCTCCTTTATCCACTCACCGAATGCCCCCTAAATTGACCTCCATCGAACTTTTAGAGAATATTTTGACCTCAGCAAATCCCACTATCTCCTCCTAAAAATGGCCGAGAATCATGTGCCAAATAGGTGGCCAAATATCATTCCTTTTGTGCTGATTCCTCTTGTTGGCCGATGAATCGATCGCAGCAGCTTAAGAATTATTCACGTTCTTTCCTTGGGGATCTTATTCTCTAATTGGAAGCATCACGTGACATGCATATATTCCATTAAAAAATGAAAAAGATGTGAGCACCTTAGAAATCATTGTCTTCTCCAGATCTAGTGGAGAAAACATAGTTCTGCTGTCGTGATCAAGAATAGATCCTATGGGATGCCAAGGGCCAAACAAAAATAAAGCCTTTTCCTAAATTCCAAGAAAAATCTCATCGAAAGGCTTCATTTCATCCCTCAGTTCAAATACTTTCTTCAAGAGTTTGTGGGTCGTGTAATAATCATTACGGCCTTGTAACAACTGTAGTAGTAATGGCGGTAAGAAAACACGGTGATATGTAATAGACTTGTGGTACACTTGCAATATACTAACTATATAGCTTCCAAAAGGCCATATAATTAACTACTAATTCTTTGATTGGGTAATATGTTTTGTTAACAAACTTAAATTTCAACCTACGGGATATTAGCAACTCTCAAAGTGGTGAGTGAATTTGATATGAAAATTAAGTATCGATATGTCACAATGTTATACTTAGTGATTCTTTTCACAATGATAAGTAAGTTTTCACGTTGCAAATAGTGGAAATTTATCCATTTGCCACTTACACTATTCCCAAGAGTTTCGTGGAGCATAAGCAACATTCAACTTAGATGTGTTAAGTAACTTTTCAAGCAGTTTCTAATTATTGAAGATCAATTAGTAACTTTTCTTATTTGAAAAGTAAGTTTGTATCCTTTTTCTATGACAAGGAAGCCTACCCTGGCTAGTAAAACACGAACCCATAAAATACCCTACTAATATCCTAAATCATGTAAAATGTAAGTTATGATCCAGGAAGCTGGTCCAAACATGATATTATTTGTATTTGGTAGCGTAGGAAGATGGATATTTGTACCCATTTATAAACTACTATTTCATGGCGGTTAGTACGTTTATATGGGGAAAAGAAACTTCTCAAAGATATTAGTAAGTTTCAAATTACCAAGTAATTATGACAAACGATTTTTTTTTTTTTCACAATGGTTAGTAGCTCAAGATATTGACAAAAGTAATGCATACTTGTAGTAAACCAGTTTTTTTGTGAACTGATAAGTAAATTTTGGTAATCAAAAGTAACTTTCAATCTATTAAAAATCATATGCTGAATAGGGAAATGAAAAGTTATTTGACAATGAATGAATTGTTGAGTAATAAATATCATCAATTTCTTACCAACATGGATCTGTGGATATTAATAGTAGGTTTTAACAACATAATTGGTAAGATGGTAACTATCATTGTATACGTTATCAATTGGGATAATTAAGTAACCCCCCTGCTTACTTAACCCATCAAGTCGCTTTTTACTTAAACCACTTAATTAAGATGTTAATAATTAAATTTATCGACTGCACTTAATAATGTTAAATGCTGAATATAATAATTTTCAGCACTTGATGTGGTTATTAAACCCCCCCTACTTACATCCCAAAAAGTAAAAGTTACCTCTAAAAATAAAGGAAAGAGTTGGAAGATTATTTCATGTAGCTAGTAATATCTCAAATTGAAAGATAATTCTAAATAAAAGAAGTAACTTCTACGTCAGATTTGTAAATTTCATGTTTAGTTCTCTCTAAGTACGTTGTTCATTTCAATTCAAGTCTATTTTCCGTATTCAATTTTCACCTGAACTTTTAATTTCTTGCGGTTTCAGTTGCCGACATTTCGATCCAAGTTGTTAATTTCTTTGGAATTTCGCATGATTGAGAAAAATGGATCACTCAGAGATGGTGGGTTGGCGGCAACCTGCTACGTGTTGCCGGCTATTCCCGGTTGCTCCTTTTCTTAAGCTTCACACATCAGCTTCACCTCGTCTCACAGCCCTGCTTTGTCTCTGTTAGCGTTTGATTTCCAAAAGATGATATTCTCTGTTTGATTCTCTATTCCCAATTCGATTTTCGCCCCCACCAAGTTGTCGCCTCGCCTCCTAGCTCCATATCTTGAAGGTAATTCAATATTCTTGTTCTCTTTCTGTTCTCTGTCCTCTCCTTTGGTCATTTCGTTTGTGCGTTTTTAGAATATGTGCTGCTGTCATTCATAAGACAATTCGTACAAATTGGGACTTATGTCCTTAAATATGCTCGTGCACGCGCTAATGCAATGCTTTCAAGCTTTTTCAGCAGTTCCTTTTGAACTTTGTTTTTCTAGGTGCATAGGTAAATGCATGTACTCGAATGAAATATATTATTTTCCCTTATTTTTCGATGATTGATTTTTATCTGTATTCTGCACAATTGATGTAGGGGCTGAATATTTTCACATACTTTTCACGTGTCATTATCACTCCATCCTCTTTTCTTAAATTGACCTCCACCGGATCTTTAGAGAATATCTTGACCTCGGCAAATCCACCGATCTCCACCTAAAATGGCCGAGAATCATGTGTCAAATATGTGGCCAAATATCATTCCCTTTTGTGCTGATTCTTCTTGTCGGCCGAATGAATCAATCGCCTGAATTAGTGCTGGCCGAGGTTTGGTGCCATAATGGGCAGTAGCTTAAGAAGTGTTCACATTCTTTCCTTGTTGATCTTATTCTCTAATTGGAAGCATTACGTGACACGCATATATTCCGTTGAAAAAATGAATAAAGATGTGAACACTTTAGAAATCAATGTCTTCTCCAGATTTGACAGATAAAGCATAGTTCTACTATTGTGCGCAAGAATAGATGCTGTAGGATGCCAAGGGCCAATCAATAGTAAAGCCTTTTCCTAGATTCCAATAGAAGTCTCATCCAAAGGCTTTATTTCATTTCTCAGTTGATATACTTTCTTCAAGAGTTTTTGGGTCATGAAGTATCAATTAGGGTTTCGTAACAACTGTAGTAGCGATGGCAGGAGGAAAACACTATGATATGTAACACAATTGTGGTAGACTTGAAATATACTAGCTATATTGCTTCCAATAGGCTATATAATTAACTGCCAATTCTTTGATTGAGTAATATGTGTTGTTGAGGAACGTAAATTTCAACTTATGGGAAATTAGCAACTCCTCAAAGTGGTCAGTATATTTGATATGAATATTAAGTATCCATATATCACGATGTTGTACTAAGTAATTTTTTTTCACGATGATAATTAAGTTTTGACCTTTTTTTGGGCATGTAGTAAGTTTTGATGTTGAGAAAGGTAGTTTTGTATCCTATTGCAACTTATACAATTCCAAAGCAATTGAAGAGTTTCGTGGAGCATAAGTAATATTCAACTTACATGTGGTAAGTAACTTTTAATCTACAAAAGTAGTGTCAATAAATACAGTTTGTAATTATCGAAAATCCTATAGGATGCCAAGGACCAACTGATGATAAAAGTCTTCTCCTAAACTCCAATAAAGAACTATTCGAAAGGCTTCATTTGATGCCTCACGTGAAGTTCTTTCTTCCAAAAGTTTTAAGAGTCATGTAGTATCTATCATGACTTTGTAACTCAACCATTAGAGGTCAACGCTCACTTGTGAGTATTCACGTCCTCAAAATTTCACATCTTTTTTCTTTCTTTATTTCTCTCTTCTTTTTTTCTTCTTTTTTTGGCACAAATCAATTTGAATACTTGAAAAATCCTGCTCTGCAGGACAGTGTATGAACTCACTCGCCTCAAAGCAATGGTGACAGCTGGATTGCCTGCACGCGTCGGAGGACGGCATGGCATTTTCGGGAAATTAAAAAAATAATAATAATGTCACTCTACATGTGCTACCTCTGTTGAAGCCACGTGCTCCTCTTTCTGATCGTTGCAACTCTATAAATGATCACTTCCTCCCTCTAGATTTCCATCTTCATTTACGCCTATGCTAAAAGCTGTCTCTCCTCACCCAATCTTTCATGGCTGCGGATTCATCCTACTGAATCTTTCCAGTCCGGTCATTTCCGTTTCATTACTGGGTTCCATCAGTTCCGCCTTTCTCAGCATATATAATTTCTCAACTTCCATTTCTCCTACAGGAGAACCACAAAAGTCGAAACCGAAAGAGGGGGGTGGGAAATGGAGGAAATTGTTAAGACTGTGGCTTCCGAAGCGGCAGAGCCCCTGCTGGCTTTGGTTCGTCTTCAATGCGGCTACGTGATATTCACCAACAGCTACGTTCGCCAACTTGAGAAAGAACTTGAGAAGCTCGATGACGTGAGAGTTGAGGTGCAGCGTTCCGTCGATCATGCTGACAACAACATGTGGGAGATAAAAAGGGAAGTTAACAGATGGAAGAATAATGCAGAGACCGTTGCCAACGAGGCGCACAGCCTGCTGGATAACGATGGAAGAGCCAAGAAAACTTGCTTCTGCGGGTGGCTTCCCAACCCGAAGGGGCGTTATTGTCTCGGCAGGGACGCGAGGAAGACAGCCCAGACCATCCAGGAACTCATTCCACAGGGTAAATTCGAGAGAGTCTACTACGAGAGTGCCCCTCCGGCTCTTGTTGGTGGTGCTGCCGAAGTGAATTCGTCGGCCTATGATGGGGGCGACACTATCCAGGAACTCATTCCGCTGGGTCAATTCGAGAAGGTTGACTTCGAGAATCCTCCAACGGTGCTTGTTGGCGAAGCTTCTGGCGTGAATTCGTCGGCCGGTGATGTGGGTGACACCATCACCTTTTCGCGAACTTGCATCTTTCAGGACATAATGAAAGCTCTGCATGATGAGAAGCTAAAGGTGATTGGAGTCTACGGGCCTGGCGGCGTGGGGAAGACTACGCTGTTAAAGGAAGTCGAGGAGAAACTCAGGAAAGAGGGGGGACCGTTCCAGATGATCGTCAAGGCGGAAGTCTTGCAGACTCCGGATTTGAATAATATCCAAGGCCAGATTGCTGACGCCTTGAAACTGGATCTGAAGGACAAGCAAAGCCATCAGGGAAGAAGAGATCATCTGCTTCAGAGATTGCAGAAGGATACGAGTGAGAAGATTCTCATAATATTGGACGACCTATGGCAAGAACTTGATTTGAAAGCGGTCGGAATTCCTTCAGAAAATACCAGCGGAAAATGCAAATTGTTGCTCACATCGAGATTTAAGCATGTGCTGGAGCAGAAGATGCGTGCCGATCGAACCTTTCTTCTTGAAGGTTTAAACAATGATGAAGCTTTCGGGCTATTTGAAAAGACGGTCGGCGACAGGCTCAAAGATGAGGAGGAATTGAGACCAATCGCGGCTCAAGTGGTAAAGAAGCTTGCAGGTTTGCCTCTTTTGATTATCTCTGTCGCAAGCACTTTGAAAAATAGCGGTGTGTCTGCATGGAAAAACGCTTTGATAAAAATAGATGTGAAGAAAATGGAAACCATAGTGAAGTTGAGTTACGACCATTTGGAGAGTGAGGACGCCAAGTCCTTATTCTTGCTTTGTGGTCTTATCGGTGGGACCATTAAAGTTGAATTATTGTTGGGACTAGGCATGGGCTTGGGCTTGTTTGAGGGATTCAATAACATGATAGAAGATTCAAGGGATAGATTGAATACTATGCTCGAGAGCCTCCGCTCCGTTTGTTTGTTGCAGGATGGTCGCGATGACATGGAAAATGTGACCATACATGATCTTTATAGCGAGGTGGTCGTTTCAACTCCTTTTAGAGATCAGAATTCCTTTATGATGAGCAGCAATTATGCCTCATCATCAAAGGAAAAGCTTGAGA
Source organism: Eucalyptus pumila (assembly GCA_016097595.1). Taxonomy (NCBI): domain Eukaryota; kingdom Viridiplantae; phylum Streptophyta; class Magnoliopsida; order Myrtales; family Myrtaceae; genus Eucalyptus; species Eucalyptus pumila. The sequence continues at coordinate 7,900,127 of CM027852.1, forward strand.
AATGCTGGGCAATATGCCTAGATGATGTTCGTAGAGATAGGCTTGCTGAACTAATGATGTGTCAACTTCCGAGCTTGAAGATACTTATGCTATCTATGCCAAAAGTCTGGGACTGGAGTGAAGAACATCAACATGATATGGGTGATTGCTCGGGACTATTAGATTTCAAGGGCATGAAGGAGCTTCAAGTCCTATATCTTTGCTTCATGCATATCACCAATTTACCTCCCTCAATTGAAATCCTCGGGAACCTCCGGTCATTATATTTATACAAATGCAATGTGAAGGATGTGGCAATTATTGGCAAACTCAAAGCATTGCAGATTCTCAACTTTGGACAGTCCACCATTTCTAGGTTGCCTAAAGAAATCGGGGAACTTACAAACTTGAGATCATTGAATCTAAGCAACTGCTATAGGCTTGAAACAATTGAGCCTGGTGTCCTAGAAGGCTTGATCAAATTGGAAGAGTTACATATGAAGAGTAGCTTTGATCAATGGATGGGCATGGATGAAATATCATCTGAATCATGTAATGCTAGGCTTGCCGAGTTGAAGAGCTTGACAAGGCTAACCACTATGGAAATATCGATCCCTAATCCCACCATACTCTTGGAGAATGGTGATTTGCCAGTTGGGAACTTGATCAAATTTTGGTTCAACATAGGAAATGTTATAGGGAGGGAATTTCAAGGTTTGACAACCATGAAACTCAAATTGGAAGGATGCGACAGTATTCTCTCAAAAGATTGGGTTCAGGAAACTCTACATAAGACTCAATACTTGCATCTGGATGGATTGGAAGAGTTCAAGAAGAATGCTCACGAGTTGTGCGTCCGAGGATTTACACAGCTGAAGCATCTCAACATTCAGAATAGCCCTTCAATCAAGTACATTGCCAGTTCATCTAGTGACCTTCCCACTGCATTTACAATGTTAGAGTTTTTGTTCCTTGAAAATCTTAATAATCTAGAAAAGTTATGCAATGGCCCTCTTGCACCAAATTGCTTTAGCAGATTGAAAGCCATGCATATCAAAAAGTGCCGTCGATTGGAAAATCTGTGGTTCCAATCAAAGATGCAAGGACTCATACATTTGGAAGAGATTCACATAGGTGAATGTGATTCATTGCAAGCCATTATCACATATGATGCAGGAAAAGTAGAAGTTGCTGCTGATGATGTGGTTAAGTTGCCTAATGTACGTTGTCTGGATTTACAATGGTTACCAAATATGACGAGTTTTTGCACTGGAGTTAAGGGTGCTCCAATTCAGGTAATTTTTTCGTTTTTTGGGTATAAGTTTCCTTAATTCTTAAACCTAGATCACACTATTACAGGGGAATTTAGGATAATAAGATATTGGTTTTCACCGAACCTTAGTGCATATTGCATTAACTTTGATTGTTTGTACTTTTGGATTCACAAATAAACAATCCATTCAAAGAAAACACAGACCATATATTTTTACTCGCATTCAACCATAGCTCTAGGGAAGCCTCTTTCTGCAAATGATTTCTTTTCGATTTATTTCAGTGTTAGATAATCGCATTAATTACTTGGGCTCTAACATGATTTTGTATTATGGCTAATTTATTACTCATTTTACATTTTTAAAGAGAAGGAAAGACGTTGTACTTAACAAGAATGAATCTTGAACGAATGAACGAAATTCAACAATCTCGAAATGAAGAAAGTGAGAGATTAACTAAATGGAAGGCGAACCAAGAGCCATGTAACAAAGAAAGTCCACCTAATTGATGTTTCACCTACATGCAAGTTGCTATTGATCCCAAAACATCATTCCAACCTCACCGTGTCAAACGTCGTTTTGCTTCCATCATCCCTTTCTTCAGATACTAAGGGGATATTTCCTTCTCTATTCTTTTAGGCATGACAAAAAAATCTACATATTCCGCCCTCTGATCAATTGATTTTTGAATATTTAATTTTGATCAATTAAGTTTTTGACATTCTTAAGAGACATCAAGCCCATTCATGTATTCAATGTTCATTTGTTTCATTGAAAACTCATTATTGTTGAAAAATGTTTTCTTGGTAAATCGTTTTTCTAGAAAATGAATTGTTTCCCTGTATTTGGTTCTACTGAAAACGCAATTTGAAAAGATGTTTTATGATGTTTATTAACGAAGCACAAAAATTTACAAGGTAAAGACAAAAACTGTTATGGATTTTTAATAGAAACAAGCCCGAATAAGTCGTATTTACTTGTTCTTAATGAAAACCAATAAGCTAACAAAAAATTTATGAAAAAATGAACTTTGATATGATTTTGTTATCAATTTTGAAGTTCAAAAAAGAAAAAAGAAAAGAAAAGATAACCAAATTATGGTAGTTGTTTTGAAGATCGGTAAATGATTTCAAAAGAAAAGATAAAAAATTATGGTCATAGTTTTGAAGATCAGCTAAAGAAAAGATAAAAAAATATGATGACAATCGAGAGAGAGATAGACAGAGAGAGATAGAATTGTGCGGTAGTGCTGCATTTGCGGCATGATAGTGGTGAGGATATCTTCATGAAAATGATCCCGTTTCACGGAAGAAAAATTCATTTTTTTTTTCTGTATTTTAGCCCAAGAGTTACAGTAATTTTCTTGATCCATGAAAAGTTTGAAAGCAATTTCCTAGAAAATAATTTTATTGGTAACAAACTCACCTTTAATTGGTTTTATTGTGGTGCTTTGTTAGGTTTTATTGCCTCGGTTGGAATGCCTGGTAATGGCTGGATTATTTGGCCTAGAAAAGATACTCTATAGTGAACCTTCATTAAAATACAGCAATCTGAAATGCCTAGAGATAAAGGAGTCTAAATCCACGTCGATTATTCCGAAAGATTGGATACTGAAGCTACCGAATTTGGGGTCAATGGGAATTGTGCGCTCTCCATCAGCAGAAGTAGTTTTCGACCTAGAGGAGCTAAAAGTCGCCAGAGATGCTGAGATTCTCTCTTGGCTAATGCAATTGGAGTTATCTGAGTTGCCAAACCTACAACGCATGTGCAAACAGGATGGACAATTACAAAGAATATCGATATTTCGGAACCTGAAGAGGCTCTTTATAAAAAATATAGGGCTGTCATTTCTCTTTCCAGTGTCTATGGCAAAATGTCTTAGAGAAATTAGAGACATTGAAGTGGATGGTTGTCCAAATATGAAGGCGGTGATCGTGGATGAAGAAGGAACATATGATGCGAGAGATGATATTATAGAGTTCCCATTATTGGAGCAACTATCTATAAGCCGCTGTCCCATAGAGAAATTCTTCTCATATCCACATGGAAAAAAAGAGTCAATAACCACTACTTCAGATTCACAAGATAATTATCCCCATTCCTTCTTTGATCAAAAGGTACGAATCATTTCTTTCGAGATTATGCCCATAATAGTCATAAACACTCGATTAGTGGGGCGAGTAATAATATTTCTTTACAGATTTCTTAGTTGGTTTTATTAGTTAAAATGTTTTTATAATTTATAGCTATACTTGTCAAAGTAATGCCATCAGTGAAAGTTCTATTCTCCACCGCATTAGATAGATTGGTGTAAGATTAGGCTAAATTGTCAAATTTTTCATAACTATGATCTGATGCATAACTCTTATGAGCAGATAAGTTTACCAAACTTGGAGGAGTTAATACTCCGCTCAGGATCCTTCAAAAGCATTTGGCATAGTGAGCTTCCCAAAAGTTCCTTCGACAAATTAGCCAACCTCACCTTGAAACAAGATTTACAATCACAAGGAATATCATTTCTCTTTTCGATGTCTATGGCTAAACGTCTTAGAGAAATTAGAGACATTGAAGTGGAGGATTGTCCAAATATGAAGGCGGTGATTGTGGATGAAGAAGGAACAGATGATAGGAGAGATGATATTATAGAGTTCCCATTATTGGAGCGACTATCTATAAGCCGCTGTCCCATGGCGAAATTCTTCTCATATCCGCATGGAAAAAAAGAGTCAATAACCACTACTTCAGATTCACAAGATAATTATCCCCATTCCTTCTTTGATCAAAAGGTATGAATCATTTCTTTCGAGATTATGCCCATAATAGTCATAAACACTCGATTTGTGAGGCAAGTAATAATATTTCATTGAAGATTTCTTAGTTGGTTTTATTAGTTAAATGTTTTTATAATTTATAGCTATACTTGTCAGAGTAACGCCGTCAGTGAAAATTCTATCCTCCACGCATTAGATAGATTGGTGTAAGATTAGACTAAATTGTCAAATTTTTCATAACTATGATCTGATGCATAACTCTTATGAGCAGATAAGTTTACCAAAGATGGAGGAGTTAATACTCCGCTCAGTAGGATCCTTCAAAAGCATATGGCACAGTGAGCTTCCCACAAGTTCCTCCGACAAATTCGCCAATCTTGCCCTGAAGCAAGATTTACAATCACAAGGAATATCGATAAATCAGAATCTGAAGGTGCTCTCTATCAACAATACGGGGTTATCATTTCTCTTTTCGGTGTCTATGGCTAAAAGTCTTAGAGAAATTAGAGACATTAAAGTGGAGGATTGTCCAAATATGAAGGCGGTGATTGTGGATGAAGAAGGAACAGATGATGGGAGAGATGATATCATAGAGTTCCCATTATTGGAGCGACTATCTATAAGCCGCTGTCCCACGGAGAAATTCTTATCATATCCGCATGGAAAAAAAGAGTCAATAACCACTGCTTCAGATTCACAAGATAATTATCCCCATTCCTTCTTTGATCAAAAGGTACGAATCCTTTCTTTTGAGATTATGCCCATAATAGTCATACACACGCGATTTGTGGGGCAAATAATAATTTTTCTTTGAAGATAGTTGGTTTTATTAGTGAAAATGTTTTTATAATTTATAACTATACTTGTCAGAGTAAGGCCATCAGTGAAAATTCTATCCTCCACTACATTAGATAGATTGGTGTAAAATTTGGCTAAATTGTCAAATTTTTCATAACTATGATCCGATGCATAACTCTTATGAGCAGATAAGTTTACCAAACTTGGAGAAGTTAATACTCTGCTTAGTAGGATCCTTCAAAAGCATATGGCACAGTGAGCTTCCCAAAAGTTCCTCCAACAAATTAGCCAACCTCACTCCGAAACAAGATTTACAATCACAAGGAATATCAATATTTCAGAATCTGGAGGTGCTCTCTATCAAAAATACGGGGTTGTCATTTCTCTTTCCGATGTCTATGGCTAAACGTCTTAGAAAAATTAGAAACATTGAAGTGGAGGATTGTCCAAATATGAAGGCGGTGATTGAGGATGAAGAAAGAACATATGATGGGAGAGATGATATTATAGAGTTCCCATTATTGGAGCGACTATCTATAAGCCACTGTCCCACAGAGAAATTCTTCTCATATCCGCATGGAAAAAAAGAGTCAATAACCACTACTTCAGATTCACAGGATAATTATCCCCATTCCTTCTTTGATCAAAAGGTACGAATCATTTCTTTTGAGATTATGCCCATAATAGTCATATAGACTCGATTTGTGGGGCAAGTAATAATATTTCTTTGAAGATTTCTTAGTTGGTTTTATTAGTTAAAATGTTTTTATAATTTATAGCTATACTTGTCAGAGTAAGGCCGTCAGTGAAAATTATATCTTCCACTGCATTAGATAGATTGGTGTAAGATTAGGCTAAATTGTCAAAATTTTCATAACTATGACATGTTGCATAACTCTTATGAGCAGATAAGTTTACCAAACATGGAGGAGTTAATACTCCGCTCAGTAGGATCCAGGTTGTCATGTCTCTTTTTGGTGTCTATGGCTAAATGTCTTAGAGAAATTAGAGACATTGAAGTGGAGGATTGTCCAAATATGAAGGCGGTGATTGTGGATGAAGAAGGAACAGATGATGGGAGAGATGATATTATAGAGTTCCCATTATTGGAGCGACTATCTGTAAGCTGCTGTCCCATGGAGAAATTCTTCTCATATCTGCATGGAAAAAAAGAGTCAATAACCACTACTTCAGATTCACAAGATAATTATTCTCATTCCTTCTTTGATCAAAAGGTACGGATTCTTTCTTTTGAGATTATGCCCATAATAGTTATATGCACGCGATTTGTGGGGCAAGTAACATTATTTCTTTGAAGATTTCTTGGTTGGTTTTATTAGTTAAAATGTTTTTATAATTTATAGCTATACTTGTCAGAGTTAGGCCGTTAGTGAAAATTCTATCCTCCTCCGCATTAGATAGATTGGTGTAAGATTAGGCTAAATTGTCAAATTTTTCATAGCTATGATCTGATGCATAACTCTTATGAGCAGATAAGTTTACCAAGCTTGGAGAAGTTAGTGATCAAGTCGGTAGGATTGTTAAAAAGGATATGGCACAGTGAGCTTCCCAAAAGTTCCTTCGACAAATTAGCCAACCTCACCCTTAAAAAGTGCTCCAACCTACTTGATGTCTTCCCTTCGACAATCATGGGGAGATTGCACAACCTTGAAATAGTTAAAGTATCAGGGTGTCCCTCCTTGGAATCGTTGTTTGATTTTGGATCCCTTGATTCATATACAGAACAAACAATTGTGTTGCTCCCCAAATTGGAAGAAATCATGGTTTTAAGCTGTCCCTCCCTGAAATCGTTGTTTAATTGGGGGCCCCTTGATTCAAGTATAGAACACAAAATCATATTGCTTCCCAAATTGGAAGGAGTGGCCGTGAGTGGAGCAGGAAGGCTGAGACATGTGGTGATGAGTGATTCCCAAACAGTTTTGGGTTTTCCTAGTCTAAAATTAGTCTTTGTTTACAATTGCTCTGAGTTGAGATATCTCTTCCCCAATTATATGGCCACAACTCTAGCGAAACTCAATATCCTGGTGGTTTCCAAATGCGAACAAACGAAGGAAGTGGTTCCCAAGGAAGAAGGCGGTCGATCCAAGGCAGAAGTGATGAGTTTCCATTCCTTAACTAGTTTAGTTATTTGGCGGTGCCCCAACTTAAAAGAATTCATCCCTACAAGTGCTGAGAGACAGTTGGGCAAGATGATCGAAGAAAATGATGAATTCCCATCCGTGGATGTCTCGAGTAGAACAGAGCTGGACCAAGGCAACCGAAGTGCGGAGGAAAGTGAAGGGGAAATTGAGGACTTAGACCTCAGAATTGAGGAGTTAGAACGCGAAATTGAGGAAGAATAATTAGTTTTATGAAGTGAGCCACAAAAGTTTGTGAATGTTACAACGGATGGTGTCTGGCAAAACAAAATGAACGTGTCTGGTAATGTGAGATTCTGTTTTTTTTTCTTTTGTAGTCTCGTCTTCACTTCCTGCGAAGTGTGTAACTGTTTTCTTGGCTATTCATTTCTTTGGTTTGTGTCCTGGGCTACAGTGACGAGTGACCAGTCATTGGACCATAAATTGTGGGGTTATGATGTATAAATTCTAATCCAGTGCATTATCGTGTTTATAAATTTTCCCGTAATATTAGAAAATGTATGTGCTATTATATTAAGCAATCGAAGTCGTGATGAATTATCTCACGACAACCGTCGCAAGAGGCAGAAGGAGATCAAGGAGATTGCAATCTGGGAAAGCCCATGTTCTTCCTCCCATCTCTCTCTCTCCCTCTGACAATTGATGGAGGTTGAAACTGTTTGAGTTTGACGGACGGTATACGAAGGTTGAATGTGAGTTGGAATCGGTGATAACGAGGATCCCTTTGAGTGGGTTGAGTTTTTGAATCTTCATGATTCTTATCAAGGTAAACTTCGCTCTGTTTCTTCTGGAGGTAGGGACCGAGTGCTTGATTCCACCGGCGTGAATTATGGTTGAGTTCGGGACTGTCCTGATGAACTCATTCAGGTGACCTTTACTAAAACGCCTACCATACATTTGATTAAATTCCTGAACGGTACTAGCATATGTATTTTGCAAGTATTCTTGCATCGTGATGATTATATGGCAATGGCGTACTTAAATTGAGAGTTCTCCGGGGCATATGACAAATTATTTCCATTGATGTTGGTTGAACTCTCCCGGTTGTGCTCAATGCTCCCATGACTGAGAATTTGAACATGCCGTGTTGGCTTAATTTACTCAGAATTATGTCTTCCTTATCAATCTATGATTTTGTATATGGCTATTCTAATATTCAAGGCAATTACCATCCTTGAATTGGAAATTGTGAAATCCTTCTTCGAAATGTGCATCATTACTGTGTACTTCACTGAATTCCTGTGCAAACTTCATCCTTTGCTTGATCTTGCATGTTGGTTTCATATGCCTGGATGATTATGCCTTGCATTTCTTGATCCGTTCAGTGCTACCTCAACCCCTTCACGCTGCCAATGATATTTGTTTCTTTTTTTTTTTGGCGAATGCATGGGCCTCTACCTCTTTGATTTTCTTCGTTTACTGAAGATTCTGAAGTTCATTCCTCGATGTCATTTGCTTGTGACTTTTCTGTGAATGGTGTGCGAGTCCTTGTCATACTGACATTCGATGGCTGAGTGCATAATTAGCTGTTTATGCCATGACCGAATGCTTTTGCTCAATTCATTGTCCACATTGCTGATTTGTATGCATGTTTAGTTGTTGCTGAACGAGTCTCATCCATGAGAATTGACTGTAGAATGTGGCTCAATGTTGTTTTCCTGTTTTTACGTTGCTATGCGTATCAATATTGGCAGCATGATGTTCTTTAAAAATGTCTTCGCTGGAGCCACCTGTGGGTAATTAGAATGTGGTCTTTAGTATTTAGTCCCGAGAGTTCCTATTGTGTAAAATCAAAGTTGTTTCCAAGTTATTCGAGTCACATTAGCAATATATGTTGGATTCATGTCGACTCCATGTTGATTTCTTAAAGTTCAATGTGTTTTTTGCATCATATTGGATTTGATAGATCTTGGTTTCATATGAGGGTTAATTTGGTAGCACATGATGGTACATCGATGTGCAGATGATTTCTCATTATTTTTTAGTTACTAGTCTCTATCTATCTAAATCATGCTCATGCATCGTTATTCTACTACTCGTAAATCTCAATTTTCAGTAGTTGAAATTACCTCAATACCGTGAGCCACATTGCTTTAGAATTGAATGTGACTAATTTAAATGTTTGAACATGTTGTGATCGTATCGGGAATAGTTGTGGGCGATTTGAGGATTTTGCCGCCCACTTGAGGATATGTTTTGAAACCGGCCAAAGGACCAACTTTACAGTCTTTGCTCAAATGGATTGGATATTGCATCAGGTGGCCTTTTATTTCCGTGGGATTATGTTGGTCCTCATCCACATAACCCTCCAATTCCGTTTGGCTATTTTGTTCACCCTCTTATTGCATTCAGTGCCTTGCGGCTCCCTGAAGCTGTCCTCTAAATCTCCCAAGTGCTTCACCCAAAGCAACATCCCATAACCATAAGCCTGCACAACATCAGTGTCGCGACCAATTTTTCGGGTGTGACCACCTAGGTTTTGGCTAATGGATTGGTAAGGCTAGACTTAACTCGGGCTCTCCCAAGCCCATACCAATTCGCGACTTAAGGTTCAAGTTTCTTAACATGCAAATGGATTTTATCTAAGAGTCGCTACTAATTTATTTTTGGTGGGTCGATTAGAAACCCAAGTAAAATAACGGAAGAATTATTTTACTCCTGCGAACTAGAGATTATGGGTACAGGGACTTGGTTACACTAGATTTTTCTAATGCCCTTTCGATACCATTCTTTTATTTTGAAAAATGTTTTTTTTTTTTTTTTCCGGCAGCTTAAATTGATTTTAAATTTATTTCCCTAACATGTGAGGTTGATCATACGGTTACGCAATCCATCAATTTAACACCCAAGAAAGCAATGAATAAATTACAAGACTTACCTTGTAGCAACGAAAGCATCTGCGTCGTTAGATCAGAATTCACATCATCAACCTTAGATATGATTTCTAATTAACACGCAATTTCTCTTTTTAATGTTTTCACTTGTTTAATGAGAATCATGCAATATGCAATGCAATATTAACTAAATGACCTAGTTCTAATGCAATGCAATTTCTAATTGAAAGGACCTAGCAACAACTACTAAATGGCATGCATTTCATGAACCTAATCCTAATGACATGCACATGACATTTTTTATTTTCTTTTTCTTAAAAGAATACAATCTATCCTAAAGATTGAAACTCATTTATTCTATGACATTTTTTTGTATTTTTTCATGAAATTCGAAATTTGGTGAAATGTGAAAATTACTTAACTAGATTAAGATTCTATTTAATTTGCATTAGGAATTAGGTAAAGATAAATCATAATTTAAACTAAAATATTATCTTAATCCAAATAATCTTAAAATGCAATCTATTCAAGAAAATACTTAAACTTATAATGAATTAAGAAAAGTATTATCTAAAACTAAATTAAGTGCAATTTTACCCTAATATGCAATGATATGCCCTAATTCTACACGACATATGCATGATGATTTTTTTGTTTTTATTTTTTTATTTAATTTCGAAATAATAAAACTCCTATCCTAAGCATGCAAGATAACCCTAAATCATGCAATATTCTAATTCAAACATATTTCAAAATAAACAAAGCAATCAAGACAAACCAAACCAAAGATATCCTACATTATTCAGATCGAGGGATAATATTTCGCTAGTAAAATCAATAAATTGATCTTAAGCCTTAAAGATAAAAAATATCAATTTTATTCCCGCTTAATTAATTATTTCATCTAAAACCTTATAGATGAAATAAAAAATTCAGGTGCGGTTGCGAATCATGAAATAAATCCTAAATGAGAATGTCTATCACTCGAAAATATTTAATTAGATATCAACAGCATCAAATAGACAATGAGATACTCAAATCAACTTGGGATGAGAATTTCACCTAACCCGAAGGATATGATTTCCAAATTCAAATAGGGCAGCGGATCACGATCGATGATTCGGACAGCAATGACCGGCGATTCAGGGTGATATGCGACTGAGAAAGGACTACTTCGCGGTGATGTCTCACCAGAAAGACCTGCAATAATAGAAATCGAAACAAAAGCAATAATGCTTGGATTCTTCGTGGCGCCGAGGGAGATTAAAGAGAATTTCTGCCGAGTTGCATGTTATATCCTTTTCTCCAGGTGTCCATCTTTTCCTTGACCGTGCGCTGAGAAGTGGGCGTGCTTGAGTGCTTGCCCGGTTGTCCAGGTGCTCCGCTTCAGTTTCACTTTGACCCAAGGAACAAATCCGCTCCCTTCGGTCTCCTCACTAATTCCCAAGCTTTGACTTACTGAACCCCCATGATCACGTTCTTTACCTGGCTTCGTATTGCATATCAATGCCCCAAAACTTGCTTTCTCAATTGAAGGACTAACGGCACACCAAGAATGGTGGTGGTGGCGTTTTGGGATGCAACGGTTGGACGTTGTCTGAAAGCTGGGACGTCGGTTCTGGTTGCTCGAAGTGGACTCGGGGACAGCAAGTCGTAGCAAGTTCGGAGCAAGCACACGTAGTGATGCCGCGGATCGAACGAGGAAACCACACGTCGTTGCCTCAACACGCGATGCAAAGACGCGCTAGAAAATTTAGCCCTCGCTTAATTTAAGCCCAGGAGGTCCGCTTGACGGGAACCGTTTCGGCGACAAGCCGGGCCGTTCTTCTCTTTGCGGGTGACCTTCGTGTCTGCGAGATGAGCATCCAAAATCTCTTTCTTCAGGATTTTGTCACCTATCCAGGGCTGGCCGACCACCGCTCTCTTTCTCACGCTTTCTTCTCTCTCTATGCTCTCAATCGTGGCCGTGTATTCAATAAATGTGGCCTCCTCCTTTTTGCTCTCCAATTTTCGAAAATTGCTCTTGAATTTTTCTCTCAAATTTCTTCGGTCCCCCCTCTCTGCGGTGTCCCAAGTGTGGACTTGTGCATGAATTCTCGCAGAGTAAAAAAGAATGGCAGTGAGATGTTGATGTAGATTAGGCGTGAAAGCCCACGGTGACTGAGAAATTGAGCCTAGACAGCAAGTGAAAACACGAAAATAAATGAGTTAAAAGATTTAAATAGCGAAACAGAATTTCACGTGATCAAACTAAAAAAAAAATGCTTGACTTAGCTTTATGCTTGTCGTCAATATCCACAAAGCGAGATGAACGCGGCACGTCGAGAGGACTGCCAACGCCATAGTCCAATTCGGCGAATTCTCGGGATACTGGACATGAGATGTTTGAGGGTGTGTTTTTCCTTTTTTCTTTTCATGACTCGACATGTCTCTTTTTATAGCATAAGACTTCCACTTAACATTGGAAAGTCAGAATCAGTGCTCCTTTGATCGTGGGGATTGCCAAATCTTAACCCCGATTTGTCACCGTAAATCTCTCAAGTATGCGTCCCTCATCTTCTTTTCGCAATCTTTTCCTTTTCTCGATTCACTTATATTGCCGTGAACGTGTCCAAATTCATTCACTTGCGCATGAACGCCCAATATTGGAGTGAGTGTCCATTCTTTCCATATTGTCAAAATTTTGCCCTTTGTTCGCCTGATTTTTCAATTCTTTCTACATTTATCAAAATCTGAATATTCATCAGAATTTCAAACTTCCATGCATAATCAATCAAATCAATTTTCCCCTTTTTTTTTTTTTTTCTTTTCAAAATGCAATTTTATTTTTCCAAAATTAGGTGTCAACATATCTTATCAAGCCCAAATTCAGTGTCATAATTTCTGCACAATCATCATACCACACAAACAATTACAAATTTTAAATAATGGTCGGTATGACAATTTATGTAGGATTTACGAAAAATATGTGTTCAGTAATGGAGAAAGCTTATAAACAAAATAATCAGATTGTCCTCAAGACGGTAGAGCTTAATATACCCGACCACAATACTCGAAGCACTGTGCATAATTGCACTGCATTGCGTGTGTAGGAGATATTATTGCACATTGACTTTGCACAACTTAAGTTCAAATACTATATTTTCTTGGAAGTTGTATTAAAATGTTATTTTTTAGTTCTTCATTTGACTTGTTTTGGCAATTCTTCTCCACTTATAGACGCAGATCAAATTGACCATCCGTGAGCTTTGGATTAAGCTGAAGGTCCAACATAAGTTCATTACTGAACATCTGATCGTATTGAATGATCAAGAAGAAGGCATAGTGAAAACTATTAGATGCGGAAGCTGAAAGGGTCCGCTTTGTTGTAATATACAGCATGGATGGCAATGGCAAGATGATTTTAAGCGTGCTTATTATAGCCAATTATTTGCTAGCTTCAACTCTTATGCCGTTGAATAGTGCATATGTCACACCCCGAACCCCGAGCGCGAGTACATCCCACGGCGGTCGATCAAATGCGACATTCCCAGGTAGTGTCGTCGACCCCATTGATTTTATTATTGCGCAAGCGGAACGTATTATAAAACCCCTGACAATTAAATACGGGATAGAAAAGCAGGAAACAATTTCACAACCAATCACTTTCATAAACCAATGGAGTTACAGACGAAGGCCTACAGCCAAAAGCCTACGAAAGACCGGCTCTTAAAATTGAACTGTCCTTCGACCTACAAGTCGGACACGCTCTCCAATCCTTATGACTTCACCTCTGCAACTCCTCAAGGCCAACCAAAGATATCTGGCCATTCCGTCCACCGAGGACCTGAAATTTTAATCCCACAACCGGATGAGACGATGTCTCAAGAAGTTCAACCCCTAAACCCCTATTATAAAGAAAATACGCCCGGTGGCCTAGCCACATCACACGTAAGACTTACCTCGCCTCGCCTTCATATGCAGTGTTAGCACAATTTATATAATTCAACCACGTACAATTATGATAACCAAACAACCATGGCACAATCACATTATCAAAACAATTCAACCACTTGATCGTCTCGCCCGATCAATCGACTCGACCGATTACATGTCATTCTAGCAAATCAATCATTGCTCTTAATTACGGCCCTATAGGAAATGTTTAACCACCAAGTGCATCACGGCCCCACTCGGCACGACCTTTAATTAGGTGGTCCATCACGGCCTCACTGGGCACGACCTCCCATAGGTGGTCCATCACGGCCTCACTGGGCACGACCTCTCACAGGTGGTCCATCACGGCCTCACTGGGCATGACCTCTCATAGGTGGTCCATCACGACCCACTGGGCACGACCTCTCATAGGTGGTCCATCACGGCCTCACTGGGCACGACCTCTAATAGGTGGTCAATCACGGCCCCATTAGCACGACCTTCCTTAGGTGGTTCATCACGGCCCATTAGGCACGACCTTTCATAGGTGGTCCATCACTACCCTACTAGGCACGACCTCCAATAGGTGGTTAATCATGGCCAATCTCCCATCAATTTCAACACTTGGATTTTATAAATAATCCCTATCTATCGCAATCACACTCAATTTGCCACAATTAATCATCAAACTCAAATTCTACATACACAGTAGCGATCGGCACGAAATTCTGAGAATTTAAGGTCCCGACAAAATTTTTCGAATTTTAATAAATAATTAATTTTATTCCGAAAAATTAATTAAATAATAATATCCATATTTTTCGCAATCCACACTCAATTTATAATATCCAACCATCAATTTCAAAATCCGAATACACAAATAAATGATCCTAAGACGAAATTTAAGGTCTCGAAAAATTTTCTTGAATCAAAAATAATTTTTCTGTTTTTTTAAATAATAATATTTTAATAATTTCGGATTATAATATAATATTATATTTTCCAGAATTTCGAAACACTTAAATAATTCAAAACTAAAATCCTTTTATGTCACATCAAGGCTTAACTTTAAATAACTTCTTTTAAACTTTAATTTAAACACACTTTAACATAAACCAACCTCTTAATCCAATTTATAATTAAATACACTAATCCACACACCTAAACTTATTTAATTTAAACTAAGCACACTTAGGGCATCATTAACACTCTAATCAAGATTTAGTGAGTTAAACTCACCGGATTAGCGAGCCGAGCGGACCAAAACGACGGGGACGGCGCGCGAGGATCGACTTTCCTCAAAGCGGGCCGAGCATCCGGCTCGGGAAGGCGGCCAAAACGGGCTAAGAAGGGGCTGCCATACCCATTTTCTGCAGCTGCTGTCCATGGCGGTTGAGGCCGAGAAAGGGTAGATCCGGTGCTTGGATGAGATGGGGAAGGACCGGGGAAGGTTGAGGGTCGAACCGGACCTAGGCGGGGCCGAACGGTGGCCGGAGGTGGTCGAATGGCTCCGGCACAAGCGGGCTGCGCAGCAGCTCGCGGCGAGCCGAGGCGGAGCGGAGACGGTGCAACGGCGGGCGCGGCGAGCGCGCGCGAGCGGCGCGGGAACGGACGCACGGCGGCGGCGGCGACGGCGGCGTGCGAGCGGTGGCCGGGCCATGGCTGCTCCTTCTTCTTCTCTCGCAAATTTTTCTCGTCCTTCGCACCAAGAAGATGGAGGAGAAACCAACGGAAGGGAGAGAGGAAGGAGAGAGGAGGAGAGAGAAGGATGGGGGGCCATTTCTTTTCTTTTTCTTTTTCTTTAATCCAACAAAAGTGGCCCACCATGACCTCATGGATGATGTCATACTCCACTCACTCAAAACTCCTACAACCTTATTCTAATGGGTCCATTTTATTTTTCCGCCGGGGCATGAAACTTTGTACATTAATTTCTTTCATTCCCTTCAATTCTTTTCCAATTGAGTCCAATTGAAGTCCATAAAATTAATCGAATGTCACCACATTTCAATTCACATCTTCACTTATCCGTAGAACCAACTTAAGTCCCAAAAGCAAGACCAAAGGCGGGCCTACTAATTTCTCGAGCCAAAAACAACCATTCTCGATTTAATTTCCAAAGAATTCTTATTACATGAAAAATCTTCCAAGATTAGTCATTGTTCCTAAAATGATTTGTGACACACCTAGACTTCCAATTTCTAATTCGATTTCAACTCCACTAAATTTCACTTTGGCACGATACTAGCGCCCAACCTACGGGTAGCCTTTAGAAATTTTCATGCATTTGACTCCGTGGTTGATCATCTCAAGCCACAATGTACATCTTTGAAACATTGGCGACTTTCGGTTGTCGGGGTAATCTCAAGGTTTCAAATACGAACACAGGGTACCCAATCGATAGAAAAGTCGGTCCAGTGTCGATCGACAAGGATTATGCGATCCGGTGGAATCACCCACACTCGATCACATGCCTTTGTCGAGTCGACCTATCTCCGGTCTCTAATTGATTTTTATTTGTGCCGTAATGACCCTTGCAAATTAGCTCGGTCGAAAGGTCGCTTCCTAGCCAAATTCTCGAGTCTGATGCATTAGAATTTCTTAACAACTTCACCCGATAGACTAGCTTTCACATGAGTGGCCGACTCAAGGAAAGGAACTATATGCGTGCCAACGAAATGCCCGTCTCAAATTATTGAAAATAGGATTGGAAAATCGGGATGTCACAACTCTTTCCCTCTTATAAAAATTTCGTCCTCGAAATTTAAGCCTTTACCAATCTTAGAGAAAAAAGGTGGGGGTACAGTCGTCTCATATAATCTTCTCTTTCTCAGGTTACTCCTTCGCACCAATACCGCCAAATCACTCGCTATCTTGCCCAAACCACTTTGGATA
This sequence comes from Eucalyptus pumila, assembly GCA_016097595.1. Lineage (NCBI taxonomy): Eukaryota > Viridiplantae > Streptophyta > Magnoliopsida > Myrtales > Myrtaceae > Eucalyptus > Eucalyptus pumila. The sequence goes on from CM027852.1 coordinate 7,916,749, forward strand.
CAAAATACTAAGCACTTGCCCACTTAAAATTCCCAAGGTCTTCAACACAAAATTTGCAAAGCTAAATTGACGATTCTCGAAAGCGCTCTAAACCGTCTCTGATAATTGCAATCAATCATTAATTTCGAACCAACTCGAACCCGCGATTTTCTAATCTCTAATCTCATCTCAACCGAACCGAAATCTTGTACACTCGCTCCGACCGACTAAAAGAAACTATCTGATCGATCTCATTGAAACTAGGAATCCAACAAGATCCGATATAACTCGACACCAAGATCTTGACAACCGCAATCACGATCATCAGATTTTTCGACCACGGCCTGATCTTTCTTTCCTCGACTTCATCTTAGCAATTGAAATTCCGCACTCTCTTATGCACCGATTAAGAAAGAACCATCTAAAAGCTTTGCCAACTTGGAACATCTGATCTATTTTTGAAAAACAATTCATCCCCGACTCCATGCAGATGAATTATATGATATACACACTTCAGTATACCTATTCTAATTGGGATTCTTTTCATGCTGCACTAAGGTGAGTTGACTCTAATCATCTGTCGACTACAACCTCATACGGAATCAATGCTCTTCCTGACTCCTTAATAACCTGTCATAACATTCCATCATGTTATACTTTCATTCCCACACAAACCTCTCTCCAGTACTTGAAAAAGCTTTCGTAGCTCATATTACCAAATTCTCACTTACTGATACATCCAACACTTACAACTTGTTCGGCAATATCTATCTTCATATCGATCTACCAATCCCGATGATGTAGATTCTGACTCATCTTCATACTGTCTGGATAACGCTGAAGTTACTATGATGAGCTTCCCATAAGATCTGTTCTTTAATCTCTGCATAAAAAAAATTACACACAATCGTCCTCAGAACCTTAGCATCTTATCTTCAGAAATCTGAAAATCAATCTCTCTCTCATCTGCATTCTCTTAGAATCTTCTGAATTTCTGAATCTGTCCACTGAAGCGATTTGATTCTGATCTGTACTCTTAGCTCAATTCTGAGGGTAGTTATAAGATTCGAAAGGTAGCCTACCTTAGATTTGAAAACCGAATCTCGAACTTTCTTAAATAAGATCCAATCCTTGAGTACCAACTGTGCAACTAAGGACTCTCGACTCAGTGCATCTGCGACTTTGCTCACCTTTCCAGAGTGATACGAAATATCATAGTTATCATGCTTAATGAGTTCCATCCAGCGACGCTATCTCATATTCAACTCCTAAGGCCTCAACTGACAGGACGCATATGCAACAACCCTATCTTGCTGCATCAACAAGCAACCAAATCCTTTAAATGACGCATCATTGCAGATCTCATAACTTTCAGGACCAGATGGAATGGTCAGCACAGGTGCGGTAGTCAGCTTCTACTTAAGCTCTCGAAAACTACGCTCGCACTCATCTGACCACACAAACTTTTCTTCCTTCTTCAGCAGTCGAATCAACTACAACGCTGGCACTGAAAACCCTTCCATAAAAATTTTGTAATATCCTACTAATCCTCAGAAACTTCAAATCTCTGTCACTGTAGTCAATCTCGGCCAACTGTTCATTGCTTCAATCTTGGACGGGGTCTACGGAGATTTCTTCGCCTGAAATCACGTGACCTAGGAGCACAACACGAGTCATCCAAAACTCACACTTGCTAAACTTAGCATAAAATTGAAGAGTCCTCAAGGTCTGAAGTATCATCTTCTAATGTCTCTCGTGCTCCTCAACACTCTTTGAACACACTAGGATAACTTCAATGAACACGATCAAGACTGATTCAAGTACCCTTAAACATTATGCTCATTAGACCCAAACAAATAGCTATGGTGTCCAAATCATATGGTATTACAGCGAACTCATAACTACCACATCGAGTACGAGATGCTAACTTCGGTATGTCTTTCTTCCTGATTCTCAACTGATGATACCCTGATCTCTAGTCGATCTTGAGGGATATCGACATACAAACACAACGAACCAACTTTCTTTTTCATGAATAGAACAGGTGCTCCCCAAGGTGATGCACTGGAACGCAATAATTCCTGCATCTGCACCTTTAGTTCTTTTAATTCGAGTAACACCATCCAGTAAAGAGCCTTAGGGACTAGCTCTGTTCCGGGTGCTGATTCAATCGCGAACTCTATTTCTCTTTCTGACAGCAACTTGATGATTCTTCAGAAAATACCTTAGAAAACTTATGTACCACGATTGAGTTTTCCCTATTCGGCTCCTCAATCGACGCATCCATTACAGTTGCCATGAAGATCCAATAACCAACAACCATAATCAAGTTATCTTCAGTGATGAATAACAAGGATCGAAGTTCCTCTTCGACTTTCAGCGATTCAAAACTTTCACACGCTAACTGAACAAACTGAATTATATCACTGCCACATTCATAACAGCAGAAAGCTCCTCAAGCCAAACCTTTTCATAAATGACTTCCAAGTCATACATAAGCAAACCCATCAGGTACAACTATAGTCAGAGATCCATCTTTCTATCACTTTATTACCACAACAAAGATCCTACAACTTTCATCGAAAATTATGCTGCACTACTATGATAAAATTCCCTCAAGAACATTTTCCCTTTGACTAATGCATGGTCAACCCATTCATGCTCTTCTAGCCATCCTAGTGGCGTCCTATCTGCAGTAACGGTACTTATGCTCTCATGGACTTACGCGGACAATTCCTAACCCAATGATCGTGCTAGCCATATTCAAAGCATGCTCTCTTCTTACTCTGACATTGGGCTGACTCACTCTCTTTTTCCACAAACTCAGCACACAATCGGTGAGTCATCTACTTCCCATCAAGGAACATCATGCACCATTCCTTGCACTGGGGTCTGTTCCAAGTACCCCACTAAATGTCCCGAAGCATGATTCCTCTGTTCTGTCTCATCAACGGCGGTGATAGAAACAGCTGTAGTCCATCCATCTATACGAGCCATCTTTGATCAAATGGCTTTCCCGGCGACACCTGTAACAAGTCATTTCCCTCTTACAGCACGAAACAAATCCATGTCTTTTCTTACAGACACGACACGCATCGATCGAGTTGAGCACTGACTTTCAAACTCTACTCTTCCGGTTGGGTGAAACAGGGCATCTTTCTTCTGACATCGGCCTTTCTCCCCAACCGATTTTCATCTCTGTCTAAACTGAACCCTGACTCAGATACAGCAGCTTGATCCTCGATCACAACTCCAGATTAGGCCTCAATAGGCGCAACAACAACAGCGGTCACAACACTGGCAACGGTAGAAACAACGGCAATAGCGGCGGCTCGATCCTGAGCTTACTGACCCAAAATGCTTCCAAGGAACACTAGCGCCTGAGCGATCCCATCAAACCTAAGATCGCTCGGTGCTACTACACTCTAAGTACCGACTTGCAGCGGTACTCTCACACTCGCGTCGGTCTAAGCCTGCGCTCTACCTCGGGTACCGACTCTTGTCAGCTTCCTACCCGAGATACAGGTTCTATCGACCTCCTCCAAAGGAGTTTTCCACTCCTGGTCACTCATCTTACAGGTTCCTTATAGACACCTGTTTTCCGATTCCAACATCAGGTTGAAATTTGAGCGACCCCACAAACAAGCTACCAAACAGCTATCAACCACATGCATCAGCATATTAAAAGCCTTTCCTACTAACTATCCCATGACTCATCGCACCTTATCACTCCATACACAGACCATGCTCTGATACCACTTAAACGGAGATGTCACGCCCCGAACCCCGAGCGAGCACATCCCATCCCGCTACGGTCGATCAAATGCGACATTCCCAGGTAGTGTCGTCGACCCCATTGATTTTATTATTGCGCAAGCGGAACGTATTATAAATCCCCTGACAATGAAATACGGGATAGAAAAGCGAGAAACAATTTCACAACCAATCACTTTCATAAACCAACGAGTTACAAACGAAGGCTACGGCCAAAAGCCTACAAAAGACCGGCTCTTAAAATTGAACTTGTCCTACGACCTACAAGTCGGACACGCTCTCCAATCCTTATGACTTCACCTCTGCAACTCCTCAAGGCCAACCAAAGATATCTGGCCATTCCGTCCACCGAGGACCTGAAATTTTAATCCCACAACCGGGATGAGACGATGTCTCAGCAAGTTCAACCCCCTAAACCCCTATTAGAAAGAAAATATGCCCCGGGTGGCCTAGCCACATCACACGTAAGACTTACCTCGCCTCGCCTTCATATGCGGTTAGCACAATTTATATAATTCAACCACGTACAATTATGATAACCAAACAACCATGGCACAATCACATTATCAAAACAATTCAACCACTTGGATCGTCTCAGCGATCAATCGACTCGGCCGATTACATGTCATTCTAGCAAATCAATCATTGCTCTTAATTACGGCCCTATAGGAAATGTTTAACCACCAGTGGTGATCACGGCCCCACTCGGCACGACCTTTAATTAGGTGGTCCATCACGGCCTCACTGGGCACGACCTCCCATAGGTGGTTTATCACGGCCACCACACACGACCTCTCATAGGTGGTTTATCACGGCCTCACCGGGCATGACCTCTCATAGGTGGTTTATCACGCCCCACCGGGACGACCTCTCATAGGTGGTCCATCACGCCTCATCGGGCACGACCTCTAATAGGTGGTATTTCACGGCCTCATTAGGCACGACCTTTCCTAGATGGTTCATCACGGCCCACCTTTCCTAGGTGGTACACACCTCTCATAGGTTCCTAGGTGGATCACGCCCTACTACTAGGTGACACCTCCAATAGGTGGTTAATCATGGCCAATCTCCCATCAATTTCAACACTTGGATTTTATAAATAATCCCTATCTATCGCAATCACACTCAATTTGCCACAATTAATCATCAAACTCAAATTCTACATACACAAGAGCGATCGGCACGATGAAATTCGAGAATTTAAGGTCCCGACAAAATTTTTCGAATTTTAATAAATAATTAATTTTATTCCGAAAAATTAATTAAATAATAATATCCATATTTTTCAATCCACACTCAATTTATAATATCCAACCATCAATTTCAAAATCCGAATACACAACAAGCGATCTAAGACGAAATTCTGAAAGAACCCTACCAAAAATAATTTTTCTGTTTTTTTAAATAATAATATTTTAATAATTTCGGATTATAATATAATATTATATTTTCCAGAATTTCGAAACACTTAAATAATTCAAAACTAAAATCCTTTTATGTCACATCAAGGCTTAACTTTAAATAACTTCTTTTAAACTTTAATTTAAACACACTTTAACATAAACCAACCTCTTAATCCAATTTATAATTAAATACACTAATCCACACACCTAAACTTATTTAATTTAAACTAAGCACACTTAGGGCATCATTAACACTCTAATCAAGATTTAGTGAGTTAAACTCACCGGATTAGCGAGCCGAGCGGACCAAAACGACGGGGACGGCGCGAGGATCGACTTTCCTCAAAGCGGGCCGAGCATCCGGGCTCGGGAAGGCGGCCAAAACGGGCTAAGAAGGGGCTGCCATACCCATTTTCTGCAGCTGCTGTCCATGGCGGTTTGAGGCCGAGAAAGGGTAGATCCGGTGCTTGGATGAGATGGGGAAGGACCGGGGAAGGTTGAGGGGTCGAACCGGACCTAGGCGGGGCCCGAACGGTGGCCGGAGGTGGTCGAATGGCTCCGGCACGGGCTGATGCAGCAGCTGCGAAGCGAGCTGAGGCGGAGCGGAGACGGTGCAACGGCGGGCCGGCGAGCGCGCGCGAGCGGCGCGGGAACGGACGCACGGCGGCGGCGGCGACGGCGGCGTGCGAGCGGGTGGCCGGCCATGGCTGCTCCTTCTTCTTCTCTGCAAATTTTTCTGGTCCTTCGCACCAAGAAGATGGAGGAGAAACCAACGGAAGAGAGAGAGGAAGGAGAGAGGAGGAGAGAGAAGGATGGGGGGCCATTTCTTTTCTTTTTCTTTTTCTTTAATCCAACAAAAGTGGCCCACCATCACCTCATGGATGATGTCATACTCCACTCACTCAAAACTCCTACAACCTTATTCTAATGGGTCCATTTTATTTTTCCGTCAGGCGTTTAAACTTTGTACATTAATTTCTTTCATTCCCTTCAATTCTTTTCCAATTGAGTCCAATTGAAGTCCATAAAATTAATCGAATGTCACCACATTTCAATTCACATCTTCACTTATCCGTAGAACCAACTTAAGTCCCAAAAGCAAGACCAAAAGACTCTACTAATTTCTCGAGCCAAATTAGCCATTCTCTGATTTAATTTCTGAAGAATTCTTATTACATGGAAAATCTTCCAAGATTAGTCAATGTTCCTAAAATGATTTGTAACACACCCGACTTCCAATTTCTAATTCGATTTCAACTCCACGGTTAATTTCACTTTGACGATACTAGCGGCAACCTACCGGGTAGCCTTTAGAAATTTTCAAATGCATTTGACCTGTGGTTGATCATCTCAAGCCACAATGTACATCTTTGAAACATTGGCGACTTTCGGTTGTCGGGGTAATCTCGCTTTCAAATACGAACACAGGGTACCCAATCGATAGAAAAGTCGGTCCAGTGTCGATCGACAAGGATTATGCGATCCGGTGGAATCACCCACACTCGATCACATGCTTTTGTCGAGTCGACCTATCTCCGGTCTCTAATCGATTTTTATTTGTGCCGTAATGACCCTTGCGATTAGATCGATCGAAAGGTCGCTTCCTACCAAATTCTCGAGTCGATGCATTAGAATTTCTTAACAACTTCACCCGATAGACTAGCTTTCACATGAGTGGCCGACTCAAGGAAAGGAACTATATGCGTGCCAACGAAATGCCCGTCTCAAATTATTGAAAATAGGATTGGAAAATCGGGATGTCACAGCATACCTTGATTAAAACACTTTCCAAGTCTTATGCAACTTCTAATAGAAGTTAGCCGAGATGAGAATACGACAAGTGATGTAACTTTTGTACAGTAATTATTCGAGTGCCATTTTTTTTTTATTAATTGAGTATTGTGACTTAAAAAAAAAAGTTCACTTGATTGACTTAATTTAAAAATAAATAAATATCACTTTTAATTGATTATTTAAATTCTACGACTCCCACACCACGAGTGCCATGACATGTAGCACTTGTGGGCAATAGTTGGACAGAATTCATTTTGCATTTCCCTCCATTCCTCCCACTTTTTAGAGGAAAATATCTTTTGCAACGTGACCCACGATGCATAGAAGTCGTACTGCCCATCTGCAGCAAGAATGATATTGACATAACATGAAGCTATAATAATTGTCAAGTGACCGACGACGATGGCCAAATAGCAAACTTAACTCTACCCTGGTTAACTCTTATTCTCGCTTTGTTCTATCTTCATCCTCCTCCCTCCGCGCTTTAGTGAGAGAGAGAGAGAGAAGGCAGCATCAGAGCAACGATGATAGACGTGTCAGGGTGGGGAAGACACGTAAGGGCCTCGAGTTTTGCAATAAGAAGCGTCGGCCTTGTGAATTGTTACGTCACTTATTTTTTTGCAGAGAATTTGAAAGTGTCGTCACGTGCCAGGGTATTAGCAAAGATAGATCAGATAGAGAGAGATCCATATAATCCATGAAATTGGCTGATCTTATCGAGTGCATGCAACACTGATATGTAGTTAATGATCCCTTAACATAAACACATAATTTCTTACTAATACAGTTAATATACACTGGATCCATTGATGAGGTGTAATCAATCAAATAAAATTGGGTTTTTTTTAGAACTATTGAAGTGTGGTTTTGAGAAATAACTAATGATTATAATTTGTAACTTCTACACAAAAAATTAAAAAGTCATCTTCCATGAACCTTCAATTTCTCTCGATGGAGTTGTGCATGTAGGTCAGAACTTATGCATATTCCATTAATTAAATTAGATTAAGAAATAAAAAAAGGAACTTGTGATGACATTTTTCCGAAGTTAGCCTTAGGCCATTGCAGACTTATTGCATGCAAGATCCTTTTTACTATTCCTTGATAAGAAAAGCATCTTGGCCAACGCTGGTGGTGACCATACAGTACAACGGCAGAAAGCATTATTGGACTGAGTGGACTCTAATATTGTCTGATGCTTAAAGGAGTGCATTTTTCTGAATCGAAATTTGGACTTTAGCTGCTGCTGATTTGCTAGAGCCCAGCATTGCTCTCGTAATTTTTAGCAAGCAGGGCCTGAAGTCAATTTCAGTACAAAAGAAATGGCGGAGTGGGCCCTCTTGTTTTCAATCAAGCGTGATCACGTGGCGGCATTTGTTCTTTGGGAAATTCTGTAGCCGTTGCGTAAAGATGATAGGACGATACGTTGAAATACGAATACAAATGCATCAGAGAAATACAACCTAAGAAATACAAACACACATGTATATTATCCTTCACAGTTGTATTAATAATTAACGATCACGTGTCTAGATATGGTCGGATTTTGCACTTCAATCTCAGCTTCTCCTGCTTTGAACAACTCTAGAGGCAACGCCTGTCTTCTAGTAGATGAAGCCTTACGTGACCCGCGTAAGCGCAGGCAGCTTGCATGCATCAACAAAAGTACGAAACAAAGCCAAGGTTTGTAGAGTCCATGCAAAGAAATACCGGTAAGGTAAGAGTTGCCAAGCTTCTGACGAAAGATAACATCACATTGACCAATGATCAGGGGAGCCTCAATAACAAGTACTGGGATTTTCACAAGTACGAGAGGGAAGTTGGGACCAAATATGGCTGCGCACATATTAAGTCGAAGTTAGACGGGACAACGTTTAGAGAGAGAGAGAGAGAGAGAGAGAGAGAGGATGGTACGGGGGAGTTGGGCCCCTCGGCGTGAGGCTGAAAAAGCAAGAAGCTTTAATAATTGCAATATGATCCGTGATGCATGAAGTCATATTGCCCGTATGGATCATGAGGTTGGCATAACACGAAGCTCCAACAATTGAAACGTGATCCAGGATGGTCAAAAAGCAACTAACTCCACCCTGGTTAAACTCTTACCCTCACTTTGTTTTGTCCTCCTCTACGTTTGAGAGAGAGAGAGAGAGAGAGAGCAGCAACAGCAGCATTGGCGCAACAGTTGTGGACGTGCACGGTCGGTACTTGTCAGGGAAGGAGAGAGACGCAAGGATTTCGAGTTTGCAGAGAATAAGAAAGACGGTCATTAAATTGCTAACGAGGTGCGGTCAATCAATGCTAATAAAGTGAGGTTTTGAAAAATAAATGATGAGTATAATTAGTAATTTCTATACAAAAAATGAAAAGTCGTCTTTCATGGACTTCCAATTTTTCTTAATAGAGTTGTGTATGTAGTTCAAAGTCTATGCATGTTCACAAGATTAATAGATTGGCGTCTCTTAAATATTAATGGAGTACCTAGGTCTCCTTGAGCATCCGACGAATCTCCATCAAATGGGCGGTCCTTCCATTTCATACACATCAAATAATTACTGGAGATAAATAATTTTAATTAGAACACCTATGATAGTTTTACCTTTCATATTACATTTTTTTTTAATGGGCAAGTTGCCACACTTGATTTTTTTCATCTTAGTTTCTATTCGAAGTTGGTTTTGGCAGCTAACGGTCTAAACTTGGTCATTGAGCCCTTGCCCTTTTTTTTCCGGTTAATTCCTTGGAAGCTTTGGTGACTATTTCTTCTATATTAGAAACTATTATTTATTTAAATTCTAACCTTAATCTCACATTATTATTATTATTATTGGTAAAGGTAAGAAATTAATCTCACATTATTCATGTTTATTCATTTGAAAAAGAAGAAGAAGAAGGAATTAAGATGTTGAGAATGAGAAATTAGTTCCATTAAAGTTTACATTCAAATGATGAGGCAATGATCAATTAAAATCTAATGATAAAATTTTGGGTCACCGGTTGGAAGAACTTGGGGTTGATGGTCGTAGCATAATCAGCTTAAGATTGATAGAGAAATTGAGCACGACTATGATGTATCTTATCTTGAATAAATCTCGTCAAATAAATTGGGCGTTATCCGAGACGCGACGCCTATCTTCCGTTCAATTGATGCAGGGGGCTGAACATTTTCATATAATTTTCACACGTCAATTGTCGTACAGAGCATCTAAGTAAAAGCAAAGATAGACGGTCTAAGTAAAAGCAAAGATAGACGGGATGGTTCAATGGAGTTGGGCCGTAGCCTTCACGTGCATACCCATGCGCACCACCAGGTTTTTAATAATTGCCAAGCGAGCGACGATGGCCGAAGAGCAAACTTGAACTCCACCCTGGTTAACTCTTAACATCACTTCGTTCGATCTTCCTCCTTTATGTTTTAGATAGATAGAGAGAGAGAGAGAGAGAGAGAGAGAGAGAGAGAGAGCAGCATAAGAGCAACGATGGTGGACGTGTTGTTGGCACGTGTTAGGGAGGGAGATGCACGTACAGATTTGGAATTTGCAATGAGAAGCGTGAATTATTTCATTATTTTTGCAGAAAATCAAAAAGATGGTCATTATGGGGATGCTATTAGCAGAGAGAGGTCACAGAGGAGGTGGTCAGGCTCGACCATTGATTAGCGTGAGATCTGTATAATCCCTGAAATAAGCTCACCTTATCAAGTCCATGCTACGTTAACATGGAGTCAATGATCCCCTTAACATGCATATTTACATACAAATACACTTTATATTAACTAGTATAGTTGATAAGGTGTAATTAATCAATGAAATTGGATTTTTAGAATTGTCAAAGTGAGGCTCTCATAAATAATTGATGATTATGCTTAATAATCTTTATAAAATTAAGACTCAATTAGTTCTCGGAAAATAAATGGATTGAGGAAAACATTTTCCTCAAGGGAAAAAAACTTCTAAAATGAGGGAGTGTCTCACTTACTCTCTTTTATCTCCCACTCTTAGAGCGCGTTTGGTAGCGATTCTGTTCCTGGAATTTGATTCTAACTAGAAATGATTATTTTTTATTCTGTTCCCGGAAACTGATTTTGAATAAAAAAATGCGTTTGGTAACTGTCCAAAAGTTTTTATTCTAAAATAGAATCGTGTTTGATACTGTGCTAATTGATTATGTTCCAAATTAATTTCTTTTAATTTTTAAATAATTTTTTTACTTTTTTACTTTTTTTTTCCTTTTCTCCTATTCTTTTTCTTCTTCATGTGGCCGGTCGCCGGACCGGCGACTTGCCAGGCGAAAGTCGGCGATGCTCACCGGAGCGTCATCGGCCCTCGGCGAGGTCGGCTCTCGTCGGTCGAGCCTAGCCAGTGGTGGGGCTTGCCTTCGGCGAGCTTGCCGGACCTCACCCTGGCTTAGCGAGCCTTCGGCGAGCTCGCCGGACCGGTGGACGGTGACCAACGACCGGCGGCGGGCAGTGGTGGACGGCAATTGCGGGATGTCGAAAGGGAAGAAGGAGACTTTCACTGTTTTGAATCTTTTTTTGATTCTCAGACGGAGAATAACATTTTTTTTTTATTCTCAATTCTCTTCCCAATCTGTTCTCGGGAATAAAAATTTTACCAAATGCGATTCTCGTTTCAAACTGATTCTGGGAACAAAAAATCAGAATCAGACACTGTTTGGCACGGTCTTTACTAATCCTTACTTTTTCTTTTCATTTCTTTTAAATTCGATTTTTTTTTTCGCTTTTCCTCCTTCTTGACTGGTGCTGGCCCTTGGGGCCTCGGAGCTACTGATGATTGATGGACGGCGACGGTGGTAGGTAGCTTGGACTATTCTCGCATTCCGTAAGATGTGGGGTCTGAAGGTAATTTTAGTCCAAATAGAAATGGTGGAGTGGGGCCCACTTGTTTTAAATCACCATCCTTAAGGTCAAGCAATGGAGGACGCGAGGGGCATCTTAGGGAACATCAATCTGGTAACGCCACATGTATTTATTAACGCTCTGTGCCCCTCTCTCTGACCACCATTGCATCGGCTAAGGCCCTGTTTGGTAACCATCCAAACAGGGCCAAATTCTAATTCTTTGTTAGAGATGGTTTCGCCGCAGAATCGTGTTTGGTAAAATTTTTGTTCTTTAACAAATTTGTTCCCTAACAGTTGGGAATAGAATCAAGAATAAAAAAAAAGTTGATTCTTGTTCTAACCAATTTGAGAATCAAAATCAAGAAATTTTCTTCTTCCCGGCCAATCTCGCGACCGCGTCCACCACCGCCCGCCACCGTCTGCCGTCACGCCGCCGCCCCGCCACGCCGGCGGCCGCCGTCCGCCGATCCGGCGAGGCTTGGCCTCCCGATCTCGCGAGGGCGAGCCTCGCCGGTGGCCGGGCCTCGCTGGGCCGGGCGAGGCCTCGCCGGGGCCGGGCGAGGCCCGCCCGGCCACCGGCGCGGGCCGAGCCTCGCCGAGGCCGGGCGAGGGGGCCGGGCAAGCCTCGCGACGCCCGCCCCACCGGTGGCCACCGGCGAGGGCTCGCCCGCCCCCGCCGATGGCTCCGGGCGAGCCTCGCCCAACCCCGACGAGGCCGGGCTCGCCACCGGCGGGCTAGGGCGAGCCTCGCCCGGTACCCGACCGAGGCTTGGCCGACGAGGGGCCGGCCTCGCCGAGGGCCGGCGACGCTCGGTGAGGTCGCGGCCCTCATCTAGCGAATGCGTCGCGGTCCGGGCGACCGGCTAGAAGAAGAAGAAGAAGAAGATGAGAAAAAAAAAAAAAAAAGGAAAAAAAAAAAAGAAAAGAAAAAAAGGAGAAAAGTAAAAAAATTATTTAAAAATTAAAAGAAATTGATTTGGAACGGAATTAATGAACACGACAAACACAATTCTATTCCAGAATCGGAAATTTTGGACGATTACTAAACGGCTTAAAATGCTTAGAATCGGTTAAAACGAGAATAAAAAAGAATTAGTTCGATCGAATCTATTTCCTAACGAATCGTTAAACGCGCCTAAATGATTTCTTCCTCGCTCTAGAAGCCCTCTCTTTCACCAAATCTTCTGCGGCTGTTCTTTTTGTTGGAACCGCCGCGTGTGCATCGTGTTGAATCCTTCCCCTCCTTCAGTCATTGTCGTTTCCGGGTTCCATCAGTTTCGCCTTCCTCGGAATATATAAATTCTTAACTCTCGTTTCTCCGCAAAGAAGAGGGAAAGAAAGCCAGAAAGGTAGAAGAAGTCGAAACGGGGGAAAATGGCGGATACTGTTGTGTCTGTAGCTGTCGAAGTGGCAAAGTGCCTGGTGGCTCCGGTCAGGAGGCACTGCAGCTATGTAATATTCTCCGACCGCTACATTCGCCAACTTAATGATGAAATTGCGAAACTGGTTGGCACGAAGAATGACGTGCTAATTTCTATCGATGATGCTCAAAACAACATGAAGCCGATCAAAGCCATGGTCGAGAGATGGGTGAAAGAAGTGGAGACCGTCACTAACAAGGCGCGCGACGTGCTGGAAAATGATGGAAAAGCCAAGAAAACTTGCTTCTACGGGTGGCTTCCCAGCCCAAAGGCGTGTTATCGTCTTGGCAACGAGGCAAGCAAGATGATCAAGGAGATCAAAGATCTCATTGAGCAGGGTCAATTCAAGAGGGTTCACGGCAAGATTTTCCCGCCGGGGTGTGTTGATAGTACTCCTCATGTGAATTCGTGGGCCGGTGATGGGGGCAACACTATCTTCAAATCGCAAGCTTCCACCTTTCAGGACGTAATGAAAGCTTTGTGTGATGAAAAGCACAAAGTGATTGGGGTCTACGGGCCTGGTGGCGTGGGGAAGACTACGCTGTTGGAGATAGTCGAGGACGAACTCAAGAAAAAGGGGAAACCGTTTGGCATGATCGTCAAATCGGAAGTCTCGCAAAATCCAGACGTGACGAAAATCCAATACGATATCGCTTACGGCTTGGATCTAAAAGATCTGAAGAATGAGCCGAGTGTAGAGGGAAGAAGAAAGCTTCTGCTCAAGAGATTACAGATGGATCCGAATGAGAAGGTTCTCATAATATTGGACGACCTGTGGGCGGAACTTGATTTGAAGGCGGTTGGAATTTCTTTAGGAAATAAGAGCATGAAATGCAAATTGTTGCTTACTTCGAGAAATAAAACAGTGCTGGAGCAAAGGATGCATGCCGATCAAACATTTCCTCTTAAAAGTTTAGAGGAAGAAGAAGCTCTCAAGCTATTTGAAGAGATAGTCGTTGACAAGCTTAGAGACGATGAGGAATTGAAAGCAAAGGCGACTCAAGTGGTAAACAAGTTTGCAGGTTTGCCTCTCTTGATTAACTCCGTTGCAAGCACCTTAAAATGTAGCGATGTGTCCAAGTGGGAAGACATGTTAATAAAAATAGACGACCCAAATAATGAGAGAATAGTGAAGTGGAGTTACGACCATTTGGAGAGTGAGGAAGCCAAGTGCTTATTCTTGCTTTGTGGTCTTATTGGTGGGACCATTGAAGTCGAACTTCTGCTGGGACTAGGCATGGGTTTGGGCTTGTTTGGGGGATTCGATAACAAGATGCAAAGTTTAAGGAATAGATTGAATACGATGCTCAATAGCCTCCATTCCTTTTGTTTGTTACAGGATGCGGGCGATGGTAAGGAAACAGTGACCATACATGATCTTTACAGCGAGGTGGTTGTCTCAAATGTATTTAGTGATCAGAATTCCTTAATGATTGACAACAATTATGGCTCATGGCCAAAGGAAAAGCTTGAGAAATGTTGGGCATGCCTAGTTAATGTGGGCAGCAATAGGCTTGTTGAACTAATGCCGCGTCGGTTTACCCACGTGGAGATACTTATGTTGTCGGAACAGTACGATATGGGAGATTGCAGTAGAATGGATTTCACATACCTGGGGGAGCTTCGAGTCCTCTATCTTGGCTCCTTGCATATCACTAGTTTACCTTCCTCGATGGAAATCCTCGGGAATCTCCGGTCATTAAGGATAAGTTGCCATGTGGAGGATGCGGCAAATCTTGGCCAGCTCAAAGCATTGCAGATTCTTAGCTTTGTAGGGTCTGAAATTTCTAAGCTACCTAAAGAACTGGGGAAACTAAAGAATATGAGATCATTGAATCTAAGCAACTGCTACTCGCTTGAGATAATTGAGCCTGGAGCCCTAAAAGACTTAGTCAACTTAGAAGAGTTACATATGAAGGAAAGCTTTGATCAATGGAGGGGCAAGTTTGAACTTGCCGAGTTGAAGAGCTTGACAAAGCTAGCGTCTTTGGAAATATCGATTTCTGATCCCATGATACTCTTGAAGGATGGTGACCTACCATTTGAGAAGCTGGAGAAATTTTGGATCAACGTAGGAGATGCTGAGGCGAGGGAATATGAAGGTTTGACAACCATGAAGCTCAATTTGAAAGGGCGTGATAGTATTCTTTCAAGAAAATCGGTTACGAAAAATTTGCAGAAGACTCAATGCTTATATTTAAGCAATTTGAGTGAGTTCGCATTGAGCCCTCGCAAATTGTGCATCCAAAGATTCCCAGAAGTGAAGTATCTCGACATTGAAGACAGCTCCTCAATCAAGTACATTGCTGATTCATCCAATTGCCGCTCTCTCACTGCTTTTGGGAAGTTAGAGTCTCTTTTCCTTGAAAATCTTATTAATTTGGAGAGGATATGCCATGGCCCCATCGCACTAGAGTGGTTCAACAAATTGAAAGCCATTAAGGTCGAACAATGCCACAAATTGAAGTACTTGTGGTGTCTTTCAGATTTGCGAAGACTTGAACGGTTGGAAGATATTGAAGTTGGGAATTGTGAGTCAATGCAATCCATTGTCATACATGATGCAAGAGAAGATATAATTTCTGCCAATAACAGAGTTAAGTTGCCTAATGTACGTCGTCTGGCATTGTCTGAGTTACCAAAGATGACGAGCTTTTGTACCAAAGCTGAAATCACATCAGAGGATACTCCAATTCAGGTAATTTTTTTTTTTTCATTTTTCCCTCTTATCAATTTTTCCTATGAGGACGAGATGATGTTGGTGTTCACTCAACGTTAGTATATATTGCATCTAACCTTGGTTATTTGTACAATTTTATTAACGTTTTGATTTACAAATAAAAAATCCTCTCAAATAGAACACAGGTCGTATTATAATTAGAGGGAAGCCGCTTTCCAGGACTGTTTTTTAATTTTTCTAAAAATTTTCAACGGTAGATAATTGCACCCTTAACTGGGGTTTCTACTATGACTAATTTATTATTCATTTAACATTCTTAATGAATTAAAAAAATAGTAGTTTGCTGAACGACTGGAAGCGAGAATGAATCTTGAATGAATAAATAAAATTCAATAATTTCAAAATGAAGAAAGCGACGTCCGGAGATTCAAAAAATGGATGGCGAGCAAGGGGCAACATAACAAGAAAGTCCCCATAATTCATGTCCCGCTTAACATGCAATTTGCAACTAATTCCGACATGTCATAACAAGTTGCCAATGTCACCGTGTCAACCTCATTGTGCAATCGAGCTGCATTGAGAGCGTGATAGCGTTGAGGATTTCCTCATGAAAATGATTTTGCTTTTCACATAAGAGATTCTTTTCTTTTCTTTTTTAATAATTTCAGCCCGAAAGTTCCACTTATTTTCTCGTGAAAATAGCTTGACTTGTAATAGACTCACCTTTAATGAGCTTCATTATGGTGCCACGTCAGGTCTCATATACTTGTGGAAAGAAAGAGCCAGTAACCACTACTTCAGATTCACGAGATGCTAACTCCGATTCCTTCTTTGATCAAAAGGTACAATTCCCTTCTCTTGAGATTATACCCCCTACTAGCCATAGGCACATGCTTTATTGGATGGTGTCATAAAATCTCTTTAGAAGAATTTTATTTGGTTTTATTAGTTAGAATGTGTTCATTATTTATAATTACATTTGTCATAGTAAGGCCATTAGTGAAAAATTCGTTCTTCCATCGTATCAAATAGATTGTTAAGATTAGGCTAAATTGTCAGATGTTTCATGCCTATGATCTAACGTATAACTCTCATGAGTAGGTTAGTTTACCAAGTTTGGAATTTTTATGGCTTCATTCAATAGGATCCTTCAAAAGGATACGTCAAGATGAACTTTCTAGAAGTTTTTTTGCGAATTAGCCACCCTTATCCTTGAAAATTGCTTTGAGCCACTCAACGTCTTCTCTTTGACAATCTGAAAGAAGTAAGAATTTCAAACTCTCCCCCCCCTTGGAATCGTTGTTTGACTATAGGTCCTTTCATATTATCATGTATTAGAGCGAACAATGTAACAAATTGGTCCTACTTTTCCTCCTTCCTCACATTATCTTCATGCAGGTTACATTTCCTAATATAACAAGGCTGGAAATTGGGGGACTTCAATGCAAAGAGCTATGGAACAATCAAATTCCCACCGATTCCTTTCAGAAGTTGGAATCTCTTAAATTGTATAACTGTGACAATCTCCAATGTATTGCCACTTCTTATATGTGGAAGAAGTTGCAGCGCTATCTCAAGGAACTGAAAGTGATTTCATGCCATTCGATCGAGATCATATACGAAGGTGATGGGACGGATACAGAGAGTAATAAATTGAGGAGGCTGGTTTTGCGTGATCTTGAAAACTTGAGATGCATTTGGCAGTCCGACACTCTCCCAAACATCCCATTCCCAAATTTGAGAGACATAGAGGCCGTGAGGTGCCACCATTTGGAAATGCTTTTCCCTACCTTCACTGCAAAATTTCTTGGGCAAATTGAAGAGCTAGTGGTGGAGTCATGTGAAGATATGAAACAAATTGCTGGCCATGAAAAATGGGAAGAAGCCACCGGCACTACAGTCACCTTCTTCGAGTTAACTGATCTTAGACTTTTCGAGTTGCCGAAATTCAAAAGCTTCTTACCTGAGAAATACTCTCTGAAATTCCCGTGCTCCGAGGACTTCCCATCCTTGGAAGTCTTGAGTATAGTAAGTTGTGGAGCAGAGCCGGACCAAGTCCTTGATTACTGGGAAGACTCCCAAACAGAAGACTCCCAAACAGAATGAAGACTTCGTAAGCATTCATAAGACATCCGGTATTCCTTCAATATTTCATTGCTTTGGTTTGGCTTTCTGTTCCTTCGAATCGAAAATCAGTTTGTATTAGCTAAGCCACAATTCTCAATGGGACCCACACGCACTCTACATCACGTGGCCCTCTCTCTTCCTTTTTCTCTCTCTCTCTCTCTCTAACTCTCTTTCTTACTCTCTTCAACTAACGATCTATTGATTCCCTTTTATCCATCCACCAACAGCCGCCGCCGAGAGTCCATCACTGGCCACCACACGACATGGCACGCTGAGAAGGGACAAAGCACAGAGAGCATTGATCGAAGGCTCTCGGTGATTTCGATTGAATCCTTTCCTCTCACTTCGCTGCTGATCGTCACCGGTTCCCGATCACCACTTGTTCCGCTGCTGCGAAGAAGTTCTGTAATGTCGGAGTGCTCGAACTTCAGTCACGACTGCCTACTTCGTCGATTTCATCCCTTGATGTTGCTTCTGTTATTTCTTTACTCTTATCCGATCTCAATCGCTATAGCTAATTGTTCTCTATTCAACTAAACCATATGTGCTCTGTTTTTCGTTCCTATTGCTACTCTCTATGTGCAAATCGACTGTGATTGAAGGGTTGTACTAATGATTTGAAGCAATGATCCTCGACCGAAATTAATGTATGCAACCTGTTTGATGATATTCCTGAACTAAGTTGGTGTGTATTTTTTATTCAGTGCTTGACCGAGAATTCCTTTCATTACTAGATTGTTGGTCTATTCCAGTCATATAAGTGTATTTGAATTCTGTTTCTTCATTAAAAAAAAAAAAAAAACACAGGTATTCCATTTCAAACTTGTTTGGAATATGCTGGAACTTTGTCGATACTTGCTTATTCGCCACTGTTGCGGCCTTGAGCTGATGTCGATTGCTACTTGATTTCCACTCAAGTAAGCATGTGCAGTGATATAAGATTTGTGTTATGGTGAATTTCATGTTTGCTTGGAAAAGAAATTATGTCATGAATGAAAGAAATTCTACTAGAAATCAATCCGTGGATGTTGATTGTGTCTTGATATCCCTAATTTGGTGTGCATTTCATTCTAGCTTGAGGCTAGTTTGGTTATTGGGGATCATATATGTTCATGCTAGGAAAGCGATATGGAGAATCTCATGCCAATTTTGTGAGAATTATAGTCATAACCGAACTATAATATGCTAGAATCAAAGCATTGCATGCTGGTGATGATTGCTTTGTTTTGAATTTGGCATTACTTTGGTCTTGGATTGATGCCATTTTGATCAAGTAGACTCATATGCACTTGGAGGAAGATATAGCTTCAATTTCATATCAATTAGTCATCAAAACGAACATGATTTGCGGACTTGTATGCCCTGTCACAATTCTGAACTTGTGCTGGAAGTTGTGGCTTAAGCATGAATTAGATGGATTTTGTGTTAGCTTGGCTGCCTTTTTTATTGCCCATGGATAAGTGATATGCGTGTGCATGATTAAATTGATGAGATGTGTGCTTGATATTGCCATGAGAGTCTTGGCCTAGTTATTAACTTAGAGAAGTCTGATGTTAATTGAAGTTTAATTCCACGATTCTTGTGATTTCAAAGCTTGGAGCATCTATTTTTTGTAATATTGAATATTTTGAAGAATACTGACTTCATCTAAAGGTATTCTGATAAACTAACCAGATTCGAGGAAATCTCTCGACAAAGTTGGTCATTGAGGCCCCTTGAAATATTGCATGGATGACACTTGCCAATAAAATACCGATATTCTCTCCCTCTCCTTCGACGTTCACCGTTCAAGGCTTATTTAGAAGAGCTTTTCCTTAGATCTAATTGATCTTTCAAGTGCGTGCATTTGTGCCAACATACTGTGCACAACACCAATTGCGACCTACTCATTCATGATGTCCTTTCCTTCCTCGGAGTGTTCGCTGGCCACTGCTGTTCAGAATGGTATTTCAAAGATACGATTTTTGTTTCCTCCCTCCCCCATTGCAAATTCTACAGGGCAGGGAAGACTAGTCACCAGCGTTACCAGTACCCTGCCCTTGAAATCCATCAGGATCCTACCCAAATGTTTCACTACGAGTAGGTGCATAGTTCCAATTGTCTTTTCTATGAACCATTCTGCACTGAAGGTGCAAAGTGTTGGATTATAATGTCTCAATATTGCTGTTGTTTTATGTTCTGTTTTACTCTGTTTTTTTTTTATTAAAAAACAGCCAAGTTCATTTAGTTATGCATTTAGTGTTTTTTGTTATTTTCTAGGAAGTTAATAACACGTTTGTATGCAGTTATGTGTTGCATGTACGTGAGTAGTTTTTACTTTGTATTTAGTGGTTGTACTTGACAGTTTCTTTAGAAAACTGACGTACGCAAGTTTGTGCTCTGTTTTCTCTGTGTTTCTCTTCCTCATTCAAAAAATATAGCTTCTGGTTTTCTGTTTCTAGTTTACTATTTTGATCAGTAACAACAGTGGTATCAGAGCATGTATGATCTTGAGGGACTGTGAAGTGAAGCAAGTATCGAAGGGTAAAGAAGTTAAAGGGTGATGGAGACAGGGTCGAGTGCTTTCTCTGCGATGGCTTCTCCAGTATTTACTGGAGAGAATTATCAAGCATGAGCTATTAAGATGACAGCATTTTTGGAGGGTCATGATCTGTGGGAAGATGTGGAGGATGATTATGAAGTTGCTCCACTTCCAGATAATCCGACCATGAATCAACTCAAACTTCATGAAGAGAGAACCACAAGAAAAGCCAAGGCAAAATCTTGCCTGTATGCTGCTGTCTCGCCTACCATCTTTACTAGAATTATGAAGTGTGACTCTGCAAAGGCCATATGGGACTTCTTGAAGGAAGAATATGAAGGAGATGAGAAGATAAGAGGTATGAAGGTGCTGAATCTCTTGAGAGAATTTGAGAGACAGCAGATGAAAGAGTCTGAGTCAGTGAAGGAATACTTTGATAGGCTAGTGGGGATAGCTGATAAAATCAGAGTTTTAGGGACTGACTTGAAGGATGAAAGGCTTGTTCAGAAGATCCCGGTGTCTCTTCCAGAGAAGTTCGAAGCCACCATAACGTCTCTGGAAAATACAAGAGACTTACCCGATATAAAGCTTGCGAATTGTTGAATGCTTTGCAGCACGGAGCACGTAAGACGATGAGAAGAGAAGAGTTTGTAGAGGGTGCGCTGCAAGCTAGAGTGAAGTCAAATGATGGAGGCAAAGGGAAGAAATGGATTCAGTCCAAAGAAAATGCCGATGACTCCAAGTTTGTAGCAAAAGAAGGAAATTCTGGAGGGTCTAGCAAATGGAAGATGAACAAAAAGCCTTGTCAATACTGTGGTGGAACTAATCATCAGTTTTTTAGATGTTGGAGAAAGCCTGATGCTAGATGCAGAAGATGTCACAAGTTGGGTCACATGGAAGCCATCTGCAAAGAAAAAAATTACCAGCAAGCAGGAAAAGCACAAGTAGCAGTGAATGAAACTGAGGAAGAGCACTTGTTTGTAGCTTCTTTTTCTGAATCTTTTGTTGGGAATGATGCATGGCTGGTGGATAGTGGCTGTACCAATCATATGACTGGCAATTCGAAGTTGTTTAGGAGTCTAGACAGGTCAATCGGGTCCGTCGGGGAATTGCAACGGACAAGTATATCGAAGTGCAAAGGAAGGGTACATGGCTATTGAAGGAAATCGGGAGGTGAAGCGATCAGTGATGTTCTCTTTGTGCCAAATATTGACCATAATCTGTTAAGTGTTGATCAATTAGTTGAGAATGGCTATAAAGTGAAGTTCGAAGGGAATGAATGTCTTATTAATAATGCAGATAGCAAAGAAGTGCTAAGAATTCCAATGGAGGACAAGAGTTTCATGTTCAAGCCACAAGAGATGCAACAAACGGCTTTAAAGTGCAAAGAAGAAAATGCAGAGATATGGCATAAAAGACTTGGCCATGTTCACAGGAAGAGCATGTCGTTTATGCAAAGAAATAGCTTGGCAAATGACTTGCCAAGTTTGGAGGAGGAATTTCCACAAAGGCAAAACTTGTCTTCTTGGCAAGCAAGCCAGATTTCCTTTCAAAGGAGGAGGCTGGAGAGCATGTGAGAAGCTGCAATTAGTCCATACAGATCTATGTGGACCTATGTCTGAGTCTTCTCTCAATGGTAGCAGGTATTTCATTACCTTCACTGATGATATGACTAGGATGAGTTGGATTTATTTTCTGCGAGCCAAGTCTGAAGTTGCTAATGTGTTTGTGAAGTCTAAAGCCTTAGTTGAGAATCAGAGTGGGAAGAAAATTAAAATGTTCAGGTCTGATAATGGTTCTGAGTATACCGCTCACAAGTTTAAGTTGAATTGTGAGCAAAGCGGAATTGTGCAGCGGTTCATCGCTCCTATTCACCTCAACAGAATGGGGTCGGTGAGAGGAAAAACAAGTATTATGGAGATGGCCGATGTATGATGCAGAAAAGATGTTGCCTAAGAAGTTCTCGGGTCAGCGCCTAATCTAAAGTGTTCCCTCTGCTGAACATTGCCCACAAAGGCCTTAGAGAGGTCAACACCTTTTGAAGTCTGGTATGGTGTTAAACCTTCTGTGAAAAATTTGAAAGTTTTTAGGTGTTTGTGTTATACTCATGTTCCTCAGGTCAAGAGGGACAAGTTGGATAAAAGAGCTGAGCTTGGAATCTTCATTGGGTACAGTCTCCAATCAAAGGCTTACAGAATTTTTCACCCTATGACAGAGAAGGTGACTGTAGCGCGAGATGTTGTTTTTCTAGAGGAAGATGAGTGGAATTGGATGGAAGGAAAGAGTGCGAACAACAACAAGTTAAAAACAACCCGCAATGAGATGTAGAGGTTGATGAAGTTATAAATGGATTGGAAGACAAAGTGTGGATGATTTACTAGTGAGAGGCACAAGGTCACTTGCTGAAATCTATGAAAGAAGCAATGTGGCAATGCTCGAACCAACTAACTTTATGGAAGCTAAGGAGGATCAGAGGTGGATTGTAGCAATGTAGGAGGAGATTGCAATGATCCAGAAAAACCACACATGGGAGCTTGTTGACAGACTATCTGATAAGAATGTGATTGGGGTTAAGTGGGTGTTTAAAACAAAACTTAATCCTAATGGTTAAACACAAAGCTAGATTGATGGTGAAAGGCTATGCACAAATATGGGGAGTAGACTATTCTGAAACATTTGCTCCTGTTGCACGACTTGATACAATAAGGTTACTGTTAGCTATTGCAGTAGAGAAGGGGTGGCCTATATTTCAGTTAGATGTCAAGTCTGCATTTCTAAATGGAGAGCTTGAGGAGGAGATTTTTGTTGAACAACCTGAATATTTCAGTATCAAAGGGCAAGAAGAGAGTGTATACAGGTTGAAGAAAGCTCTATATGGACTGAAGCAGGCTCCAAGAGCTTGGTATGGGAAGATAGATCGATATTTGCAGATTTTGGCTTTGTAAAAGCTTAAGTGAGTTCACTCTTTATGTCAAGAAGGTGAATCACAGTGTTGTAATTCTGTCACTTTATGTAGATGATCTATTAGTGGCGGGGAATTATATGGAATTGATAGAGAAGGTGAAGCAAGATCTATTTGCGCTTTTTGAGATGTCGACTTGGGAAAGATGGCTTATTTTTTGGTCCGGAAGTCAAACAAAGCTTCATATGAGATCTTCATCTCATCGAAAAAAATACATGAAGGAAATTCTAAAGAAGTTTCAGATGGAAGATTGTCGAAGTGTAAGCACTCCTATGGTTGCTAAAGAGAAGCCGCGAAAGAATGATGGAACAGATGCAAAGTAGATGCTTCTATGTATAGAAGTTTGATTGGGTGTCTCATGTATCTTACAGCAACCGGACAGATATTCTATTTGTTTGAGTGTTTTATCCAGGTTTATGAGTAGTCCTAGTTAGTTACATTTGATTGCAGCAAAAAGGGTCTTGAGATATCTCAAAGGAACATTGTTCTTTGGTGTGAAGTTTAAGAAATGCCAGAAGTTTAATTTGCAAGGATTTTCTGATAGTGACTGGGCTGGTTCAAGTAGATGACATGAAGAGTACGTCTGGATATTGTTTCGCTTTTGGTTCGCTTGTTTCTCCTGGTGTTCTAAAAAGCAAGAGATTGTAGCTCGCCTACTACGAGGCTAAGTTTATAGCAGCTCATTGCAGCTGCAAATCAAGCTTTGTGGCTGAAGAAGATAATGAAGGATTTGTGGTTGAATTCCAGTGATTGCATTAAAATTAATGTGGATAATCGTGGCCGCTTTAGCAATATCTCGTAATCCAGTTTTTCATGGCAAAACTAAGCATTTCAAGGTTAAGTTCTTCTTTCTACGTGAGGTGCAACAAAATGGTGAAGTTAAGTGGTTTATTGTAGATCTCAAGATCAACTTGCAGACATGTTCACAAAACCACTTCAAGCTGGAAGATTTGAAGTATTAAGAAAGAAAATTGGAGTATGCAGCAGCAACTGATCGAAGGAGGAGTTTGTTGGATTATAATGTCTCAATGCTGCTGCTGTTTTCTGTTCTGTTTTACTCTGTTTTACTCTGTTTTTTATTAAAAAACAGCCAAGTTCATTTAGTTATGCATTTAGTGTTTTTTGTTATTTTCTAGGTGTTGGAGAAATCCTCTTGAAGTGTTTTGAAGTTGACAAAACGTTTCAATCAAGCCTAGTCTCAAGGTGGCAGACTACATTTAAAGTCTGAAGATCTCCTGACAAACCGACTCAAGACTCAAAGTCTATCCTCATTGGCGCTTTCTAATCCGTTGAAGAAAGGCTATCCGAACCTGGATGTTTCATTAATGATGTGGCCTTATCGACTGGAGAAGATCTCTTGGCTGGATATGACATAACGGATTCATTTATTTGATTATAATTGATTTGAAGATTAAGGATCTGATGATTGGCAAAGTATACTTGGAAGGTTCTACTTATGGAAACCGAGATCCTGATTGTATGGACGAACGGGATTGATGGGCTATCGACATGTTCCTTTAATAGCTCGAATGATCTTTCTAATTGATTCCGTCCAACGGGTAGATTGGAGGAATTTTTGGTAAGTGCCAACGGGTATGATGGCATGAAGGAGTATATAAGGAAGACGTTCAGCTTGTTCAAGAGTGTGCACGATAGAAGAATTCCAAAGTCCGAAGCTCCTTGTTCCTAGTCAATTCATTTGTTGAGCAAAATCGTGTAAACAAAAGAGAGTCTATATTCATGAGAAACCTTGAGGAAGTGTGATAGAACATCTACACTGTAGAATCAAGGAAAAGCTGTGCTGTAACTTCTCTTTTATTCATAGTGAAATCCAGCCGGTGGGTGTCACGGTGCGGAAGAGTGGACGTAGGCTTGGAATAAGCCGAACCACTATAAATCTTGTGTTCATTTCTCTCTTCCTTATCCTTTACTTTACTTTGATCGTATTTTTCTTTCTATCGATTGCGTAGAATTGCTTCCATATCTCGAAAATTTGTTTGCGCACCTATTCACCCCCTCTAGGTGATTATACTAGCTATATCACTAGGAAGTTAATAGCATGTTTGTGTGCAGTTATGTGTTGCACGTACGTGAGTAGTTTTTACTTTGTATTTAGTGGTTGTACTTGATAGTTTCTTTAGAAAACTGACGTACGCAAGTTTGTGCTCTGTTTTCTCTGTGCTTCTCTTCCTCATTCAAAAAATATAGCTTCTGGTTTTCTGTTTCTAGTTTACTGTTTTGATCAGTAACAACACAAAGCTCCATCTGTCTCCTTGCAGCAGGTCCCTCTGTTTGCTAATAGTAATTGTTGTTATGACCCTGTCGACTGTAATTTCCTTGATATGAAGGCATCGGATCTCCCCTCTGTCCTTGATATGGAGCCCTGTTGCTAGCAGCATAATCCATATTGCTCATTGGCAGGGATTTCTTCTTTCATCTTGTCCTTGGGGACCATAACTTTGTTGACGAGAGGATAATTTTATTGAGGGCTCCCTTGTCTATTTGCCATTTGACCTCCCTGCCCATCATATCTAGGTTGGTCATAGTTTCTATTGCGATCTCACATTCTCCTGCCCAGCCTCCCATACTGGACTACTGGTGGTCTCTAAGTAATTACTCCATTTTAATACTTGTCACCTAATGATTCAGTAAGTTGAACAAAGCCAGCGATGCTGCAGGGCCACAAATCATAGACATATTGGAAAATTGAACTTATGGAATTAAAGGATGAATGGACTAAATGACTGAAAAAAATTTGGCAAATATGTATGGTAGATGATCTTATGTGGAGCCTAGTCATACCTCTGTATCCCTTGCTTTGTGGATCAATGTAAGAAGCAAGTAATATAAAGATGACTTCAGGTAGATCTGTTTATACCTCAATGAATCAGTGCACAAAAATGATGCGATTATTAATCATTAATTGATTGCAATGGGAGACTTATCAAAGATACTTGCCTTTGAATTGCTTTGATTTTGCTTCAGTCATCACAGCCTGAAACCCCAGATTGGTGGTTGTGCTACTAGCACAAATTCTCTTTTTTGCTTCCTCCAAACTGAAGCACGAGTGTCAAATGTCATCTCAAATTTGCAATGTAGATCATGCCATGGTTGCCTAGGGACATAGATCTCATGATCAGGAAATAACATATCCATGTTATTACAATGCTAAATGTAAACATTAGCTTAATTACCGCAAATGTGGGGTTGCGCATGTCAATTTTTAAAGATGGTGTTGAGAACGCTATAGAGCCGCTATAGGGCCAATGCTCAGGAGAGTCATATTGACCATCACATTGGTCCAACCCACCAATGAAAGCCGTTATTTTGTGGTTGTTTCCCAAGACAATCTGTGTATCGAGAACAAGTACACAATAATAAATTTTTTTATGATGCAAAAAAGTTGAATCTTTTCCCTCTAAGAAGTTTATGCCATAAATCTCAAATGGAAAACAATTAGCCAATAAGAACTTGATGAACCATATATATTTATCTTAATGTTCACACCATAACATCAACTCATCCGAAGCATTTTATACAACAATGACATCGCATGTCATGCCCACAACTTTAATTAGTAGGGAGTATCTATCTAAATCACAACTTGCTTTGTCATGCCCATGAATGATCATTCTACTCATATTTCTCAATTTCGATTGTTTAAAATACTTCGATTTAACCCAAACTTACTTGAAAATTTTGGTATATATCATTGCATTTGCACACTCTCAAAATCGAATGCAGACTAATTTACATATTTGATCAAGTTGTGAGAGCATTGGGAAGAATGGTAGGTGACCCAAGGATTTTGCCACCCACAACAGGAAACGTTTCGAAACCGGCTCGTTTGCACTGATCTTGCTTGTGATGTTCAATGCCAGCTCCATCGGCACTGAATTGTTTGCACCTGCTTGTCAGAGCCAAATCAAGCATTGGTTGCCATCAAAACTTGAACTCAAGAAATTAAATAGGCCGGAATGAAACTAGAAAATGGAGGAAAAAATCAAAATTTAGAAAGTTCAGAGAGTCAAGTCTCGAAAATATAATATGCAGGAACTTTGTAAGGTGCTCATCATTCCATAATAGTGCCATTTGAATCAGAATTCAGTTTTAACGTCCAACATGGTGAGTTCTAGCTATTATTAGCTGATACACAATTCCCAGAGGAAGCAAAGTCTGAATACTCCTTACCAGAGGAGTTGTTGCTATTTCAACTCAGTCAATCAAAATGCATAGAAATGGTGCATCTCATACCTGCATTTTTGTATGATCGCCAAATGATAGGAAGAGCCAAGAAATTACTGGTTTTCAATGTAAATGAAATGTTGTGCCGATCTAATCACTTTCACGAATGCCATGCGAATGCTCTTGTCTACTTTCAAGTTCTTTCCGCATATAAGATTATGCAACCATGAAGTAATTGAAAGAAGCAACATTATCAATGTGGGCTTCAATGTCTATTCAAAAACACTAGAGATTGTGCATAAGAAAGAAGAGTAGCTTTCTAATGTAAGGAAAACTTTTCAAGTGATACTTGTATAACAACCAGTTGTAAATCTACTAGCACGGCATTAGTAGCTAAGACTTAATTGCTTTTTAGCTTCTTCAAAGCTCTTTGGCAATCCCTTTACAGATCCCGAATCAATTGATCTAAAGACCTGTGCCAACATAAAATAGAAATTAAAGATGATCGTTACCCTTCATTTTGTTTCCAATTGAAGTCCCTAAAACAAGCCAATTAATTTTACGTAAATTCTCCGGACCTACGCATGCCGATTTTCCAAGTTGTCTTCGTCCCTGACTTGTACTTTTTTTGTCGCCATCGGGGCTTGTCGAGGGACAAAGTATCCACAAAATCCTGTCGAGCCTTAACAAAGCATTCTCATGCCAACACTTGACATAACTTGTGCCACTTCGCCGCCTCTTTCCATCTCCGTTCGAAATTCTTTAATATGTCGTACGCAGCTTGTCCCTCAACTTTGCAATGTAGATCATGCCACGATTGCCTTGGGACATTGACAGTGGAATACAATAGTCACAAAAAAAGCCATAAACACAAGATTAGAAAATAACACAAACATGTGTTTACGGTGCTAAAGGGAAACATTAGCTTAATTACCATGAATGTGGGGTTGTGAATGTCATTCTTAAAGATGGTGTCAAGATCGCTACAGAGTCTATGCTTGGGAGTGTCGTATTGGCCATCACTTATGTCCAACGCACCAATAAAAGCCATTATTTTGTGGCTGTTTCCCGAGGCTTGAGTGTCAAGAACCATGCACTTTTGGTGGTGCGTGTATAAGGTCCCCACCTCCTGGACTACAAAAGATCCATACACCAACAAATTAAACCAAACATTTTCATAGATTTATGCCTGAATTCAAACGAATGGGCAGCCTCTCCAATACTATAAAATTCCCTACTAGAACAATCGTAAATGCATGTCATTATGCCAGAAACACATGATATGATCTCGGATAGAATGAGACAAATCAATAAACTTCCGCAAATTGTCTGCTAAAAGGAAAAACTTTCGTATGAAATTATACCCGATTGAAATAATAAGGTAATATATAGCAAAAGCAATGCTTTTGATGCAATCAAACGAAGAGATTTTGATTAAGAATCAACCTAAATGTCTAAGGATACAAACCCGTTGCTTGAAAATGCTAAGATTGGTGTTGAAAAAACTTCTTCATCTCTACATCGTGATCTAGGCCACCGGTATCTCCACGACCCCGATGAACTCGGTCCCAAACACGTCGTTGTCCTCCACGTGGAACTCCACCTTCAAGATTGGGTGCACCATGGTAATGTAGAACCACTAGTCCCATAGGGGGTTCTCGCAGTTCAGGGTTGTTAACACTTGAATTTTGCTAAGAAAGCATGAATAACAATAAGGGTAATTTTGTCATACGCCTATTGATACCTGAATTTTCCTAACCATTCAGGTGTCTTTTTTTTTTTTTTTTTTTTTTAGTGGCCACCCTTCCAACTTGGAAGGGGGAGGTCGGGGGTTCAAATCCCCACCTTCTCAGGGGGGATTTCGATTTCATTTCAGAGTGGGTTTCGACTCCCACGCACTGCAAGGAGAGTAAGGCGAAAATCGAGAATGAGTGTTAGAATAGGATTAGAGTAGGACCGAAAAAAAAAAAAGTGTCTATTTTTTTCAAATTATATATAAAGAAGAAGAAAGGAGAGAGAGATTAAAAAAAAAAAAAAATTGGAAAAAATATTTAAAAAAAAAAAAGAAAAAAAAAAAAGGATATAAAAATAAAATCGAGTGGGCTGGTGTTGTCCAGCCCACTTGGCAATTTTCAGCCTTTTGATTCCCAACCCCTCTCTTTCAGCCCATTTCTTTTAGTTCGGTTATTTTCTTTTGGCCCATGAGTCCAATTCACTCTCCTTGGCCCATCTCTTTTATCTTTTCTTTGTTCCCATAAGCCTCATGTTAGCTTTCACATTTATGAAGTCGAACTACCATTTGGAGCGTGACGTTGATATAATGCAATTCTTGATAATCGCTACGTTCAGCTATGAAAATTGAATTACATCGTGAATTACCGGTATCAAAGCAAATACATATTAATGAAGGGTCTCAACTACTAGAAGTAAATATTCACTTGTGTATGAAGTCACTCATCTCGATAGTACTACCAATACTATCAGTTAAGTTTCTCAGCTCAGACTATGTTTTTCACCAACATTATAGCTTGTCATTCGCTTAGGCCCATCAATCTATAATAAGAAAGAAGAAGTAGAAATGAGTTGTGAATGATTTGCAAAGACAAACAAAGTGGACAAACAAGATGTCTTTATCCCATGCACGGTGCATGGAGATATATTATATAGGGGTAGGAGGTTTTTTATCTATTTAATTTCGCTAATTAATATCTTCTAATTTATTCCTATGCCACCTGTCTTTGATATAGCATTTGAATATCACAGCTACATATAGAATATATATACCTTTTAACCTAGAATTTTTTTTACACCTGTGGTCAACAGAAAACATCTTCCATTGTGGCACCAAACTCTTTATAAGTGCATGTTGACTATTTGATTGTATCAGGCTACTTAAATTTTGAATTATAAGGGTAAGTATGTTTTACCATCGATTGAAACCATTTTTTGTTATGGGTGATCAAATTGAATCAGGAGGTTGTAATCGTATTTTTTTTTCCAAAGAATATATGATGCTTTTATTTGTCAAATAATTGGTAAGAATTTGCAACTCGATATATAATCATTATATTGTGCCCACTTAATATGATGGAGTTAATATTAACGTGCATATGTATGATTTTTAGTTGGAAACATCCGTGAATGTTAACCACAAATTAAAGTCAAACAATGATAATACTTTATTGGGACAATGACTTAATTGATTTCTAAATTTTGGCTTAATATACAATGTGATCCATGAATTTTTAAGTTTGTTTAACATGATCCGTATACTTCAACTAAATGTGCAATATTGTCATTGAAATTTTAATTTATTTAAAATGTTCCTTAGAACTTTTTATACATGTTCAATTTAATCCCTAGATTGTATAAAGATATTTAATACTATATTTTTATCAATTTAAGTTCAGTGACAACATTAAACATTTTCATTAAACTAAACTTGCACTAAAAATTATTGTTGTCACTAGCAGATGTTCTAGAAATCTTCAAGTGAAATTAAACATTACAAAAGAAATTATTTCCCTCATGTAACGGGAGGGAACCAAATAAGCAAAAATCATAAAATCAGCAAAAACTCCAGAAATCTTCAAGTGAAATTAAACATTACAAAAGAAATTGAAAGTAACGGGAGGGGTGGAGTAATTAGCGGAGAGTATTCGAGAGGCCACGAAGGGATTCGCTGCCTCAGTGTAGTGGATGCCATCCCAGCTCACATGGCGCGACGACTCCTTGCGCACGGTGCCATTGTTGTAGCACGCCATTAACGGGTTCTAAAATCCTACTCATATTGCAATGCAAAAAACACACAAACTTAAGTAAATCGACTATCATTGTAAGTTTGTAACCACTCCTAGGGAACAAAACAAATGAGCAAGATACTCTCGCTAACTCTTGAGTTTCGACTTGACAATCGGCCCTAACAGAACTTGAGGGGACTTAGATTAGAGGCGATGGAATCCATACCATGTATAGTGTAATTGGCGATGAGATTGTATTTGATCGCGAAGACGTCGACGTACACAATCGTGGCATTCTTCATCTGACTCCTCAGTTCTTTGCAAAGGGACTGCAATCGCCGATTGAATTCCCGAGCAGCATCATTGCGAGATCGGAGGCATCCGAGTTCATCAATGTCGCTCGCATCTTGGGCGGTGGTGACCAATATGTTAGGCAAACAGCCCAATGGCCCGGTGTTGTGCACCCAGAAATTCTTCCCTCTGCTTTGGTATATGCTCTACAAAAAAAAAAAAAAATAGATATGCTCTACAAAAATTTAGTTATATAAATTAAATTCACATAAATGGGATTATGTCTAATCTTTTGGTAATTGTTGACTAACCCATATGGCGAATCTGATTTCTTCGATGAAGATCGGGATGTTCCCGATGACCTGCAAATACAGAAGGTTGGTGAACTGAGCTGTGAGGTCGTTTTGGCAGATGTCAATGGTGTAAAGAGCGTCGGAGAAGCCATCCTTGCCGACCAAATTCACGTGGCCTGAAATTCGGAACACCAAATCGAGATATCTTAATTTTGCCTTCTTGTAGAGGTTAATTTGTCTAGTTAAAGGATAGATTACCTCTCGAGAGAAGCAACGGAGAGCGAGATCGGAAAAGGAGGAACTGGCGGAGTTGGACGCCCAAGTTGAAGGGCTGGTGGCGAGGGATGGTGGCTGCGCCGGACACAGCGAAATTGGCACCGTTGCTGAAATTTGGGCCCAATGATTCCAAGTATGACTCAAGCGTTGTGTTCGCTCTCACCTATTTTGGATTTTATGCAAATCTAAACAAAATCTCAGTGTGTACTTAAGACAATCCTATTTTAATTGATATAGTCCAAAAAATTTTGGCATTTACATGATTTGGTCCTCTAACTTTTATTCAATGAAGTCACCTAACTTTTTGGATTTATGCGATTTGATCCTTAAAGTTTTATCTTGCGTAATCAAGTAATGATTCCTATTTCTAGCTCAAATACTTTTTGTTAGACCTAAAATTAACATTACAAAAAAAAAATATTTTGTTTCATGTGTTTTCTTCAAAGAACATCGAAAAAAAGGGTTCGAACTAGTGCTCAGCATGTGCTAAAGCCCCTCCTTCCTAGGGAGGACGCCTCAGGAAATCACAGGATAAAGAGAGTGAGAACTCACAGAGGAAATCAATGGTCAACCGCCCATTGCACAGCCAGCCGGTGGCCTCATGAAAGAAGGCGCGCCCGTTAGGCAACACGACGTCGATCCCGAGCCCCGCCGACCAGCCGCCGGTGTCCGAGTTGGAGTCACCAAAGTTGAAGATGATGGGCTTCCTCTTGCACGAAGAAGCAGCCGAGCTTGGAAGGCCAAGACAGAGTCCAAACATCACGGCGTAGCACCTCAAAGCACGGAGGCTGGGAACGCAACAGCCCCCTCCTCTCTTCTTCTCCATTTTCTCTCTCCTCAGCTTTCTTTCCTCCGCTTTCTTTCTTGTCGCTAGATTGAATGTAAAAGTGCAAGAGAGAAGCTGTTCGTGTAAAAATTCAGAGGGGTCTAAGTTATGGATCTCAAGACCGGGCAGAACGAGCTCTTGCTTCGATATGTTGGGACACATTATATGTATATATATAAATTATCATTTTTATGATTATTTCAATCAAATTAATTTAATTCAAATCCATAAATAAATAATATAAAAAAAGTCTAGCATGAATTTACACTAAAAACATTAATATGTATTTATTAATATCATTTTGACAAATTCAACCCCATTCCGATAATTTATAAAATTTGAAAGGAAAAAAACAAGCAATTCACATTTTGGACTCATGTGCTAGATATGTCGGAAGAGAGAGAAAAAACTTGGTAGTGAATTGTGTATCACGAGAAGTGAAAGTCAAATAATAAAATAAAACTAGATTTTTTTCTTTTCCAATTTATTTATTATTTTTTTTTACATATATATTTTGACCCATCATTTATTGAAAATTTTTAAAATTGATTTCGCATGTCAGAATCACATGTCAAAAACTTGCATGTTAGAATTTCAACTCAACTGTTAGAGAGTGTCAGGAAAATTAACTAAGTGTCGGATTTTTCAACACGTATTGACCGAGTGTCAAAAAGTGTCCAAAAGTGGTGGAGGGCATTTGACATGTGTCGAAGTGTTCGATATGACACAAAGGCTTTTAGAGAGTGTTGATACTTCCTAGACTATTTACACATTATATTTGTTACTTAAAAAATAAAAATAAAAGGTAAAAATGACAAAAAAAGAAGAAGAAGCTATATGGTAATAAAAATAAAAAAAAAAAGGAAAGCAAAAATACCGTGATTGCTAACAATTTGAATTGTCCCCATTGAGGATTATCTAGAAAAGAAAATGTCTTGGGAGTTCATTTTCTTTTTTGATGACTTCAATGGGGAACAAAAATCATTGACTAAAATTGAAAATTAAGCAAGTTGGTTTGGGAACTATGTTTATTCCAATTAGACGAAACACGTGATTACATAAAAAGAAAATGGTAAAAAAGACAAAATATAAAAAAGGAAGGCGAAAAATACTGCGATTGTTGACAATTTCAATTGTCCCATCAAGGATCATCTAGAAAAAGAAAATGTCTTGGGAGTTCATTTTCTTTTTTGATGACTTCAATGAGGAGCAAAAATCATTGACAAATCAAAATCTAAGCAAGTTGATCCATGAACCGTGTTCATTCCCCTTAGACAAAACACGTGATTGTTGACATCTTATTTTTGTTACATAAAAAAAATAAAAAGGTAAAAATGACCCAAAAAAAACTATGTAGTAAAATAAATAAATAAATAAATAAAAGTGAAAATTCCGTGATTGCTGACAATTCCAATTGTCCCCATTGAGGATCATCTAGAAAAGAAAATGTCCTGGGAGTTCAATTTATTTTTTGATGACTTCATTAGGGAGCAAAAATCAATGACTAATCAAAATCTAAGCAAATTGGTCCATAAACCATGTTTATTCACATTAGATGAAATATGTGACTATTGACACATTATTATTATTTTTTTACATAGAAATAAAAAAAAAGGGTAAAACAAACTATATAGTAATAAATAAATAAAAGGGGGCTATAGTACTAAGCATGGATAAATAGAAGAGAGCAGAGAATTTTTTTGATAAAAATTAATATACAAGAAAAGTAAAAAAAATAATAAAAGCACTAATAAAGCTTGGGTGGGCCATTTATACTAGGCCCGTTTCTTTAGTAAAATTTTCAGTCCAACTTCCCAATTTTCCTTATTTTCTTTCATCCCACAATTTGAGCCCAAAAAGGTGAGAAATAGAAATTTAAAAACTCACGAAACTCGTCCGATTCAGAGTACTTCGCCGGGTTTTTTTTTTAATTTGGCCGGAAATGGCTTCGAGTCTTTTGGTCGCCGGTCGCCATATCTCTCTACGGCCGAGCGACCTAGATACTTTCTAAAGCCGTTCGTCCAATCGACGATCTTGTGGAGCTCAGTTGCCTTGATCCTTCGTTCTCAGTCTTGCCCAGGTAAGGTGAGCTTCCCCTTTCTCGAACATGCTCTGTCTTAGCCCTGTCTTTCAAGAGCCCGAACTCGATCGGCAAGTTAATAAGTAAATCATGATAAGCTGGGATCGACTGGCCGTGGCATTGATCTAAGTCTCTGTATACCATGATTAGGCTGAGAGTCGCTAGAAAATCAAATTGGAAAATCATTGTTGAAGTTGCACGTCACGCGTTCGATAAAATGCATAAGTGAGATTTCGAAATAGATTGTGTGTGATTCACTTTTGACTTTATTTAGTCTGAGTTTGATCCCTTTTCATTGAATTGCTTGCTCATACTGATGTTGTTGCCTCGTTTTGTTCTTTTGATGTTGCCATTTACACATCATCGAGTTGGCCATGGACGAACTTCTTGTCGGAAAATCCATACCCTTAGCCGGAGAAGTCGTGGTTAGAAGCTGCAATAGTCGGTCCTTTCTTTTTGTCTTGTGGTAATGCTTCTGAAGTGGTTACACCGGGCCTTTTATTAGCTGAACAGTTTCTGTTGCCAGTTGCTGTTGCCACTTAACAACCTGGGCCTACTCTAATTGAAAATGAAAAAAAAAAATTGCGAAAAAATAATCCCAAAAAAAAATTGAGATTTTCATTAAGTAATCAAATAAGCAAAAAATACTGATCCTTGGGTCAATTAAGATCCCCTATTTTTCTTCTGGTCACCAGCTCTACCAAGACCACCCCAAATGAATACATAATAATTTTTTTTAGTGAGCTTCTCATCAAAGGCATTCGCCAAACTCAAGTAGTTGCATTAAGTAGATTATATCAGCAAAAGATGACACAACGAATATATGCTCGAAGGCGAAACAAATGTACTCAATCATTAGTGATGTGATGATCGCTTTAACTAATTCAAAGGCATCCGCATACGATCTTCCCCTCCCCCCCTCCTCTGTGAATAAGAATTCAATGTCTGAAGAGGGAATTTTTTAGTGAACACCGGCCTGGTTTCATCCAACAGAGGACCATTGTGGTATTTCTACTCGTTGTCGATCCTTCCGCTATAACTTCCAACATCAGCCTGCTAATTGACATGGAATTCGCGTCTACGTGCATGTCCCCTTCCGGGATTCAAAGCATTTTCTCCAACACATAAATGAAAAGAAAAAAATTACACATATAATATATTTATTCATATTTGAAACTATCTACACAAATAGTCTCTAAAACACCTAACAATTTTAATATAATTCACGTATCTAACTTTAGTAATAGGCACTTCTATTTAGTGCGTACCTATAAATGTTTTTTAATTATCAAAGTCTTTCCTTGTGATATGCGAGATCTTGACTTAGGATCCTATCGAATACACAATAATGCACCATGGCACATGCATGAAACCTCTTCCTCTAAAAATTGATCTCCCAAGCGAGGGTCGATCGGTTCATGAATTGTGGACTCAAATGATAAGCTTGTCTATAGAGAATATTAGTTAAATATAAGAAGAGTCATGGTCCTGAAAACTGAAACTTAGACAAGTTGAGAATAGATTGAAAATTCATTCATTTCATATTCACTTTGTCAAACACTACTAGCCATTGGGTCGATTAAGATCCACGATATTTCTTCTGATGACATGCTCTACCAATCCACCCTAAAAAAAAAAAAAATAATAATAAGAAAAAGATAACAATTTTGTCGGTGAGCTTCTTGTTAAAGGCATACTTCGGACCCAGGTGGTTTCATTAAGTAGACTTGCATCGGCAAAAGATGTCATATTGAATATATGCTTGAGAGGAAACAAATGAACTCAATCATCAGTGATGAGATGACCACTTTTGCTAATTCACTAAGTATCCGCCTATGATCTCTTTCTCTCCCCACTCCTTCACAAATAAGAATTTAATATTCCATAGTTTCATCCAATAGAGGATCATTGTGGTATTTCTACTCGTCACAGATCCCTTCCGCTATGGCTTCCAATATCAACCTGGCGATCAACATGGAATTTGCATCTACGTGTATGTCCCTTCCAAAATTCAAAGCAACACAAAAGAAAAGCGAAAAAAATATTTATTCAATACTAATTTGAAATTAACCAAAAAAAAAAAAAAAAGTCTCCAAAACACCTAACAATTTCAATAAATTCAAGCATCTAACTTAAGAAGTAAACATTGTTGTTCAATGCATAACTACAAATTTTTCCTAACTAACACGTGATAATCATTTGGCATTAAATTGCTTTACCAAAGTCTTTACTTGTGATATGCGAACATTATCTTGATCCAGGTTGTTATTATGGTAACTCTAGCGAATATGGCATATTTTATATAGACACCACTTATAAATAGTAAAATAATGCTAAGGGAAGTAACAAATGAAGTCATGTTACAAGAGATAAAATTCATAAACCTGTTGATGATTAGACCCCATTAATGGCGTACCAGTTAGGGTAGTTTTGTACCCAAGTCCTACCAGACTCTACTCGGGGGAGACATCGCTCTTTGAAATGTGATGGCAGCTAATGGATCAGCTATGAACATTTTTACATCTACATGGACTTATCTCGATTTTCGTTTTCGAGTTCCCTTTCTTCACGTGGAGCGGTGGCCATGTTGTTGGGAGATTTTTCTCTTTCATTTTTTTTTTCCTTTTGAACGTTGTACTGGGAG
Organism: Eucalyptus pumila; assembly: GCA_016097595.1. Classification (NCBI taxonomy): domain Eukaryota; kingdom Viridiplantae; phylum Streptophyta; class Magnoliopsida; order Myrtales; family Myrtaceae; genus Eucalyptus; species Eucalyptus pumila. The sequence continues at coordinate 7,954,602 of CM027852.1, forward strand.
TCTCTTGCTTTTCACATCTTTCTTTATTTTTTATTTTAATATATATTTTCTCAAGAGATTCTTCATCAATTCTTGGTTGCTTATGTACTATTTCATTCCTTTTTTTTTCATCGTTTAATGTATAAGAATAAATTGTCATATAATGCAAAAAGAAGTTCAAAAAAATATTAGAATAGTCTCTCCACATCGAAAGTTTCTGCATTGCGAAAAAATATTTCAAAAAGCTCTCCCTCTGCCGAGGGCATCATCCATCTAGTTGGTTCCTCCTGCCATAGACAATCCATGTGAAGGCAAAGAGAGAGAGAGAGAGAGAGGTGAAAACTTTCTAAAATATTTTTTCACAATGCGGAAGCTTCCACCTTGGAGAGTCTATTCTAATAAAAAATTCTTTTTTGCATTTTATGATAATTCATTCTTATACATTAAATGATGAAAAAAGGGATGAAATAGTAAATAAAAGATGCAACCAAGAATTAATGAAGAAATCTCTTGAGAAAAACAAAGATTCACGTGAAAAGTCAAGATACTCCCAATACAACGTTCAAAAGGAATAAAAAACAAAAACAAAACAAAACAAAAAGTCTCGACAACATGGTCATCGCTCCACATGATGAAAAGGAACTCAAAAAAGAAAACTGGGATAAATCATATAGAATGCAATCATGATCGTAGCTGTGCCATTGGCTGCCATCACATTCCAAGAAGCGATGTCTCCCCCAAGCGAAGTCTAGCAGAACTCGGGTGCAAAATCACCCTACCTGGCATGCTAGGGCATCTAATTATCAACAGGCTTATGAATTTTATATCACTTGTAACATAATTTCCTTCATTACTTCCCTTAACATTATTTTACTACTTATATGTGGTGTCTCTTTAAAATAAACCATATTCACTAATGCTACCATGATAATGACATATATCACAATAATGTTCGCGTATCATGAGTAAAGACTTTGATAAATCAATTTAATGCCAAATGATTATCACGTGTTAGCTAGGAAACTTTCGCTAGATTTGAATAGCTAAACTTAATACTCTCTATGCACATATTGTAGTGGCCTTTTCCTCATGTTAATTATTAGATTGTTGATCATGAATGGCTAGCCTAACTTAACATTCTCATCAAATTGTGTACATTTGTAAGTGTGGAAGAATATTTGGTGGAGAATATTGACATACCAAATAAGTTGACATTGGCAGACACAAAAAATTAAATATTAACATACCAAATAAGTTTAACTTGGCAGACACAAAAAAAGAAAAAAAAAAAAAGAAATAGATGCATGATGTTTCTCCATTTTAATTCCTAATTATGATTTGTGGAAAGTGAAATTCAAAAAGAAAAAAAAAAACAGAATTAAACATTGGACTAGGAAAATAATGCGAATGCGAAATATTCTCTATGCCATTGCTAGGTACCTTTACCATTAAAACTCGATCATGGGCAAGATGTCAACATAGCAAACTAGAGATACAATAATGCCACCTAGCAAGATCTCATTGAATCCTAACATATATAACATCAATTCTAGGTTCCTTAATGTTGCGACCTACCCCTCCCAGAGGGGAATATAGGAGGTATTGCTGAATTCGAGTCAACGGCTTTCGATTTGACACAGCTTCTCCCAAACCCAATCTCGCATGACATAACTCATGTGAATTCCATATAAAAAGTTGCCACTAGCCAATTGAGATCGATGAGAAATTAAGTGAAATATGAGGGAAATAACTAGAGATCTTAGAAACGGAGACTTGATTACATTAATTATAAAACTGATGCCCCATTCATAATGTAAACTTAACTATTTGCTAACCAAGGTGTAAGGACAACCTATTGAAGATTTTAAAATTCATTCTAACCATTCTAAAAATAGAAATTACAATCAATATATAAAGAGGCACAATCAAATATAATTTAAATGAACAATGTAGGCAATAACCTAGCACCGCCTCTAAAAAGACATCCAAAAATCTTGTGGTGAAGCGGCTTGTTCAATTAGGATTCAATGTTTTCAAGGATTTTCCACTTTTTAAGCAAAAACTATTTAAAAGCTAAATTTTAGGCTTATTTCCAAGGATTTCCAATTTTTCTGAAATTTTTAATTTTTTTTTTTATGAATTTTATGGATTTTATGGATTTTTTTTTTTAATGATTCTTAGGTTTTATTATTATTATTATTATTATTATTATTATTATTATTATTAATTTTTTATATTTTTAATTCAGATAAGGACTTCGGGCTGGCTCCGGTCTCGTGGGTCTGGGCCATGGGCACAAATGGGCTTGTTCAAAGCAAGCCCCTTCGAATGGAAAACCACCAAGCCCATTTGTTGAAATTAAAAGGCACTAAGCCCACCTGCTAAAAAAAAAAAAAACGCAGCCCAAGCACCTCTAAGAGTAAAACCAGCCTGAAGCTATTAGAACCACTTAGGCCCAAGATTCGTCAAGTCTAATTAATCCCGAAGTTCATTAAACTAAACTAAGCCCACTTACACCCATCCTCTTTTCTTATCTAATTTTTCCCTCTCTTTTTTTCTCTCTCCTTTTTTTTTTTTTTTTTTTCTATTTTCCATTATTCTTTATTTTCTCTCCCCTTCCACTGTTCGTCATCTTCTTCCGAGAACGACTTCTTCCCTGCGAATATCCCCTTCAACCGAATCCCACCATTTTCTCATGAGCCCTCGCCGGCGCTCAGGCCACTGCCGAGCCACCACCCCGTGTCGATCGCCTAACCCGACAACGCCAGTCACCACCGGCCATCATTCTGTCGCCGGTCGTCCCTCGCCGGCCATAACCGAACCTCACCGGCGACGTCAATGTCACCGAAACACGTGATACAAAATAGCATCCATTCTAACAGAACGTGCACGCAAATGAGTGGATAGGAAACTAACCATGGCGGCCTCTAACCGCGGGCTTCTCCGGCTGAAAGAATGGCATCTCCGGCGGCGAGGCGTTCACGGCCGACTCGAACGATGAGGAATATGCCACCAAAAAAATCGAAGAAAAAGCCGATTCAGTCTCAGTTTAAACGACTCAGCCGGACCCAACTGATCAGACTTTCAGAAACCAAAGCACCCACAACCGACGACGAACGATGAGAAACCGCAAAGGCCTCGCCTTTTTCTCCACGGCAATCCCACCCAGAATCCGAAAAACTCAAACTTTTCAATTTTCACGCACGGACAAGACAAAGACAGAGACACCCATATTCAAGAAAAAGCGTCCGTGCAAACAGAGACGGTACCTTGTCCAGACGATGACGACCCAGCGGGGCCGCGAGGGTCGAGGGGGTGATGATGGTGGCGGCGGCCGGAATCGATCTCGATCTCCGTCACGGCCGCCGCCGCCTCGGGCGGCCCGGCCGTTTCAATCGTGGGCATCACCACAGCGAGTGACGAGAAAGCGAGAGCTTTTCTTGAGCGGCGACGGTTTTTTGCTTTTGATAGCGAGGAGCCGACGGACGGAACCGTTCCCTAGCCTACTTAAAAGACACGTAGCGGGCCAAGAATTTTGCTAAAAGAACGGGCCTAATCAAACCGCCCCGCTTGATTTTTTATCAAATTTTTTTTGTCGTTTTAATACTATATTTTTTTAATTGTTTTACCATTTTCATTTTTATATTTTTGCAAAATGGATGGACGTCCACAAAAAATCGGGTGTCATTTTTCTCTATGGAATTGTCTTAGGTTTAATTTCTATTACTTTAGTTAGATTATTTGTAACTCTATATTTACAATATAGATGTGGTGATCAGTTGGACTTTGATTAAATTAATTAATATTATTTTAATTGAACTCTTCTCCTCTTTTCTATGATCCAAAAGAGGTCAAGTAAAGATTATTATTTGATTATTTAATTGTGATTTTCGGACTAACTGAACCAAGAATAGAATCATGCTTTATACAATTTGAATCTAGTATATCGGGATTTGGAGACTCACCTTCAACTAAATTGAACTAAGAGCGCTTTCTTGTCTTCTTATCATTATCAATGTGTATCATTATCTAGCAACCATTCACTAAACTTTCATCAATATGTTGAGGCGTCAATTTCTTATTTTTCTTGAGAAAGTTTAAAAGAAGTATCTAGTTTATATATATTAACTTGTCAATCCATAGAGAAAATTAAAAAAAGAGGAAGAAAAACTTGGGTGATCCGTTTAAAATGATAAGTAAAATGCATAATAAACACGTAACGTGTAACAATTCACATGTATAATTAGCAACGTCAATAAGCACACTTAAATGCGAACTGTTCTCAAAATCGTATGTGCTCATCAATTCACCATCATTATGAAATCATCAACGCTTCTTATCGCCATCATGCATGTTCTCCTTCATTTTCTCTTTATTCGAAGAAGCCGTGACTCTTTCATCAAGCTTTCGCGGGTTCCGCTTCACTATGGCGTGAACAAACGACTTGTTATCTTCACGAGTGTTTCCTTCGGGGATTTGCAAAACATAAAAGACTCCCAAAGACAAAGTCACGACCTTCCTTTCCTCTTCATTCTCGTCGTCGTCGAGGACCTCCAATCTCCGCATACTCATCAAGGCCAGCAATCCCAAGATCTCCGCAATGTCACGCACGCTCCCAACCCCGCCGTTGCCGTCCCTCATGTGGCGGCTCTCGATGAACTGATTGCACCTCGGAGGGTTTGCGAAGCCACGCACCAAGGGCAGCACGGCACAGGTCGATGCGTTGATGCATGATGCTATGAGGGACGTGCACAACGATGAGTCGGGGTTGTAATGACGACTAGTAAGGGAGTACGTTATGTAAGGAGCAAGAGCCCCATCTATGAAGAGTTCCACTGACCTCATAAACTAGATAAGAGACCCATCAAAATTTGGTAATTTGGCTGCAATACGTGATTGTTTTCATTTAGTAGTACGACTATCAAACCAATATCGTGTGTATAATCCACAGGCAAAGTGTCTAATCTATATAGCAATGATTGTATCTGTAGCTATGTCGCATTGTTATTATGCTGAGTATTGTAATTTGTGTGTTTGGTAATACATGTTTTAAATTCGCTATAGTTCAAAATTGGTTGAGACAACTTTCTAAAAGTTACTTGAGATGGATGCAATCGTGAAAACTTGTCAAACATTTTATAAAGCTGCAAAATTCCTTTTTACAGTTGTAATTATTATAAGCTCAACCAGGCCAATTTTTCCAGTAGCCTTGCGATAATAGGCTAATAGGGCTCAAACCCACAGCTTCGGCTTGACGAAAGATTTTCAGTTCAACTCTTTCTTTCTTTCTCTTCGAAAAGCCCATTGGTACAATAATGACTATCTCACTAGAATGAAAAAATTTACAAATTGAAGGATTGTTCCTATATAAGTTTGTTAATATGTTTCGTCATTCCAAATCTCTCTCTCTCTCTCTCTCTCTCTCTCTCTCTCTCAAAAATATGAATGTGCACATTTAAAATTGAGAAATGCAATAAAATTTTTAAAACTTATTAAATTGGTACAATGTAAACTCTCCATTTCGTTTAATTTGATTAACGGAAAATACCGACATGATTTTTTTATTAAACATTTTTAAAACACATTGTCTCTACCAAGTGCAACATTAGAAAAAAAATTGAAAATATTTAAATAGAAGAAGGAGAAATAAGGAAAAAATAGATCATCGTAAGAAAGAAAGAGGAAAACTTCGGGGTTCAATGTAACTTCTCCAAATTTCATCTTCTCAACCCTTTTTGTTTTGAAATCATGAAAGCAAATCCAGATTCATTTGTCAAGCAAAAAATCTAAAATCAAAATTAGAGAAATAGGAAGAAGCAAAAAAAAAAAAAGCATACAGAGCACAACAAACAAAGAAATAGATAGAGAGATAAAGCGAGAGAGTATCAAACAACTAGATTCTAGATGCCATGGCCATGGCCATGAGCTTGAAGAAATCTGTTGAAGTTTAAGCGATTGAAAGAACTCTAGAAACATTTGAATTTAGAACTTCCTACTCTAGTACCATGTGAAATTTTGTTTGACTATTGCCAACTCTTCTAAAAACTTAAGCAATTAGATAAATGTGTGATTTAATATTTAAATATTTTATTATTAGATAAAGGCACTGTTTAATAGTTAATTAGTCTTTCACTCCCCCTAGCATGTTAAATTAAACTTAGCATGAGGTGGAGTGATAGAATATTTAAATATTAGACCATATATTCATCTAATAACTTAAAATTTTAAAATAGTTGATAGTAGTCCTACAAATTCTCACATGATATTAGAGCATAAAGTCATAAGTTTAAATCTTTCTAGGCCTTATTTGCCTCCCTAATTAAATTTTTTCATGCTTAGTACTAGGCAAAAGACCAACTAAGCATGAGGAGAAGTGCTAAAATATTCAAATAATAAATCACGCATTCATCTAATAATTTAAATTTTTTAAATAGTTGGCAATGCTCCTATAAAATGTGATATTTAACATTTAAATATTCTATTATTAGATGAATGCACAGTTTAAAATTTACCTATTATCTCACTTCCCTTGCCATGTTAGTGGAATAGTTGTTAGTGGTACCACAAAAAATCTCACACTTTATCATAAAAGATTGAGAAGATGATCCGAAGAAGTTGACATTCAAGCCATCGAACTTTTGCTCTTTCTTTTTTATGAGGTTCTTTTAATTTTTTCTTTTACTCTTTTCTCTTTTTCTTTGTTAAATTTTTCAATTTTGTTTTCATGCATCACTTGTAGGCAACATGTATCTTCCAGAAAGTAACAAAAAAGCCACATCACATTTTTATGTTATTTAAATTAAACAAAATTAACGTAGATATTTAAATATTGTATTATTAGATGAATGCATAGTTTAAAATTTACCTATTATCTCACTTCCCTTGCCATGTTATTGGAATAGTTGTTAGTGGTACCACAAAATCTGACACTTTATCATAAAAGATTGAGAAGATGAAGATCTGACGAAGTTGACATTCAAGCCATCGAACTCTTGCTCTTTCTTTTTTTATCAGGTTCTTTTAATTATTTTCTTTTACTCTTTTCTCTTTTTCTTTGTTAAATTTTTCAACTTTTTTTTTTCATGCATCACTTGTAGGCAACATGTATCTTCCAGAAAGTAATAAAAAAGCCACGTCACATTTTTATGTTAGCTAAATTAAACAAAATTAACGTAGACACTTTACTATGTCAATCTAATAAAAGTTTTAAAATTTTTAAAATTCGATTACATTTTTGTTGTAAGTTTAAAATTTTTTGATACACTTATCTCTTTAAAATTTCAGAGTCGCCCAATATGGATCTATTTGACCGAATGTTAGTATAGTTTGTCACCATCAGGGTACTGTCGACATCATAGAGTACTCTATATGTACAGTCGCCGTATGCTGATATTTCTTAGGGAGACATAATCAAAAACCAGAAATGAACGACTCGAGTTTGACTCTTAACACTGAAAACACATCGCGGTCTCACACCAACCCAATCTATTGAAAAAGCAAGGTACAAAAGGTTTATTCGACCGTTTTCCACCACCACTTTCATTGAAAACCCCAAAAAAGAAGGGAAAAAAAAATCCACAAAGCCACTCCTATAAGAAGCCAGCTCCGACATTCCGCAAATGCACCAACCAATTCCCCAGCATCTGAAGATTTTTGTACTTGTGCAGTTCCTTAATCACCCTCCAAATCAGAAAAAACACAGAATAATGGCTATGAAATTTGGAGGAGCGATGGAGCTTGTCGTGATAGCTTCGGAGATGATGGGTGCTTCAGTGGCCTATCCCGGGTGGAACGACCACAATGGCCACGCTTGGCCTCCAAAGCAAGATGACAGTACTGCCGAGGTCCCTCCCAAGATTCAAGAAGGTCGTCGTTGAAGGGTCGGAGAATTGGCATTTCGGATTTGATTACAGCGCCTGGGCTCACGAGAACGGCCCCTTTTATGTCAACGACACTCTCGGTAAGTCGCTACTATGACTCATTGATTCATATCTGGATTCAGCATCTATCGTGCCCCATTTTTGTCTGTGTAAGTTTGTTCTTAATTTTTATTTTAACAGTTGATATGAGAGATTCATAGATGACCTTGATGGTATTAGAATCGATGCAAATTCCTCCTCAGGCAACATTATCTTCTAGACATTCACTTACTATGAGACTTCGATATAATGCAATCTCACGCATATGAAGTAGAAGTAGAGTGCTGCGGATAATTACCTGGTAAAACAATTGCTTTCTAAGGATAATTAAGAAGCAGAATCGCCTTATTAATCTTCCCCAAACGAAAATGAGTAGTCTCAGTAGCATTATGGGTTTTGTAGATAAGTGGTCCAGTGCACTATTTAAGCGATCAGATATGGAAGGAAATAATGCAACTGGTTATACTAGCATATGCACGATCAACACTTTGAAGAAAAGCGCACAAGTATCTTCGCCAACCTATCTCTACTGATTGCGTTTGAGCTGGAATTCATCTTTGAAAAAGGTGTAGAGGTTCAGCTACTAAAGGATGCAATTAGATTTTTGTAAAAATAATATAGTCGTATAATTGCATAAGTTCCATGTCGTATTCAATGCATAGGATGCCATTTAGGGGGGTCTTCTTCGAGAAATTTCTACCGCACGTACAAATCAAAACGTAGCCGATAATTAGGTGAAAGTGGTAATGATGGGTGCAGCTAATTGCTGAAAGGTCAGCTTTTAGTGAACTCGTTGCTTGATTTTTATTTCCTTCGTTGTGACCCACGAGACTATACTTTTCTCTTATGTTGTGGTTACCCCTATTGACTCAATCATGATATAAAAATTTTTGTCTGAGACCACACGAGTATGAGGTACATACATTTCTGGTCGAGGAATTTAAACTGTTGGGCACAATACTTGGCAGCCTCTGACTTACGAACTCTTTATTTGCATGTTGCTACTTCTTTGTTTAGTCATACAACGGACAGAACCATTTGCTATGTAAATTGGGATTGATATAATCTAAATTTAGGAATTGTATATGCGTGTACAACTATCCTTAAGATATTGAAACGTCACTTATTAGGTATATTAGACATTCTACATCTATTTTTTTTTTCTCTTTTTTCGCTCTCCGCATTTTTGCCTTTTTCCCTCTTCCTTGGCTTTGCTTCTCTACCCTAGCACGACCACCCATGACACCGGCAACAAGAGCAACAGCAATTCATCAACACATCAGCGAAAGCAATACCTGGCAGTCCTAAAGAATGGAACATGTACATGTTTATCGCCTCTTTTCGAAGCTTATATTTCCATAACGAGCCTCTCAACAAACTCCAATAAGCACCACTCCATGGAAAGTGGAATCGCAACTACTGAAGTCAAAGATAATCGGCAAAACAGCAAATGAAATCGAGTAGAACTAAAGATAACGCAATTTTCCATAGAATGGCACAACTAAACAATGTCACCATTCATACCAGTGTATCAAATGAAAATTAAATACCAATTGGACTAAAAAGAACCGTCTTTTCCGAGAAAACAAACTTTCTCACTTCAACCAGTGAAAAATTGCAGCCAAAGCTGTCACCGAGACTCGCAGATAATCGATTTAGCCATAAAACGTGGGACTTCTTTCATCATCAACCTCCAGAACTCGACTATCAGGCAACCAAGAATTGAATTACCGTGTGATAAAAGCTGGACCTCAGGAGATTCAACGGTAAGAACCAGTCCTTTTTGCCAAACATTTAACATTAAGAAAAAAGGCGAGTAGCTACCGTGCTCTACTTGTTGCGAAGAGCAGCGCGATCTTGCAGAGAAGAGGTAGAAGCCTCAAAGGCGACCGGGCTTTCTCGAGGAGCAGCTTGAAACCCAGTTGCAGAGTGAGGTATCCAAACGCCAATGCTCCAATCACAATTAGCCCTATCCTCATCGCGTTCATCTTTGTCCTACCCATCATCTCCCTCTCCCTCTCCCTCTCCCTCTCCCTCGAGTGCAGAGGAGTCAAGCAGAGAGAACTCACGCAAGTGTAATTCAAGGTCACTATGACGTTGTTCCCTACCTACGAATGAAATGGCAATGATACATTCGATAAGTGAATTTTGGCTTAATACTTCGTGCGGTCCATAAGCTTTTTTATTTGTTTACTGTAACTCATGAATTTTATTCTCTCAAGCAGTGACATTCCTGAACTTTTAATTTATTCAATTTGATCCCCAAACTTTTGGTATGTATTCAATTTAGTCCATAAACTAGATAATCTGAGGATTAGATTGGATAAATGGATATAATATTTTAAGACTAGGTAGAACAATTACCAAAAGTTCAACGACCACTGTTGACCTGTAAATCTTTGTCAACATTTTATGTATTTGTTTATTTTACAAAAAAAAAACATAAAAAAAATCTAAAAAATGATGAATTAAAAAATGAATGAAATGAAAATAAATGAATAATAGCAAAATCATGTGGGCTCACGTGTCCGGCCCACATAGCAAAATTCTCAGCCCTTGAAAAGCCCCTCTGTCTTATTAGTCCAACCCATTGTTAAATCACTTGGCCCATCTTTTTGTTTCTTTTTGGCCCATTCTTCTTTGTTTCTTTTAAGCCCTTAGTTTGAGCCCAAGAAAAAGCGATGCAAGACCCAGGCCCACGTGGTCTCTCTCCTGTCTCCTCCCCCTTTTTGCACAACCAGCGTGCGTCTATGACGCAACAGGGATAACCGAGGGAGTAGCCACGAGTATCAAAGGACGATTCTTTCGATCGCAAATCATGCAGCACTAAGACCTTTAAATTACCTAATTGGCTCTAAGTAAGCCTTTCTTTCACTCACATGTTCACACTCAAGGAAGAGAATTTTTAGGAAGAGAAAGTATAAAGATGACACAAATGAGGGGAGAACCCTTTATTTATACAAAAATTCGTCGAATTACAACCATTGATCTTCTATACGATCTAACGATGGAGAATATTGATCATTATCACATTATTCCAACAATGAAGATTGATATCATCTAATGGTTGAGATCGTCAATCCTCGTCAAGCAAATCCGAGAGCAAAGATTAAGTCCGATCTCGATGAGCTCCCTTTGAATTGATGATGTGGCGCTCTTTACTACGTGACACAAGTGTGATTGACGAAGGACAAGAAAAATAACAGAGAAAGATTCTCCCCGGAGGATGAGGCAAGGGGACATGCTTAAGGTTCTTTAAAAAGGGGTTGGCTGAAACGAGAACTAGAGAAGAAGGCCATTAGAGAGGGTGAAAGAACCAAAAAGAGGAGGAAGGAGAGAAAACCTTGGTTTTTGAGGAAGAGGAAGAGTGACATTGAGCTTCATTGAAGAGGAAAATAGAAGAACCAAAGAAGGGGAGGAGACCATAGGATTCTGTGTTGGGGGTTTGTCAGCCATTTTTGGAAGCCTCCCTTCCGCTTCCACCACCGCTGTCCGACAACTTCTAGCTGGTGTACTATGTCCGGTGAGGTTTGGCAAGAACATCTCACCGTCTGGAGGAGAAGAGTGGTGATCTCTCTTAAAGTTTTTGAACTCTATCACTACCGATTTCAGTGACTCCATTTCACCAAATGAACCATGTGAACACTCTCTCTTAAGCATTTTCTATGAACAAACTATTTCTAATCAAGAATGGGCTACAAAATTTGAATGGTGAAATTACGAGGAAGTTCATATGAAATAGCACACTGTTGAATAGTCTAATTGACGAAGGACAAGAAAAATAACAGAGAAAGATTCTCTTCGGAGGATGAGACAAGGGGACATGCTTAAGGTTCTTTAAAAAGGGGTTGGTTGAAACGAGAACTAGAGAAGAAGGCCATTGGAGAGGGTGAAAGAACCAAAAAGAGGAGGAAGGAGAGAAAACCTTGGTTTTTGAGGAAGAGGAAGAGTGACATTGAGCTTCATTGAAGAGGAAAATAGAAGAACCAAAGAAGGGGAGGAGACCATAGGATTCTGTGTTGGGGGTTTGTCAGCCATTTTTGGAAGCCTCCCTTTCGCTTCCACCACCGCTGTCTGACAACTTCTAGCTGGTGTACTCTATCCCGTGAGGTTTGGCCAGAACGTCTCGCTGTCTGGAGGAGAAGAGTGGTGATCTCTCTTAAAGTTTTTTAACTCTATCACTATTGATTTCAGTGACTCCATTTCACCAAATGAACTAGGCATGTGAACACTCTCTCTTAAGCATTTTCTATGAACAAACTATTTCTAATCGAGAATGAGCTACAAAATTTGTATGATGAAATTACAAGGAAGCTCGTATGAAATAGCACACTATTGAATAGTCTGATCATGAATCATATCCATCTTTTTCTAGATTGAAAATCATGCCAAAGTTGAATCGAAAGTTTATTCTCATGACTACACAACATATGTTCGACAAAATGCCCGAACGATATATTGAAGTCCATATTGTCTGATTGACATTAGAAGTTTGGTTTAATGCTTCATTGTTCACGTATTATTGAAGGGTGTTTGATTTTATGTTTTTTTTATGGTGTTTTCATGCGATTTGGTGGAAAAAAAATCATATTCAAATCAATCATATCCTCCATTTGTCGGAGCCAACCTTCACATGCCGGCTAGCTCTACAATTCAAGACCATTCAAGTCAAAATTTCTCTTCATTTTAAGTGCGTTCGTGATTGTTTGATTGTTAAAAATGCTAGAGTTTACTAGTGTTAGCTTTAGTTCAATTTTTTTCTTTTGTTTCCTTCTTGTTGTTTTGCAGTCATCGGAGCGAGTGTCTGGAAGTGTTGGACGTCAGTCGATTTAAATAGCCAACAGTTGGTGGTGTGACCTAATGGCAGTGTGTGGCGACGTAAGCACCGTAAAATTGTAGAAAATCACAAAAATCTAGAAAAACCAGAAAACACATAAAATATATTAAAACCCAAGATTGAACAAGCTTTCAGGGTTTTACAATAGGATACTTCGTTTTGTGTTGCCTTTTTTATTTTTAGGAATAATATTAGAATGCTTGTGTAATTTTCTTTACGATTATAATTGATTACGTATTTTAATATTTTGGGTGTTACTTTCTTGCTCTAGAATAGTTAGGACAAACCTTTTATATATTTTGAATAGGTTGCTATGGCGGTTAGTTAGCACATAATCGAGTAGGTCTCGAGATGACATAAGTCTTAAGATTAATGTAATCAAGTCCTAGAGTCTAAAATCTCTAGTTGCGTAAATAATAAGATATCATCCCATATCTACTTGATTTATAGTTGATCGAAAAGGCTAGTGGTGTGTCATTTGTTAAAATTTGCATAGGCTTAATTAATTAAAATTTTGAACACCTGATATCGCGGGAGATATGAGCTTTGGAGGAGCCCGAATCAATGGAATACCGCCGGCCCAAAGTTAACGATACCCCTAAACCTAACTAACTCTCTCCCTCACGAGGGGTTAGGTCACGACAATCACATTAAACAAATTAAAAGATCATGGATAATATTGCACATTGGATCTAAATTCAAGAGTTATACCAAACAAATTAAAATTTTACTAATATTGTGGCAGAATGACATTAGAAGTGCCAAAAATTATATACGGGACTCACTTTAATGTTAAAAGTTTCTTTTGTATTAAGTGCCAAATTTTTTGAAAAACAATCTTTCTAGTGCCAACTCTGATCTAATTGGCCGAAAATTCAACATGGAGCCAACGTCGCCAAAGGGTCTAATCAGCATGTGAATAAATAAAACATCGTTTTGCAGATTTCTCCCAAATAAGAACCATAAATCCCCAAATTAAAAGAGAACCCCAAATTGAAAACCCTAACTAGCCAATTCAAGTGCCTATTTCAATTTGCCCCCAAAATTGCTAGCTTAATCTTGCAAATGGAGGATAAGAGCTTCAGCAACGCCTCACGTTCAATCCAACATAGCGAATTAGATGACAAGTATTACTGTAATTGTGGATCACAAAGTCCAAGAATAACATCTTGGACTTGTTTGAATCCAAGATTAAAAATTTATTAAGAATTTAAAATTTTAAAATTTTCCAAGTCAACGTCACCCATGTTGCATAGGACATCCATGTCATCAATTTCTAGCCAACTGTATAAATGGAATTAACAAATTTTCAAAAAGTTTAGGATTTATTTGTGATATTGTAAATCAAAAGCACGGGAAAAATATGCTACCTCGATCCAAGTAGTTGCATTAGGGTTTAAGATCCATTGATTTTCTTCTTATCACCAGCTCTACTAAAACCACCCCAAATAAATATATATTGGACCGAAGCAATTGATTAGGTAGGTTTACATCATTAATGATTAATGATGAGATGAGTGCTTTTGCTAATTTATAGAGCATCCACATATGATCTCCTCCCCTCTCCCCTTAACCACAAAAAAGAGTTTAGTATCTAAAGAGAGAGTTTTCTAATGAGCACTTGCCCAGTTTCATCCAACAGAGAATCATTATGGCATTTCTACTTTGGCAGTGGCTTCTAACAACAACCTGGCGATCGGCATACAATTCGCATCTATGTGTATGTCCCATTTCGAGATTCAAAGCACTTTCTCCAACACGAAAAGAAAAGCGAAAAAAAATATTGTTTCGATACTTATTTAAAACCAACCTCAAAAAAAAAAAAAAGTTTCCAAAACACCTAACAATTTCAATATAATTCAAGCATATGAATTTAGTAGTAGGCATTCCGATTCAACGCGTACCTACAAATCTTTCCAAATTAACATGTGATAATTATTTTGCCTTAAATTGCTTTATCAAAGTCTTTACTTGTGATATGTGATATTGAGGTCTTGACTTAGGATCCTGTCAAATACATAAAGATGATGTATGGAACATACAATAAACTTTACACTCTGAAAATTGATCTCCCAAGCGAGAGTCAATCAAGTCATGAATTGCAAAACTCTTCTAACTATAGCATGGAGCATGCAATAAACCTCTTGCTTTGAAAATTGATCTTCCAAAAGACATTTGATTAGTTTATAAATTGTAGACTCTTCCAACATGGGGTGTGTCTATGGAGAAGATCAGTAGAATGTAGAAAGAGTCATGATCCAAAAGTCGAAACTTTAATAAGTTGGGGATAGATTGAAGATTCATTCACACAAAGTTCACTTCACCAAACATTGCTAGCCCATGGGCCAATTAAAATTCACTGTTTTTCTTCCAATCATTAGTTATATCAAAACCACCGCAAATGAATATTTTTCATTGAACTTCCTATTGAAGGCATACTTTAAATCTAGGTAGTTGCATTGGGTAGACTTATATCAGCACAAGATGACATAACCAGTATATGCTTGAAGATGAAACAAATAAACTCAATCATTAATGAAAAGATGAGTGCTTTGTTAATTCATAGAGCATCCACATATGATCTCCCCTTCACCCTTTCCCCGCAAAGAGGAGTTTACTGTCTGAAAGAGAGTTTTATAATGATCACTTGCCTAGTTTTGTCACGGCCCGGCCCACTCCGGACGCGCGATAGCCCTCGCCATCACTTTCTCTCGGGTCATTCAATTGCAACGTCCTAGGAGTGGTCACCGACCCACTCACCTTAATGTTTAATAAGGCGCAAGCAGAAAGTAAACAAATCACCCAACCAACAAATAGGGATTGTTTAAACCACACTTATATATATACACATGCATCAGAAGGTCATCACATAATACAAGTCATATTCACATAAGTTAATTACACTAAATTAAACCTAATTTGCTCGCCACATCCAATTAACCCAAAAGCGAGGCCACGACCTTCACCATAAAGGGGGCTCGAGGTAAACCTAGTATCTCTAGTACTACGAGGGTGGGTTCAAAAAGTGTTACTAACCCCACTACCATAACTAGCTAGAAGCTCCATAATCCAAGGCTCAGGCTCAACGATCATATTGGAGTCGAGTTCAAAGTCACCTTCCTATCGAGAACGTCCACATGCATGACATCCCAGCAGATGCCTTCTCCTGATCCTTCGACACCCAGTGGACCATCCAAACCGTGAATGGGTCCATGGCTCTCATCCCCTATCCAAACATACCAAGTCACGAAACGATGAGCCATTAGATTTAGGAGTCCCTTCTCAACTTAGATAGTCGTGACATAGTGCATATAACGTGCATCGGTCTTCCCTATCGGATAATCGATCACCTCCTAGCCATTCTCTATGGAGAGTCCAAATCGGATTTGGCACAGCAGCTCAGCCATTCTTAGGGCCTATAAGCATTCTACGAACAATAGTGAGATAAACTCAATCAGTAAACTTTCTAGACCTCACGTAGGGGAGTGGTTCACCTTGAGATTGCCCTAAACATGCAAGTCCGCTATCGATGGCAAATCAATAACAAAGTCATTGCTTTATCCTAACTATTCACATGAGTGGCTCACTTCACTTTCTCAAGGTCATTATAGTATAGCATGTAAACCATTCTTGTAGCATTTTTCATATTGAAGAGTTGAACATAAAAAACGTGTTGTATATCATAAACATGCACTTATGCTATGCAATAACCCAGACATGATCACAAGTCATCTCATGCACTTTCACACATGTATATCCAGATTATTACGATTGCTTAGGGTCACGACCAACCCAAAGGTCAACAGTCATCTGCCATAACCAAGTATCGTCTCACCCCATCAAATATGGCAACATTTTATGTGAATGCATCAAGACAGCATTTTTATAAGGAGCTTCATTCCAAAATCCATCTGCGAACGATATCACATTGACTTGGAGACATCCGAACTAAATCATGTATCGTCCCGCGAAAAACAAATCAAAACGAATTCACTAACCTACATAAAACGCATAAGGGTCTTTAGATGATCATATAGGTATACCATCACACAACTGATTTCATCTCATTATGCATGATTGTGTAATGCTCATAACATATGCAATCATCTGTCACGTACAACTACTTCATGCTTGCATCTCCAATCTTTTCTGGTCAACGCATCAATATCAAACTTTAAGGCACATAGGACACTTTTTTAAAATATGTAAATAATAACGAGCCATCCGACGAAGACGACTCCAAAACCTTCATACTTGAAATCTTTTGAATTCCACAAGGGGGATAAAATTTAAATTGGAATGGAATAAGCAACTGTGGAGAATGTAATCGCAATCCAAATAAAAAGTATGACCAGTTTTCTAAAATTAGAAAACTGGTCATACTTTTTATTTGGATTGCGATTATATTCTCCACAGTTGCTTACTCCATTCCAATTTAAATATCATCCTCCTTGTGGAATTTTAAAAGATCTCAAGTACGAAAGTTTTGAGAAGTTATTTTGTTGTGTCATATTTTGCGTCCATCTTAATCAGATGGCTCATTGCTATTTTTATTATTAATGTATACTATTGTAATAAGTCATAATGAAAGTCTATCTTAATTGGATAGCTCATTATTATTTTTATTATTTTGATGTGTTATATTGTATGTCCATCATGAATTGTACTTTAGTTATTAAATTAAATAAAAATTATTATTATTATGTCTGATGATGATGATGATGATAACTATTATTATTAGTAGTAGTATTATTATTGTTGTGCCAAATTCGAGCCAATGGCATTCGATTTGATGCGGTTCTTCCACACCTATACCTCACGTGACATACCCTATGCAAAATATGGAAGAAAATCTCACTTTTTGCATAACCAGCGATCTTGGAAATTGAGACTTGATTACACTAGTTCTAAAACTAATGCCCCTTCATAACCTAAACTTTGACTATTTGCTAACTAAACTAAAAGACGACCTATCATCAAAAATTTTAAGATACATCCTAACCATTCTAAAAGTAAAAATTACAATCAATATATGAATAAGACACAATCAAATGTAATTTAAATGAACAACGTAAGCCGTAACCTAGCATCATCTCTAAAAAGAAAATGCCATCCAAAAGATCCTATAGTGAAGCAGCTTTGTTCAATTGGGATTCAATTTTATTTTAAGGATTTTCTCACTTTTTAAGCGGAAACTATCTAAAAGCTAAATTTTAGGCACTTTTTCCAAGGATTTCCAAATTTTCTGAATTTTTTAATTTCTTTTTATGAATTTTCTGGATTTTTAATTTTTTAATGATTTAATTTTTTTATTATTATTTCTAACTTTTTTATATTTTCAATTCAGATAAGGGCTTCGGGCTGGCTCCGGTCCGTGGGTCTGGGCCATGGACACAAATGGGCTTATATAAAACACGCCCATTTGAAAAGAAAATCACCAAGCCCATTTGTTGAAATCAAAAAACACTAAGCCCATCTTGCTAAAAAAAACTCAGCCCAAACACCTCTACGACTAAAACCAGCCTGAATATATACTAAAACCACTTAAGTCCAAGATCCGTCAAGTCTAATTACGCCCGAAGTTCATTAAACTAAACTAAGCCCACTTACACCAATCCTCTTTTTTTATCTAATTTTTTTCTCCTTTTTTCTTTCCGTCTCTCCCCTTTTGTATTTTTCTTTTCCTATTTTCCATTATTCCTTATTTTCTCTTCCCTTCCACCGTCCATCATCTTCTTCCCGAGAACGACTTCTTCCCTGCGAACCTCCTCTTCAACCAAATCCCACCATTTTCCGATGAGCCCTTGCCGGCGCTCAGGCCACTGCCGAGCCACCACCCGGCGTCCATCGTTTAGCACGACAACGCTGGTCACCGCCGGCCAATCACTCGGTCGCCGGCCGTCCCTCGCCGGCCATAACCGAACCTCACCGGCGACTTCAATGTCGCCGAAACACGTGATACAAAACGGCATCCATTCCAACGGAACGAGCACACAAATGAGTGGATAGGAAACTAACCATGGCGGTCTCTAACCGCGGGCTTCTCCGGCTTAAGGAATGGCATCTCCGGCGGCGAGGCGGTCACGGCCAACTCGAATGACGAGGAATATGCCACCAAAAAAATCAAAGTAAACGCCGATTCAGTCTCAGTTTAGTGACTCAGCCCGACCCAATTAATCAGACTTTCAAAAACCAAAGCATTCATAACGGACAACGAACAATGAGAAACCGCAAAAGCCTCGCCTTTTTCTCCACGGTAATCCCACCCAGAATCCGAAAAAACTCAAACTTTTCAATTTTCCCGCACGAACAAGACAGAGACAGACACCCATATTCTAGAAAAAGCGTCCGCGCAAACAGAGACGGTACCTTGTGCAGACGATGACGACCCAGCGGGGCCACGAGGGTCGAGGGCGTGATCATGGTGGCGGCGGCCATCGCGGCGGCCGGAATCGATCCCGATCTCCGTCACGGCCGCCGCCGCCTCGGGCTGCCCGACCCGTTCAACCGTGGGCATCGCTGGCAGCGCTCGCTTTCTCGTCACTCGCGAGAGAGAGAGAGAGAGAGAGCGCTTTTCTTGAGCGGCAACTGCCCTCTGCTTTTTAGATCGGGAAAAGAAAGGAAAAAGCTTAATGACTGCACCGTTACGCTTCCTGTAGATAATCGTTATAGATAATAAGAGGCCGTAATCGTAACTTCTTATAACTACATTAAAGATTAGGAAGTTATTTTCGAATTCAAAATCCAAAACCGTCTGTAATAACTGCTTTTAGTGGGAAATAAAAGCTCACTTTATGATCTTTATAATGAACAGTCACACCAATTAATGATACGGGCGTGTTTGTTTTTCTCTTTTCCTCACAAGTTTGCATTGCTTGCAACCAATTAAATCCGGTTACAGAGCAAAAAAAAAAAAAAGCAAACCTTTCAAATCTGGTAATTTCACGTCTATTTTTCCTTTTGACATATCGTCCCATTTATATTCTAGTCCCAAATTAGCAAAGGACCCTTTGTTTATTCAATTTGATCATCTCCTTTTGGTTAAAGTTCTTTTGCCTTTTTTCGGCAAAACACAGCTACTTTTCATATAGTGGGGTAGACTAAATTTGAATGCCTTATATGCTTTCTCTATTTTTGGTAGCTTTCTCTTTCTTTGAAGTATCGAAGTATTAATTGGGTCTTGTCAATAAGGTTCCTAGATAACTTGCTCTTATACTGCTACCAAACTAGTTATTTTGTTGAATTGATATGATGCCCCACTCAGTGATGAAATGCATATATTGATGGGAGACATGGAATAGTCTATTACAATGAGCCAAATTACAACGAGCCATATTATAATGAGCAATGTCATGATACAAGTCGTCATCCTCTAAAAGGAAGGCTAGTTTGTTTAATTGATTTTTAGGGGTGATCGAATCCCAACTAGATCAGATCCCACTTAGGAATTAGGAACTAGACCAAAAAGAACAGTTCTTAATTTTTGGAACCAAAGACAGGACCGTTAGCTTCTAAGAGCGAACTGACTGGTTTGGTTCGATTCCCAGGTGGTTCAATGGAACCAATGAAGCCTTCGCTTCCTTTTTGAAGCCGAATTAGATTGGAAGTAATGCAAAGCTCAAGAATCTCCCAAAGGAAAGGGTTGATTAGCCCAGAAATAAAGTAATCCCCATTATCTTCACGTAAAAAATCTGGACCTTTATTTGATCAATCAATAGATATTCCAAGCCTAAAGCGCCTGAACTTTATATCCAATGCCAAGAAATGAAGCAGCCATCTCCAAGCACAAGTCGGACAAGCCCATGAAAGGAACCACGTCTTGGGATGCCATCTTCAAGAATTCTCGTAGTGTCCACGCTCTATCTCTTCGCTTCTTATTCTTCTGGGTTTCTTGCTTGACACGTGATGTCAAATTCGGCATTGAAACATGAAATTGATGAGCACTAGACTCTAGCAAAAGCAAATAAAGAAGAGTCAGAATGACTGTGAGAGGAAGAATTTTATATGTGTGAAAGGCGAGAGGCTGAGAGTGAGAAGCGATGGAAGAGAGATGTGATTAGGTTTCCATTTAAAAAAATGAATACATATCTATACATATATATATATTTATCTGATTTGGTTTGGGTGGTTTGGCACTCCCTAGAATCCGGACAAAAAATCACTGATTTCAATTTTATGAAACTGAAAATTGAACTAATGCTCCTAGGATTCAAACCATATTCCCAACCCAATTTAGGTGTTCTAATTTGGTCAGTCCATTTTGCCCACTCATCTAATGTTTCATAGTCCCATGATCGAGGCCAATCAATTAAAATCTTAATATAAATGGTATCAAAGTAAGAGTCAAACTGTATGTGTGGATGCCATTAGAGGTCAAACCCCTTAGTTATTTTTTAGCATGATTGATACAAAAGACGGGAAATGTTTTACCTATTGGCTGAGCATAGGCCATTTGCATAAAGCCTAGGAAGAGGCAATGATGGTGCGCGAGAGGATTGGCCATTCATGTAGAGATGTGGGGATGGCTAGGGGAATTGAAGGATGCGAAGAATAGCCTGCAACAGGCATTGTGAAAATCAAGTGGGGAAAGTATTCCATGAGGGCATGGAACTGAGCTTTATAATTCCAAGAGAAACAAGAGAGATTTGATATGACCTATGCAAGTGAATGATGAGAGCGGTGTCAAAGAGTTTGTGCTAAGAATCAAGTGATGAAAAGAATATCACATGGAAAATGTCCAATGACAGGATTGGGTACCATGCATAAATTGGTCGGGAGTAGATTCTGTTCTTTTGGTGATGCCTGCAACAGGCTAAAACAATTTATTGTATTGAATTCAAACATACACCCCACTCTAGTTAGTGAGATGCTCAAGTTAATGCGAGATTTGGAATGATTGATTATAATGAAACATTTCAAAAAAATAGCAATGGCAATGATCCTCATAAAGTAAAGTGGCCTAGTGAATGGACTCGCCTATCGTTGCACGATCCCTTGACCAAGGCTAATAGGCCCAAATCATGATAATTGGTCACTCATCCCAACCTTTTTAATGTACAAAAACAATATTTAAAAAAAAAATCCCGTTGTCTAGATCATCTCTCTCTACATCTTTGTCACGCACTTTAACTGAGACTCATGGGGATATATGTATGTGTGTGTGTGTGTGTTTATTTAGTGCATTTAGTGCATGCATCGGTACTTCTTTTTTTACTCGCAACATCCAAAATTTTGGTAACAATTAAATGTCAAAACCTTAGAAAATATGTAAATTTTCACAATTTTTTAATCGATAAAAGTAGGTAATATTTCAAATTTTGGTGGTAAATTAAAAAAAATCATATACTTAAATCATAAATAAATGGTTAATACTATAGAAAATCTCAAACTAGTACACGTGTGATAAATTTACTTCAAATTAATTTTTTAAGTGCCAAAAACCCCCCAAACTAGTACAACAAATTATCCTAAGCTAATTTTTTTACCACTAAAAATTCCAAACTAATATATTTATAATAAGTTTACTTTCTATTAATTTTTATTTAAATGAATTAATATGACGAAAAATCACATATTTCAATACATAAGTAACAAACCAATGGTAAAATCCTAAATTGATGTACTGTCATGTGTTATTCTACTTTATAATTTGACCGTAATATTTAACGAAAATTAACTTGAAGCAAATTTATAATAAGTATACTGTTTGAGGATATTTATGATAAATTTGATGTACCTGTACTGGTTTGAGTTTTTTTTTTTTTTTTTAACCCTAAATAAATTGCCCCTATGTCATATTGAATCACTGAACAGACGAAGAAGAGGAAGGAAGAAGAAGAAGGACAGGGAATGAGCGTGTTCGGAGGAGATAGCTGGGCAAGAGAAGCCCAGCACCGGAAGAGAAGAGTCGACGATCTGGCCGTGGAAGGCCTCGACGCCTCCTCCTACAGGAAGCTCTCCTCCGGCAAGTTCGCCTGCCTCGTCTGCCCTGGCACCCCGTCCTTGATTCTGCTCTCATGCTTTCCGTGCCTCTCCAGTCTCTGCTTCCGCAAACTTCTGTCGCTCAATCAATTTGTATCTTGTGGGTCTGTCTTGTCTTGATAGGCTGGAGGATTGTAGCGATTCTGCTAGATAATTTGCTTGTGGTTCTGTTTTGTCTTGATTGGTTTTCGGTTTGATGAGTAGCTGGAGGATTGTAGCGCTTTTGCTAGATAGATGAGACAAGTTATGGGTCTGACAGGCCATTTGGTCCCGATGAATCTAGTTGTCGGGATGGGAAAATGTGTGATCAATGTCTTTTCCGTCCAGTCCCCGGAATTTCGGGGTTGGCCTCGGCTGGCAAACGACCATCAAGTTGCGATTTTGGATCTGACCAAGTGTGTTTTCCGGCGGCCGTCTTGGCTGACTGTGTGGTCAATCTGCTTTATTGGACTACCATGCACTGAAATGTCGCATTTCTGCCACGATGGTGTTTGTGGTTTGGTTTGGTTAGAGAACTGTGCCTTGGCAATGGCAGGCTATGACGTTGTTCGTGCTTCCATGTCATGTCTGACACATGTTGAAGCGTGTTGGACACATCGACACGCTCGGACACGGTCGGACATGCGGTCAACTTTTCTCGACACGCATGTCGACGCGTGTCCGGAAGACTCCGGGTGGAGGCGAGGGAGGGGGAGGGAGCAGAGGCCGCGAGCGACGGCGAGAGATGGCCAAAGAGAGGAAGAGAAGAGGAAGGGATCGGGGCCCAAGGGGGCACCGAGCGGCGGAGGCGGCGGCATCTCCTCCTCCTCGGCATCGCGTCCGCTCCATCGTCGGAAGCTGAGAAACGATATGAGGTGCGAAAGAGGGAAGTGAGGTCTGCTGTCTGCGTGTTTGTCTTGATCCGGTGTTTTTTGTGCGAGTGGTAGAAGGAGGAGGAAAAAGAGGGTCGCTAGGGTATGTGATAAGGGAATAAAGAAAAAAAAAAAAAAGAGGGGGACAATGGCGTGTCTTTTGAGTTTTGGGAGAGGGGAAGTGAGGCTAACAGCCTGTCTGTCAGTGGTTTTGGGAGGGAAAAAGTAAAATAAGCTTGGGGGGTGGAGGGAAATGGACAAAGGAAAGAAAGAGTAGATTAGGGAATTTTTTTTTAAAGAAAATTAAATAAATGAAATTGAAAAATAATTTCGAAAAGTAAAGGTATTAAATTTTGAATAGTGATAAATTTTGATCATTCTAAAAAATCATGAATTTATTTAAATAAATTTATTCTAATTTCTTATTAATTATTAGTTTTATCAATAACTTTTGTTAAAATTAAAAACATGTTTCGCATTAATTATGAATATATCTTTCGAATTTCAAATGAATTAATTTATTAATATTATTAGTGTAAATTTATTATAGGATTTTTTAATTGATAATCAAATTAATTAAAAATAAAAATATTCATTTAATATTCAACACGTCAAGAACGATCTAATTCTCTATTTTTAAACGACAATTCATGACGACGCGTCAATGTCACGTCGTGGTGCTTACATAAATGGCATGTACTAACTAAATTGCTTGTCCTCCTTGTGATGTTGATGCTCTGGTATCTGCTATGTCATGTTAGTTGCACAAGAGACAAGGGGAAGGAGAAGATGGGAAAAAAAGAAAAAAAGAATTAAAAATTTAAAAATATATATTTAAAAATTCGAAAAAAAACATTAAAAATTTGTCATGTTAGTGTTCGCCGGACGGCTAGCGTTGGCACGTCAACATCTACTTCGGCCAATTTTGATCTGGATTGACCAATTAAGACAATTATAAAAAAGCTTTGTGACTAAATCCAAGAAAAAAAAAAAATTAAAATCAATCGAGACAATTGCAACGATTTTAACACTTTTTTTTTTCAATTCTTCCTTGAAAAAGGTGTAAAAGGTGTAGAGGTTCAGCTACCAAAGGATGCAATTAGATTTTTGTAAAAATAATATAGTCGTATAGTTGCATAAGTTCCATGCCGTATTCAATACATAGGATGTCATTAAGGGGGGTCTCCTTCGAGAAATTTCTACTGCACATACAAATCAAAACGTAGCCGATAATTAGGTCAAAGTGGTAATGATGGTGCAGCTAATTGCTGAAAGGTCAGCTTTTAGTGAACTCGTTGCTTGATTTTTATTTCCTTTGTTATGACCCACAAGACTATACTTTTCTCTTATGTTGTGGTTACCCCTATTGACTCAATCATGATATAAAAATTTTGTCTAAGATGACACGAGTATGAGGTACATACATTTCTGGTCGAGGAATTTAAACTGTTGGGCAGAGTACTTGGCAGCCTCTGACTTACGAACTCTTTGTTTGCATGTTCCTACTTCTTTGTTTAGTCATACAACGGACAGAACCATTTGCTATGTAAATTGGGATTGATATCATCTAAATTTAGAAATTGTATATGCGTGTACAATTATCCTTAAGGTATTGACACACCACTTATTAGGTATATTAGACGTTCTACATCCATTTTTATATTTTTTCTTTTTTTTCGCTCTCCGCATTTTTGCCTTTTTCCCTCCTCCTCGGCTTTGTTTCTCTACCCTAGCACGACCAACCATGAGACTGGCAGCAATAGCAACAGCAATTCATCAACACATCAGCGAAAGCAATACCCGGCAGTCCTAAAGAACCGAACATGTACATGTTTATCGCCTCTTTTCGAAGCTTATATTTCCACGACGAGCCCCTCGACAAACTCCAATAAGCATCACTCCATGGAAAGTGGAATCGCACCTGCTGAAGTCAAAGATAATCGGCAAAACAGCAAATGAAATCGAGTAGAACTAAAGATAACGCAATTTTCCATAGAATGGCACAACTAAACAATGTCACAGCTCATACCAATGTGTCAAATGAAAATTAAATACCAATTGGACCAAAAAGAACCTCTTTTCCGAGAAAACAAACTTTCTCACTTCAACCAGTGAAAAATTGCAGCCAGAGCTGTTACCGAGACTCACGGATAATCGATTTAGCCATAAAACGTGGGACTTCTTTCATCATCAACCTCCAGAACTCGACAATCAGGCAACCAAGAATTGAATTACCATGTGATAAAAGCTAGACCTCGAGAGATTCAACGGTAAGTTTACCAGTCCTTTTTGCCAAACATTCAACATTAAGAAAAAAGGCGAGTAGCTACCATGCTCTACTTGTTGCGAAGAGCAGCACGATCTTGCGGAGAAGAGGTAGAAGCCTCAGCAGCGGCAACCTGGGCTTTCTCGAGGAGTGGCTTGAAACCCAGTTGCAGAGTGAGGTATCCAAATGCCAATGCTCCAATCACAATTAGCCCTATCCTCATCGCATTCATCTTTGTCCTATCCATCATCTCCCTCTCCCTCTTTCTCAAGTGCAGAGGAGTCTAGCAGAGAGAACTCACGCAAGTATAATTCAAGGTCACTATGACGTTGTTCCCTACCTACGAATGAAATGGCAATGATACATTCGATCCGTGAATTTTGGCTTAATACTTCGTGCGATCCATAAGCTTTTTTATTTGTTTACTGTAACTCATGAATTTTAATCTCTCAAGTAGTGACCTGAATTTTTAATTTATTTAATTCGATCCCCAAAATTTTGTACGTATTTAATTTAGTCCATAAACTAGATAATCTGAGGATTAGATTGGATAAATGGATATAATATTTTAAGACTAGATAGAACAATTACCAAAAGTTCAACGACCACTATTGACCTGCAAATCTTTGTCAACATTTTATGTATTTGTTTATTTTACAAAAAAAAAATGAATGAAATAAAAAAAATGAATAATAACAAAATCATGTGGGCTCACGTGTCCGGCCCACATAGCAAAATTCTCAGCCCTCTAAGCCCCTCTGTCTATTAGTCCAACCCATTGTTAAATCACTTGGCCCATCTTTTTGTTCCTTTTTGGCCCACTCTTCTTTGTTTCTTTTAAGCCCTCAATTTGAGCCCAAGAAAAAGCGATGCAAGACCTAGGCCCACGTGGTCTGTCTCCTCCCCTTTTTGCACGACCAGCGTGCGTCTATGACGCAACAGGAATGACCAAGGGAGTAGCCACGAGCATTATAGGACGATTCTTTCGATCGCAAATCGTGCGGCACTTAGACCTTTAAATTACCTAATTGGCTCTAAGTAAGCCTTGTTTTCACTCACATTTTCACACTCAAGGAAGAAAATTTTTAGGAAGAGAAAGTATAAAGATGATACAAATGAGGGGAGATCCCTTTATTTATACAAAAATTCGGCGAATTACAACCATCGATCTTCTACACGATCTAATGATGGAGAATATTGATCATTATCACATTATTCCAACAATGAAGATTGATATCATCTAACGGTTCAGATCGTTAATCCTCATCAAGCAAATCCGAGGGCAAAGATTAAGTCCTCTTACAATCTAACGATCTCAATGAGCTCCCTTTGAATTGATGATGTGGTGATCTTTAGTCTGTGACACAAGTGTAATTGACGAAGGACGAGAAAAATAACAGAGAAAGATTCTCCCCGGAGGATGAGGCAAGGGGACATGCTTAAGGTTCTTAAAAAGGGGGTTGGCTGAAATGAGAACTAGAGAAGAAGGCCATTGGAGAGTGTTAGAAGATATGCGACATTCCTTTGGAGGATTTGGATTTGATTTGATTATGTGTAATTAAAGATTAGATTTAGATCTAGATTGATACATAGAATTCTTTATTTCCATTAACTGTACAAACCTAGCTCTATATCTTTAGGATCTGTACAGTTTACAAACAAAATGAGGAAATACAGAAAATCTTTGTTCCTCTTTCCTTCACCTTCGCTTTCTTTCATGGTATCAGAGTCTCCAAGCTTCTAATTTGACGCCGGTAGTACTCTGATCATCCCGAAAACCATAAAGACATTTCCATGTTTTAGCAATGCTTAATTACATGTGAGTATGGTGTAGTCTTACTGTCTTCAAAACGATCAGCTCAGGCCGAACACATCGTGGTCCTTCACACAGAAGCGCTCATGTTGCAAGGGGTTCTTATAGGTCGGGATTATTGACACATGAATTGTACCAACAATGAAACAATAAAAAGAAGAATAACAATAATCATAAAAAATTTGTCATACGTGACAGCCGATTTTCCCTCCTCTCTTGAATTCGGTTATTGACAGCAATAACCAAAGGGACATTTTCGTTGTTTTAAATCAGGGTACTTTCGTCATTTGACGAGGAAGTTCTCGATTCTGCTTCGCGTCCGTAGCCTTTACCGTCCTCCCTAGCTTCACCGCTGGCCGCCACCTCCACCGGAAGCCGTCGTCGGCCTTCCGTCTCCGATCACGGCAGATGCACGAAGGAAGGCACACAACACACGCACAAGAAACGAAGCTCGATCCTGGAATCCAAAGTTCATTGTCGTTGATTCGAGGTTCGCCGGAGGTGAATCGACGTTGATTCCACTGTTCATGACTTTGATTGCGGTTCCGGTGTCGTCTGGTTGCAGTTCCGATCGCGTGCTGTTTTGACCACGAGGCGTTCCTGCGATTCGTTCTTTCGCTTCGGTAATCGGCGGAACTTTGCGGTAGATACGAATCGCATGGAAAAGGACGCCCCGTCTCGGTCGACTCCAACCATCGCTTACGAATCTTCTCTCCACCGATTGAGCTCTTCAACTTCTTGCTCTAGTCCAAGCCCAAGAGTCGTCCTCGCGTCGAATGAATGTACGGATACTGCTCAGGAAGTGTTCAATGAAATGACTAAAGGAATCCATCCCTTATTCTGTCCAGTTGGTGGCCGTTAGAATCAATGCTATGATAGTGAGGCCGTGCTCGCTTTCTGGAAAGTCGCTGAGTCGTCATCTCGAGCTCGCGCCATCCTTGCCACCAAATCATCAGGTCGTCTCTTCTCCAATTAAGCCTCGTTATTGGTGTCGATTTGTTCAAGACTCGTCTCTCTTGATCTCTGTTCTGTTTTCTTTTTCTTTTTCCTCCCCTTTCACGTGTCTGCTTCGTCGTTAGACATTTGCTTCGTCGTCGTGCCGAGACACTCGTCATCACCAAAAGCCAGAAGCGAGGACTGCGACGGTAGAAGCCAAGGAGATGCAGTCGCAATTGCTTTCAATAATTCTGCTTGCGTAGCTCACTGCATCAGAGGGATCGAGTCGACTAAAACCTTCCACGAAGAACAATAATCATTGATGCATCACACGTAACGGTAATTATCGGTGTGCCATTTTGATACTATCAACATCATCTAAAAGCAGTTTCACCTGAATAGCAAACCGACCGAATAAGAAGGAAGCAACTGGAATGACATCAATTGGAGCTTGAATTCATGGAAACGAGCAGCGGCGGCAACGATCTGCATCTGACGCCCCTGAAGGTCTTCTGGTGGAGACATTGCTAGCCGAAGACAACGAACGTGACTTGGAATTTCTGTCTACTCCAAGCTCAGCGTCGAGGCAGAGAAGGTCAGGCCAGGCTAGGGAAAAAAGGTTGAAAGGTGGGAGTAATGGGGCTGGTGGGTCTGGGCCACGGATCAAATCAATGGGTTGCTCTTGTGGGCCGTGCCAGTTGGACCAACTTGGCCTTTTCTATTTGTTTTTTTTTTAAATCTTTTTATTACTCTTTTTCTTTTGTTCTTTTTTACTTCCATTCATTGTTTTATGCTCATTTTTTTTAGAAAAACGTATGCTTAATTTTTTGACTAAAATTCAGATGTCAACAATTTCGAATATGTTTACCCTAATATTTAAAGAAGAATATCATGCCATCGTGAACAAAGTACAAAATATCGTATGTTTTTATTGTGTCAATTCTTTACTTCCCAAAAAGCTAGAGTAGTTTATTGATCGATGTAAAAAATGGGCCAAAAAATGGGACAACCCAATCGAATTGAATCGGATGTGTTGATGAAATATCAACTCATTTAAAATGACTTAATTGATGACTTGGATTCATATAGACTCGATTTCCAATCTTGCCCATTTGGCAGGTTGAAGTCCTAGAATATCACAATGGAAGATTAAACAAAGATTAGTACAAGGCAAGAGAAAGAGATGGTTTTCTTTAGTAAAAATCGATTCCTTCGTGTTTTATTTTTCCTGTTTGAGGATTCTTTTCAATTTATTGAAAGTTCTCAAAGTGAAGAAATGATTAAACATGGCAAAGAGTCGAGGAAAAAGCAAAAGAAATGAATAAATATGTTGAGAATAAAATAGGTTTTAATAAAATCAATTTTTTATAAAATTTCACCCAAAAACCGGACATGATTGGTCAAGTGGTCCAAGACTTGATTTGCAAGCCGAAGGTCACAAATTTGATTTCCCAATCTATTATCCATTTTGGGATAATTATGTGAATAACTTCGCAGAATTAATTTGAACAATATCTGGTGGCGAACGCATTCACCCATTGGTGGCCAAAGATTGTTATGGGTTGGAGAAACTCCAAATAGAATGTCCAGCAGAAACATTTGGGTTGCCGTTGATGCCCTTCAATGATGGGTTGTGGTACTTTGACGAGTTTCCATTTCCATGATGATCTCGAAAGACTTCCCTTCGCACATAGAATCATAATTTAAAAAAACCTTTTTTGACAATAATGATGCTGATAGACAATTTTGTCTCCATACGAGAAAAAGGCAAATCTATGGTTGAGTAGTTCGCACTGAGCATTTGATCCTTCAAATTTCATCTGTTCCTTTTGTTTGTTTAGGAGAATATAATGCTCTCTACTTTTATTTTATTTTTTTATTTTTTTTAAGGTTCCCTCAAACGCTGAAAATGAAAATTTGCTCGACGAGACTGAAAACATGGTAGTGCATTATTCTTCTAGTGTTTTGCACATGGCATGAAGAAGCAGTTCAAGAAACTAGCCAAGAACTAGGATTATTTTGGAAGTAAGATAATAATTACGATCCCGGACAAAAGCTTCGTGATGATCAAGCAGGAAATATTAGACCAGGACATCGTGAAACAACAAAGGAGGTTTTGGCTTATGAGGTAGAGTTAATGTACTTTGATCAAGCCTTCCAGCTTTTGAGGAGACGTGCCTTCGCAAGAGACTCGCCTCCAAATGGTCATAACATAACAGCCTCTTGGAACATGTCATCTCGACGATCATCGGTCCATTTCTTTCTTGTCATATAAATCCGTGTCAATAGACATGTTGAAGAAGGTGCGGGTAATTGCCCCAAGGAAGTCCAAGAAACATTGATGATAAGTTCCAAGAAGCTAGATTATGGGGAAAAACAATTATTTCTCGATCGTGTTGTTTGGCTTTCGCTGGGTGTACAATGACATCACTTCCAATTAAAGTCCTTTTTCCTGTCTCGAATAAGTATAAACTTTGTTTGGTTCTTTTTTTTTTTTTTTTTTTATGACCTAGAAAATTCTGAAAGCCAACAATCGGCGGGAAGAACCTGGGGTTAACGCAAGTTGACCACTACACTCACGCTTAATGTTAAATCACCAAAATAACGCCGGCAGCTCAAACTCTGGATCTTTCAGTGGGGAAAAACATTAAGTTTCAACTACACCACCGCAGTGGGTGGTAACTTTATTTGGTTTTAATTCTTACTTTTACCAACAACAAAAAACTTTGTTTGGCTTTCTAGCATATGAAGTTCCAATCCATGCGAAATTGTAACTATCGAGTATCAAGTCATTACGGTGAATTAAAGGTGGATGATAAGCTCCTATAGAGAATGATAGTGTAGAGTGTGGGACAACTGGACAGAACTCATATTTTGCAAGCAGTGAGGGCCAAAGGTAATTTTAGTACAAAGAAATGGTGGAATGACCCTTTCTGTTTTAAATCAGCGGAGCATAGGATTTTGGGGACTTCTTTATTTTCAAAAAATAATTTTGGATTCTTTAAGGTCAAGCATAATCAAATGGATACATTTATTTTTTTAGTGATCACGTAGATGTTATAGATGATTAGATGATGCATTGTACATCTTGTGCCCGTTTTGCTAGTACTGAAAGGTGTACTCTATCGATGCATATGATACCAATGGAGTGAGCATGTCCTGATCCACCATGGAGAGAAAATGAAAACAAGATGCTTTGGCCTTCCACCACTGCAAACGGTCAACGTTGTCTTCCTCAAACCTTCTAAACATAGTATCCGTCATCCTTGTTGAGATGTCCATTCCCCTCACTAGCAGCCGACATTGATGTACTCGAGGCCTGTCCATTATAATTGGGGGGCTCATGTGGCCCGAGAGCACAGGTCCGAACTGACCCAGCCCATTGGCCATCCCAAAAAAAATCTAACTAGGAAGAACCTTATAATATTTTCTGAGAGTCGAGAATCCTTCCCTGAAAGCGTTGCCGAGAATCCTTCCCTGAAAGCGTTGCCTACACCTTTGTAGATATTTCTGTAGCTACAACCCATCTCATTCAAGTATATTTCACATGTCCCATCTCGAAATGGTAGAGTCCAGAAGATGCGAATATATTATGGGCCCACTAAACTCGTCGTTTAAGGGAAGAAGGAACTCATTTTGCATTTCCCCTCTCTTTCCTCCCACTTTTTGGAGGAAAATATCTTTGCAATGTGACCCACAATGCATCAAAGTCGGACATAACCCATCTGTTGTAGCATAAATGAGATTGACATAACTCATCTCAGTCAAATATCTATCACATGTCCCATTTCGAAATGACAGAGTCCAGAGATTGTAAATATATTCTGGGCCCATTGAACTCGTTGTTTATGGGAAGAAGTTCTCATTTTGCATTTCCCCTCTCTTTCCTCCCATTTTTTTTGGAGGAAAATATCTTTACAACGTGGCCCACGATGCATCAATCTCGTACTCTCCATCTGTCGTAGCATGAATGAGATTGACATAACCCGTCTCATTCAAACATCTGTCACATGTCCCATCTCGAAATGACGCAGTCCAGAAAATATAAATATATTGTGGACCTATTGAACTCGTCGTTTATAGGAAGAAGGAACTCATTTTGCATTTCCTCTCTCTTTTCTCCCACTTTCCGGAGGAAAATATCTTTGCAACGTGACCCATGATGCATCAAAGTCGTGTTGCCCATTCGCAGCAGGAATGAGTTTGACATAACACGAAGCTTAATAATTGTCAAGTGATCGACGATGGCCAAAAAGCAAAATTTAACTCTAGTCTCCAGCCTAGTTAACTCTTAATCTCATTGTGTTCCGTCTTCATCCTCCTCCTCTGCGTTTTTGAGAGAGAGAGAGAGAGAGAGAGCGGCATCAAAGCAACGATGGTGGCCAAAAAGGACTTGGAGTTTGGCAATGAGAAGCGTCGGCTTTTTGAATTGTCACGTTACTTATTTTTGCAGAGAATCTGAAAGAGTGCCATTATGTGGAGGGTATTAGAAGAGAGAGATTAGATAGAGAGAGATTCGTATAATCCATAAAATAAGCTAACATTATCAAGTGCATGCAACACTTAGATGGGGTTAATAATTCCCTTAACAGAAACATCATTTCATACAAATACAGTTCATATTCACTGGATCCATTCATGAGGTGTAATCAATCATATGAAATTGGATTTTTTTAGAACTATTGAAGAATGGTTTTGAGAGAGAAATGATGTTTATAATTGGTAACTTATATACAAAAAATGAAAGATCTTCCATGAACCTTCATTTTCTCTTGACGGAGTAGTGCATGTAGCTCAAAACCTAGCATATTCCATTTATTAAATAAGATTTAAAAATAAAAGAGGTACTTGTGATGACATTTTTCTTGAAGTTAGCCTTATGTTGCTAGGCCCATTGCAGACCTGTTACTCGCGAGATGTTTTTACAAGGAAAATCATTCGAACTCTTGATGATAAAAGCATTTTGGCCAAAATAGGTTGCGACCCTAGAGTACAACAAGAGAAAGCATTATTGCACTAAGTGAGACTCCATTATTGCCCCACTTTCGTAGAGCTGATACGTCAAGAACTCGTGAGGTGACTGGGATTCGAGTGCTTTATCCCAATCAGAATCTGGACTCCGGCTGCTGCTGATTGCTGGAGCCAAGCATAGCTCTCCTGATTTTTAGCCGCTGAGGACCGAAGTCAATTTCAGTACAAAAGAAATGGTGGAATGGGTCCACTTGTTTTTCAATCAAGCGTAGTCAGATGGAAGCACTTGCCCTTTTGGAGATTCTGTAGATGCTGCGTAAAGATGATCAAATGACTCGTTGAAACACGAATGCGAATACATTAGAGAAATACAACCTAAAAAAGATATAATTAGAATCAAATTATTTATTTATTTGGATATTCATGTTATCGACATATATATGGCTCTCGATTTTATTTTATTTTCATTTACTAACACGCATATATTATCACTAACGACATCCTTCGCAGTTGTGTTACTGGTTAATGATCACGTGTCTAAACCTGATGGATTTTGCGCTTGAATCTCAGCTTCTCCTACTTAGAACAACTTCGGAGGCCATGCCCGTCTTATAGTAGATGAAGCCTTACGCGATATATGTAAGCGTGGGGAGATTGCATGCATCGGCAAAAGTACAAAATGGAGCCAAGGTTTGCAAAATCACTGCAATATATACATATGTATATACAGGTAAGTTAAAGAGTTATCAAGCTTTTGATGAAATATAATATCATATTGATAAAAGATCACGGGATCCTTGAAAACAAGTACCCGGATTTTATCAAATGTCAAAGGGAAGTTGAAGAGTTATATACGATGATTGCTGGCTGGCCTTCACCTTAGTTTGCGAAAATGGCGGTCTCTTCAGTCTCCACTTCTATTTCCGATTTTCCTTGGTGTTGATCTGGTGGGCAATGACAGTATGTCTAAGACAACAAGATACAGAACATATATTGACATTTTAGATTGTGGCGAAGTTCTTGACGAGGTATACCTCTTCAGATACAGTAAATCCTCCACCCCCTTAGCATTATCAGTCCTTCCCTTCACATCTTCCTCTTCACTCTTATCTCTCAAAGATCCCCTATGCATCGATCCGGTGGGCCAACACAATTTGAGACGATGAGATGATTACTCCCTTTATTCTGGTTTTTACGCAATACGGTTAAGACATTTAAGACATTTTTCAAAATTTAAGAAATTTTTAGTTCATGACAAAGTTATTGTATAGAACTCTAGGTACGACAATAAGTCCATCACCAATCAACTTATTACACATTTCTATCCAGCTTTCTATGATCACTTGAGGAACCAATCTCATGTCATCCCTTGTTGAGCCCGAATACGGTGCTGTTATTTTTGCGTAAAGTATCGTCCCATATAAACACTTAGAAATTTTCAGTGATAATCATTTGTATGGTATGACAATTTGTGTAGGAGCTACGACAAAGTTGTATTCCATAACAGAAAAAAGTTAGAGAAAATTTTTAAACAAAGAAAGAAATCAGATTCTCCTAAGGATTGGGTAGAGCTTAATACACCCGACCCGAACACTCGAAGCATCGTGGAAAATTGCACTGCACTGCGTGTACAGGAGATATTATTGCACTTTGACTTTTCACAGTTCAAGTCAAGTTTAGTATATTTTCTTGAAAGTCGTATTAAAATGTTTTTTTTTTTTTTTTTTTGAGTTCTCCATTGGACTTGTCTTGGCAATTCTTCTCGGCGGACACGCGGAACTCATCAAATTGATCGTTCAAGGGCTTTGGGTTAAGCTGCAGGGTCAGACGTAGGTTCATTACCGAGCATGGGGTCGTATTGAATGATCAAGAAGAAGGCATAGTGAAACTTATTAGATGCCGAATCTGAAGGAGCACATTTTGTTGTAATTTACAGGTTTGGTGGCGGTGGTAAGATGACTTTGCCAGTGTTATCTTTAGCCAGTTATCTGCTCAACTTGAGGAGTGTAGTTAGCACTGAAGTGTGCATATCTTGATTCATACACTTTCCAATTCTTACGCAACTTCTGATAGAAGTTAGCCAAGATGAGAATATGACAAATGATGTAATTTTTGTACAACAATTATTTGAGTGTCATGATTTTTTTTATAATTAAGTATCATGA
The DNA here is from genome assembly GCA_016097595.1 of Eucalyptus pumila. Lineage (NCBI taxonomy): Eukaryota > Viridiplantae > Streptophyta > Magnoliopsida > Myrtales > Myrtaceae > Eucalyptus > Eucalyptus pumila. Next base: position 7,990,320 of record CM027852.1, read on the forward strand.
CTTTCTAAAAAAATATTCACTCAAATGACTTAACTTCTAAATTTTTTTCACTTAAGTACTATAATTTTCAATTGACCATTTAGATTCTATAATTTCCATCACAAGTGCCATGATATGTAGCATTTGTGGGGAACAGCCAGAAAGAGCACGTATTTTGCATTTCAATCGAGAAGAAGGAACTCATTATGCATTTCCCTCCATTTCCTCCCACTTTTTGGAGGAAAATATCTTTGCAACGTGACCATGATGCATCAAAAGTCGTACTTCCATTGGCAGCATGAATGAGATTGACATAACACGAAGTTTTAGTAATTGTCAATGGCCAAAAATCAAAACTTAACTTTACCCCAGTTAACTACTAACCTCATTATATTCTGTCTTCATCCTCCTCCTCTGCGTCTTAGAGAGAGAGAGAGAGAGAGAGAGAGAGAGAAAGAGCAGCATCAAAGCAACGATGGTGGACGTGTCAGGGAGGGCGAGACATGTAAGGACTTGGAGTTTGGCAATGGGAAGCGTCGGCTTTGCGAATTGTTACGTTACTTATTTTTGTAGAGAATCTGATAGGGTGTCATTACGTGGAGGGTACTAGCAAAGAGAGATTAGACAGAGAAAGATCCATATAATCCATGAAGCAGGCCGACATTATTGAGTGCATGCAACACTGATGTGGAGTTAATGATCCCCTTGACATAAACACATAATTACGTAGAAATACACTTCATATTCACTGGATCGGTTGATGAAGTGTAATCAATCAAATAAAACTGGGTTTTTTTAAAATTATTGAAGTGTGGTTTTCAGAAGTAAATGATGATTATAATTTTTAATTTCTACACAAAAAATGAAAAAGTCATCTTCCATGAACCTTCAATATCTCTTGATGGAGTTGTGCATGTAGGTCAAAACCTATGCATATTCCATTAATTAAATTAGATTAAGAAATAAAAAAGAGGAACGTGTGATGACATTTTTCCGAAGTTAGCCTTAGGCCATTGCAAACTTATTGCATGCAAGATGCTCTTACAAGGAAAATAACACAATCTCTTGATAAGAAAAGCATCTTGGCCAACGCTGGTGGTGACCATATAGTACAACAGAAGAAAGCATGAGTGGACTCTATTATTGTCCGACTTTATTAAAGCTGATGCTTATAGAGCTCGTGAAGTGACTGAGATTGGAGCGCATTCTTCTGAATCGAAATTTTTGGGCTTTGGCTGCTGCTGATTTGCTAGAGCCGAGCATTGCTCTCGTAATTTTTAGCTGGCAGGGCCTGAAGGCTGCGTTTGGATTATGCTTTTCCAAGCCACTTTAGGCTTCCAAAGCCCTTTGGGCTAAAAATGGGTGTTTGGAAAAAAAATTTGCAAGTATCTTCAGCTCAAAGCTTGCCTTTTGAAGGCTGAAAGCCCAAGGCAGGGGGTACCCTGCGCTTTGGGCATTTCAGCTTCTCGCAAGCTGAGGTTACCTGTTCATATTTTTTTTTCCAAAATTATCCTTACGAACTATTTGTTTTTCCGTTTTTTACCCTTGTGAAGAGCACTGTTCATCTTCCCGTCGAGGTGGCCCCGGCGGGGCCGGTTGCGCGACCGCCGGCGAGGTCGCGCGACGCGGCGCGGCCCTCGCCGAGGTCGCGTGACCTCGGCGAGGGTTGCGTAGCCTCGGCGACGCCGACGGGGTCGCGTGACCCGAGTGCGCGGCGTCGCCGAGGTCGCGCGACCCAGCGCGGCCGTCGCCGAGGTCCCCCGACCTCGGGCGCGACCCGCCCGGCCCGCATCCGGGTTGCCGGGAGGTCGCGACGGCGTCGCACGACCTCGACGGCCCGCATCCGGGTCGCCGGAGGTCGCGGCGCGTCGCACGACCTCGCCGACCCAGATCCGGGTCGCGAGGTCGCGACGCGTCGCGCGACCTCGCCGACCCGGATCCGAGGTCGCGACGGCGTCGTGCGACCTCGCGGGCCTAGATTCGGGGTCGCCGGAGGTTGCGACGGCGTCGCGCGACCTCGCCGGCCCAGATCAGGGGTCGCCGAGGGTCGCCGCTGGCCGCCGGATGCCGCCTGCCCTTGCTGGTTTTCATTTTTTTATTTTTTTAATTTTTCTTTTGATATTTTTTTTTCACAAAAGCCCTTTGTCTCCCCCAAACACCATTTTGCTTTCAAAGCGCATTTCACAGCGCTTTTAAATTACAATTTACCAAACGCATTTGCGTTTGGAAAACACATTCAACTCAAAGCGCTTTTTTTCCCAAAGACTTTCCCCAAAAGTCTTTCCAAACGCACCCGAAGTCATTTTCAGTACAAAAGAAATGGCGGAGTAGGCCCTCTTGTTTTCAATGAAGCGTGATCACATGGAGGCATTTGCTCTTTTGGAAATTCTATAGATGTTGCGTAAAGATGATAGGACGATACGCTGAAATACGAATATGAATACACCGGAGAAATACAACTTAAAAAAGATATAACTAGAATCAAGTTATTTATTTATTAAGATATTCAAGCAATTGATATGTACATGGTTCTTGGTTTTTATTTATTTATTTACAAATACACACGTATATTATCTTTTACGGTTGTATTAGTAGTTAACGATCACGTGTCTAGATATGTACGGTGGAGTTGGGTCCCTCGGCATGAGGTTGAAAAAGCAAGAAGCTTTAATAATTGCAACATGATCCACAGTCCGTAAAATCATACAGGCCGTATGCATCATGAGGTTGGCATAACACGAAGCTTCAATTATTGCAACGTGATCCATGATGGCGAAAAAGCAACTTAACTCCATCCCGGTTAAACTCTTACCCTCACTTTGTTTTGTCTGCTCCTCCTCATCATCATCATTTTAGAGAGAGAGAGAGATAGAGAGAGCAGCAGTAGCATAAGAGGAACAATCGTGGACGTGTGTGGTCGATACTTATCAGGGAAGGAGAGAGACGCAAGGATTTGGAGTTTTAAGAGAATCGGAAAGAGGGTCATTAAATTGTTAATGAGGAGTGATCAATCATCCGCTTTTCTTTAAAAATATTAAAGTGAGGTTTTCAGAAATAAGCAATGAGTATAATTAGTAATTTCTATATTTTTTTTTTTGAAAATGCATCTTTCTTAGGCCTTCAATTTCTCTCTATGGAGTTGCATATGGAGCTCAAAGCCTATGCATTTTCACAGGATTAATAAATCGGTGTCTCTTAGGTATTAATGGAGTGCCTACGACTCTCTAAGCATCCAACGAATCTCAATCAAATGCAACGGTCCCACCATTTCATACACATCGGATAATTATTGAAGATAAACATTTTTTATTGAAACAGTTATGATAAATTTACCGTTTATATTGCATTCTTTTGAAAATGGGCAAGTTGCCACACTTGATTTTTTTATCTCGATTTCTATTTGAAGTTGATTTTGGTAGCTTAACGGTCTAAACTTGGGAGCTGAGCCCCCCTTCCCTTTTTTCCCCTTTAATTCTAGGGAAGGTTTGGTGAGCATTTCTTCTATACTAGAAACTGTTAATTATTTAAATTCTAACCTTAATCTCACATTATACATGTTTTTTCATGTGAAAATAGAATTAAGAAGTTGGGAATGAGAAACTACTTCCATTAAAGTTTATACATTACAATGATGAGCCATGATTAATTAAAATCCAACCATAAAAATTTTGGGTCACTGGCTTAGAATTTGTGGTTGATAGTTGAGGTATGATCAGCTTAAATATTAAGATTGATGGGGAAACTAAGCGCGGCTCTCGTGGATCTTCTCTTCATTACGTTTTGTCAAATAAATTGGTCGCTATTAGAGACGCAATACCTATCTTCGGTCAATTGCAGGGGGCTCAACATTTTCCTGTACTTTTCACATGTCAATTGTTGTACAGAGCATCTAAGTAAAGAAAGATGGGAAAATTCGACGGAGTTGGGTCCCCCAGTGATTGATTGATAGCCTTCACGCGCGTCGTACTGCCCATGCTAAACATTAGATTGACAAAACACGAAGCTTTAATAATTGCCAAGCGACCGATGATGGCCAACCAGCAACGTAATCTCCACGCTGGTTAACTCTTTACATCGCCATGTTCAATCTTCCTCCTCTGCGTTTTAGAGAGAGAGAGTGTGTGTGTGTGTGGGTGGGGGAGAGCACGGGTCCGAACTGGCACGGCCCATTGGCCATCCTAACAAGAAAAAAGTGTCGCCGACAGCTTTATAGATTTTCAACCCACCTCATTCCAACGTCAAATCACATTTCCCATCTGGCATTCACCTTATGTCCATCCTTCACTATCTTTCTGTCTTTCACCGAAAGTGTTGCCGACAGCTTCGCAGATAATTTCGGAACGTCAATCCATCAATTCGGACATCCGTAAATTTTCCCATCTGGCAGTCACTCTGTGTCCTTTCATCCTTCACCGAAAATTGTTGGGGACAGCTTCGTTGACGTTTTAGGAGCCTCGACCAATCTTTATTCAGACATCTATCCACAATTCCCATCCCCCGATTCAATCCGTGTCCTCACTGTATTCTATCCTCCACCATAATTCAGACATCTGTCCCCTGTGAACTCTATTATTGTGCAACTTTTTTAAAGCTGATAATGAAAGAGCGCGTGAAATGACTAGGATTGTAGTGTATTGTCTGAATCGGAATCTAGACCGTACATCGGTCCCCAGTGGAGATTAGTGTCCCGCTGCTACTGAACGCTGGAGTTGAGCATGTGCTAAACGATTGATGGGTGATGATGATGGTAGACAGCCGGATTGCCGTCAGATTCCCCGAGCGATGGGGGAAAGGCAATTTTACTACAAAAGAAATTGCGGAGTGGGCCCACTTCTTTTTAGTCAGCGTCTTAGAGGTCAGGCATAATCAAAGGGCGGCATTTCTTCATTTGGAGATTTTGTAGATGCTGTACGAGATATGATTAAGATGACACTTCCGCACAGCCAGTGCGCATAGGAGGACGCGAGGGACATTTTTGGGAACTAAAATATAGTAACCGCACCTATATTAACGCCTCGCGCGACGCACTCCTGGTCCTCGAAGCCTTCTCTCATTCACCTAATCTTCCGCGTTCTTCTAGTTGGAACCGCCGTGTGTTCATCATATTGAATCTTTCCCTCTCTTCGGTCAGTTCGTTTCTGGATTCTATCAGTTCCGCCTTCCTCAGCATACATAGATTCGAGAGGGTCTCCTACCAGGCTTCTCAACCCAGGGGCACGTTATCATCTCGGCAGGGAGGCGGGGCCGACAGTCAAGGCAGGGAACAACGCTTGAAACGTAGGGATGTGCACGCACGGAACAACGCTTTAATTAAAGAAGATCTGTCAAAAGTGGAAGACATGAAGTTGGCTTATGACCAGTTGGAGAGTGAGGACACCAAGTCCTTATTCTTGCTGTGCGGTCTTATTGGCGGGACTATTCCAGTCGAAACTCTATTCATACTAGGCATGGGTCTGGGCTTGTTCGAGGAATTCAGAATGACAATACAAGATTCGAGGAATAGATTGAATACTATGCTCGATGAGCTCCGTTCTGCTCGTTTGCTGCTGGACAGTGGCAATGACAAGTATGTGACCATACACGATCTTTACAGCGAGGTCGTCGTCTCAACTCCATTTAGAGGTGAGAACTCCTTAATGATGAATAGCAATTGTGGCTTGTGGTCAAATGAAAAGCTTGAGAAATGTTGGGCAATATACCTACCTGATGTTGGTATAGATAGGTTTGCTGAACTAAATACTTGTCAGTTTCCTAAGCTAAAGATACTCATGTTCTCACCAAAAAATTGGATTTGGACGGATGCACACCCGCGTGATGTGGAACATCACTTGGAACCTCCAGATTTCACATCCATGAAGGAGCTCCAAGTCTTACATATTCGCTTCATGCGTATTGCCAATTTGCCTTCCTCGATTGGAATTCTCGACAACCTCTGCTCATTATACTTAGAATGTTGCAATGTAAAGGATCTGACAATTCTTGGCCAGCTAAAAGCTTTGCAGATTCTCAGCTTCGCATGGTCTACAATTTCTAGGCTGCCTAAAGAAATTGGGAAGCTGGATAAACTAAAATTGTTGAATCTAAGACATTGCGACAAGCTTGAGATAATCGACCCTGATGTCCTAAAAGGTTTAACCGACTTAGAAGAGTTACTTATGAAGGGAAGCTTTGATCAATGGATGGACAAAGAATCATGTAACGCTAAGCTTGCTGAGTTGAAAAGCTTGAAAAAGCTAACTACTCTAGAAATATCAATCCGTGATCCCACCATACTCTTAGAGGACGCTGACCTGCCATTAGTGAACCTGATCAGATTTTGGATCAATATAGGAAATACTGATGCGGGAGGATATGAAGGTCTGAGAACCATGAAGAAGCGTCTTAACATTCAGAACTGCCCATCAGTAAAGCATATTGCCAGTTCATCCAAAAATGCTTTTACGATTTTAGAGTCTTTGTGCATCCACAATCTTATCAATCTGGAGAAGATATACCACGGCCACATCACCTCTCAGTGCTTCATCAAACTAAAAGTTGTGATTGTCACAGATTGCGACCAATTGGAATACCTGTGGTGTCTTTCACAAATGCAAATTCTTGTAGAATTAGAAGAGATTGAAGTACGGAATTGTAACTCAATGCGAGCCATTGCCATTGCAAGAAAAGATATAGTCTCTGCGGATAACAAAGTTGAGCCGTGTTACCTTCGTCGTCTGGGTTTGGCTGAGTTACCAAATATGACGAGTTTTTGCAGAAGAGCTGAGATGACGTCAGAAGGTGCTCCAATTCAGGTAACTTCTTCATTTTCTCCATCTCAGTTTGTCTTATTGAGAGGGTATGAATTTCATTCACATACTACACATTTTCATTCCCATTCAACTATAGGTAGAGGAATGCCTCTTTGTACTACTGCCTTTTATTTCTCTTTCGCTCTCCATTCAGTTAAGTTTAAATACTTTATATTGATCGATTAAGTTTTTGACATTTTTAAAAGCAATAAGCCCATTTTTACACTTTGGGTCCATTCATATTCTTTCAGGCCGGGGGTTGTGGATGGAGGAGGAGATGAAGGGACAGAGTTAGTCACCACTACTTCAGATTTACAGAATATTGATTCAGATTCCTTCTTCGATAGAAAGGTAAACAACCCTTCTCTTGAGATTTTACCCACAATAGCCATAGATACTCAATTTGCTAGGGCAGGTAACAATATCTCTTTGAAGAATCATATGTGGTTTTATTTGTTAAAATGTGTTCACAATTTATAACTACATTTGTTAGTGTATTAATCTTTCCACCGCATTAGATTGGTGATTAGGATTTGGCCAAATTGTGAAATTTTTCACACTGTAATCCGATGCATAACTCTTATGAGCAGGTTAGTTTACCAGACTTGGAGGACTTAGAACTTGACTCGGTGGGATCCTTCAAAAGGATATGGCACGATGAACTTTCCAGAAGTTCCTTTTGCAAATTAGCCACCATCACTGTTGAGAATTGCTCCGACCTACTCCATATCTTCCCTTCGACAATCATAGGGAGATTGCACAACCTGAAAAGTTTCTAGGTTGAAAATTGTCTATCCTTGAAATCATTGTTTGATTGTGGGTCCGTGGATTCAAATGTGAAACAAGCAACAGCATTGCTCCCCGCATTGAAAAGCATCGACGTTAAAAGCTGTCACTCCCTGGAATCGTTGTTTAATTGTGGGTCCCTTGATTCAAATGTGGAACACATAAATGTATTGCTCCCCGCGTTGGAAGAAGTGAGAGTGGACGACACTTGCTACCAGAATACCAATATTGCATGGACGACACTTGCCAGCGGAATACCAATATTCTCTACCTCTCCTTCGACGCTTACCATTTAAGGCTTTTTTATAAGAGCTATTGCTTAGACTTGATTGGTCCTTCAAGTGCGTGCGCTTGTGCCAATATACTGTGCACAACACCAATTGCACCCTATTGACGCTACTGGAAATATCTTCAGGGAGGCTAGAACTCACATTTGGTTGTGAATTCCAATTTGGCAGATGAGGGAATATATCTCTGTCCTTTCCTTCCTCGAAGTTCGCTGGCCACTGCTGTTCATAATGATATTTCAAAGATATGTTTCTCATTTCATTGGAACGCTCATGATAGACTGATAGTCATCTGCGTCAACAGCACTAAAGGAACACAACAGAAGATTATCGGGCAGACAATTATTACCGGTAGGGGGAGGGGAGTTGGTCACCAGCGATAATTTAGTCACCTATCCGAGTGCCAACAGTTCCGAGGACTAAAATGCCATGGTACTCAAACTTCGGTCATAATTGCCTGCTTCAATGATTCCATTCCTTGCTGTTGCTTTGATTATCTCATTACTCATATCCGAGGTCAATCGCTATAGCTAATCATTCTTCATTCAACCGAACTGCATATGCTCTGTTTTCCATTATGTACGAAGCAGAGGCTTGGAGCTGTTGCTACCATCTATGTGAAAATGGACCGTGATTGAGGTTGTATTAATGATTTGAACTTGCTGCATTTCCTTTGCAATAATTTGGATGTGAACCATTGCTTTACTTTTGTATCTAAGCTCCCTAGCCGAAATGTATACTACCTATTTGATGAAATTCCTGGACTAAATAAGTGTGTATTTGATTCAGGTCTTGACCGAGAATTTCATTCATTACTAGGTTTTTGATCAATTTTGGTCATATCAACCTGGTTGTGGTCTGTCTCTTCATAAAAACTCATAGACATTCCATTTTGAACTTGCTTTGGATTTGCTGGAACCCTGTCAATACATGCTGATTCACAATCATTGCAGCCCTGAGCTAATGTCCATTGATCCTTCATTTGATGCTATTCCACTCAAGTAAGCATGTGCAGTGACATAAGATTTTGTTATGGTGAATTTCGTGTTCGCTTGGAAAAGATATTTTGTCATGGATGAATTAAATTCTACTGGAAATTGATCCTTAGATGTTGACCATGGCTTGATATCCCATGATTGGGTGTGCATTTGATTCCACTTGAGGCTAGTTTGGTTATGGGATCATATATGTTCATGCTAGGAAAGTAATATGGTGAATCTCATGCCAACTTGAGGCTAGTTTGGTCATGGATTGATGCCATTTTGATCAAGTAGACTCATATGCGCTTGTGGGAAGATAGGGCTTCAATTTCATGTCAATTTGCCATCAAACAATCACGATTTGCAGTCTCGTATGCTCTGTTGCAATTCTGACTGCGTGCTGGAAGTCGTGGATTACGCACGGATTAGATGGATTCTGTCTTAGCTTGGTTGTCTTTCTTATTGCTCGTGGGTGAGTGACATCACATGTGAAAGTTTCTTGTCAATTTCACATGTTCAGATGGCGCTAGTTGGCTGTTAGTCCCACTAGAATGAAATCAAGGACTGCTTGTCACAACAGATACATATTAACAAAGGGTCTCAACTCCTAGGGGTCAACACTCGTGAATATTCACATTGGCTTAATTCCCTAAAAAAGCACAAACTTTAGGTTGACTCCGAATTCTGACAAACTTTTTTTTGGTCTAGAAAAAATCAACTTCCGCTCAAGTCCCAAATTTGACCCCTGTCTAATTGCCGTCCAAAATCACCATTGGAGGTCTGACGTGGCAGTTAGTTGTAAATCCATGTCAACTAACTACTCTCCAAAATGATGCTTTGTTGTTCTTAAAATTTGGGAAAAATTGAAGCAATTAGAGCTGGATTCTTCAATTCTGCAGACAAGAGTCTTCAAATTCTGCATTCAGGAATCTTCAATTCGTCGAACAGACTCACGCTCGAGAGAGTTGGTTTGTTGAGCTTTTAATAAACCAATTCTGAACTCTGCTGGTCTCGTGATCCCAAGGACTGGTGCTCGACCAAAGACAGCATCTTCTACAGGATCATTCTCAGTGAATCACCCGCATTCAAGTTGATTGATTTTGATTCTGGTTCTTCTGAATCGAGGATGGATAGCTATCTTCTTCAATGTCAAAGCTCATTTCAATTCATGGTTTTGCATCTCATGCGTTATTCTTGCTGAAAGATGCGAGCTTGATGTCCTGCTGGGGTTGGCGATCATGCACGGAAGAATTACGTCCAAATATTATTCTCATATTTTGCCTATCCGAAAACCCAATGGAATGTTGACTCTTCCGCATTGCACTGTTTGTCATGCATCGTTAAGCACTGCTGATGCGGCTATGTGTTTGACAAACTTTTTCGGAATGTATGACAGATGATGGCTAGAATGATCAGATCCTTCTTCATTCATTTGATCTTATTCATTTTGTACCTTCAGCTCTGTGAGGATGAAAAGTGCCTACACATATTGATTCGAGTCTTCTGAGCCATGGGTAGGGCGTTACTCATCCATCATTCTGCAGTAGATGACCCCTTGAAATTATTGTCCTTAAACAAGGATAACTGACGAGGCAAAAATGTCATTTTTGCTTGTGATTGACTTCTCTGTTGTTTAGCCAGGACTTCTTAGTCTCATCTATTGTATAACCTTGCTTCATAAACAATCAATTGAGATGAATTAATGTGTCTATACATGAAGGTGTCTATACATGAAGTTAAGATTTGCACATGAAACTACGTTGCAGTTAGAAGCAGATGCTGCCATCTGGTTCTAACTTTAACGACCTACATGCTTGGTTATAGCATCCAAGATGATTGAGTCTTGTTTTGTAACTCATCACCAATCTTCCTTACTAATGACAACTTTCTTGCTGTCAGTTTGGATCCTAGCAGTTGTTCTCATGGCCTAAAGAACCCACATCTTAGTTAAAAAAATTCTATCTGCGGATCAGCATAGATCCTGGCAGTTGAATGTAGAGACTAAAAGGGTGCATTGAAGAGAAAGAGAGCTTTTGACTGTTATTAATGGAGAATGTCTACTCGAGAAATTTCGCACTATTTATTTTTCACAAACCAACTTTTATTCTTTGAAAAATCTTTTTGCGATGTAAGACTATGTATGAACTCACTCACCTCAATTGTACTTGGAACGCAGTGCTTTGTCCACGATCTCCTGCAAATCTATGGCTTTCATATCCGGCGGGCCTTACTGTTCAACGGCAAGTCGAGTACATTAATGCCACGCGGGACATGCTGTGGTCCCTCGCTCGGAAGCTGGATCGTTGGCATAGGAGGAGCGGGGTTTATAGCCGATGGCAAGCTAAGCCTAAGTAGCAGGGGACAATCGGGGGTTCCTCAGTGCCAGATAGGCAGTTACTTTTTGTCCAGCGTGGATGCGCTTTCATGGAGAAAAAGATTGCGAGATAGCTGAATAGTTCTAGCATTTTGGAGGCGGTAGAGCTCAAAGGCAATATTAGTATAAAGAAATGGCGGAGGGTGTCCACTTATTTTGAATCGAAAATTGTATGGCCAGTTGCGGGCCGGGGGATTTGCTCTTCCGTCCAACAGCACCTTTGACCATCTCTTCAACAGCTACTTTGAAAATTGCAGTTCTGTAAAAAAAGATTCAAAGCTTGCTGAAGGATTCGGTTTCCGACTTCTTGATATTTTAGGAGCGTGGTCATAAACTACCAATACTCTGAAGAATTTTGCCAACATACGAATGGATTTATAAATGACCAACTTCTTATCAACATTGTAAGGGATTTAGTAATATCCATATAAATTAGATTTATCAATGTCAAAATAAATTAGAAAATTATGTATTTAAAAAAAAAAAAATTGTAGACGCGGTTCATAAGTTTTGACGATGTTATTAATTTACTTATGTCAGATTAATTTGTAAGTAACCTCTTAACCTAGTTGGTTAGGATCGCACCCTGAGATCCGAGATCCGGGAGATAAGGGGTTCAAAGCCCCTAATATTTATCTTGTCATTTATCCTGTCCCTCAAATTGAGGCATGCTTTCACTGCTGCTTTGATTCCACCCTTAAATGCATGCACTCAATTCGGGCTTACTCGACGTCAAGGGTGGCTTTCCTCCTGGCGCCCCATGAGGATCTGTTAATTTCTTTCGTTGACCGATATACTTCAATTTTTGTCCTAAATAATCTATTTTTCAGTATAGAATTTGCATATCATGGATATACATGTAATTTATACCTTTTTAACTATAATTTTTATTATATCCACAATCAATACAAAACAGCCTCTATCGTGACGCTACAATATTTATACATATATGCTAACTATCAGATTATGCAGGTTATTTAAATTTCGGAGTACATGGGTAAGTATATTTTATATACCATTGATTAAAATTATTTTTGTTTTGTGTGACTAACCGAATTAGGAGGTTGCTTTTTAAAGAATTTTGGCTGCTGTTAGTCGTAAAACAATTTGTGCGAATTTGGGACTAAATATATAATTGCGTATGGTCATGCACACATTAACATGACACTTCCAAGCTTTTTCAGCAATTCCTTTTTAATTTCTATTTTACTAGGTATCATATACTTGAATAAAAAGATATTCTTTACTTGAATAATATTAGCATTCACGTATATGAAGTCGCCCTACCAATCCAATTATATATGTAATTCAAAACCTACGCATTGTCACAAGATTAATAGATAGATGTCTATTTTATATCAATAAGGTGTCTAGAACTCTCTGAGCATCCAACTAATCTCCATTTGGTGTGATGGTCCCTCCATCTCACACACATCGGGTAATCACCGGAGACTCACAAAAGTGTACTCATGGGAGTGGCCACAAGAGAATGTTCAAGTGTAGTGATTTGATCACAAGCTTTGACAAGAAAGATAAACACACTTGCCACCTATGAAGCACGGACACGTTGCCCGTGCTTCCGTGTCGTGTTCGACACGTGTTGGAGCATGTCGAACACGTCAACACGCTCGGACATGGTCGGACACGCGGTCAACACGTGTCGGATTTCCTGACACGTGGTCAACATTTCTCAACACGTTTCGACACGCGTGTCTAGAAGACGATGGAGGGTGGAGGTGAGGGAGGGCGAGGGAGTAGAGACGAGGTCACGAGCGACGGCGAGAGACAGCTAGAGAAAGAGACGAACAGAGAGAAAGAAGAGAGAGAAAGCAAACTCCCTTAGAGTCATAATCAAAACATGACAGCGTCATGGCCTAGTGCGCTTGCAAAGAAAACTGATCTCGGGCCTATTTGGCTCGCGGTTTACTGAACAAATCTACGGGAACCTTCATAGATATTTTGATACGTATTCATAGATCATATTCATTATCAGGTGTAATTCCACTCCGAGGGCAGGTATTTCTTTTAGGGAATGAGCTTGACTAAAGTAGGGGCAAATCTTTTTCATTTGGGGCCTTATTAGTGATTCCCTCTTTTTGGTCCCCGGCCGACTATTCTCTCCATCGGTGATAACATAATTCGACGTTGAGTTTTGTCATCTGCTGTCACGGTTGCACCTCATGGAGAAATTTACTAGTTTCTTCTTGCTATTCATAACGACTATTTGACAAATCGATACGAGAGCATATTTATTTTTCTATATGTCATTTGTAGGTTAGGCTGGACGTTTGTCAATATGTACGTGTAAATAGTGTTAAAAAAGTCTCACACCAGATAATTGATGTGGTGCGAGTAGTTAATTTATCCGAGTTAATTTATAACTTATTGGCTTAAATTTTTGAGTTCCAAGTAGATATGTTGATAGGTTCAAATCTGGACTCTTTCTTGGCGACCACCCTAAACTCCCAATGTGTGGTGTTTGGTAAATATCTCAAGGAACTCAATGTTCATCAATATTTGGTGAATATCTCAAGAAAGAAATCTCGTGATCAATGGTTTCCGAGCAGCCTAGTGTTGTGGTGTAGCACCGCATTCTTGATGGCAATTCGAGATGAAGGTTGGCGTTGTTGTTGTTGTGACCTCACACGCAACAAAGTGGAGATTCACATGTGAATTAATGTGGAACATGCCTAATATTGAACTCACACCTGAGCGAGGGGAGATTGTTGAGTTGCACATTTGCATTGTATTAAAAAAGTCCTACATCATAGAATTGATATAATAAATAATATATCCTAGTTAACCTAAAACTAGATATATTGAATGGCTCAAACTTAAACTCTCTTTGGCAATGTCCTCAATTGTAGCTATCAAGCATCCAAAAGTTTTCGAGGTCAATAGCTTTTTTCCAATGGCATGCTTGAAAGGCAATCGGAAGGTTTGAAAGCAATGGTGCGGCTACATTGTGCCTCTCAATAGACTTTGTGAAGGTATCAAAGTGCAATAGACAATCAAGGACGGTTGTCTCGTAGAAGGAAGGAAAAATAATACAAATGATTCATGAACTTTGATCCATTATACAATGTTGTCTTTGAGCTTTTAATCTGTTTAACTTGGTTTATGAACTATTGTTAAATGTTCAGTGTTATTTTTGAACTTCTAATTTATTCAATGTGACCCTTGAATTATTGGTAAATATTTAATATAGTTATTTTGTTTGTTCACACAACAATATGACATAGATTATTATATTATATGCTGAGTTGGATTGTCAAAATTGATGAGTCAATATATCAATCTTTTATCTGTCTACTTTAAAAAAGGAAAAAAACGAATTAGGGACTTCAAATATCCCACGTGCAAATTTCTTTTCCTAATTTGAGATAAATATTTTATGTGAATAATCCATATATATATTGTCTACCATTCATATTTAATGGAATGGAAGTCACGTATTCCGTCAACTTGAATTAACGAAAAGACCACATTAAACAATTTGATATAGTTAGGGAATTAGATTGAACATTTATTAATAACTCAGAGTTCAGGACTACATTGAACGTTTACAAAAGTTTAGATACCATATTTAACAAATTAAAAGTTCATGAGTAATGTTGCATATTGAATCAAATTTTAAGGACAATTTTTGCTTCATTTTTCCTTATAAGGAAAGTGAAAGTAGGAACGTGCTCTTTAGTTTCTTTGCATCTTGCAAGGTGCTTCTCCTCCGTGAACCACCACTTGCATGCACGACTGACGTCCCACACGTTTTCCAGTTGTCTTGTAGATGTTTCAAACATATTTACCTTATTATTTGAAGAAGAATATCATGTCATCATAAACAAAGTACAAGACACTATTTTTTGTTGCATTAAATCTTTACTTATCAAAGGCCGGCGAGTTATTTCTTGATCGATGGGAGAAATGGGCCAAAAAATTGGGAAAATTGAATAGAACCCGGTATGTATTGATCAAATATTGTTCCATGTAAAATGACATGGGGTCGAAGTCGCATAAGATGCGGTGGAAGACTAAACAAGGAGCCGTAAAGGGTGGGAGGGAGGAGAGAGAGAGAGAGAGAGAGAGAGAGAGAGAGAGATTTCTTTAGTGCAAGATGATTCTTTCATATTTTTATTTTCCTTTATTTAAAGGTTCCAAAGTGAAGAAATGATATGATGGTTGAGGATTTTTTTTTTTTTTCTCATCTTTCAGTTCAAATACTTGGCTTCTATGATAGAGAATTCTTTTTCCCTTCATTTAAAGGTTCCAAAGTGAAGAAATGATGAGACGGTTGAGGAATTTTTTTTCTCATCTTTCAGTTCAGATACTTGGCTTCCATGATAGAGGATTCTTTTCTTCCAGCCTTGGGATTCTTCTTCAAATTATTCGAATTATTATTTTCTTCTTCAAAGTCATCATCTCCGTCCAAGCTAAATCCAAACCCCATGTCTCCCACCACGCTGACATCTTAATGAGCCACAGATTAAACTAATTCCTGCTGGTGAATTTCTCTAACTCAATTTTCTTAGAAGCCATAGCGATAATTGCATACAGACAAAATAACCCTAGGCTTTGATACTAGTTTTACGACTGATGCGCAAACAAGAACAAATAAATTGACTTAAGTAAAAAATAAATTGCATAAATAAAACCTGAACGCAGCGGATTTACTTTGTCCAATGGTAAAACCTACTTTATGGGGAAAGTTAACAAGATGGTTTCATGATAATCGGCGAAAAATGGATTACAACCGCTCAATTACACTCACTCATAAGTGTTTCTCAATCATAGAGTATCACAAGAATCAGTCACAAGAAATGAGTTTTATCACACCCTCAGCTCTCTCGGACGATGATTCTCAATAGTCTCTATGTCTCTCACAAGCTTTTATTCGTATTAAGCACACTCAACATGCTCAAAGACCAAACTCACCAATAAAATAGTTATATGCAAAGAAATTATCAGCCCGTATTTGATGACAACATTGATTTCATCTTCAATAATGAAAAGAGTTCTTGTGAGAAATTAATGTCCCTTGTTGCATCACCCACACTTCGACTGGCAAGAGTCCAATTTGGACTTCCTAATATGGCCTGAATTGCTTTGCAATTATGGCTCGAACTTCAATTCAATCGGGATTAACTTTGATTCATAATCAACACATCACAACGTCATGGCCGAGTGCACTTGAAGAGGCAGTTGATCTCAAGCATACTCGGCTTGAGGTTTACCAACCAAATCTACAGGAATATTCGTAGATATTTTGATGCTTATTCATGAATCATATGTATTCTTAGGGGTAGTTCCTCTCTGAGGCAGGTATTTCTTTCAGTTAATGAGTTTGACTAAGATATAAGTAGGTGCGAATCTTTTTCATGAGTGGCCTTGTAAGTAATTCCGGTTTTTTTGGTCCCTGGCCAACTATTTTGTCATCCGGTGACAACATGAGTCAATCTTGAGTTATGTTGTCTACTGTCGCGGTTGCACCTCTTGTAGAAATCTACCTGCAAGGTCTTTCATTGGTCCCTTCTCCGAGAACCATCACTTGTGCTCTCGGCAAGGTTACTGTATGTTTTCTGTTAGTTCTTGTAGATGTTTTAAATACATTTACCCTAATTTTAGAAGAAGAATATCGTGTCATCGGGAACAAAGTACAAGACACTGTATGTTTTGTGACGTCAAATTTTTACTTACCAAAGGCCAGAGTTATTTCTCGATCGAAGGGAGAAATGGCAAAAAAAAGCACAAAAACAAAAGCGACAATCCAGTAGGATATAACCTGCTCCATATTAACCCCAAATCCGATCTCGCCTATTTGGCGCATCGAAGTCGTAGAAATCACGATGGAAGATTAAAAGAGCAGTACAAGTGAAGAGAGAGATTGAAAGAAAAAGAGAGGCGGCAGAGATTTCTTTCGTGAAAGATGATTATTTCATATTTATCTTTTCCTGTTTCGAGGATACTTTTTCGCTTTATTTAAAGGTTCCAGGGTGAAGAGATCATGAGACGGGAGGATTCTTTCATTTATTCCCTTCATGTTGAGGATTCTTCCTCACCTTTCAGTTCAGATACTTGTCTTCTACGACAGAGGATTCTTTTCCTCCAGCATGGGGGATCCTTCTTCAAATTATTCTTTTCTTGGCCGAGGAAAAATGAGATGGTCTTCACCACTTTTCTTGGCCAACACCTTCGTATATATTTTGGGAGTTTCACCCCATCTCATTCAGACATCTGTCGCATTTCCTATCTCGAATTTTCACCGTCTTTCACTGTCTTCTTCCTGCCACTAAGCTCTCTCTCTCTCTCGTGTTCATTGTATTCATCCTATTGAACCTTTCCTCTTCTTCAGCCGCTTCGTTTTCGGGTTCCATCACTTCAGCCTTCCTCAGCATATATAAATTCTTAACTTTCATTTCTCTCCAAAGAGGAAGGAAAAAAAATCTGAAAGATAGAAATAAAAAAGCGGGAAAATGGCGGATATTGTTCAGTCTATAGCTTCCAAAGTGGCGGAATACCTGGCGGTTCCAATTGGTCGTCGATGCGGCTACCTGATATTCTCCAACAGCTACGTTGGCCAACTGAAGGAAGAACTTGAGAAGCTGGATGACGCGATGGTTGGGCTGCAGCGCTCCGTCGATGATGCTGAAAACAACATGAGGGAGATAAAACGCGAAGTTAACAGATGGAAGAATGATGCAGAGACTGTTGCCAACAAGGCACGCGGCATGCTGGATGACGAGGGAAGAGCCAAGAAAACTTGCTTCTGCGGGTGGCTTCCCAACCCAAAGGAGCGTTATTGTCTCGGCAGGGACGCGAGGAAGACAGCCCAGGCCATCCAGGCACTCATCCCACAAGGTAAATTCGAGAGGGTCTACTATGAGAGTGATCCACCGGGGCGTGTCGCTGGCACTCCTGATGTGAATTCGTCAGCTGGTGATGGGGTGACACTATTGTGGACTCGCGAGCTTCCGTCTTTCAGGGCATAATGAAAGCTCTGGATGATGAGAAGCTAAGAGTGATTGGGGTCTACGGGCCTGGCGGTGTGGGGAAGACTAAGCTATTGGAGGAAGTCGAGGAGAACCTCAGTAAAGAGAAGGGACCGTTCCACATGATCGTTAAAGCAAAAGTGTCGCAGATTCCTGTCTCGAAGAATATCCAAGATGAGATCGCTGACGCCTTGAAACTGGATCTGAAGGACGTGCAAAGCGAAAGCGGCAGGGCAAATCGTCTGTTGGAGAGATTACAGCGGGATCCAAGTGAGAAGGTTCTCATAATATTGGATGACCTATGGGGGGAACTTGATTTGAACGCGGTTGGAATTCCTTCAAGAGACATTAACGGGAAATGCAAATTGTTGCTCGCATCGAGATTTGAAGATGTGCTGAAGAAAAAGATGTCTGCCAATAAAACATTTTTTCTTGGAGGCCTAAACAACGACGAAGCTTTCGGGCTATTTGCAAAGACGGTCGGCAACAGGCTCGAAGACGATGAGGATTTGAAAGCAATAGCAGCTCAAGTGGTCAAGAAGCTTGCAGGTTTGCCTCTTTTGATTATCTCCATTGCAAAAACCTTGAAAGAAAGCCCTGTGTCCGCATGGAGAATCGCACAGATAGAAATAGATGAGTCAACTAAAGAAATACAAGAAACGATACTGAAGTTGAGTTATGGCCATTTGACGACTGAGGACGCGAAGTGCTTATTCTTGCTCTGCGGTCTTATTGGCGGGACCATTCATGTCGAACTTCTATGGGTATTAGGCATGGGGTTGGGCTGGTTTGAAAAAATTAATGAGACGATACAAAATTCAAGGGAGAGATTGAATAATATTCTGGATAGCCTCCGTTCCATTTGTTTGTTGCAGGATGGAGGCGATGATAAGAAAAATGTGACCATACATGATCTTTACAGTGAGGTGATCATCTCAAATGCATTTAGTGATCAGAATTGCTTAATTATTAACAGCGATTATGGCTCATGGCCGAAGGAAAAGCTTGAGAAATGTTGCGCATGCTTAGTGAATGTTGGCAATGGTAGGCGTGCTGAACTAATGTTGCGTCAGTTTCCCCATGTGAAGATACTTATGTTGTCGGAACAATACGATATGCGAGATTGCAGTAGAATGGATTTCACATATATGGAGGAGCTCCGAGCCCTATATCTTTGCTCCATGCATATCACCAGTTTACCTTCCTCGATGGAAATCCTCAGGAACCTCCGGTCATTAGGTATAAATTGCTATGTGGAGGATGTGGCAAATCTTGGCAAGCTCAAAGCACTGCGGATTCTCAGCTTCGATGGGTCTATAATTTCTAGACTGCCTAAAGAAATCGGGAAACTAACAAATCTGAGATCGTTGAATCTGAACCATTGCTACCGCTTAAGATAATCGAGCCTGGAGCCCTAAAAGGCTTAATCAACTTGGAAGAGTTACATATGAAGAAAAGCTTTGATCAGTGGATGGGCAAGCATGAAATACCCTCGAAATCGTGTCGTGTTGGGCTTGTCGAGTTGAAGAACTTGACAAAGCTAGCATCTCTAGAAATATCGATTTGTCATCCCATCATACTCTTGGAGGATGATGACCTACCATTTGAGAACCTGGACAAATTTTGGATTGACATAGGAAATATTGGGTTTTGGACCGACATACAAAGTTTTGGGTGGAGGGAAAATGAAGGTTTGACAACCATGCAGCTCAATCTGGAAGGGTGCGATAGTATTCTTTCAAGAAAATGGGTTAAGAAAAATCTGCAGAAGACTCAATGCTTATATTTAAGCGAGTTGAGTGAGTTCAAAGAGAGCCCTCATGAATTGTGCACCCAAGGATTCCGAGAAGTGAAGTATTTCAACATTAAAGACAGCCCCTCAATCAAGTACATTGCCGGATCATCCAATGGCCTCCCTCTCATTGCTTTTGGGAAGTTAGAGTATTTTTTCCTTGAAAATCTTATTAATTTGGAGAAGATATGCCATGGCCCCATTGCGCCAGAGTGTTTCAACAAATTGAAAGCCCTGAGGGTCAGACAGTGTGACCAATTGAAATACTTGTGGTGTCTTTCAGATGTGCAAAGACTTGTACAGTTGGAAGAGATTGAAGTGTGGAAATGTGACTCAATGCAATCAATTGTCACACACAATGCAGGAGAAGATATAGTTTCTACCAATAACAAAGTTGAGTTGCCTAATGTACGTCGTCTAGCATTGAATGAGTTACCAAATATGACAAGCTTTTGCACCAAAGCTGAAATCACTTTAAAGGATATTCCAATCCAGGTAATTTTCTTTCACTTTTTCCCTCTGTCAATTTGTCCTATTAGGATGAGATGATATTGGTGTTCACTCAACGTTAGTACATATTGCATTTTAACTTTGATTATTCGTACAATTTTATTCGCGTTTTGATTTACAAATGAAAAATCATCTCAAATAGAACACAGGTCATATTATAATTAGAGGAAGCTGCTTTCCACAACTATTTTTTTTTTCAACGGTAGATAATTGGACCGATAACTAGGGTTTCTACTATGACTAATTTATTATTTATTTAACATTTTTAATGAGTTGAAAAAATAGTAGTGTGATGAATGAATGAAAGCAAGAATGAATCTTGAATGAATAAATAAAATTCAATAATTTCAAAATGAAGAAAGCGACGTCTAGAGATTCAATAAATGGATGGCGAGCAAGAAGCGACGTTACAAAGAAAGTCCCCATGACTGTGCAGTTGTGCGGCACTAGCAGCATGAAAGTGGTGAAGATATCATCATGAAAATCAGAAGAGAAATTCATTTTTTTTTTTTTGTATTTTAGTTTCACTTATTTTCTCGTGAAAATAACTTGAATTGTAACAAACTCACCTTTAATGAGTCTCATTGTGGTGCTTTGTTAGGTTTCTTTGCCTCACTTGGAATCCCTGGTAATGGTTGGATTCCTTGCCCCAGAAAAGATACTCTATGGTGAACCCTTTATAAAAAACAGCGATATGAAATTGCTAAGGATAGAAGAGTCTAAATCCACGTCGAGTATTCCGAAAGATCAGATACTCAAGCTGCCAAATTTGGAGTCAATGAATATTCATTGTCGTAATTCATTAAATAATCGGTCCGAGTGAACGAAATTCAACAATCTCAAAATGAAGAAAGTGAGATTAAATGAATGAAAGGCGAACCAAGAGCCACGCAACAAAGAAAGTCCACCTAATTGATGTTTCACCTACATGCAAGTTGCAATTGATTCCAACACGTCATGACAACCTCACCGTGTCAACATTGTTCTGCATCCATCATCCCTTTCTTCAGCTACTAAGGGGATATTTCCTTCTCCATTCTTTCAGGCACGACAAAAAATATACATGTTCCCCACTCTGATCAATTAATTTTTGAATAAAATTAAGTTTTTGACATTCTTAAGAGACATCAAGCCCATTCATGCATTCAATATCCATTTGTTTCATTGAAAATTCATTATTGTTGAAAAAAGTTTTCTTGGTAAATCGTTTTTCTAGAAAATGAATTGTTTTATGTATTTGGTTCTACCGAAAACGTAATTTGAAAAGATATTTTATGATGTTTATTAACGAAGCGCAAAAATTTACAAAGTGAAGACAAAAACTGTTATGGATCCTTAATAGAAACAAGCCCGAATAAGTCATATTTACTTGTTCTTAATGAAAACCAATAAGTTAACAAAAAATTTATGAAAAATTGAACTTTGATATGATTTTGTTGTCAATTTTGAAGTTCAAAATAGAAAAAACAAAAGAAAAGATAACCAAATTATGGTAGTTGCTTTGAAGATGGGTAAATGATTTCAAAAGAAAAGATAAAAAATTATGGTCATAGTTTTCAAGATCAGCTAAAGAAAAGATAAAAAAAATATGATGACAGTTGAGAGAGAGAGAGAGAGAGAGAGAGTTGTGCGATAGTGTTGCATTTGCGACATGATAGTGGTGAGGATATCCTCATGAAAATGATCCCTTTTCACAGGGAATTCATTTTTTATGTATAGTCATTTTCTTGTATCCATGAGAAGTTTGAAAGCAATTTCCTAAAAATAAACTCACCTTTAATGAGTTTCATTGTGGTGCTTCATTAGGTTTCATTGCCTTGCTTGGAATCCCTGGTGATGGTTGGACTCCTTGGCCTAGAAAAGATACTCTATAGTGAACCTTCATTAAAATACAATAATCTGAAATCGCTAGAGATAGAGGAGTCTACATCCACGTCGATTATTCTGAAGGATTGGATACTGAAGTTGCCGAATTTGGAGTCAATGAAAATTGCACGCACTCCATCTGTAGAAGTAGTTTTCGACCTAGAGGAGCTAAAAGTCATCAAAGAAGTGGAGATTCTCTCTCGGCTAAGTACATTGCAATTATCTAAGTTACCAAACCTGCGGCACATGTGGAAACAAAATGTACAACTACAAGGAATATCGATACTTCAGAACTTGAAGAAGCTCTTTATCAAAAATACAGGACTATCATTTCTCTTTCCGCTGTCTGTGGCTAAATGTCTTAGAGAAATTAGAGACATTAAAGTGGTGAATTGTCCAAATATGAAGGCGGTGATTGTTGATGAAGAAGGAAGAGATGATGGGATAGATGATATTGTAGAGTTCCCATTATTGGAGCGACTATCTATAAGCCGCTGTCCCATGGAGAAATTCTTCTCACATCCTCATGGAACAAAAGAGTCAATAACCACTACTTCAGATTCACAAGATACTTATTCGGATTCCTTCTTTGATCAAAAGGTATGAATCCTTTCTTTAGAGCTTACGCCCATAATAGACACCCATAATAGTCATAGGCACGCGATTGGTGGGGCAAGTATTAATATTTTTTTGAAGATTTTTTTTATTTGGCTTATTAGTTAAAATGTTTTTATAATTTATAGCTACACTTGTTAGAGTAAGCCCATTGATGAAAATTCTATCCTCCACCGCATTAGATAGATTGGTATATGATTAGGCCAAATTGTAAAATTTTTCATAGCTACCATATAATGTACAACTCTTATGAGCAGATAAGTTTACCAAGCTTGGAGAAGTTAATACTCCGCTCGCTAGGATCCTCTTGCCGTGGCTGTGGGCTCGGCCTCGCCATTGCTGGGCAAGATGTATGGCACAATGAGCTTCCCAAAAGTTCCTCCGACAAATTAGCCAATCTCACCCCAAAACAAGATTTGCAATCACAAGGAACATCAATATTTCAAAATTTGAAGGTGCTCTCTATCAACAATACAGGGCTGTCATTTCTCTTTTCGGTGTCTGTGGCTAAATGTCTTAGAGAAATTAGAGAGATTGAAGTGGAGGATTGTCCAAATATGAATGCGGTGATTGTTGATGAAGAAGGAAGAGATGATGGGATAGATGATATTGTAGAGTTCCCATTATTGGAGCGACTATCTATAACCTACTGTCCCACGGAGAAATTCTTCTCATATTCTCATGGAAAAAATGAGTCAATAACCACCAGTTCAGATTCACAAGATACTTATTCGGATTCCTTCTTTGATCAAAAGGTATGAATCCTTTCTTTAGAACTTACGCCCATAATAGTCATAGGCACGCGATTGGTGGGGCAAGTATTAATATTTTTTGAAGATTTTTTTATATGGTTTATTAGTTAAAATGTTTTTTATAATTTATAGCTACACTTGTTAGAGTAAGGCCATTGGTGAAAATTCTATCCTCCACCGCATTAAATAGATCGGTATAAGATTAGGCCAAATTGTGAAAAATTTCATAGCTATGATCCGATGTACAACTCTTATGAGCAGATAAGTTTACCAAGCTTGGAGAAGTTAATACTCCACTCGCTAGGATCCTCTCGTCGTGGCTGTGGGCTCGGCCTCGCCATTGCTGGGGGAGGCATATGGCATAGTGAGCTTCCCAAAAGTTCCTCCGACAAATTAGCCAACCTCACCCCAAAACAAGATTTGCGATCACAAGGAACATCAATATTTCGGAATCTGAAGGTGCTCTCTATCAACAATACAGGGCTGTCATTTCTCTTTTCGGTGTCTGTGGCTAAATGTCTTAGAGAAATTAGAGAGATTGAAGTGGAGGATTGTCCGAATATGAATGCGGTGATTGTTGATGAAGAAGGAAGAGAGGATGGGATAGATGATATCGTAGAGTTCCCATTATTGGAGCGACTATCTATAACCTACTGTCCCACGGAGAAATTCTTCTCAAATCCTCATGGAAAAAATGAGTCAATAACCACCAGTTCAGATTCACAAGATACTTATTCGGATTCCTTCTTTGATCAAAAGGTATGAATCCTTTCTTTAGAGCTTACGCCCATAATAGTCATATGCACGCGATTGGTGGGGCAAGTATTAATATTTTTTTGAAGATTTTTTTATATGGTTTATTAGTTAAATTTTTTTTATAAATTATAGCTACACTTGTTAGAGTAAGGCCATTGGTGAAAATTCTATCCTCCACCGCATTAGATAGATTGGTATAAGATTAGGCCAAATTGTAAAAATTTTCATAGCTATGATTTGATGTACAACTCTTATGAGCAGATAAGTTTACCAAGCTTGGAGAAGTTAATACTCTACTCGCTAGGATCCTCTCGCCGTGGCTGTGGGCTCGGCCTCGCCATTGCTGGGGGAGGCATACGGCACAATGAGCTTCCCAAAAGTTCCTCTAACAAATTAGCCAACCTAACCCCGAAACAAGATTTGCGATCACAAGGAACATCAATATTTCGGAATATGAAGGTGCTCTCTATCAACAATACAGGGCTGTCATTTCTCTTTTCGGTGTCTGTGGCTAAATGTCTTAGAGAAATTAGAGAGATTGAAGTGGAGGATTGTCCAAATATGAATGCGGTGATTGTTGATGAAGAAGGAAGAGAGGATGGTATAGATGATATCATAGAGTTCCCATTATTGGAGCGACTATCTATAACCTACTGTCCCACGAAAAATTCTTCTCAAATCCTCATGGAAAAAATGAGTCAATAACCACCAGTTCAGATTCACAAGATACTTATTTGGATTCCTTCTTTGATCAAAAGGTATGAATCCTTTCTTTAGAGCTTACGCCCATAATAGTCATACGCACGCGATTGGTGTTCAAGTATTAATATTTTTTTGAAGCTTTTTTTATATGGTTTATTAGTTAATTTTTTTTTATATAATTTATAGCTACACTTGTTAGAGTAAGGCCATTGGTGAGAATTCTATCCTCCACCGCATTAGATAGATTGGTATAAGATTAGGCCAAATTGTAAAAAAATTCATAGCTATGATCTGATGTATAACTATTATGAGCAGATAAGTTTACCAAGCTTGGAGAAGTTAATACTCCACTCGCTAGGATCCTCTCGCCGTGGCTGTGGGCTCGGCCTTGCCATTGCTAGGGGAGGCATATGGCACAGTGAGCTTCCCAAAAGTTCCTTCGACAAATTAGCCAACCTCACCCCGAAACAAGATTTGCGATCACAAGGACCATCAATATTTCAGAATCTGAAGGTGCTCTCTATCAACAATACAAGGCTGTCATTTCTCTTTTCGGTGTCTGTGGCTAAATGTCTTAGAGAAATTAGAGAGATTGAAGTGGAGGATTGTCCGAATATGAATGCGGTGATTGTTGATGAAGAAGGAAGAGATGATGGGACAAATGATATTATAGAGTTCCCATTATTGGAGCGACTATCTATAAGCCACTTTGTCCCATGGAGAAATTCTTCTCATATCCTCATGGAAAAAATGAGTCAATAACCACTACTTCAAATTCACAATATACTTATTCGGATTCTTTCTTTGATCAAAAGGTATGAATCATTTCTTCAGAGCTTACGCCCATAATAGTCATAGGCACACGATTGGTGGGGCAAGTATTAATATTTTTTTGAAGATTTTTTTTATTTGGTTTATTAGTTAAAATGTTTTTATAAATTATAGCTACACTTGTTAGAGTAAGGCCGTTGGTGAAAATTCTATCCTCCACCGCCTTAGATAGATCGGTATAAGATTAGGCCAAATTGTCAAATTTTTCATGGCTATGATCTGACGTATAACTCTTATGAGCAGATAAGTTTACCAAGCTTGGAGAAGTTAAAACTTGAGTCGGTAGGATTGTCAAAAAGGATATGGCATGGTGGGCTTCCCAAGAGTTCCTTTGACAAATTGGCCGAATTCACCCTTGAAAAGTGCTCCAACCTACTTGATGTCTTCCCTTCGACAATCATGGGCAGATTGCAGAACCTCAAAATAGTTGAAGTTTCAAGATGTCCGTCCTTGGAATCGTTGTTTGATTTTGGATCCCTTGATTCATATACGGAACAAAAAATTGCATTGCTCCTCAAATTGAAAAAGTCGAGGTTTTAAGCTGTCCCTCCTTGGAATCATTGTTTAATTGGGGGCCCCTTGATTCAAGTATGGAGCACAAAATTGTATTGCTCCCCAAATTGGAAGAAGTGGCCATGAGTGGAGTAGGAAGGCTAAGACACATGGTGATGAGTGATTCCCAAACTGTTTTGGGTTTTCCTAATCTAAAAGAAGTCTATGTTCACAATTGCTCTGAGTTGAGATCTCTCTTCCCCAATTATACGATTGCAACTCTAAAGAAACTCAATACCCTGTGCATTCTCAAATGCGAACAAATGAAGGAAGTGGTTCCCAAGGAAGAAGGTGGTTGGTCCAAGGCAAAAGTGATAAGTTTACCTTCCTTAACTATTTTGGTTATTTGGCGATGCCCCAACATTAGAGCATTCATATGGAGTCCTACAAGTGCCAAGAGGCAGTTAGGTGAAATGATTGAAGAAAATGATGAATCGCTCCAACCGTTGTTCAATGATATGGTTTGCTCTATATCTTATTGTGATCATCTTTAATCTCGCATTATCATGTTTTAGAATGAACAATGTAATAATTTGTCCTACTTATTTTCCTTTCTCACATTATCCTCGTGCAGGTTACATTTCCCAATTTAGAAAAACTATATATTGGAGGTGTCCGATGCAAAGAGTTATGGAACAATCAAATTTCTGATGATTCTTTTTGCAAATTGAAATATTTTATATTGAAGGATTGTGACAATCTCCAACATATTGCCCCATCCCATATGTGGAAGAGGTTGCAAGACTGTCTGGAAACCTTAGAAGTGAAATCATGCCGTTCAATCGAGATCATATACGAAAGTGATGGGACGGTGGCAAAAAGTGGTAATTTGAGGACACTGGATTTGCGTGATCTGGACAACTTGAGGCACATTTGGCAGTACGACAATCTCCCAAACATCCCCTTCCTAAATTTGAGATACATAAAGGTTGTGAGGTGCTCCCGTTTGGATATGCTTTTCGCCACCTTCACGGCGAAATTTCTCGAGCAAATCGAAGAGCTAGTGGTAGGGTCATGTGAAGATATGGAACTAATTGCTGGCCATGAAGAATGTGAAGAAGTGACTGGTGAGACAATCACCTTCTTTGGGTTAATCACTCTTAGACTTTACAATTTGCCGAAATTCAAGAGCTTCATACCGAGAAATACTCAGGGAATTCCCATCCTTGGATGACTCGAGTAGAATAGAGCTAGACCAAGGCAACCAAAGTGCGGAGGAAAGTGAGGGGGAAACTGAGCAGTTAGACCGCGTAATTGAGGAGTTAGACAGCGAAATTGAGGAGGTAGACAGTGAAATTGAGGAAGAAAGTGAGGGGGAATAATTAGTTTTATGAAGTGAGCCACAAAAGTTTGTGAA
This sequence comes from Eucalyptus pumila, assembly GCA_016097595.1. Lineage (NCBI taxonomy): Eukaryota > Viridiplantae > Streptophyta > Magnoliopsida > Myrtales > Myrtaceae > Eucalyptus > Eucalyptus pumila. The sequence continues at coordinate 8,018,233 of CM027852.1, forward strand.
TGTTGCAACGAATGGTGTCTGACAAAACAAAATGGACGTGTCTGGTAATATGAGATTTTGTTTTTTTTCTTTTGCAGTCTCTTCTACACTTCCTGCAAAGTGTGTAACTGTTTTCTTGGCTATTCATTTCTTTGGTTTGTCTCCTGGGCTACAGTGACGAGTGGCCAATCATTGGACCATAAATTGTGGGGTTATGCTGTATAAATTCTAATCAAGTGCATTATCATGTTTATAAATTTTCCCGTAATATTAGAAAATGTATGTGCTATTATATTAAGTAATCGAAGTCATGATGAATTACCTCATGACAACCGTGGCAAGAGGAAGAAGGAGATCAAGGAGATTGCAATCTGGGAAAGCCCATGTTCCTCCTCCCATCTCTCTCTCTCTCTCTCTCTCTCTCTCTCTCTCTCTCTCGTGACTATTGATGGAGGCCGAAACTGTTTGAGTTTGAGGGACGGTAGTATGATTTCGAGTTCGACGAAGGTTGAATGTAAGTTGAAATTGGTGATAACAAGGAGTCCTTTGAGTGGGTTGAGTATTTGAATCTTCATGATTCTAATCAAGGTAAACTTCGCTCTGTTTCTCCTGGAGGTAAGGATCGAGTGCTTGATGCCGCCGGCGTGAAATCTGGAACTTACTGTCCTGATGAACTCATTCAGGTGCCCTTTACTGAAACACCTACCATATGTTTGATTGAATTCCTGAACGGTACTAGCATCCATATTTTGCAAGTATTCTTGCATTGTGATGATTATCTGGTAATGGCGTGCTTAAATTGAGAGTTCTCCAGGGCATATGGTATTATTTTCGTTGATGTTGGTTGAACTCTCCCGGTTGTGCTCAATGCTCCCATGATTGAGAATTTGAACATGCCGTGTTGGCTTAATTTACTTAGAATTATGTTTTCCTTATCAATCTACGATGTTGTCTATGGCTATTTTAATATTCAAGACAATGACCATCTTTGAATTGGAAATTGTGAAATCCTTCTTCGAAATGTGCATCGTTCTTGTGTACTTCAATGAATTCCTGTGCGGACTTCATCCTTTGCTTGATCTCGCGTGTAATTGGTTTCGTATGTCTGGATGATTTTGCCTTGCATTTCTCGATCCGTTCAGTGATACCTCAACCCCTTCACACCGCCAATGATATTCGGTTCATTTTTTTGGGCGAATGCATGGGCCTCTACCTCTTTGATTTTCTTCATTTACTGAAGATTCTGAGGTTCATTCCTCGATGTCATTTGCTTGTAACTTCTCTGTGAATGGCATGTGGCACCCCTCGACGGCCCCCGATCCGATAGGGTCGCCACAGTTCGCTTACCTTTCACATTCCCTATTAACATATTACTCGATACCATTTCAATTGTAGTAGGTCCATACAACCTGGGGGTTTACATTTTTTTTTTTTTATAGGTCCCTTGCACAATTCATAAAGCAGAAGCACATCCATCAACTCCCTTCCTTATATTCAGAAAACGATGCACACCAACTAAACATTTTATATAAGTCAAATCCGTACACTCTTATTTACATAACTTGATGGACATCATTAATCGATACATCAAAATACCATAGTCTTTCTATACTTGGCTATATTTCAAAAGATGACCGACATCTCTTCCAACATTCATATACTTAAAGTCCATCGATAAGTGTCGGCGTCCAAAAGTTCCTTCCTCTGCTATCCTCCTCATCGCGGCCATATCCAACCACTCAGACCATCTACTGGTGGCGGTGGCGGCAGAGGTATGTTGTCTAGTCTGAAATGTTAGTCCCCAAACGGGTGAGTACAACCACTCAGCAATAAAAGATTCATCAAGTTATATCAAGCATTACTATTAATATCCATATTCAAGTATGGTAGACAAAATAGGCAATCCATGAATGAGTATGCATCCCAACCATATAACTCTTCAATGCAATGACTAGTGCATTTCCAACAATAAGATGCATCGTGTCCAGCCACACAAGTCCCAATCATGGGGCCAAACTGTGATGACATGTCCCATTCCACGCCATACAATTTAGTCCCATAACTGACCACACTCACACTTAATATAATCGTTCGTTTTATCATTCAAAAGGTTTCATCCCCCAGAGGACCAATGTTTGCATCCTTCTGGGATTCCGCACCCAACCTGGCATCGCGGAAGCCTCCGGGCATGTATTCAAAATACAACCGGGCATCCAAAGGGCATCGACTCATTCGAACCTCTGGGCATCTCGCACCCCACCTGGCATCACGAGGAATCACTGGGGACCATAGACATGGTTACCCCTAACCTCCGGGCATGCATCATAATACAACCCCTCACCCTCCGGGCATGTATCATAATACAACTGGGCATCTCGACACTCCCGGGAAAAACCTCTGGGCATGTATTCATAATACAACCAGACATCCAAAGGGTATCGACTCATTCGAACCTTTGGGCATCCCGACTCCCGACTCCCGGGGCATTGTTTACCCGAGGGTTCAACGGTAACAGTTTAGCATTTTAATTCACAAAATATTCTCAAATGCTAAAACAAGACGTCTCATGGACTCTCTATCACATCTCAATATTGCACAAATATTTACAGCCATTACCATCATATCACATAGCCATTCAAAATACCTTCACTTTCGGATACTTTTGTAAAATTCAAGAGCATAATAGTCCAATTTTTACAATGCACAGTTCTGGTAGGAATTTTGAAATAAATACTAAATGGACTCTGAAAATTACGAAAGTTTGACACGTTATCAATGAGACCTAAAGGAACAAATTTCATGAAGAGCACCAAGTCAAATTCCATACACATCGAGAGTAAAAACTTCGGTATTTCTTGCTACAGTTTCTGTAAAATTTCCAGACTTAGCATTTCTGTATGAAAATCATTTAGTCGGCCAAATCTTGTCCATTTATGCTAAATTTTTTATATGTTACTCTCACAGATGTTCTCTCCAACTTTTGTTAAGACTTCGAAATCATATTTTGGCTAGAAAATTCCAGAAAAATCGAGAAATCACTGATGGTCATGCTGTTCTTGCGAAAACAGTTTACTAGCCTAAAGAGGACTCTTCCTAAACTTTGAGTTTCGATATCCAACTTCCACAGCCAAGATTTAGAAGCACGTTACACCATAATACAGCCTCTTTACTTCTCAAAAATTCACCATAGCTAAATCCTTGAGTTCTCATTTCAATTTAAACGCAAAATCCACCAGAAACTTGCTCCAATACCTCGGCCAGCTTCATCTCATTCATCACAAACAACATGCAGCTCCAAATCTCACATTTCCTCACATCTACCCACTCTTCACTAGATAAAACAGCAAGCAAAACATAGGTTGAAGAACTTCTACTTGCTTAAACTCTCTCACTCGGTGGCTGTCCGAAAATGGAGGTTCGGGGGTCGCGGCTTGACCGGTCGGCGACGGGAACCGGTGGCGAGGCGGCGGCAGCTCAAGCACGGCAGAAGGTGGTCCCTTCTTCCTCTTCGCCGTTCACCCACCTGCTGCTCACTCGCGAATTTCCTCGTTCGATATCTCTCTCTCTCGGTTCTGCTCGGTCACTCTCTTTAGTTCACTTTCACGAGCAGATTAGCTGCTGGTTTTGCTAAAAACCAGCCAACAAAGAGGGGGATTTTCGGTGGATGCATGCATGGAGGACAGGTGGAAGAAGCGTGTCTCCAGCTGGGTTTTCTTGACCTTCGCTGATTGCTCCACACGAAGCAACATGGCCTCCTCTGGCCTCGCTTCTCGATTACCATTTACCATGGCCGCTGGTTTTTACTTAAAACCAGTCAACTTAAGGGGAGTTTTTCCATGGTTTGGCCGCATGAAGGGCAGCTGGATTCGTACGTGTCCAGCATGCATTTCTTCCTTCGACACCTTGCTCCTCCTTGCAACGTGTCTTCAGCTATTTAATTAATTCTTTTCTTAATCCCAATTTGCTGGCCGACCGTGAGAAAGCAACGTGGCATCAATGGTCAGAAATTTTCCTCTCATAGTTGACTAGGGTGTCGACCAAATGGAGAGAGGTTCGGGCAGCTTTTGGGCGCGGACGATTCCTCCTTTTCCGCATGGGTGTGCATGTCCCTCATGCACGGCTGAATTCAATTTCTTCGGCTCAGAATTTTAATCAATAGAAGTCCAAAATTTTCCTCTAATTTCGTATACATTTTGGTGGTACAATTCTGTAGTGTCATCAAAGCAATTTGCACAACTCAATAAGGTTGAATGTAGTACTAACAATGACGAATTCCAATAGTAGCTTCATCAATCCATGACGTTTCATCATCATTCATTTTTTTTTTCTAAGATCAACAAAATATGGATGAGATTGGTCTCACTAATAACCTTATGTAAAGAGGCTTCTGACAATACTCTAGTCTATCCCACAATTGGACTTTTTTCTAAACGTGAGGTATCGGTCCATTAATGAAATAAAACTGAGTTCACACATGGTGCCAACGACACCATTCGACCGTACTTCCATAATCAGTCATGGTCATCGCATATCTGAGGGATGTCGAAATTCTCGGGTGCCACATGGCATGCGAGTCCCTGTCATACTGACATTCGATGGCTGAGTGCATAATGAGTTGTTTATGCCATGGCCGAATGTTTTGCTCGATTCATTGTCCACATTGCCGATTTGTATGCATGTTCAGTTGTTGCTGAACGAGTCTCATCCATGAGAATTGATTGTAGAATGTGGCTCAATGTTGTTTTCCTGTGTTACGTTGCTATGCGTTTCAGTTTTTGTAGCATGACGTTCTTTGAAAATGTCTCCGCTGGAGCCACCCGTGGGTAATTAGAATGCGGTCTTTAGCATTTGGTCCCAAGAGTTCCTGTTGTGTAAAATCAAAGTTGTTTCCAAGTTATTCAAGTCACATTAGCAATATATGTTGGATTCATGTCGACTCCATGTTGATTTCTTATAGAGTTCAATGTGTTTTTTGCATCATATGTGGGCTAGGATTGGATTTGATAGATCTTGGTTTCATATGAGGGTTAATTCGGTAGCACATGATGGTACATCGACATGTAGATGATTTCTCATCATTTTGTAGTTACTAGTCCCTATCTATCTAAATCATGCTCATGCATCGTCATTCTACTACTCGTGTTTCTCAATTTTTAGTAGTTGAAATTACCTCAATACCGTGAGCCATATTGCTTTAGAATCCAATGTGATTAATTTACATATTTGATCATGTTGTAATCGTATTGGGAAGAGTGGTGGGATTTTAGGATTTTGCCTCCCACCTAAGGAAATGTTTCGAAACTAGCTGTCACAACCAAAATTTCGGATGCACCACATAAAATTAGACTAATGGATTGTTAACCCTAAACTTAGCTCGGCTCTCCCAAGCCTATACCAATTCGTGACTTAGGTTCAAATATCTAGCATGCAAAAGGGAGTCGCCACTAATCAATTTAATGAAGGTCGATTAGACACCTAAATAAAATAATACTCGTACGAACCATATTTTGGATACGGGGACTTGGTTACACTAGACTTCTCTAATGCCCTTTAGGTACCATTTCTTTTATTTTTTGCAGGCAGCTTGGATTGATTTAAATATATTTTCCTAACACGTGAGGTGATCATACGGATGCACAAACCACCAATTTAATACTCAATAAAGCAATGAATAAATTGTAAACTTACCTTATATTAACGAAAGCATCTGCAACGTTAAATCAAAATTCACATCATCAATCCTAGATATGATTTCTCAACCACTCAATTTTTATTTTCAGCAACCACTCAATTTTTATTTTCACTTATTTAACAAGAATCATCATTTATGCAATGCGTGCTACTAATTTAATATGAAATGATATGATATGGCAATATCACCTAAACTATATGACATAAATAAACATGCAGTCTATTCAAAAGAAATGCAATAATTAAATGTGTAATCTAAATTAACCTAATGACTTAATTCTAATGACAGGCAATTTCTAATTAAATGAACCTAACAACAATCACTAAATGATGTACGTTTCATGAACCTAATTCTAGATGACATGACTTTTTTTGTATTTTTTTTATGAAAATTCGTAATTAAATCACTACAAAATAAAAATCTAACTAAAGTGAATGCTATCTATTCTAAATGCCTTCTAAACATGCATTTAAAAAAAAAAATAACTAACCTATCATGTAATCAATCCTAATCTACATGAATGCAAATGCAATTTTTTGTAATTTTGGGATAAACAAAACAATTAAAAGATAAACATCATGATCATCAAAAATGCTATCCACCATTTGAATCGAAATTCAAACTTGACTATTTATCGCTAATAAAATCGATAAATTGATCTTAAACCTTAAAAATCAAGATATCAATTTTACTCCTGGGTGAATAATTATTCCATTTAAAGCCTTATGGATGGGATTAAAAATTCGTGCGGTTGCGAATTGGATGCTACGATTTCAATTAGGCATCAAGAAATATTTCAAACAATGAGACAAAATATCAAAAACTAAATAAGATCAAATAAATCTACCTAAAATAAATCTCTACCTAAATTTGAAATTTTACAAAAAAATCCAATTGGTAGAATGGACAACGATGGAGGCTCGGCACGGCATGGCTCAAGGGCAGCGGCTGTGGTGATAGGTCACCCAAGGAAAGGTTGTTGCTAGTGGTGCTAAAGGACAAGTATTGCTCGAAAATTCGCTGGGATTGCCGGGGCGGTGACTGGATTCGGTCAAGGAAGACCTACAATAATAAAATTCAAACGAAAGCAAAATAACTGGATCGGTGGAGGTCTCGGGCACGTCAAGGACGCCTGGAAAATCTGCAAGAAAGTCGTCAGGTGCGGCCAAGCTGCATGCGCATGTCAGAAAGGGACGGGCTGGTGTTGCAAAATTGGCCGAGAAAGCTGAAGATCATGCAAGAGCAGACATGCAAAGAAGCATATGGGCTAGATTTTGCTATGGTTCAGAAATATGTATTTTCTCTCATTCCATATTGATCTCCAAGCATCGCCAAGTGGAGCCTTGTTAGAGCCGCCAAAATCTGATCGTTGTGAGCTTTCAACTATCGTCATCGGAGGCTCCTTGGCGTGTGATCATCCGAAGGTCGTACCTCGGCTGGACAGCAAATCGTCATGGACTCTCGGGACAGCAACTTCGTCATCGGCACAGCAAAACCAGAGCAGCGGTGTTGTCCTACGTAAGCGGAAGACGTCTCGTCCAGAGGGAGCGCGGCAAGAGGAACGTCCCAATGGTGCGGCCTCTCTGCCGTGCTATGGGTTCCGAATTGCCGGCCCTCTCTTTGTTGACTATTTTGTCCTATAGCCGTCTCTATTTTTCACGAGATTGTGGCCATCATGATGGTCAGATAATGGGATAACCCATGTGACCATCCATGATAACGATGAATTGTAAAAACAATATAGTGGAGTATGTGATTTGCTCGAAGAAAAAGGGGGCAGAAGCGTGAATGTGATGAGGGGAGGAGAGAAATATTGTAAAAAGTCTGAATTGACACAGTCGCTTCTCTCTCTCTCTTTCGCTACCTCTCACACTTTTTCTCTTTTTTCGTGAATGAACGCGCTCTCCTCAACGTGGCCGCTTGTATAAATTGTGTGGCCCCAAAAATCTACGTGAACAATCTAGGGTTTCAATTTTTCCAAATCAATATCTACAGAGATTTTTTTTCCAAACGCAATATTTATTTTACCGAACGCAATATTTACTTTTCCACTTGCTCTATCCGAAAAAGAATTCATCATATCTCAAAAAATTTCAAATTTCTATTTTCACAAGATAATCCTTTATCATTAAAAAAAGGGAGCTTGCACCAATTTGCTTACTTTGTGGGCTTATCCACCTGCCAAGTTAAGGCTCAAAATCATTAATTTGAACCCATCCATCACCGGTCTAATAAATAAATGCAAAAACATGCAAATTAAAAATAAATGCACCTAAATCTATATGTTATGCAATTAATATTTTTTTAGAATTAAAATTAACCTCTATTTTTTAATGCGATAAATGATTAAATGGGTCGCTAAAATTTATGTGTCAACACTAGCCAAAGGAACAACTTTACCGTCTTGGCTCAAATGGATCGGATATTGCATTAGGTGGCCTCTCATTTCCATGGGATTATGTTGGTCCTCATCTACATAAGCCCTCCAAATCCGTTTGGCTATTTTGTTCACCCTCTTCATGCATTCAGTGCTTTGCGGCTTCCCTGAAGCTGTCCTCTAAATCTCCCAAGTGCTCCACCCGAAGCGACATCCTATAACCATAAGCCTGCATAGCATCTTTAAAACATTAATAGTCACAAGCTTAAGTTTTTGATAAATGTCGAAGCACTCGCTGGGTGTTCAGCTAGTACCTGCTATTAAATAGCTGAAACCACATGGAAATATGACATAATTGAACTTCATACACAATTCCATTGTTGTGCCCTTTGAATCCAAAATCAGTGGCATTAGCTAATGCGCAACTCTCAGTGGGGCCCACATGCACTCTACATCACGCAGCCCTCCGCAGAATTCTCTGCCTCTCTTCCTGTCTCTCTACATCTAATCAACTGAGTCGCTTTCCTTTTCAGCTCAGGCTTGGCGCGCTCTGCAGCAGAGGGGGCAGAACAGAAACAGAGGACCTTCCAACACGGAAAAGGAGCTCAGCAAATTCTCTCTAGCCCTCAGTTATTCCTTTGATGTTCATTCCCTCTTCATTGTCCTCTCCGTCACCCTCCATCCACCAACAGCCGCTGCCACACCTCCATCGCTGGCCACCACAGGACATGTCACGCTGAGAAGGGGCAAGAACAAACAGCGCTGATTAAGGGAACTTGGGTGATTTTTGAGCATTTATAAGGCTGAGAAGAACAGAGGGCGAGCTTTAATTGACACCATAGACTGATGCTTCAACGAGGATTATCACCGTAGACAAATGATGTGGACAAACATGAAGAGATTGTTCATATGGAGCTGACTGAATAGTGATGGCTTTGTTCTTTTTACTGAAGGCAACGGGAAAGATAAAGTTGGAGTTTTGATTTGGATCCCTCTTCCTTGGTGGCTCTTATACCATGGAAATATTTCTATTATTTGCAAGTGAGAGGGAGAGAGAGAATCAACAAATACTACACCTTTACTCAATAGCCGAATAAAAGAGTATATAGTAGCTCTACTTATAAAGATTGAGAGACATTAACAAAGCTCCGATTACCTTATTTGTGACCACCTGCTAGTTGCCGACTAATATTCATAATTGTACTTCAACACAAATCACAATTGGAGCAAATACTTGATAGTGTTTTTGCAGGTTTTCCCAGGATGTTACTGCGTCACTTTCAAAGAAGTATACAAAACTGTACAAGGAAGGAATACGGAATTCATACTTCAAGTGGAGAGTTGTGGCAGCCTAGGCTTTTTTTGCAGTCTTACCAGTCTCTCTTTTATCACTTTGTGACAGCTTCTAGTTCTACTGGTCTAAATTCATCGGGAAAAACGTTCGGCCTCTGGGACGTCAGCACGATGGTATTTGCCTGTGTTGTTGTCACTATCAACTTACGCCTTCTTTTGATGTGTAATACAATTAAAATATGGCATCATATAGCTGTCAATAGGGGTGTCAATGGGTCCTGAACATAAGGAAATTTTGTTAATACAATTACAAATGTTTCTTAATACTGTAAAATGAAATTTTTAGACTGTTCGAGTTTCTCCATTATTGTCAGAATCACAAGCAAACGATCTTTAGGATTCTCCCTTCCAAAATTCGTACCCATCCCTAAACGGAAGGTAAGGGAGGGATGTGATGATAACAGACTTCTGGACTCCTTCCGGACGCCAAGAGTATCGCACGTTTCAGAGCAGTAGGAAAGCAGCTTACGTTAATTCTATTCGTGCATTGATGGGCTAGTTCTAGCCCAAACGCAAAGTCCTAAATGCTTTTCTGGAAACGTTTTTTTTTTTTTTTTTTTTTTATCTTCCTGTTCATTGTTTATTGACAAAGCTTGCTTCACAAAGGAGGCTCACCTTTTATTCCCAGCCACGCTGCTCTTTTCTTGCATTGCGACTGCTTATATGGCAGCAATAAGGAGTTCCTTTGCCTGTTCATTAATTCTCTGGCAGCTTTTTCTCTGGTTGAGTGGGAGATGTGTTAACTGTTAGGTTATTTTAGGTGCTACTCTGGGAGCCATCGCTAGCTGCATCCCGAAGTTGTTTGAGGATGACAAACTGACCGTGCCTCTGTCGAAAAAGTCGGGTGGTTCATTAGGAATTGCTAAAAGTGTGATCGTTGAAAGCACCTCATTAATTGAAGAAGGAACATTTTCTCAGATTTTTATAACTGATTCCAACCGTGTCCTATGATCCCCTTCCAACACAGAAGTAATTATGGACTCGGCTCGGTCCTTGCATAATTACCAGCGGCTCTGTACTCGATCATTCCGTCTTATGCAGGGGAAAGGCAGAGGATATCTGTTGGAGCAGTATCCTATTATATTCTGTAAGCCAAAGCCGCTGCAAGAATCGCATATAATCACCTTAACGATAGACCAAATATCTCACGAGGAGCTGATGAACTTGGCCAAGTTTCTGAAACACTTGACTGCTGGGATTCGTCTAACCGTTCTTCATACCATCATCGCCGTCTCATCATTCTCGAAAACCAGCTATATCCCACGCTTTTTCAGCGAGAGCCCAGGAAAGTATGGTGGGTCTCGCAGGACAATATCTATTCCTGTCTCCTTTGAACATCCGAACCATTGGCTTGAATTATGGATATCTAATCTGGTAAAGCTGGTCTTCGCTTGTGTCATTTAATGTCTGACGTGTATCAGATCTTCAAGCCTGAGAAGCCTTCCTTTAATGTCCTCGATTGCTGGTAGCGGAATGTTTGCCCGGTTTGCACTGTCCATAGAGACAACGACAGCAAAAATCATTCCCTCTAACCTCGCGGTTCTTCTTCGGAGCAGGAAAATGAGGAACTTCCTGACAAAACCATCCAGGAATCTCACTCCCAGGGACACTCGAGTTGTGCAAATGCTTTAGAGCAACCTGAAATTTCTTATGAAAAAACACATTTAAGGTCAAAACTTTCTGCATTCATGATTGAAGATACTGAACAAAGGTGGAGAAACTGAACTGATGATCTTCATCCATCTTTTTGCTACAGTTCAAGTAGTTTTCCCAAAGAGTTATGAGTGATCTTTTTCACCTTTCAATTATTCTTTCCCAAGAGTAAAAGCCTCAGAGATTTCAATACCCGGAGACCAGTGATGTCAACTAGATTGCTGTAATCAGTAAAATTTAGCTCGGAGATGATGGCCATGGTGGCGGCCGACTCGTTGATCGCCTCCGGAAGGCGCGGTGCTATCTCTTTCCCTTGCTCGAGGCCTTCTTCGTGGTAGAGGCGATCCACGATGCAGTGGCGGGGGGTGTCGTGCCGCAGCGGAAGCGAGAAGAGAACATAGCGTCGTCCTCTTCGGGATTGTCCGTCAACATCTTCGCTTTTTGGCTTCTCGATTGGCCTTACTTAAGAGTCGCCGGTCTTTTGACAAAGGTGGTTGTTGCAGAAATTGAAGCGCCACATAATGATGACCAATGAGCAACGAGCACCTTGCTGACGGATTCGTGTTCCCTTTCAAAAGAGCGATTTCCACAGTATGGGAAATGTCATGTCTTAATTTTTAATTGACAAATCAAGGCATTCACATCAATTAAAGGGAAAATTATCTAAAAGCTTCTAAACTTATTAAGGCGGTCAATTATCATAAATTAATTCTAAACATTTCAATGGTGATAATTTAATTTTAAATATTTTTTCTACTATTTTTACCATAAATGTGATGTCTCAGTCAACGCTGACTGTTCTACATAAAAAAAAATTGATATTAATGTGGTCAATTGGGTTTAATTTTTTAAAAAAAATTATTTTCTTTTCTTTTCTTTTATTATTTTCTTCACAAGGCCGGCAAGTGTTGCCAACCATTTTGGGAAAGTGGCGTTCAACTTATTACCACCAACAGCGCAGCAACAGGCCTTCAAATTTGTTCCCATTGAGGTAAAGACTTCTCAGGATGGCTCTTTTGCCGAATGTGAGTGAGATTGTGCCAGAAAGTCCATTTTCTTGCAGGTCCAGCACTAAGAGGCCGTCGCTGATCTTCCCCAGAAATTGAGGTATCGTTCCAATGAGATTGTTACAAGAGAGGTCCAGAATTTGTCTGTCCTTCATTTCAAAAAGAGAGCCATGGATTTTGCCAGTCAATTGATTGGTAGCCAGAGAGAAGATGAGAACCATATTTAGGAGCGATGGAGTTTACAGCGGCCCTTGGATCTAGTTCATATTCAGCTGGAGAACTGTTAAGATTTTTCTATGAAACTTGTTTCGAGCTAGTGAGGAAGTTGTGAGAGATATTGAAATAAGACTAACTCAGCTCAGACATGCCACATCCATGACGGGATATCACCGTGGATTATGTTGCCTGGCAGGATCCATTCCATGCTGGTTGAATATCTCAAGAAAGAATGTAGGGTTCAGTAACTTTGCACCCAAAAAGACCGACTTTTCGGAGTTTTGGCAAGACATGCTTGACATTTTTGCTATTGGTTAGAGATCGAGATCTTTTAGACTTTTGAGTCTAGATAACAAGTGTAGGTCTCAAAAACTAGTCAGGTTATTGGCTGAGATGCTCAGGTGAGGTTTGTAAGTTGAAAAGCTGAGGTCGGCATGACCCCATGCAACTGATTACTACTCAGGTTAACATGGGCTAACGAGGGTGCAGCAAGGAACTTGTCTATGTGACCGCTGAGCCCATTGTTACTCAGGTCTACTCATCGAGGATGGAAGAGAGAATGAGGTTATTAGAAATGTCAAGTTGGGCAAGATTGGAAAGATTCTTTAAGCTTGGACTCCAAGCGTCTTGGAGGAATAGGAACTGTGAAGAGATTATGCTAGAAACCTTGTTGAAGAAGTCGTTTCTTGTTGTTGAAGATATTGGGTACTGGACCTATGAAATTGTTGGAGAGAAGATCGAGCAGAGTGAGCCAATCTAGGTTTGACTGAGTTGGAGGAACATGCCTCCCAAGCTCATTGAATGAGAGTTCCAAACATTTGAGTTGTGTTATGCTACCGAGTGACGATGGAGTAGAGCCCGTGAAATTACACTGGTTAAGCCAAAGTATCTCCAGAGAATGCAAATCGCCTATGGACTTTGTTAATGCTCCAGAGAAATCTATGGAGGACAAGTCCAAGTCCAAAACCTTCAAAGAGCTGTAAAGTAAACCAAAAGCTCATTGTTGCCTAATAGATTGAGACATGTCAACATGTCAGCTTTGGCAAAAGGAAAATGTTTGCTGCCTATGTGCCGCGCGATTGACTGGAACTGGGGCTGAGGACTTCTAGAGATAGAAATAGATTTATTATTAGAGTCACATCAATGCCCCAACATGTTTAGCGCATCAAGGGAACTCTTTATTATTCACTGATGCTCCTCTTCATTTCACATTATCATTTATGGCCTCTTGAAAATGTGTCCTTACATAGGACGATAACTATACTAAAAAATAGTTATATTCCATCTACTAGTGTGTTCCTTAACCTGGTCGTATTAAAATTTTTCTCTATGGTGTATGTCATGAATTGAGTAAGTACTTTTTTAAACTCAACACTTCTAACAATGAGTTAATTTATTGGTCTCAACAAAAGGCACTCAATTAAAACCTCCTTAAGTTTGAACCATTTTTTTAGAGAGATATTTTTTGAATTAGTCAATAAAAATTAGTCTCGCGAAATATAATTATATGACCTTAATGCATGTTATGGTGACTACAGAGTAGAGAAGAACTTAATGAACTCGAGTTTTGGGCACAATTAAAGACAAATGGTATCGTCAACCAAATCACTTGTTCACATACTCGAGAGCAAAATTCTATCGCTTAGTTATTTTCAAATTTTCTTCTCTGATTTGGACACGTATAACTCCTTAAAAAATAGCACTTGACTCCACAATAGTCAAGTGAGTCAACAATTTTAGTATTATAGCAGATATTAATATTCTCAACCATTCCTTGTAGGCTAGTCTCCAGTTCAGTCATGTTTACCTTCAACCTTTTTTTTATTAATATTAATATTCTCAACAATTTTTGGTACCAAAAATATCGTCATACGCAGCACCAAGAAGTACGAAGGTATTTTTGATTCCCTGGGGCCCATCACCGATTTTCCCTTTCTCCCTGGCAATCGGTTTTGAGAGCAATAACCAGAAGGACATTTTCGTCATTTTAAATCGGGCCAATTTCGTCATTTGATGAGAGAAATATAAAAGGGAATTTTTGTTCTTCGTCATTTGACGAGGAAGTTCTGGATTCTGACTGATTCTTCTTCGCGTCCGTAACCTCTCCCTCCCGTCCTCCCTAGCTTCACCGCCAGCCGCCAGCCGCCAGCCGCCAGCCCCCAGCTCCACCGGAAGCCACCGCCGGCCGGCCTTCCATCTCCGACCACGGCAGGCGCACGAAGGAAGGCACACACTACGCGCACAGGAGAAACAAAGCTCGATCCTGGAATCGGAACTTCATTTTCGTTGATTCGAGCTTCACCAGAGGTGAATCAACGTCGATTCCAGTGTTCATGACTTCGGTTGCGGGTTCCAGTGATCGTCTGGTTGCAGTTCCGATCGTGTGCTGTCCTGACCGCGAGGCGCTCCTTCGGCTCGTTCTTTCGCTTCAGGGATCGGTGGAAGGTTGCGGTAAGTTCGAACCGCATGGAAAAGGACGCCCCGGCTCAGTTGACTCCCAACCATCACTTCCGAATCTTCTCTCCACCGACTGAGCTCTTCCACTTCTTGCTCTATATCAAGCTCAGGAGTCGTCCTCGCGTCTAATGAATGTACGGATACTGCTCAGGAAGTGTTCGATGAAATGACCGAAAGACTCTATCCGATATTTTGTCCCGTTGCTGGCCGTTAGAATCAATGCTATAGTGAGGCTGTGCTCGCTGTCTGGAAGTCACTGAGCCTCCACCAAATCATCAGGTCGTCTCTTCTCCAATTAAACTTTGTTATTGTTGTCGGTTTGTTATAGACTCGCCTCTCTTGATCTCCGTTCAGTTTTTATTCTTTTCGCCATTCATTTGACTGCTCCGTCCGACCTTTGTTTGGTCGTCGTGCCAAGACACTTCTCGTCACCAAAAGCCAGAAGCGGGACTGCAACAGTAGAAGCCAAGGAGGTGCGGTTGCGATCGCTTTTGATAATACCGGTTGCCTTCTTCGGACCTTCCTCTGTGTGCACATTCGAGATGGCCGGAACGGTATTTACTCGGGAGGTTATACGTGCTCGCTGAGGCCATAGCTTTTCGTGTCGGCCAAAGCTTATTCTAGGATTCCATTTATAGAAAGGCTCTGTCGATATTTGGTCCTAAAGTGGTGGTGCGATCAATTGTCTTTCGCATTTCAAGTTGAATCATGAAACTCCACGAACTGGACCCCTGATTTTTTGCTGGAATGTGTTGGAATTTGCCTAATTTTTGTCGAGGTGTTGCCATAAGATTATTGTTTTAGCTTTGCTAGATTTCACTAAAAGTTGACTTGGAGTTGCCGTAATTTGTTCAGAGTTGTTGAAACTCGCTTGAATATGCTGGAGTCGAAATAAGTTAGAATTTAGCTTTGCTAGATTTCACTAAAAGTTGACTTGGAGTTGCCGTAATTTGTTCAGAGTTGTTGAAACTCGCTTGAATATGCTGGAGTCGAAATAAGTTAGAATTTTGTCAAAACATGCCCGGAGTCTTTAAAGATACTTTTCTAGTTCACCAACATGCAAGACGACATTTTAATGCCATGACTCTCCTCAAGGGCGTCCCATATATTAGACCTCAAGGATTTTCTTGGGAAAATCTATTGATGCTGGCGAGAAGAGGAAAAATGGGTGCCATGGCAAGTGACAAAACGAGAGAGAGAGAGAGAGAGAGAGAGAGAGAGAGAAGAAAAGGTGGCGAAGCTGCTGGTAACTTTTGTTTCATGTACTCAGTAAAATCTTTAAATAACTTTAAATAAATAAAGTAACTTCCTTGGTATCCGTAAGTTTCAATGTTGGCGTTTAGGTTTTTTTTTCTAAATAAATTGTTTGATTTCAATTACAAGTCTTGTTTCCCTATTCGAGTTTTCACCTGTTGATGTTGATGAAAAATTTCGCATAATTCTGGAAAAAGTCGATCGCACGGCTAATTTTTCTTTTTTTTTTTTTTTTTGTGTAGCGGAACCGCTTTGGCCGGTAGCCGCCACGTAAACCCCAAGGTGTTGATAGCAGGGAAACTTCCACCCCGACGATACGCGTAAATCACCACACAGCGCTTCAGCCTCCCTGCTTCGCAGGGGCTTCGAACCTTGGCCTCCACCAGGGAGAACAAAGGATCTACCCTCTACGCTGCAACGGTCGGTGGTCACGGCTGATATCTTTATTGTGTTGATTCTCCCAATTATTTTCGATGAATTTGTATAAAAATTGAATCAGAAATCTCATCTTCTCACTCCCTTTATTTGGAGAGATCTTTTTGCACTCCTCCATCAGGTGACATGCTGCTTCGGTTGCTTCCTTCATTGTTCCTCTTAGAACATCATAATTAAACCGAGCAAAACATGGTGCACAGACTATATAGAATTGCAGAAGAATCCATCTCTATTTTCTACAACTTCATAGCACATAAAATATCTAGTGCTTTGGCGACATCCCAATTCTAACAACACCCAGAAACCATTGCATTCCAGGAGCCTGTATCTCAGAACGGCGTATCATCAAACACCTGACGAGCATTACCTAAGTAATCAATTTGAGCATACGTGTGAGGCTGAAGCTTGTGGATCTGGGCTGGGTGTGAGATGGGCATGGTTTAATGGGTCGTATCGAACCGAAATGCTTGGGTGATGGGGCCGAATTTATCCTCTTTTATTCATTATCATTTTGTGCCGCGGTACTTCCCACTCCAATTTTGGCTTTGATGCTCTCAGAACACATTTTTTTACCACGTCAGTCACTCGTCTTCTCTTCGAAACTGTCTTTCTTTGTCTATCACAGTCTACTGCGGACATGGATTCCAGAAGAAGTTTTACTTTTAAAAATAGTGGTTATTAATGAATTCACAGATGTAATATTTAATTTGTTTATAGTTTTTG
The DNA here is from genome assembly GCA_016097595.1 of Eucalyptus pumila. Taxonomy (NCBI): domain Eukaryota; kingdom Viridiplantae; phylum Streptophyta; class Magnoliopsida; order Myrtales; family Myrtaceae; genus Eucalyptus; species Eucalyptus pumila. Next base: position 8,035,379 of record CM027852.1, read on the forward strand.
CTCATTTGCAAGCTTCAAGAAATTTGATTGATGAAATATTTATTTTATAATAATTGTTGCATATTAGTTCTCCTCCAAGCCGACACAAATATATAACATAATAAAACAATTATTGTTTTAGAGCCGTGTGTGGGACCTTCTTTTATAAATTGCGTATGGCAAAGGCCGTCCCAATATGGGCACTTAGTCAGGGCGAAATAATTAGTGGTTTCCTATCGCCGCACCTAGACCTAAGATGGGTGATAGGACCTGCCATGGCTGCACATAAAAGTTTCATTAAGTGGAATTAAGGAAGGAAAAGCAACGAACGATAGCTAGAAACCTCACATGCAGCCTGGAACCGACTATCTAAGAGAGCGCTGAAAATTAACATGGGCAGGTCCTTTGCGGTTGGAGATTCAATGGGAAGCATGGTTGGAGTGAGTCGTGGTGAGACTGAAAGGTTAATTGATAAATTTGTGAAGGAGGTCAGTGATAAACGCAACCATAGATTGCAATTTGCCATTCTGAGAAGTGCAGCCACTTATCACTAAGTGGAAGGTCCTAAAGGCACATTATAAGCACATTCGGATAGAAAATCAAGTGACAGACTGGATTACTAAGGCTCATTGTTGCAAAATCCCTTCTTGCAATTGGGTCCCTAATCTCCCACAAGTTTTATCAAACCTTGTTTGCTTTGAGGCTAACAAGTAATGAAAGCAGTTGGTTTCCCGGAAAAAAAAAAAAAAAAAGATTAGCAAAATAAAATAAATATTTTGTCATTCTCACACACGTAGCTCATGCATGATCTAATCATTGTCTTACGGCTAAAGCACCTAGCTAATAACAAGGTTAATATACATAAATATAAAATTATTTTCTAAATCTCTCACAAAACTTAAATATTATATTTAAATCATATTCATCCCAAATCATGGAGTTTGACTCTAAAAATGATTCAAAATTTCCAATTATTTTTTCTCTATACATTTACAAACTTCTTCTTCTTTTCCAAACTTTTTCCCTATAATATCTCAAGAAAACTGGCCTCAAAAGATTGCATGGCCAACACTTGCCAACAAAATACATATACTCTCTCCCTCTCCTTCGACGCTTACCAATTTCCAGGCTTCATTTATAAGAGCTATAGTTTAGACCTAACTAGTCCTTCAGGTGTGTGTGTTTGTGCCAACATATTGTGCACGGTACCAATTGCGAGCTACTCAATCATGATGCCTTTCCTTCCTCAAAGTGTCCATTGGTCACTACTATTTAGAATGATGTTTAAAAGATACATTTCCTATTTCATTAGAATGTTCATGATAAATAGATAGTCAATTTTCATTACTAGTTATTTTTGTTCCTTTGTTTTTAGTATGTTCTATGATTGTTTCTTGCAGTTGCAACAACTTGACATAGAGGATAATACTTACTCTAGGCAATTGAATTGGTGACAATTGTTGACTACGCTTGACCCTGAATTCCCACTTTCTGAAATAAGTATATCTTTCATTGTAACGTCCAAATGCGGACTTCTTTGTTGGCATGACAGGGTATATGGCGCACGAGATGGATGAAACGTTGATAGATCGACGAGTTCTAGGGGCAAATCGTTCCAGTCCTCATTTGTCTCTTACTGGATGTTTGTTTCTGTCAAAGAATAGACGATGCCGATCCTTGCTCTGTTGACATTCTGTCCATCATTTTATCGCTTCTTTCCATGGAATATGATATATCTTGTTTAATTATTTTATGAGGGGAAGATCAAGCGGTTTAATAATAAACATTTATGATTAAAGACAATGAGTGGACGGAAGGATTAGATGAGAAGAGGGGAGAGTTTTTATCCATTTACCTCTCTGTCATTCGTCACGGATTCACCCCCTCCCTCTCATATTTTCCTGGTCTCCGTCACTATGTTATGTCTATTTGTTCATGGAATTTCATTCTTGAATCGCATTATTGTCCTTGCCTGAAATGGAAATATACAAAAGGATCGAGAAACATGTCGTGTGAAGATGCGAGAATATATGGAGAAATGATGAAGTGATAGGAGTTGCCATTATTGGCATTTTGGTGCGAATGAACGTATGGAAGATGTACAAGAGCGGTTCAAAAGAAGCTTTTGAGAATCGATCTAGATTATGGACGGTTTATTTTATTTCTTAAATTTTTGCTGCAACTGGAAAACGCATTGGGATATCTCAAGATTGATTACACTAAAAATTCGTTTTGTCGCTGTTATCGGCATTTTGGTACAAATGAAAATTCCTATTCTTACTATTTTAGCGTTTTGTTTCTATCGCTTAAATATTTTCAACCTTTCATCTCTCATTTAGACGTGTTTAACATGTGAAAAAAAAAAGTGTGTAACTTCACAATTGTCATGCGATCCATGGACTCTAAAACATTTAGAGTTGAAGTTGAAACTAAAATTACGAAGTGAAAAAGAACGCTTTGAGAAATTAAATTAAAATCGTGATCGACACTCTAGACTGAAATTGATTGTGGCTTGAAATGAGAAGCACAATCGGCAACAATCTCGTGGAGAGGTTAATGAGAGAGGAGTTGGTAAATTCTCAATGCTCTGTTTTTTGTCGTTCTTTTGTACAAAGTACAGGCTAAGAATTCCGGTGGAGATTTCTGCGATATATCCTTCAATTTAGGATTTTTAAAGATCTGTACTCATTTTGATGCCGTTGTGATAAACTTGGATCGCAATAATTGCTTTCATGTTGCGATTTGATCTCTTGTTCGAACCGATCACCATATGTTCGTTAAAATGTCGAAATGAAGTTCGTATGCAAATTCGAGAAGCATTCTCATGTCTTGGTCTGGAATGATAGCTGTATAATACACATGTTCGATTCATTTGCAGCGTATCTGCTTCCAGTGATTTAAGCCTATGGCTGAGATGTCGACATGCCATGACTACTCCATTGTTGTTCAAACCCATCCTCACATGCTGTCTCTAATCCTGATATATTCTTGTTAATCAATTCTCAGGATGAGCAAAGCATGTCAACTTATGCCATAAGTAGCATGGTAGAATCTAGTGGTCATGAACTTGTTGGCATCTGAGGAGTTATGTTCACTAGATTTGAATATTGTTTTACTCGTGAATCTGTCGGTAGGCTGAAAGGTCTTACGTTAGATGGATTCGTTCTTTGCCATGAACAAAGGTTGAAAGGTACGAGAAAAGGATAAAAACAAGCGGTAAGGTCTTTGGTGAGTGTTTGTGCATGCGTGTCTGTAAGCGAGTGGAGTAATGATTGAGTTAACCGATATTTAAAGAGGAAATGAATGAGAAGTTAAAGGAAACGAGAGAAGCAGAACTCGTACTTGGAGACAAGGGACCGACAAAATGAAGAGTAATATATATGAAATAATAATAAAAAATTCAAAAAAAATATTTGGAAATAAGTTAGAAAAATAGGTCTTCATCAAGTCGTTGGATTTTCATATTAGATTTAGTTTAATTCATTTGATTAGCACAAATATGGTTTAGAAAATTCCGTGGTCTTTTATAAGTTTTAGTTTAGGATTAGAAAAATTAGTTCCTTAGAAATTTTGGATCCAATTTGGATTTAGCTCATGGAATTACTATCTTGGGCTTAATAATGGGGTCATGTTATATTATATATCCAACTCATATTAGATTATTTTACTGCACTTTGTCTTTTACTAATCCTTTAATTATTATTATTTCTAGTTGCATAAGAAGTGAGGTATACTTTTAAAATTTATTTAATTTCTAACCAATCTCAAAAGACTAGTGGCAACTCTTCATATAAAATTTTCATCGGGTTAATTGAATTAAAATGAAAATCTCAACATTGCGCGATGTAAGAATATGAGAGAACCCACGCTGATTGAAGAACAGTGCTTCATAAGTTGACGTTAGCTTTAAACCCGTCATTGCCATGACAAATGAATACACGCAATAGACAAGGACAGGCTAGAGAGTTAGTCAGTACGGCTTGGTTATGCCCTTCCACTGGACAAGAAAACCCAACCCTAATTGGGATTTTTCTGAAATCGATTATGAATTATTTCCATAAAACATGGTCTCTTGACATTTCAATGTTCTTTTTCTCATTTTACAAACTCAGGTATCAGAATCTAAAAGGAAAACATAAATTAAAATAAGTTTTACATTCGGCATTAAATCATCAATCTTTCGCTTAGCTCTATAATAAGAACGAAAATGTAGAGATGAGCTGTAAATATTTTGCATAAAGAAACAAAGTGGATGAGGTGTAAATGATGGAGACGTTTTACATAGGGTGAGGTTTTTTTTTTTTTTTTTTTTTTTTTTTTTTTTTATAAGTTCCTCTAATCCTATATCTATTATCTGTTTCAAGTATACAATTTGAATGGTATGCTAAATTTGGAGTGGATACTTTTTTTACTTGAATTTTTGTTATATAGTCAATAGGAAAATAGTTTCCATCACGACACTACAATAGCTATATATGTGCATGATGGCTATTTGATTGTATCAAGTTATTTAAATTTCAGATTATGTGTGTGGTATATTTTATCATCAATTAAAACTTGTTTTGCTTTTGATGATAGACCAAATTAAGACGCTGCTTTTTTTTTTTTTTTAAATAGTGACCAAATTTTGCACATAACGCAAGGCAAAGCTTCTTCATCAAATTACATCCTGTGAAATTAAACAGTGCATAAGTCGTGTGTATGTTTTCGTGAGATTAAGAGATTGTTTCGCAAGATTGAGTACTATATGAGTAATTAATGTTGCCTGAAACCTCCGTTATTCATAGAACAATTTGTACAAACTTGAGATTAAAAATATGTAATTTTATATGTTTGTGCACGCCCAGTTAGGTGATGTTTTCAGCCTTTTTCGGCAATTCCTTTTTAATTTTGATTTTATTAGGTATATATGTATATAAATGAACTTAAATAAAAGATAGTCAAGTTGGATTCCCCTTCCCCTTTCAGGCCCGTGAAATGTGGACCGAAAGCCCCTCAACTCTCCCTTTAATTTATTTTCTTACTTGACAAAGGAAAATCAATCTTCCATATCATAATAGAAGAAGTGACACTCTGTCTTACTTTTACATTTTCAGCATTACAACTATAGAAAGATCAAAACTAAGGGTGTAATATGAATAAATCTATTTACAATAGGAAGTTCTAATCGAATAACTAAAAATGCTTAAGTTCATGGCATCGAGCTAATCATTCTAGACAACAATCAAATATTCGAGAATAAGCTATAGGAAGCCAATCTACCAGGGCCAATAAATAATTGAATAATTACATTGTTTTGCTTGATGACCACCAACAAGTGATGACTGAGCCGTGGGGGCTTCGTGGCCCTATTGGCTCAATGAAGAAGAAAAGAAGAAAAATATAAATTAAAATTAAAATAAAAAATTTGGAAATATTTTTAAAAAAAGTTCAAAAATTATTTACATCAAAGTGTGCAATCACATCACATGAGATGACGGGTGTTAATTAGACTATCATTTCAGCGATATCTGATCAAAATTAGCTGAAAGACTACATTAAGAATAAGAATTCATTGAAATGTTTAGAATTATATTGGCAAGTTACCAAAATATTTATAAATAAATTAGCAAAATTGAAAAGTATAAGATTGAATTAGCCACTTACAATAAGTTTAAGATTTTTTGAATATTTTTTCCAAAATTAGGCAATAATTCTTTGCCGTTGTTGTTAGCCCAGATGACTTTAAATGGGAAAAGGGACTTCTAATTGTGGTCTGCTGGGCCTCTTAGCCCATTGCCCCGGGATCTCTGACGCAGTTGCTAATTGGGCTGCAAAGTCTCAGAGGTTGTATCGCCTTCCACAGAATTGGCTTTCGGTCCCTCGTCAAGTCCTTTGGGTTTTGTTATATGTCGACGCTCCTCTCTTGAGGTCTTCCAATTCTGGCTAGTAATGAAATAATTTCATTTTTCGACAAAAAAAATAAAATAAAGGGACGAGCATATTCCAATGGAGGTTAAGCGTATTGAAGGAGGGCATCTTTTGGGAACATAGAAATAATGTCACTCAACATTAGACAGCATGTGCGCATCGGAGGACGTGAGAGGCATTACTTGGGAGCATAAAAATAATGTCAGTTCCAGTGGTGAGAGTTATCATTTTTAGGGCATTGAACTCGAAGATTCCAACGTGAGCACTAATCAAGGCGCAATTTGAGAATATCTAATCTCTACTTTATAATTATAGGATTATTTAAGCCTAGAAGGTCCAAAAGCCAGGCAAGTCGAGTCAACTTATGAATATTAAATCATATTTAACTGAGCCTTTCTTGGAACAATTAAAAGCGGCATGAGTATATAATCAATTTATGGACACTTGAGCAATCGACACAATTTATTCTCCTATGGGAATGAATTTACATGGTCAAAAATTTACTATTGTTGTCAAGGGACCTTTGAACCCTAAAATACCGATGCATTTTGCTTTTGCGGTGACACAATAATTTTCTTAGGAACAACTTTCGATGAAAATAAATTTAGATAAGTACTTTAGGTCATTAAAATATTCGAAATGAGGTGCCCGAGCAGCGATCGATTGGCTGGCCATGTGCACTCGAGTTGTCAATCGAGAGTTGTCCCCTTTTACTTCATCCCATGTGTAAATTTAGGTAAGTATTTTAGGTCATTAAAGTATTCGAAATCAGGTGCCCGAGCAGCAACGATCGATTGGCTGGCCATGTGCACTCGAGTTGTCAATCGAGAGTTGTCCCCTTGTACTTAATTCCATGTGTAAATTTAGGTAAGTACTTTAGGTCATTAAAGTATTCGAAATCAGGTGCCTGAGCAGCAACGATCGATTGGCTGGCCATGTGCACTCGAGTTGTCAATCGAGAGTTGTCTCCTTGTACTTCATCCCATGTGTACTTTGCTTTTTCTCGGTAGTCTATATTATAACTTCTCTCTTAAGTGGTATCCAAGGTTGGAGGCAAGTGCAAACCAAATTATAGATTTGGGAATAGATATGTAATTATATATGGCTGTGCACACGTTACGAACTTTCTCTGCACTGACTTTTCAATTCCTATTGTGTGGGTGGGAGTGTATAGAAAATATACTAGGTGTATTAGTAAATATATTTACTTGAATTAAAGATATTCTTCACTCTTCTTGATAAACTGATTATACCCTTTGAGCTGCAGGGGCTGAATAATCTTCATCCCTTGGTACTAATCGTCAATTGAGAAGCCAAAAGCTATGTAAAAGACAGGCGGCTTTATTTCCAGGGAAGAAAAAAGTGCAAAAAATAATCTAATTAACTCGTTTTATAATTGATCAAGAAAACTGGGTTTTGTACAGAACCTTCGGTTTCTTCCACCAACGGAGTTATATATTTAGTTCAAAACATATGTGTATTCACAATATTAATAGATGGGTATCTTTCAGGTATCAATAGAGTGTCTAGGATCCTTTGAACACCCAATTAGTTCCCATTAGGTTCGGCAGTCCCTCCGTCCCACATTTACCGGATAATTATGGGAGATATAAAAATATGTGCTCTAACACTGCTAATGATGCATCCTATGTGCAGCTTAAGAACGGGTCTTGCCCTAACAAGTTTTATCCAAACGTATGTACTATCATCCTTCGGCATCATAGACCACTCGGAATCAATCCAATTAAAAATTTATCCTGTCTCAGGTGCAAACCAAGCTCGCAATCTAATGTCATTAGCAAAATTTCATTAACACGAGACAAAATCAGGTAGAATAATGGAGAATGGATGATTTAATTAGGGTTCATATGATTTCATTAGAAGTCATTGCATAGAAATGTCCTGACCAAGCATGAGATTAAATTTGGTTATGATGAAGTGAAGCAATGGGAAAAGGCCCCAGTCGAGGTTGGCATCTAAAAAGATGGGACTTAGAAAGCCACGGGCTAAATGCTTCTAAACTTTGTACTGTTTATTGTTATTGAGTGTGATATCCTTGCGATCTCGTCCCCCAAGAAAAAAGTGTTGTTGCCTGATTTATGTGTTTTTCGAAAATTTATCATGAAAATATAATTGGATTCTAAAACTTTCAAAAAGTACAATTAAACCCTAAAATTTTTCACAGAAATGCAATCGAATCATAAAACTTTTGAAAAGTGCAATCGAGTCATGAACTTATTAAGTTGGTACAATCAAGTCCTTTCATTGATTTTGTCCAACTTGATAAACAAAAAATGCTAACAAGATTTAGCATTCAATTGCACTTTTTGAAAGTTTTAGAACTTATTATACTTTTCCAACAAGTTTAGAACTTCTAGTGCACTTGTCCTTTCTGAAAATATACAAGCATTTATTTCATGGATGTCATCCTATTTCGCCAAGCAAAAATCATACATTATAGACAATTCTTATTACTATCACCAAACAGCTTATTGCACTTTTCTATCCAGCCTATTACGGCCACCTGAGGAACCGATCTCCCTCCGTACCTCCTCCTCCTTCTTCTTGTTAATGAGATGTTCGATCCATATAAATGCATTTCATAAAATTATGAAAGAAAAATACGAGCACCTTTAGATATCAATGTCAAGTCTATCTCCAGATCTGATACATGAATCAAACGCAAATATGCTATGGTGATCAAGAAGGAATCCTATAGGATGCTAAGGACCAAACGATACTAAAGCCTTTTCTAAATCCTAAAAGACCTTTCAAAAGTCATGATTTCATCTCTAGCTTGAAGTAATTTCTTTCAAAAGTTCTAGGGAGAACGTAATAGGTATTACTCTTCGTAAGGACTGTAGTAGCTACGGCATTAAGAAAACACTGTGATACATAATACACTTGTGGCAGACTTGGGTATAACTGTCCAAAACATCCTATATCTTTTGTATGGTGGACGAATCAATCATAAATCTTTTAATTGTGTCAATTCAGTCATAAACTTATTGTATGATGGCTAATTCAGTCCTAAACTTTTTAATTGTGCCAATTTAGTCCTTAGACAATTTTATAATAATTCAGTTATAAACTTTTCAATTGTATCAATTTAGTTATAAAACTTTAATATAGTACCAACGTAATCCTTCTGGATAATTTTGGTTGAAAATTGCTGAATGACTATATTAATAAATTATTAAAAGGTTTGGAACTAAATTAACACAATTGAAATGTTTAGGATTGCATTGACTGTCGTACAATAAGTTTATGATTGAATTAGCATAATTGAATTGTTTATGAATGAATTGTCTGCCGTACAAAAAATTGGACAATTTTTCTCATAGAGTTGCACTTCACTAACTAGTGTTTGGAGTAGAGGACGTTGGAGATACTTATTTCATTGGAAGAAAATTTTGGGTTCTTGGAGGTCAAGCATATTCAAATGGAACTGCCTGTGTACATTGGAGGATGGGAGGGGCATCTTTTACAGATAGCATCATTTTAGTAAAAGGTCGTAATGCTAAGGGAATCATTATAGTATTTTTAGGGTCCTGATTTCCAAGATGACACGTAAATTAGATCCATGCCTCCTTCGTTAGCTTCAAAATCTCACAAAGACAAGACAATATGAACACTAATCAAGACGTGATATGATTATATGAGCTTATGGACATTAAATTATATTTAATTACGCTTTTCTTGGAGCAATCAGAAGCGACATGATCTTATAATCAATTTATGGACATTTTACTAACGACGCAACTTTATTCTCCTAGGTGAATGAATTTACTTGGTCAAAAACTGACTATTGTTATTAAGGGGCCTTTTATTTCTTTATGACCACTAAAATACCGATGCGTTCGGCTTCTCGAAAGACTCAATAATTTTCTTATGAGCAAAATGTGGTGAAAATATATTTAGGTAAGTACTTTATGTCATTAGAGTACTCAAAATTGGACCAAGTTTCGCTATGATCAATTGGGCGGCCATGTGCACTCGACTCGTCATTTATAATTGCCTCATGTACTTAAACCTATATGTACTTAACTTTTTCTCGGGAGTCTATGCTATAACTTCTCTCTTGCGTTGTAACCAAGACTGAAGGCCAGTGCAAACTAAATTATATATTTGGGACTAAATATACAACTATATATGGTCGTGTGATGCTTTCGGGCTTTTTCAGTAATTTCATTTTGTGCAGTTGGGAGTGTATAGAAGATTTACTAGGGATATTGATAAATACATGTACTTGAATTAAAGATATTCTTCACTTTTCTTTTCTGTACAAATTGATTATTCTCTTTGAGATGTAGGGGTTGAGTAGCTTCATGCGTTGGTACTCCTCGTCACCTGAGAACGAAAAAGATATGTAGACGAAAGGCGAATCTATTTCCACGAAAAGGAAAAAAAAGGTGCAAAAAGTAATCTAACATGATAACAAATATATACGCCTATATTCACTGATACTGTTAATGAGGCGTAATTAATCAATGAAATCAAGTTTTGAATAGAACTATCATAGTGAGGTTATGAGAAATAAATTATGATTATGATTGGTAACTTTAATAGGAAAAATTGAAAAGGCTTCTTCCATCAACATCTCTCGCTTATCAATTGAGTGTCTAGGGCTCTTTGAGCATCCAACTAGTCCCTATTAGGTGCCAAACATACTAGATGATTACCGAAGACATATAAACTTGTGCTCTAATCACTGCCAATAATGCATCAAATGTGTGGCTTAAGAAGAGGTCTTGCCTTGACAAGTTTCCCCCAGACATATGTACTATCATCCTTAGGCGTGATGGACCATAAAGAATACGAACTGATCAATTAAAGTGCAGAGATGCTGTCTATTTTCTTCTTGATTACGAACTGCCGAATGGTCAATGGGAATATCGGAGTTAGAGCACATGAGCATGTTGCACCATTCCATAGTCCATCCATGTTTTACTATAAGTGATTGGGCAATAAAATGCGAATGTATCGAAGTTTGCCCCCTTTGAGTGTGACATTTGGTCGTCAAACCCTACATTATTCTTGCTAAGACCCAATATATGAACCTAAGAGTCAATCCAATTAAAAATTTCATCTTCTCTCACACGCAAACCAAACTCACAATCAAATTTCATAAGCAAAAATCCATTAACACAATACAAAATCGGATGCACCTGAATAATCGAGAACGGATAATTTAATTAGAGTTCACATAATTTCATTAGTGGCCAATGTATAGAAATGCCCTGACCAAGCATGAGATAAAGTTGGGTTCTGATGAAGTGAAGCGGTGGAAAAAGGCCCCAGTCGAGGTTGCGCGTACAAAAGGATGAGACTTGTAAGTCGAAGGGTGATGTTCCTAAACTTTTCCAGTGTTAATTGTTATTTAGTGTTGTTTGCCAGAATCTAATCGATGACGAAACATCTTTTCCGAAAGTCATTCTTCAGCTTTTGTCGAGAGAAGACGGGTTCTGTGGCGACTCCGGACAAAAAATATATAGGCGGACAAGAGATAACGACAGATATTTATTTTGAACTTTGAACCAAATTGTACATACAAACCATGCTATAATTTAAATACCAACAAGGCTTGAAAATACAACAATTTCCACAGGAATACATGTGTACAAACTATGTCAGAATTTAATCAACAACAAAAATCGAGAATGTGCAAAAATGTAATGCTGGAATTTAATTGATGACGTGACACCCATAATAGAAATGCACGCCAGAATTGAATCGACGACGAAGTATTGGGATAAAGATACATGTCGGAATTTAATCGACAACACGAATCGAAAAGCTATAACTAAGGAAAAATAAAGTGCAGGAAAAGTGAAGATAATAAAAGATTACATTTTGATTGTTGAGGGGTCTCTTCCAATTGATAGAACTTGATATTTATAGACCTTCTACCATAACCGTCTGGGATCAGTTTCTTCATAGTTGAATTGTAGTTTAACGCTTTTGAAAATAATAGTCCCATATTCCCACATTGTCAACTCCCTTCAAAGTAGCAGCCTTATCTCAGAGGAATTGTTCATTTCCTCTACAAAATAGCAACCTTATCTCCAAGGAGTTGTTCATTTCCATGTTGTCAATTCCCTTCAAAATAACAACCTCAATCTCCATGTTCACCTAACTATTCTCTACAATCTTCTTAATGGATCTTCACATGCATGAGCCTTGGTGCGATTCTCTAAATGGATTATCTTGCTCCTCAGTTAAGATGCTCATTGACAACTTGGGCAAAATAATCAGCAATCATTTACCACTTGTCGATATATGCCAACATTTATACCCAAGTCATCAAAGATTATGTAATATCGACCAATCTTCAATCCATTAAATTGGCTTCCTCCACAAATGATCAAATATGGCCGGATAGTATATTATCCACTCCTTTCCTTTTTTCTTCATTAATTTTGATAGTTGCATATGAGGTTGTCGAGTCCACTTTTTTTGCTTCCAAACAATCATATCAATATAATTAAATATTGGGCACTTTTGGGTGTCAACAAGTGTTCAGCCACAATGTTTAAACTTACTGCAATATGGCCTCTTTGTTATAATATCCTTGCAATCTTAACCCCCCAAAAGGAAAAAAAAAAAAGATGAGTCGTTGCCTGAGTTCTATATTTTCGAGAAATTTACAAGTATTTATTTGAGTGGATGTCACCCCGATTTTATTTAGCCTTCTACGGTCACTTGAGGAACCGATCTCATGGGTAAGGTGTTACATATCCAATACTCTGCAGTAAAATGAGCATCCATATGTTTCATATGTGGCTTAGACGACCCTGCGAAATTATTGTCCTTAAACAAGGATAAACTGAGGAGGCAAAAATAATCACTTTAGCTCTCGTGATTAGCTTCCCCGTTGTTTAGCCAGGACTTCTTACGGTCCCATCTAATCATTCCCTCTAGATTATGTAACATTGCTTCATAAACAATAAATTGAGAGGAATTCACGTGTCTCAACATGAAGTAAGATTTGCACATGAAACTATGTTGCTGTTAGTTGCAGATGCTGCCATCCGGTTGTAACTTTAATGACCTACATGCTTGGTTATAGCATTCTAGATCATTGAGTCTTGGGTTGCAACTTATCAACAATTTTCCTTACTAATGACAACTATCTTGTTTTCAACTTAGGTCATATCGGGGGTTGAAAGTAAAGACTGAACGAGAGGATTGAAAAGAATGAGGACTTTTAACTTCGCACTTGTTTTTGGTTTGTGGACAAATCAACTTCATTCACAAAAAATCCTCCCGCAATGTATGATTAGGTATGAACTTACCCACCTCAATAGTACCTAGTAGGGGTGAGCACAATTCCCGGGTAGAACCGGGAACCGGAGAACTGAGGGTTTGGTTTGGTTCCCGGTTCTAAAGAGACCAGTTCCGGTTTCGATTCCCACAGGAACCGAAATCAAAACCGGAACCGGAACCGGTCAGAATTAAAAAAAAAAAAAAAAAAAAAAAAAAAAAACCCTAGCGCACGTCACTTCCTTGCCGATTCTTCCCCTCCTTCCCCTTTCTTTCTCTCTCTCTCTCTCTTACTTTTCCCCCTTTTTCCTCCTTACGTCACTTCCTACCCCCTCAACTTTTTTCTTTTCTTCTCTCTCTTTCTCTTCTCTTTCCCCCTCTCTCGGTCAAAACCCCCCCTTCTCCTCTTCTTCTTCTTCTTCTTCTTCCTTCCTTCCTCTTGCTGGCTGTCATTTCACCCACCACCACACCGCCGCCCCACGCCCTACTCACCACCACCTCTTGGCCACCGAACTACCACCACCCACTGCTCATCTGACGAGTCATCTCACCGTTGAGTCCAATGACCTATTGCGCCTTTCGTGCCACCCCTTGCCACCGTGAGTCACCGCCCTTGTCCCCAAGCCACCATCACCACCTATTGCTGCCGCTCACTCAGCCATCTAGGCTGTCATTGCTCCGAACCGCCTCCGCCTCCGCTAGAACCGAGCTCTTCCCTCCTTGGCTGTGGGTTGAGCCATGACCGCCATCGTCTTTGTTGTGCTGTTTGTGCCGCCGTTGGTGCCGTGAGACTAATGTCTTCGTCACCTTCGCGCCGCGTGCTCGCCCTTGACTTATTAACTGTGGATTTATTCTCTTATTTTTGATATAGGGACTATGGAAAAAAAGTGTATTTGGTTTTTCCTGTTCGCGTTCCAATTCGGAGATAGTGGGGGAGGTGAAAAGGGGGAAGAAGGAATCGATTCAGCTCTATCTCTCTTTGGCTCTTCCGTGGAAGATTCTCATTCCTCGCAAAACGATAACCACCCAATCGCGTCGAGAAGAGGCCGATCGTCTCCTTGTAGATTTGGGTCGATCTTCTCTTTCTTGCCCGAATCGTGTTCTGCAAGTGGGGAAGCGCATCTTTGAGCCATGGGGAGGGGAAAGTTCAAGGGCGAGCCCATGGGTCGCCACCAGTTCTCGACTCCTGATGAGATGAGTAAGCCGAGAGCGCAAAGATTTGATTTTTCTTGCGAATTTTGACGACCCTCTTTCGTTTGACATTGCTTGTGATTGTTGGGAATAGCCCATTCGTTGAGCGTCGGTTGGTTGTTTGTTTGGATATGGTTGGGTTGAATTTGGGTGTGGTTCTGTTTTGCTAGATCTGTTTGGTTTTCTGAGATCGCCATGTACAAATATGCCAAGATGTCAAGTTGTACCAGAGAGACAAGTGATAAGAAGACATGAATTTTGTGCATGTTATTCCCTATTTTATGTGTTGCTTCATGAATGAAGCTTCAATTAATTCATAACCTTACGAGTATCAACCTAGAGTTTTCTGAACAGTACTTGATGATGCATGTTGTTGCGTTGTTCTAATCTTATGAGCCTAACTGTCAATTGTTTGAAAAGAGCTTTTCAAATCTGAAAATGAAAAAAAAAAAAAACTGTTGGAATCTGGAACCGACCCTGGAACCTGTAACAAGGTAGGTTCCAGATTCTTAATTTTGATGGGTAGGTTTTAGGTTCCAAAAAATAAAAAACCTATACCCGATGGTAGGTTCCAGATTCCAAACGGAACCGAACTGAAATCGAGAACTGCTCATCTCTAGTATCTAGGACGCAGGCTTCCTCCACGGTGTCCCTTAAAGCTGCAGTTTTTGTATCCAGTGGGCCCTACTGTTCCGTTGAAAATATGCCTTGATTTTGAGCCGTTCGAGCAAATATGATCCAGGTTTAGCTCTCTTTGGCTAACGTACAAATTTGGTCTTTGACTTTGTTTATTCCTGCATTAATTTCTCCGCTCGCGCGGCTCGAAGATGAAGATCAGCAAGTGGACATGTTTGTATTTTCTTCATGTGGCCGCTGCACATGGAAGAAACAATGGCGCTGGACACTTCATTTTGGGGTTGTTACCCGCCTCATCAAATGAAGGGGGTGCAAGAAGTGGACTCTCATGTTGTCACACATGGAAGATCTGACATGTTAGGTGCAAGAGAAAGAGAAATTGAAAAAAGATAAAGAAATGCGAGTTTTGTTTCTCTATTTTTTACTTTGCATTAAATGTGTTCCCTCGCCTTTTGTGCTCTCACTCAAAGGCTCTGCGAACGTGAGAATGAAGAAAGAAGAAAAGGACAGACGAGCAATCATTACCCTGGTCTACGTCCGGGAGAATTAATGAGGGACGCGCCGAAGTTGCCCCTTGATTTGTCTTTGGCAACTTGGGCTCTATTTGTTTAAAATTGTTGGGTTAATAAATTAAGGAACTCCAAATTAATATATTTGTGTTAAATTTATTCTAAAATATTTTTTATTAATCAAAAACCCTAAATTAATATACCTTTGATAAATTTACCCCAAACTGGTACATTGTGACAAATTTACCCTCTATTAGTTTTCGTTAAATTTTATTCTCAAATTATTAAGTTAAATAACATGTGATAGTTGATCAGTATACCAATTTAGGATTTTACTCTCCGTTTGTCACAATTTACAATTTTTGTGATTTTTTTGTGGTATTAATTCAATTTAACAGAGAGTATATTTATTACAAATTTACCATTTTAGGGTTTTTTGAAGTCGAATAAATTAGTTTGGGTAAATTTGTCATAAATATACCAGTTTAAGATTTTTTATAGTTAGTCAGAGTAAATTTATCACAAGTATACCGATTTAAGGTTTTTCATGGTCAAAAAGATAGTTTGGGTTAAATTTGTCATAAATGTACTAGTTTTGGATTTTTCGGGTATTAACCCAAAATTGTTTGTTTGTTTTTTTTTTTTTTTTGTGACTTAGGAAGTCCGTACAGCCGTGTAGACGACGAGAAACCTGAGGATCCACCACCTTCGGTGTCCCACTTAAGACCCCAAGCGACCGTGAGGGGATTTGAACACCTCCCATTCATGGGGAGAGAGCCCAAACTATCGCGACCACCAAGACAATGGTCTATTTGTTTAAAATTTTTTTTTTTTGTAAGAGTTTGTTTAAAATTGTTTCTACTCATTTTAACAAAAAAATCTGTTTTTTTTTTTGTTTAGGGAGAACAAAACAAAAATAAAAACATATTTGGTAAATTTTTTGAATAAAAAAATAATTTTTTGTTCTTGGAAATAGATTTGGTATAAACATAAGAAGTAAAAAAAAAAAAATACTTCTTATTTTCGGGAATAATTCCGAGAAACAATTTTTCTCTATCCTTTTTTTTTTTCTTGTCTTTCTTCTTATTCTTCTTCTTCCTTTTGATTGGTTGTCGGAGCATCGCCGGCCCCCGAATGCCGAGCCTCGCCGGCCGACGTGAGGCTCGGCCTCACTAGGCCGGGGCGAGGTCGACCTCGCGCCGCCTAGGTGAGGTCAAGCCTCACCGATGGCCTTGGGGCCAAGCAAGCCTCGTGAGGCCACCGGCGAGGCTCGCCTAGCCACCAAGGCCATCGGCAAGGCTTCGACGAGCTCGTAGGAGCTCGCCTAGCCGGTCGCCGGCCAACGTGTGGCTGGCGACCAACCACAAAGAGAAAGAAGGAAAAAAAAAAGAAGAAAAAAAGAAAAATATAATAAAAATATTGAAAAATTAAAAGAAACAACAAAATTATATAAGTTTACCAAACGCATTTTTATTTCTGGAATAAATTTTTTTACAGTTACCAAGCGTATTTTTATACTTAGAAATTATTTCTGGGAATATATAAAAAAAAAAAACTATTTTTGTTCAAAAATTGTTCCCTGAAACAAAAATGTTACCAAATGCGTCCTTCTATTCCCTACAAAAGGCAGAAGAGCTAAGAAGAAGAGAGGCACCAAGTACCTTTGATGGTTGAGAGAGAGAGAGAGAGAGAGAGAGAGAGTAATAGACGGTGGAAGAGTGCAGAGAGTTCTCTTCGTGAGGGTTTGCATGTTGTAACTACACCCAAATATTTTTTAGCCGGTTAAATTTTTTATAAGTATAATTTATTTAATTCCTTAATTGAGATTTCACTAGGAATTATGAGAGATTAAATACTGTGTGGGTTATTGGATATAATTGAGAGCTGGGTGAGAGAATGTTTAAATATTCGAGTTATTGTAATCTTCGGTATATCACTTGTGTTTCTATAGTGGAATTACATGCTACTCTTCCCATGAAATGTAGATTCCGATATTCAGATTGAATCACGTAAATTTAGTGTCAAATTTTCTTTCTTTTTTTTTTTTAAATTAATTTTATCCAATTTGCTTGTCCATAGTCACAACATATTCAATGACAACGCCAAGCACAGCGAGCCACATGGCATGTGTTGTGAACCCCCAAATAGCTACTTTTTATCTAACATGAATGAGCTCCAATAGAGGATGACAGTGCGGGAAAACTGAATAGTTCTCGCATTTTACAGGCGGTGGAATTCGAAGGTAGTTTTAACACAAACAAATGGTGGAGCGGACTCACTTGTTTTTCATTGGCAGAGCACGGGATTTGGAGATACCTCTTTCAAAAACAAAAACTTAAAAAAGGAAAAATTTTAGGTTCTTGGTGGTCTAGCATAATCAAATGGAGTTTAAACATATTCAATTAGAGAACAGAGATTACAGCTAGCTGTGCGCATTGGAGAATGGGATGGCATCTCTGGGACAATGATATGGAGGTTAAACATTTAGAGGATACAGTTTACAGCTAGCTCTGCGCATTGGAGAATGGGAGGGCGTCTTCGGGATAATAAAAAACAATAATCCTGCACGTGGGTGAGTTCATATGGTAAAGCCATGTGCCCTTTCTAACAAATGTAACGTTTAAATGAATTTTTCCTCGCGCCAGATTTCGATTTTTGACCTAGTCTTTTGTGATTGTTAGCCTTTTTTAGTTGGAACCGTTGGTCCACGTCGACTAACGGATCAGTGTTGATCAATGACAATGTTAAGACCGTTGGTATCTACTGTAATATTATTTTTTATAAATGATCTCTTGAATTAACATTGATATATTGGAAATTTAGTAAAAATTACACCATTATACTTTATCTAGATAAATTACATATACATCAAAGAAATACAACTTCAAAAGTATACAAATAGGTTCATGATTCAAGATCGACCAATATAGAGACGGAATGGACGTCACATCGAGCTACCAACTAGAAGACACCAAATTATGAAAATTGATTAAACATAAGATATCTCATTGGTTTGATGGTTGATCATAATTTGACATTTTGTAACAAAAAAAGTCTGGAGTGTATTCACAATATGAATAGAAAGCATCAAACCCACAAGTATCATATGGTTAATGTGTATGCAGCTTAGTGGAAGAGTTTCATCTATTGCCATATCTATGTGTTTTTTAGATTAATATTTCATAACCTGCTTGTCCACAAATCAAAACTAGTGATTGATAGTAGGGAACATAGTACTAAAGCCTATAGTAATCAATGTTAAGTCTATTAGAAGATGAAAAAGATTACCTTTTCAGTCTACCTCCATACCTGACAAATGGAACATAGTTCAGCTATTGTCATTAAGAGAGATCCCATAGGATGCCAAGGACCAAACAATGATAAAAGTCATGTCCTAAATTCTGATAAAGAACTAGTCGAAAGGCTTCATTTGATGCCTCACATGAAGTTCTTTCTTCTAAAAGTTTTAAGAGTCTCGTAATATCTATCATGGCTTTGTAATAAATAGAGAAGCTACTCCGATAACAAAATACCATAATGAGTAATATGTTTGTGATACCCTTGCAATATATTAACTACTCTTTAGGCGTCATCCCTGTACAAAATATGTATGCATTCAAAACTCAGTTGGCTCTACAATAACTCGACCGATTCTGTCACGTCCCGATCCTCCGAGCACGTGTCCATCCCTCCGCGGTCAATTAAATAACGACATCCCAGGACGCATCGCCGACCCATTCATTTTAATATGCATGTGGAAGCGAATAAATAAATCCCCAGATAACTGTTAGAAGTATGCCCTAAATTAACTGATTAAAAAAAAATTAAAGCTTCATGCATGTGCACGAATTCGTGCACATGCATGAAGCGTAATGGTCAGCGGTTGCTAACCATTATGCACGAAGCATGGATGGTCGGCAACTGCTGACCATCATGCCAAGATCGTGCATGAGCAACCGCTCATGCACGATCGTCTACTATGGACAATCAGCAACGGTTGCTGATGGTCCATCGATTAGCAACCGTTGCTGGTCATTTTTTAATATATATACAATTGAGGGATGAGAGAAAAGGGTTGTTGAAAAACAGAGAAAAGTGTTATTGTGTTTTGGTTTTGTTTTAGAAACACAAGTGAGGAATCAGTGATGCTTTGCTGAAAATAGAGAGAAAAGTGTGTGCGTGTTCTTGTGTCTTTTAGACGCAAGAAAGAAGAGCATTATCTCGTTCGGGCCATGACTATTATACATCAAGAATATAACGGATTCTTTCCACGTGATTGCTAGCACGATCAAAGTGGTGGATATCCGAAAATTCTCTCTTCTGTTCAACGTTCGTTGTTGGTGTGTCTGAACTAGAGGTCCGACGCTTGTGGGACTCGAACTGTAGAACATCCGAACTGACTCGTTTCAAAGTGCGTTTCGAGAGGTATTTCGTTTAACTCCCTTTTATGTTTAGATTTTTTATTAAAACGCACGAACAACGCCTAAGGAAAATCATGTGTAATATTTATCTTTGTTTCCGCTGCATTTATTTTGTTGATTTTTCTTATACATGATTCGTGAAACCCCAACAATAACAACAAGATGGGATAAAAAAGTAGGACCATAATTCACGACTAAAACAAGCCTTTTAAGAAAAAACAAACAAACAAGTTTATATACAATATCAGACTGTTTACAAAAATATTAGCTCAACAAAAAGGGAACTGTCCTATGACCCACTAGTCAGACACATTTGTCAATTCTTCGGTCTCCACCTTTCTAGACTCCGAGGCTTCAGGTCCTCCATGACTGTCATCTAGGGACCTGAAAATGTTATCCCATAATGGGATGAGACGACATCTCAACGAGTTCAACCCCTTAAGCCCCGACTAGGAAGAAAATACGCCATTATGGCTCCCTAAGCACAAACATAGGTCAAAGGTCTTACCTTTGCCTCAGTTCCTTCTTGCAAGTTAGTATATCTCATATATACGCGAATCACATCAACCAATCATTTCAAAATTCAATTCATCAAAGCAGATCGAATCATCGATCAATCGACTCAATCGATTACATGTCATCACAACCTTCCCTCAGTCGGCCCATTCAATACTATCTATAAAGTTTGATCAAGTCAGGACTACTCTTCATGTCATCATGACCATCACAAGGTCATTACGATTACTCACTCCAACTATTAACTACGACCTAATGAGCACGGTCTACTAGATGTTCAGCAGTGAATTATGGTCCAATGGGCACAGCTTGTTCCAAGTTCGGCGATAAATTACGGTCCAATAGGCACAACCATACTTCGGTGGTTAATTACGGCCCAATAGGCATAGATATACTTTGGCAGTTAATTACAGTCGAATAGGCATAGCCATACTTCGGCGGTTTTCTTAACCCATCCTATATCAACACGCACAACATACGTCACTTTATCATTCAATAGTCATCTTATTACGACTATAAACTATCACATGATTATTTACCCACAGCCAATGACATTGTGCCTCACACTTAAATTCCTTAATTTAAATTATATCTTAGCCTATTTTTCTCGTGTTAAAGATACCCGATAAAAATAATCATGTGTGGGTACATGGTTGGCCTCAGCGAAAAATATAATATATTTACTTTATAAAATCTCACTATTTTCAGTAGTCCACAAACATATTTTTGGCGCTGTTAACTGACGCTTAGTGATTTTCTAATTAAATACTAAAATTAATAAATTTTTGGATAAATACCCAAAAATTGCAAATCACATTCAATTACACAAAATAGCAGTCAATTAAATAAATCAATCACACCATTACAATTAGCATAAAATTCTGGTCAGCGACTATCCCGGTCTAATTTCTGGAAAATAATTAATTAATTACGGAAAATAATTAATAAATGCCAATAATCCTCACTTAGGCCTGTAATGCTTAATTAAAAGCTGAGACGAGTCTGAAAAATTTCTGAACCACTCTAAATAAATACTAGAGTTTGTCTAGGGTCTAATTATACTAATCTAACCACCCTAAATGCAATAACAATTAATTAAATTGCTAATCTATTATAACTATCCACCTAATCTATACTTAGTCTAAACTAATCAACCCTTAAGCATCATTAACTTACTAAGCAAGGATTAGTGAGTTAAACTCACTTGATTAACGATCCGCTCGGATTAAAATGATAAGGACGTGGAGGCGGTCAACAAACTCCGAAGTGGGTGCGCCTTTCGAGGTTCGGAAGGCCACGAAAACGGGCCAAACATTGTTGGAAATACTCGCATTGTTCGTTTCTGGTCGGGGGGTTGCAGAAGCTGCTCTGGTGGCTAGTTGAGGCGGAAATGGCAACAGCAGCTGGTGAAGGGGCTGCAAAGGGCTTGGCGAAGCTCGGCGGGCTTTCAGGCGGCTTTAGCGATGATGAGGTGAGCTCGAATAGCTCTGGGGATGGCCAGGGGTCACGGTGGAGGTAGAACGGCGGCCAGGGATGCGCGGGTCTGGCACACGAGTGAGCAGGCAACGACTGAGCTCCGGGGGCGCGACGGTGGCGTGCGATGGTTCCAACGGGGCTGTTGGCTTGTTGGTCGGCTTTTCTGGGTTGCTGGAAGCTTCAAGGGCTCAAAGAAGGAGGAGAGGTCGACGGGTGAGGGAGAAGAAGGAGGGGGAACCAGCTGCTGCAAGGGGGGACCACTTTGGTCTCCCTCTCATCTCTTTGTCTCCCTCAACTTGGTCCCACATGCAAGCTATCTTCCTCAGCTAATTTTCCAGCCCTTTGGCTTCCTCTAGAAACCTTGAGATGGTCCAAAAGTTGGATCCAAAGGGGGGCTACGAATTTGGTGTGATTTTCCCAAGATTGGACTTCACTTGCCTCTTGAATCAACTTAGTTCAGCCTCTATAAATTCCATTATCGATTCCTCGATCAAATTAGTATTTTTCATCACCAATATATCCTACTCGCATCCCAATTTTGTGATAAAAAATGGTCATCTGAATTTCTTGGTCGAAAATGGCCCTATATCGACTTTTTCTGTTAAAACCTCGGTTTGCCGAAAAATCTTCGGAGACTAAGTCGACGTTCCTAAAATGACTCATGACATGACATAACTTTTAATTTCTAAAATCGGATTCAAATTCGTGGTTAATTTTAATCTAGTGCGATTTTAGCGTGACCTAGGCTACTAGGTAGCTTTCAGAACTTTTTAGCGCAAATGGCCAGTGGTTGATTTTCTTCGAGCCACAATGAACCTCTTCGACATATTTGCAACTCTCGGTGGTTGTGAAAATCTCGAGATTTCAAATACGGACACAGGGTACCAAAACAATAGAAAAATTAGTCTAGTGTCGATTGACAAGAATTTTTCAATTTGATGGAATCACCCACATTTAACCACACATTTCAATCGAATCAATCTATTTCTGATTTCTAATCGATCGTTATTATGCCGTAATGATCTCGGCAGATGAGCACGGTTGTTTTTCCGACGACCATGGGCTTTTGTCACAAATAATGACAGCATTATCAATGCTCCCCTGAGTATAGGTACCATCCCTGGTTGAATTCTCAAGTTTAATGCATTAAAATTCTTTAATAATTTCCACTGATAATCTAGTTATCTCGTGAGTCGCCAGCTCAGAGAAAATCACCATAGGCGCATCGATGAAAAGCCCAACTTATCTAATCAAAATCAGAATTGAATTTTTAGGATGTCACAAATTTGGATTTGCGACGGATACAATTCAAGCATGGAGTGATGAGTGGGGAAATTTGATCTTTAAGAAACAGATAGTCTTTAGGGAAATGCTTACCTTGTTTTATCGCTATTCAAAAGGCAATGAAATCGTGGACTGGTGGAATCGAAACAGAGGCATATTTACAAAGGGTCTCAACCGTTAGAGGTCAACGCTCACTTGTAAATATTCACGTCCTCGAAAATTTCACATCTTTTTCCTTTTTTTTTTTTTTGGCACAAATCAATTTCGATACTTGAAAAATCTTTTTGCTCTGTAAGACGGTGTATGAACTCACTCGCCTCAAAGCAATGGTGACAGCTGGACTGCCTGTGCGCGATGGAGGACGGCATGACAATTTCGGGAAATTAAAAAATAATGTCACTCTACATGTGCTATCTCTGTTAAAGTCCACGTGCTCCTCTTTCCGATCGGTGCATCTTTTGATGATCACTTCCTCCCTCTAGACTTCCATCTCCATTTACGCCTATTGCTAGAAGCTCTCTCTCTTCACCTAATCTTTCGTGGCTGCGGATTCATCGTATTGATTCTTTCCTGTTCAGTCATTTCGTTTCATTTCTGGATTCCATCTGTTCGGCCTTTCTTGGCATATATTAGTTTCTTAACTTCCATCTCTCCTACTAGGAAACCAGAAAAGTAGAAGCCGAAAAGGGGGGAAAATGGCGGATATTGTTCTGTCCGTAGCTTCCAAAGTGGCAGAGTACCTGGTGGCTCCGGTCGGCCGTCAATGCGGCTATGTGATATTCACCAACAGCTACGTTGGCCAACTTAAGGACGAACTCGAGAAGCTTGATGAAGTGAGTTTTGGGGTGCAGCGTTCCGTCAATGATGCTGAAAACAACATGATGGAGATAAGACTCGAAGTTGACAGATGGAAGAATGATGCAGAGACCTTTGCCAACAAGGCACGCGGCGTGCTGGATAACGATGGAAAAGCCAAGAAAACTTGTCTCTGCGAGTGGCTTCCCAACCCGAAGGAGCGTTATTGTCTCGGAAGGGACGCGAGGAAGACAGCCCAGGCCATCCAGGCACTCATTCCGCAGGGTAAATTCGAGAGGGTCTACTACGAGAGGGCTCCACCGGGGCATGTTCCGGGTGCTTCCGACGTGAATTTGTCGGCCTGTGATGGGGGTGCCACTATCACCGATTCGCGAGCTTCCATCTTTCAGGACATAATGAAAGCTCTGGATGATGAGAAGCAGAAAGTGATTGGGGTATACGGGCCTGGCGGTGTGGGGAAGACTACTTTGCTGGAGGAAGTCGAGAAGAAGCTCAAGAAAGAGGGGAGACCGTTCCACATGATCGTCAAAGCGAAAGTATCGCAGACTCCGGACTTGAATAAAATCCAAGATGATATTGCTTACTTCTTCAGTCTAAAACTGAAGGAAGAGCCAAGTGAAGCAGGAAGAAGAGATCTTCTGTGTCAGAGATTACAGAAGGATCCGAGTGAGAAGATTCTCATAATATTGGACGATCTGTGGGACAAACTTGATATGAAGGCAGTTGGAATTCCTTTGGGAGACGAGAGTAGGGGATGCAAGTTGCTGCTAACATCGAGATTTAAAGATGTGCTGGAGCAAAAGATGCTTGCCGATCGAACATTTCGTTTAGAAGGTTTACAAAACAACGAAGCTTTCCAGCTATTTGAAAAGACGGTTGGTGACAAGCTCAAAGATGAGGAATTGAGACGAATAGCGCCTGAAGTGGTCAAGAAGCTCGCAGGTTTGCCTCTTTTGATTATCTCGGTCGCAAGCACTTTGAAATATAGCCATGTGTCTGCATGGAAAAAAGCTTTGAGAAAAATAGATGAGTCAAATATAGAAACCATAGTGAAGTTGAGTTATGACCATTTGAAGAGTGAGGACACCAAGTCCTTATTCTTGCTCTGTGGTCTTATCGGTGGGACCATTCAAGTCGAAACTCTATTTGTACTGGGGATCGGTTTGGGTTTGTTTGAGGGATTTAATAAGACGATGCAAGATTCAAGAGATGAATTGAATATTGCGCTCAATAGCCTCCATTCCATTTGTTTGTTGCTGGATGGTGGTGATGGCGAGAAAAATGTGACCATACATGATCTTTATAGCGAGGTGGTTGTCTCAACTCCATTTAGAGGCCAGAATTCCTTAATGATGAATAGCAATTATGGCTCATGGCAAAAGGAAAAGCTTGAGAAATGTTGTGCAATATGCCTAGCAGATGTTGGCAGAGACAGGCTTGCTAAACTGATGATGTGTCAGTTTCCCAACTTGAAGATACTCATGTTGTCTCAACCAGAAGACTGGCATTGGATGGTAAAAAACCGACATGATTTGGAAGAGTGCTGGGGACTACTAGATTTCACATACATGAAGGAGCTCCAAGTCCTATATCTTCACTCCATGCATATCTCTAGTTTTTCTTCCTCGATTGGAATCCTCGGGAACCTCCACTCTTTATACTTAGGCCATTGTGATGTGAAGGATGTGACAAATCTTGGCAAGCTCAAAGCATTGCAGATTCTCAGCTTTGCACAATCCGCCATTTTTAGGTTGCCTAAAGAAATCGGGGAACTTACAAATTTGAGATCATTGAATCTAAGCAACTGCTACAATCTTGAAACAATTGAGCCTGGTGTCCTAAAAGGCTTAATCAAATTGGAAGAGTTACATATGAAGAATAGCTTTGATCGATGGATGGGCACAAATGAAATACCATCGGAATCCTGTAACGCTAGGCTTGCCGAGTTGAAAAGCTTGACAAGATTAACCACTTTGGAAATATCGATCCCTAATCCCACCATACTCTTGGAAAATGGTGAGTTGCCATTTGGGAACCTGACTAGATTTTGGATCAACATAGGAAATGTTAACGGGAGGGAATTTCAAGGTTTGAGAACCATGAAACTCAAATTGGAAGGATGCGACAGTATTCTCTCAAAAGATTGGGTTCAGGAAATTCTGCAAAAGACTCAGTACTTGCATTTGGACAGATTGGGAGAGTTCAAGAAGAATGCTCATGAGTTGTGCGTCCGAGGATTTACACAGCTGAAGCATCTCAACATTCAGAATAGCCCCTCAATCAAGTACATTACCAGTTCATCCGGTGGCAATCCCACTGCATTTCCAATGTTAGAGTCTTTGTTCCTTGAAAATCTTATTAATCTAGAGAAGTTATGCGATGGCCCTATTGCACTAGATTGCTTCAGTAGATTGAAAGCCATGCATATCAGAAAGTGCCATCGATTGGAAAATCTATGGTTCCAATCAAAGATGCAAAGACTCATGCATTTGGAAAAGATTCAAATATGTGAATGTGACGTATTGCAAGCCATTATCACATATGATGCAGGAAAAGTAGAAGCTGCCGCTGATGACATAGTTGAGTTGCCTGATGTACGTCATATGGATTTGCGTGAGTTACCAAATATGATGAGTTTTTGCACGGGACCTAAGGGTGCTCCAATTCAGGTAATTTTTTCGTTTTCTGGGTATAAGTTTCCTGAATTCTAAATCTTGCAAACAATACTTAGGTCATACTATTAAGGGGGAATTTAGGATAAGATGATATTGGTGTTCACCGAACCTTAGTGCATATTGTGTTAAATTTGATTATTTGTACTTTTGGGTTCACAAATAAACAATCCATTCAAAGAAAACACAGACCATACATTTTTATTCACATTCAACTATAGCTCGGGGGAAGCCTCTTTCTACGAGTGATTTCTTTTCGATTTATTTCAGTGTTAGATAATCGCACTAATTACTTGGGCTCTAACATGGTGTTGTATTATGGCTAATTCATTACTCATTTAACATTTTTAAAGAGAAGGAAAAACGTTGCACTTAACAAGAATGAATCTTGAATGAGTGAATGAAATTCAACAATCTTGAAATGAAGAAAGTGAGAGATTAAATACATGGAAGGCGAACCAAGAGCCACGTAACAAAGAAAGTCCACCTAATTGATGTTTCACCTACATGCAAGTTGCAATTGATTCCAACACATCATGACAACCTCACCGTGTTAACGTTGTTCTGCATCCGCTATCCCTTTCTTCAACTACTAAGGGGATATTTCCCTCTGCATTCTTTCAGACACAACAAAAAATATACACATTCCGCCCTCTGATCAATTGATTTTTGAATAAAATTAAGTTTTTGACATTCTTAAGAGACATCGAACCCATTCATGTATTCAATGTCCATTTGTTTCATTGAAAATTCATTATTGTTGAAAAATGTTTTATTGGTAAATCATTTTTCTAGAAAATTAATTGTTTTCCTGTATTTGGTTCTACTGAAAACGCAATTTGAAAAAAATGTTTTATGATGTTTTTTTTTTATTATTTTTTTATTTTTTTTATCAAAGTTTTATGATGTTTATTAACGAAGCACAAAAATTTACAAAGTAAAGACAAAAACTGTTATGGATCCTCAATAGAAACAAGCCTGAATAAATCATATTAACTTGTTCATAATGAAAACCAATAAGTTAACAAAATTTATGAAAAATTGAACTTCGATATGAATTTGTTGTCAATTTTCAAGTTAAAAATAGAAAAACAAGAGAAAAATTATGGTAGTTGTTTTTCAAGATTGGTAAATGATTTCAAAAGAAAAGAGAAAAAATTAGAGTTGTAGTTTTGAAGATTAGCTAAAGAAAAGATAAAAATATACATATACATACATATACATGTGTGTGTGTGTGTGTGTGATGACAGTTGAGAGAGAGAGAGAGAGAGAGACTTGTGCAGTAGTGCTGCATTAGCGGCATGATAGTGATGATAGTGGTGAGGATATCCTCATGAAAATGATTTACCTTTTCGCGAAAAAGAAATTCAATTTTCTTGTATTCTAGCCTGAGAGTTTCAATCATTTTCTTGTATCCATGACAGGTCTGAGAGTAGTTTCCTGCAAACAACTTTACTTGTAACAAACTCACCTTTTATGAGTTTCTTTGTGGCACTTTGTTAGGTTTCATTGCCTCGCTTGGAATCCCTGGGAATGGTTGGACTCTTTGGCCAGGAAAAGATACTATATAATGAACCTTCATTAAGAAATGTGAAATCGCTACAGATAGAAGAGTCTAAATTCACGTTGAGTATTATGAAGGATTGGATATTGCCGAATTTGGAGTCAATGGAAATTAGGGGCTCTCCATTAGTAGAAGTATTTTTTCACTTGGAGGAGCTAAAAGTCACCAGAGAAGCCCAGATTCCATCTCGGCTAAAGAAATTGAAGTTGTCTGAGTTGCCAAACCTGCAGTGCATATGGACGCTGGATGTACAATTACAAGGAATATCAAGATTTCGGAACCTAGAGAAGCTCTATGTCTACAATACGGGGCTGCCATTTCTCTTTTCGATACCGGTGGCTAAATGTCTTAGAGAAATTAGAGACATTAAAGTGAAGGATTGTCCAAATATGAAGGCGGTGATTGTGGATGAAGAAGGAAGAGATGAAGGAACATATGATATTATAGAGTTCCCATTATTGGTGCAACTATCTATAAGCCACTGTCCCATGGAGAAATTCTTCTTATATCCTCATGGAAAGAAAGAGTCAATAACCACTACTTTAGATTCACAAGATACTTATTCCGATTCATTCTTTGATCAAAAGGTATGAATCCTTTCTTTTGAGATTACACCCATAATAGTCGTAGGCATGCTATTTGTGGGGGGCAAGTAATAATATTTCTTTGAAGATTATTTTATTTGGTTTTATTAGTTAAAATGTTTTTCTATAACTACACTTGTCAGAGTCAGGCCGTTACTGAAAATCCCTTCCTCCACCATAGATAGATTGGTATAAGATTAGTCCAAATTATCAATTTTTTCACAGCTATGATCTAATGCATAACTCTTATGAGCAGATAAGTTTACCAAGCTTGGAGGTGTTAAATCTTGAGTCGATAGGATTGTTAGAAAGGATATGGCATGGTGAACTTCCCAAAAGTTCCTTCAACAAATTAGCCAACCTCACCCTTGAAAAGTGCTCCAACCTACTTGATGTATTTCCTTCAACAATCATGGGGAGATTGCACAACCTCAAAATAGTCAAAGTTTCAAAGTGTCCCTCCTTGGAATTGTTGTTTGATTTTGGATCCCTTGATTCACATACGAAACAAACGATTGTGCTGCTCCCCGAATTGGAAGAAGTCAAGGTTTTAAGCTGTCCCTCCCTGGAATTGTTGTTTAATTGGGGTCCACTTGGTTCAAGTACGGAACACAAAATTGTATTACTTCCCAAATTGGAAGAAGTGTCAGTGATTGGAGCAAGAAGGCTCAGACACATGGTGATGAGTGACTCCCAAACAGTTTTGGGTTTTCCTAGTCTAAAATCAGTCTATGTTTACAAATGCTCTAAGTTGAGATACCTCTTCCATCTAAAATCAGTCTATGTTTACAAATGCTCTAAGTTGAGATACCTCTTCCCCAATTATACGGCCACAACTCTAGAGAAACTCGAAGACTTGGGGATTTTCAAATGTGAACAAATGAAGGAAGTGGTTCCCAAGGGAGAAGGTGGTCAATCCAAGGCAGAAGTGATGAGTTTCCCTTCCTTAACTGGTTTATTTATTTGGCGGTGCCCTAACTTTAGAGCATTCATCTGGAGTCCTACAAGTGCGGAGAGGCAGCTAGGCGAGATGATAAAAGAAAATGATGAATTGCCCCGACCGTTGTTCAATGATATGGTTTGCTCTATGCCTTATTGTGATCATATTTAATCTTGCATAATCATGTTTTAGAATGAACGATGTAATAATTTGTCCTACTTATCCTCCTTTCTCATATTATCGTCATGCAGGTTAGATTTCCCAATTTAGAAAAGCTGTATATTGGAGGCGTCCAGTGCAAAGAGTTATGGAACAATCAAATTTCTGATGATTCTTTTTGCAAATTGAAATCTCTTATATTGAAGGATTGTGACAATCTCCAACATATTGCCCCATCCCATATGTGGAAGAAGCTGCAGGACTGTCTAGAAACCTTAGAAGTGAAATCATGCCGGTCAATTGAGATCATATACGAAAGTGATGGGACAGTGGCAAAAAGCAGTAATTTGAGGACACTGGATTTGCGTGATCTAGACAACTTGAGGCACATTTGGCGGTACGACAATCTCCCAAACATCCCGTTCCCAAATTTGAGATACATAAAGGCTATGAGGTGCTCCCATTTGGACATGCTTTTCACAACATTCACAGCAAAATTTTTCGGGCAAATCGAAAAGCTAGTGGTAGGATCATGTGAAGATATGGAACTAATTGCTGGCCATGAAAAATGTGAAGAAGTGACTGGTAAGACAATCACCTTCTCTGGGTTAACCACTCTTAGACTTTACAATTTGCCGAAATTCAGGAGCTTCTTACCAGAGAAATACTCTGTGGAATTCCCATCCTTGGATGTCTCGAGTAGAACAGAGCCGGACCAAGGCAACCGAAGTGCGGAGGAAAGCCAGGGGGAAATTGAGGAGTTAGACCGCGTAATTGAGAGCGAAAGTGAGGGGGAATAATTAGTTTTATGAAGTGAGCCACAAAAGCTTGTGAGTGTTGCAATGAATAGTGTCTGG
Organism: Eucalyptus pumila; assembly: GCA_016097595.1. Classification (NCBI taxonomy): domain Eukaryota; kingdom Viridiplantae; phylum Streptophyta; class Magnoliopsida; order Myrtales; family Myrtaceae; genus Eucalyptus; species Eucalyptus pumila. Next base: position 8,066,156 of record CM027852.1, read on the forward strand.
CAAAACAAAATGGAGGTGTCTGGTAATATGAGATTTTGTTTTTTTTCTTCTGTATTCTCTTCTACACTTCCGGCGAAGTGTGTGACTGTTTTCTTGGCTATTCATTTCTTTGGTTTGTCTCCTGGGCTACAGTGACGAGTGACCAGTCATTGGACCATAAATTGTGGGGTTAATCAAGTGCATTATCATGTTTATAAATTTTCCCATGATATTAGAAAATGTATGTGCTATTCTATTAAACAATCGAAGTCGCAATGAATTACCTCACGGCAGCCGTCATAGGAGGAAGAAGGAGATCAAGGAGATTGCAATCTAGGAAAGCCCGTGTTCATCCTCCCATCTCTCTCTCTCTCTCTCTCTCTCTCTCTCTCTGTGACAATTGAAGGAGGTTGAGGTTGTTTGAGTTTGAGGGATGGTATTATGATTTCGAGTTCAACGAAGGTCGAATGTGAGTTGGAATCGGTGATAACGAGGATTCCTTTGAGTGAGTTGAGTATTTGAATCTTCATGATTCTTATCAAGGTCAGCTTCGCTCTGTTTCTCCTGGAGGTAGGGACCGAGTGCTTGATTCCGCCAGCGTGAAATCTGGTTGAGTTCGGGACTGTCTTGATGAACTCAATCAGGTGCCCTTTACTGAAACGCCTACCATACGTTTGATTGAATTCCTAAACGGTAATAGCATGCATATATTGCAAGTATTCTTGCATCGTGATGATTATCTGGCAATGGCGTGCTTAAACTGAGAGTTCTCCAGGGCATATGACAAATTATTTTCGTTGATGTTGGTTGAACTCTCCCGGTTGTGCTCAATGCTCCCATGACTGAGAATTTGAACATGCCGTGTTGGCTTAATTTACTCAAAATTATGTTTTCCTTATCAATATACGATTTTGTATATGGCTATTTTAATATTCAAGACAATGACCATCTTTGAATTGGAAATTGTGAAATCCTTCTTCGAAATGTGCATTGTTACTGTGTACTTCAATGAATTCCTGTGCATACTTCATCCTTTGCTTGATCTCGCGTGTAATTGGTTTCATATGCCTGGATGATTTTGCCTTGCATTTCTTGATTCATTCAGTGATACCTCAACCCCTTCACACCGCCAATGATATTCAGTTCATTTTTTTTGGCGAATGCGTGGGCCTCTACCTCTTTGATTTTCTTTGTTTACTGAAGATTCTGAAGTTCATTCCTCGATGTCATTTGCTTGTAACTTTTCTGTGAATGGTGTGCGAGTCCTTGTCATACTGACATTCGATGGCTGAGTGCATAATAAGCTGTTTATGCCATGACCGAATGATTTTGCTCAATTCATTGTCCACATTGCCGATTTTGTATGCATGTTCAGTTGTTGCTGAACGAGTCTCATCCATGAGAATTGACTGTAGAATGTGGCTCAATGCTGTTTTCACGTTGCTATGCCTATCAATTTTGGCAGCATGATGTTCTTTAAAAATGACTCCGCTGGAGCCACCTGTGGGTAATTAGAATGTGGTCTCTAGTATTTGGTCCCAAGAGTTCCTATTGTGTAAAATCAAAGTTGTTTCCAAGTTATTTGAGTCACATTAGCAATATATGTTGGATTCATGTCGACTCCATGTTGATTTCTTAGAGTTCAATGTGTTTTTTGCATCATATTGGATTTGATAGATCTTGGTTTCAATATGAGGGTTAATTTGGTAGCACATGATGGTACATTGACGTGCAGATGATTTCTCATCATTTTTTAGTTACTAGTCTCTATCTATCTAAATCATGCTCATGCATCGTTATTCTACTACTCGTATTTCTCAATTTTCAATAGTTGAAATTACCTCAATACCGTGAGCCACATTGCTTTAGAATTGAATGTGACTAATTTACATATTTGATCATGTTGTGATCGTATCGGGAATAGTGGTGGGCGATCTGAGGATTTTGCCGCCCACCTGAGGATATGTTTTGAAACCAGCCAAAGGACCAACTTTACAGTCTTTGCTCAAATGGATCGGATATTGCATCAGGTGGCCTTTTATTTCCGTGGGATTATGTTGGTCCTCATCCGCATAACCCTCCAATTCCGTTTGGCTATTTTGTTCACCCTCTTATTGCATTCAGTGCCTTACGGCTCCCTGAAGCTGTCCTCTAAATCTCCCAATTGCTCCACCCAAAGCGACATCCTATAACCATAAGCCTGCACAGCATCAGTTAAACATTATTAGTCACAAGCTTAAGTTTTTGATAAATGTCAATGCACTCACTGGGCGTTTAGCTAGTACCTGCTATTAAATAGCTGTAACCACATGGATATATGACATACTTGAACTTCCTACACAAATCCATAGTTGTGCCCTTTGAATCCAAAATCAGTGGTATTAGCTAATGCGCAATTCTCAGTGGGACCCACATGCACTCTACATCATGCGGCCCTCGGCAGAATTCTCTGCCTCTCTTCCTGTCACTCTACATCTAATGAACTGAGTCACTTCCCTTTTCAGCTCAGGCTTGGCGCGCTCTGCAGCAGTGGGGGCAGAACAGAAGCAGAGGACCTTCCAACACGGAAAAGGAGCTCAGCAAATTCTCTCTAGCCCTCAGTTATTCCTTTGATCTTCATTCCCTCTTCATTGTCCTCTCTGTCACCCTCCATCCACCAACAGCCGCTGCCACACCTCCATCGCTGGCCACCACAGGACATGTCACGCTGAGAAGGGGCAAGAACAAACAGCGCTGATTAAAGGAACTTGGGTGATTTTTGAGCATTTATAAGGCTGAGAAGAACAGAGGGCGAGCTTTAATTGACACTGTAGACTGATGCTTCAATGAGGATTATCACCGTAGACAAATGATGTGGACAAACATGAAGAGATTGTTTAGATGGAGATGACTGAATAGTGATGGCTATGTTCTTTTTACTGAAGGCAACGGGAAAGATACAGTTGGAGTTTTGATTTGGATCCCTCTTCCTTGGTGGCTCTTGTACCATGGAAATATTTCTACGATTTGCAAGCGAGAGGGAGAGAGTGAATCAATAGATACTACACCTTTACTCAATAGCCGAATACAAGAGTATACAGTAGCTCCCCTTATAAAGCACGAGAGACATTAACAAAGCTTCGATTACCTTATTTGTGACCTCCTGCTAACTGTCTACTAATATTCATAAATATACTCCAACACAGATCACAATTGGAGCAAATACTTGACAGTGTTTTTGCATGTTTTTCCAGGAAGTTAATGTGTCATTTTCAAAGAAGTATCCACAACTGTACAAGGAAGGAATACGGAATTCATACTTCAACTGTAGAGTTGTGACAGCTACTAGTTCTACTGGTCTAAATTCCTCGGGAAAAATGTTCGGCCTCTGGGACGTCAGCACAATGGCATTTACCTTTATTGTTGTTACTGTCAACTTACGCCTTCTTTTGATGTGGAATTCAATAACGAGATGCCTTCATATCGCTGTCAGTGGAAGCATCCTTGGGATGTTTGTTTTTATTTTCATATGTTCACTTTTGAGGGTGAGTCTTCTCCCTTTCTGGGGTTCTTTTCTTCCCTTCACCTCATCTAGTCCCCTTTCGGATAGCAATTATTCTGATATTCGTCTTATTACATGTATGTGCAAGAAAGTCTACTATGGCCCCGTTTGGTTGGACTTTCCCAAGGGGCTTTGGGCCCCGAAAGCCCCTTGGGGAAAAATTTTTGTGTTTGGCAAAACTTTTGAATGCTCTTTGGTGGAATGTGGGCATTCCACATGCTGAAAGCCCAATGCTGGGGTAGGGCTGCTTTCAGCTTTGGCATTCTGAGAGTTACTATTCATTCTTCTTCTTCACCGTCTTCTTCCCGGTTCTTCTTCCCCGCTTTGAGTCGGCGAGTTTCGCGGTTGACGGCGCTCAAACCCGCAAGCGGGCTGCGGGATGCCTCGCCCGAGGTCGGGCGACCTCGGGCATCGCACAGGTCGGCGACCCGGCGACGCCGCCCGAGGTCGCGCGGCCTCGAGCGAACCTCAGCGGCGTCGCTGGGTCGCTGAGGCCGCGCGACCTCGGGGGCGACGCCCTTGGTCGCGCCGAGATCGAGCGACCCGGGCGACGCCGCTGAGGTCGCGCGGCCTCGAGCGCGTCGCTCGTCGCTCGACCTCGGGCGACGCCGCTGTGGCCGCGCGACCTCGAGCAACGCCCGGTCGCGCGACCTCGCGGCGGCGTCGCTGGGTCGCTCGACCTCGGGCGACGCCGCTGTGGCCGCGCGACCTCGGGCGACGCCCGGGTCGGCGGACCTCGGGCGGCGTCGCTGGAGGCCGCGCGACCTTAGGCGACGCCTTGGTCGCGCGACTCGGGCGTCGCTGAGGTCGGCGCGTTGCTCGAGATCGACGCCACCCGGGTGTCGCCGAGGCGACCTCGGGCGGCTGCTCCCGCCACCAGCCACACCCCCACGATCACCAGCTGCATCTCCTCCTCCCTTTTCTTTTTTTTTTCATTTTTCTTTTTACTTTGAAATAGCTTTGCAAAGCATACACAAAAAATTGATTTCCAAACACACTTCCCTTCCCAAAATGCTCATTCTCTCAAGGATACTTGGGGAAATACAAAGCCTATGTCATCCACGTATTAATGAGTACAGTCTACTTCTACCTGACATTTCTTCTGGTTCCAATTGTCGCACTGCTTGGTGACTTCTTATGCCAAGGGTAAGGTTTCAGACTCATATCTGGCCCCCAAAAAAAAAAAAAACAGTCGGGCTTTTTTGTTCTTAGACATATTTCTCGTTTAGAAACAGAGAGAAACACTGTAACATAGTTCTCAAGTAAATTTGCTCATGAATACTGATTGCGAATCTGCAATTTCGCTTTTCTAAAAGTAACAAATGTCGTTTGTCATGAAAAATATAATGGAGGACCTCCTTTTTCGTTCAAATAGCCTTCATCATCTTCATTGTCGATTTCGTGGGTCCTTTTTTCCCCATTTGCTCCAAGACAATATACATAGCTTGTCATGTCCGTACTTTTCCAATTTCTCATATGGTCCCTCACTGGGAATTGCATTTGCCCTGCTTCTTGTTAGCTGGGTTTACTCCTACGTGGAGGATGCCCAATGAGTTGTAAGCCCAAAAAAGGAAACAATAACAAAGAAAAAGAGAAAACAGAAAATCTGGGGTTTTGGGCAATATTTTATTTACATCAAGCTGGCGTCGGAGGTCGATTTGTGGTCCGATTGAGCTGAAATTTTGTCCGCATGTTTGTGGCGCAATTTTCTCGAATCTAAACGGTTTGATTTTCGTTTGAAGTTGCCTCCATTAGGTCTTTTGTGGATTGATCAAAACCTGTGTTTTGTGTCAGATTTATCATTGATCTCTTGTGAAGTTTATGTGTATTGCCAAGAATTATATCTTTGTTGCTATGTAGCTCTAGTATTTGCTAGAAAAGAACAATTTTGTTAATAGTGAAGAATTTCGTGTGGACTCCGGTCCCGTGTCTCCTCACATCGATGAGGTTTCCCACGTAAAGAATGGTCTTATGTTCGCTTGCTTGGTATTTATTTTACTCTATTATATTGATTCCTATTAGGTTTGCACAAGAGATGAGATTATTTTATTTCGCTGCATTAATTCGATATTGTTCGAATTGTTACCGTTCTCCCATCACTTCTCTCTCTAACCCCTCTTCCTCCTCTCTGGGCTGAACATTGCCCGATTTTTGGAATGTGGTTACAGGATAAATCCACTGTTGGGAAATATGTCTTCAAAATGGGTTGAACAATGAAATCGGATCGAGTAAAAACAACTCGGACTTTGAGGCGTGATATCACTTTCTTTAAGGATTTATTTGCCCCACAACGTTGCTAATGATCACTGGCAAAAATCCTCCAGGATACAACAAAGTCTCGGATGAGAATACTAAATAGCAATTTTAGTATTTCTCCAGGGTCTCTCTAAGAAACAATCAAAAAATTGGCTGTTGTTTTTCAGAAAGAGGACTCGAAAATGACAACACTTTTCTTTCCGAAAATGACAAGTATATATATGAAACAGTATTGCCACTCTTCGTGAAAATTGCGAACAAACACGTCTTTAGAAAATTGTTCGGATAAACCAATGCGACTCTTCGAAAGAAGTCGAATAACGAACAATTGCAATCCTTCGGAAAAATTAAAACCGAATAAGTAATTTTCCAAAGGTTGTCTTGAAAAGACAAACAAAATTCGGAATATTTTTTTTAAATAAAATTTCGAATTTTTCATTTATATTTCATTTCCGAAATTCTCAAATTAAAAGGCAACCTTTGAGCTAAAATAATAATAATAATAATAATAATAAATAAATAGTAAGGGATTAATGCTAATTAAATCGCGGGCGCGCATCGCGCCATTATCCGCGCACCCGCACGCGGGTATGGTGGGGTCTAGCCCCACCTAATCACTCCTTTAACTACAAAAAGGAAATCCCACATTAATAAACTGACCCTCCTGCTCTCACCTTTTCTATGTGGGGCAAAGTAAAAGGTACTCATTTTGTTTTAACAAACAAAATTCCAACATCCACATATCAACCTTAATTGGTATGAGTATTTATTGGCTTGTGGGAACTTGACAGCTCGCTCATCTCAAGCGATTGATTTCTGGATTCACCATATTCTGTTTTGCGTATTCTGTTTATTAGCTTCAAGCAATTGCAATGGATACTTCCTCTGATTAGTTTCTCTCTTTTTTTCTTTTTTCTTTTTTTTAATGAACTGATTTTTCGTGCCCTTGGTTATAGGCTTCAAAGGTGGTTCTTCCCATATGATTATCAGTTATTACAGGAATTTCTAAGGGCACAAGCCACGGGATGAGGACGAAGCCGAAGACATTGCCCAGGAGCTCCAATTTACAGATATGTTTCTTAATACCGTATAATGAAATTTTTAGACTGTTCGAGTTTCTCTATTATTGCCAGAATCACAAGCATACGATCTTTAGGATTCTCCCTTCCAAAATTCGTACCCATCCCTAAACGGAAGGAAAGGGAGGGATGTGTTGATAACAGACTTCTGGACTCCTTCCAGATGCCAAGAATATCGCACGTTTCAGAACAGTAGGAAAGCAGCTTACGTTAATTCTGTTCGTGCATTTATGGGCTAGTTCTAGCCCAACCGCAAAGTCCTAAATGCTTTTCTGGAAACGTTTTTTTATATCTTCCTGTTCATTGTTTCTTGTCAAAGCTTGCTTCACAAAGGAGGCTCACCTTTTATTCCCAACCACGCTGCTCATTGCTTGCATTGCGACTGCTTATATGGCAGCAATAAGGAGTTCCTTTGCCTGTTCATTAATTCTCTGGTCGCTTCTCCTCTGGTTGAGTGGGAGATGTGTTAACTGTTAGGTTATTTTAGGTGCTACTCTGGGAGCCATCGCTAGCTGCATCCCGAAGTTGTTTGAGGATGACAAACTGACCGTGCCTCTGTCGAAAAAGTCGGGTGGTTTATTAGGAACTGCTAAAAGTGTGATCGTTGAAAGCACCTCATTATTTGAAGAAGGAACATTTTCTCATATTTTTAAAACTGATTCCAACCGTGTACTATGATCCCCTTCCAACACACAAGTAATTATGGACTCGGCTCGGTCCTTGCATAAGTACCAGCGGCTCTGTACTTGATCATTCAGTTTTATGCAGGGGAAAGGCAGAGGACATCTGTTGGAGCAGTATCCTATTCTATTCTGTAAGCAAAAGCCGTTGCAAAAATCGCATATAATCACCTTAACAGTGGACCAAATATCTCACGAGGAGCTGATGAACTTGGCCAAGTTTCTGAGACGCTTTGACTGCTGGGATTCGTCCAACCGTTCTTCATGACCATTGGCTTGAATTCTGGATATCTAATCTGGTAAAGCTGGTCTTCGCTTGAGTCATTTAATGTCTGACGTGTATCGGATCTTCAAGCCTGAGAAGCCTTCCTTTAATGTCCTCGATTGCTGGTAGCAGTATGTTTGCCCGGTTTGCACTGTCCATAGAGACAACAACAGCAAAAATCATTCCCTCTAACCTCTCGGTTCTTCGGAGCAGCAAAATTAGGAACTTCCTGACAGAACCATCCAGGAACCTCACTCCCAGGGACACTCAAATTGTGCAAATGCTTTAGAGCAACCTGAAACTTCTTATGAAAAACACATTTAAGGTCAAAACTTTCTGCATTCATGATTGAAGATACTCAACAAAGGTGGAGAAACTGAACTGATGATCTTCATCCATCTTTTTGCTACAGTTCAAGTAGTTTTCCCAAAATGGGAGTTATGAGTGATCTTTTTCACCTTTTCAATTCTTCTCTCCCAAGAGTAAAAGCCTCAGATATTTCAATACCCGGAGACTAGTGATGTCAACTAGATTGCTGCAATCAGTAAAGTTTAGCTCCTTCAAATCATTAGAATTCAGATGAAAGGCGTAAATTTGAAATTGATTAACCTCAACGCGGGATAGTTCTCGGGGATGATGGCCACGACGGCGCCGAGTCGTCAATCACCTCCAGAAGGCCTAGCGCTATCTCCTCCCCGCGCTTGAGGCCTTCTTCATCGAGCCGGAGCCACGACAAGCACGTGCTTGCAGTAGAGGCAATCCACGATGCCATGGTGGGGGGTGTTGGCGCCGTGGGAGCTGAGGAAGACATCGCAGCGGAAGCGAGATGAGAACATAGCGTCGTCCTCTTCGGGATCGTCCGTCAGCATCATCGTCTTCTGCTTCTTGGTCGCCTCACTTAGGAGTCGCCCGTCTTTTGACAGAGGTGGTCGATGCAGAGATTGGGGTGCCACTTAAAGATGAGCAATGAGCAAGGAGCACCTTGCTGACGGATTCGTGTTCCCTTTGAAAAGAGCGATTTCCACAGCATGGGAAATGTGATGTCTTAATTTTTAATTGACAAATCATGGCCCTCACATTAGTTAAAGGGAAAAATTGTCCAAAAACTTTTAAACTTATTGTACGATGGTAATTCAGTCCTAAATTTTTGTACTAATTTAATTTTAAAAATTTCAATTGTGATAATTTAATCTTAAATCTTTTAAAAATTATAAATGTAATTCTTCCCACTATTTTTGCCATAAATCGCTAATGTGATGTTCCAGTAAGCTATCCTACATGGAAAGTTGATATTTTTGTGGTCAATTGGGTTTAATTTAAAAAGAAGAAATTCTAATTTTATTTTATTTTATTCTTTTCTTCACAAGGCCGGCAAGTGTTGCCAACCATTTTGAGAAAATGGCGTTCAACTTGTTACCGTCGAGAGCGCAGCAACAGGCCTTCAAATTTGTTCCCATTGAGGTGAAGACTTCTCAGGACGGCTCTTTTGTCGAATGTGAGTGAGATTGTGCCAGAAAGTCCATTTTCGTGCAGGTCCGGCACCATGAGGCTGTCGCTGATCTTCCCCAGAAATTGAGGTATCGTTCCAATGAGATTGTTACAAGAGAGGTCCAAAATTTGTAGTAGGTCCTTCATTTCACAAAGAGAGCCATGGATATTGCCAGTCAATTGATTGGTAGCCAGAGAGAAGATGAGAACCATATTTAGGAGCGATGGAGGTTAAAGGCCCTTGGATCTAGTTCATATTCAACTGGAGAACTGTCAGATTTTTCTGTGGAACTTGTTTCCAGCTAGTGAGGAAGCTGTGAGAGATATTGAAATAAGACTGACTCAGCTCAGACATGTCACATCCATGACGGGATATCGCCGTGTTGCCCGGCAGGATCCATTCCATGCTGGTTGAATATCTAAAAATTCAGGATTCAGTAACTTTGCACCCAGAAAGACCGACCTTTTGGAGTTTTGGCAAGACATGCTCGACATTTTTGCTATTGGTCAGAGATCGAGATCTTTTAGACTTTTGAGTCTAGATAACAAGTGTAGGTCTCAAAAACTGGTCAGGTTATTGGCTAAGATGATCAGGTGAGGTTTGTAAGCTGAAAAACCGAGGTCGGCATGACGCCATGCAACTGATTACTACTCAAGTCAACATGGTCTAAAGGGGGTGCAGCAAGGAACTTGTCTATGTGACCGCTGGCCCATTGTTACTCAAGTCTACTCTCATCAAGGATGGAAGAGAGAATGAGGTTATTGGAAATGTCAAGTTGGGCAAGATTGGAAAGATACTTTATGCTTGGACTCCAAGCGGCTTGGAGGAATAGGAACTGTGAAGAGATTATGCTAGAAACCTTGTTGAAGAAGTCGTTTCTTGTTGTTGAAAATATTGGGTATTGGACCTATGAAATTGTTGGAGAGAAGATCAAGCAGAGTGAGCCAATCTAGGTTTGACTGAGTTGGAGGAACATGCCTCCTAAGCTGAGAGTTCCAAACTATTGGGTTGTGTTACGCTACCGAGTGACGATGGAGTAGAGCCAGTGAAATTACACTGGTTAAGCCAAAGTATCTCCAGAGAATGCAAGTCACCCATGGACTCTGTTAATGCTCCAGAGAACCCTATGGAGGACAAGTCCAAAACCTTCAAAGAGCTGTAAAGTAACCGGAAAGCTCATCGTTGCCTGATAGATTGAGACATGTCAGCTTTGACAAAAGGAAAATGTTTGTTGCTTATGTGCCGCACGATTGACTGGAACTGAGGCTGAGGACTTCCAATTCCAGAGATGGAAATAGATTTATTATTAGAGTCACATCAATGCTAGACGCAGTTTGCCCATCGAGGGAACTCTTTATTATTCATTAATGCTCCTCTTCATTTTTTTTTTGATCAGTCCTACTTTATTCCTACTCTACACTCACTCTCAGACTTTTATCCATGTCTTTGCGGCATGGGAGTTAAAACCCACTTCCACAAACTTACGCGCGTCCCCATCCTGCGAGAAGGTGGGGATTTGAACCCCTCACCTCCCCTTCCATGTTTGTCATTTATGGCCTCAAGAATATTTGTCCTTATATAGGACCATAACTATATTCAAGAATAGTTGTCCCATCTGTTAGTGTGTTCCCTAAACTCGTCATATTGAAAATTTTCCCTACACAAAGCTGCTCCAAAATTGGCCTGGTTCCAAGATGTAGAATCTATGTTGAATCACCATTTAGCAAGGCTACTAGGACTTGGGTCTCTTTCTTGGGCGGGGCATCAAGTACATGTATCTTTACCAATTAACCAATTTCTAAACGCTGGAGTAGATCCTAAAGAGATCCCACTTCCTCATGAATTTATCTTGAATCGGGATCTTTTGGCTCAACTTTATCCCAGTTTTGCCGAGGGAGCAACCCCATTTTTTACCTTGTATGTTGTTAATTGAGTAGGTACTTTTTTAAACTCTTCTAACAATGAGGCAATTTACTGGTCTCAACAAAACGGTATTCAATTAAAACCTTTTTAAGTTTGAACTATTTTTTGAGAGAGATATTTTTTGATATAATTAGTCAATAAAAATTAGTCACACAAAATATAATTATATGACCTTAATACATGTTGTGGTGACTAGAGGAGGAGAACTTAATGAACCCTAGTTTTGGGCACAATTAAAAACAAATGATATTGTCAATCCAATCATTTGTTCACAAACTCTAGAGCAAACTGAGTCGCCAACAATATACTTTTAAAAATTTGGATGCCCATACTGATTCATTTGGGCATACTTGTGCTATTTTTATGTATTTATTTTTCTTTAACTTTACAAATCTTTTTTAAAAAAAAGATCCACATTCTTATTGTCATAATGAAAAATTCTATTGATTATATATTTTCAACTTTTCCTCTCTTATTTGGACGCGTGTAACTCCTTAAAAAATAGCACTCAACTCCACAATAGTCAGGTGAGCCAACAGTTTTAGTATTAGGGCAGATATTAATATTCTTCAACCTTTTTTTATTAATATTAATATTCTCAACAATTTTTGGTACCAAAAATTTTGTCTGCGCAGCACCAAGTACGATGGAATTTTTGATTCCCTGGGGCCCATCACCGATTTTCCCTTCTCCATGGCAATCGGTTATGAGAGCAATAACCAGAAGGACATTTTCGTGATCGGGGCACTTTCGTCATTTGACGAGAGAAATATATATATATATATATATATATATATATATATTTTTTTTTGGAAAGGACGAGAGAAATATAAAAGGGAATTTTTGGTCTTCGTCATTTGACGAGGAAGTTCTGGATTCTGACTGATTCTGCTTCGCCTCCGTAACCTCTCCCTCCCGTCCTCCCTAGCTTCACCGCCGGCCGCCAGCTCCACCGGAAGCCACCGCCGGCCGGCCTTCCATCTCCGACCACAGCAGGCGCACGAAGGAAGGCACACACTACACGCAGAGGAGAAACCAAGCTCGATCCTGGAATCGGAATTTCATTTTCGTCGATTCGAGCTTCACCAGAGGCGAATCAACGTCGATTCTAGTGTTCATGACTTCGGTTGCGGATTCCAGTGATCGTCTGGTTGCAGTTCCGATCGTGTGCTGTCCTGACCGCGAGGCGCTCCTTCGGCTCGTTCTTTCGCTTCAGGGATCGGTGGAAGGTTGCGGTAAGTTCGAATCGCATGGAAAAGGACGCCCCGGCTCAGTTGACTCCCAACCATCACTTCCGAATCTTCTCTCCCCCGACTGAGCTCTTCAACTTCTTGCTCTAAATCAAGCCCAAGAGTCGTCCTCGCGTCGAATGAATGTACGGATACTGCTCAGGAAGTGTTCGATGAAATGACCGAAAGACTCTATCCGATATTTTGTCCCGTTGCTGGCCATTAGAATCAATGCTATAGCGAGGCTGTGCTCGCTGTCTGGAAGTCACTGAGTCGCCACCAAATCATGAGGTCGTCTCTTCTCCAATTAAACTTCGTTATTGTTGTTGACTTGTTATAGACTCGCCTCTCTTGATCTCCGTTCAGTTTTTATTCTTTTCGCCTTTCATTTGACTGCTCCGTCCGACCTTTGTTTGGTCGTCGTGCCAAGACACTTCTCGTCACCAAAAGCCAGAAGCGGGACTGCAACGGTAGAAGCCAAGGAGGCGCAGTCGTGATCGCTTTCGATAATACCGGTTGCCTTCTTCGGACCTTCCTCTGTGTACACATTCGAGATGGCCGGAACGGTATTTACTCGGGAGGTTATACGTGCTCGCTGAGGCCATAGCTTTTCGTGTCGGCCGAAGCTTATTCTAGGATTCCATTTATAGAAAGGTTCTGTCGATATTTCGTCCTAAAGTGGTGGTGCGATCAATGGTCTTTTGCATTGCAAATTGAATCATGAAATTCCACGAACTGGACCCCAGATTTTTTGCTGGAATGTGTTGGAATTTGCCGAATTTGTGTCGAGGTGTTGCCAGAAGATTATTGTTGTAGCTTTGCTAGAATTCACTAAAAGTTTACTTAGAGTTGCCGTACTTGGTTCAGAATTGTTGAAACTTGCTTGAATATGCCGGGGTCTTTGCTGAAATAAGTTAGAATTCTGTCAAAACATGCCCCGAGTCTTTGAAGATACTTTTCTGGTTCGCCAACGTGCAATACGACATTTTAATGCCACGACTCCGTCCCATATGTTATAACTCAAGGATTTTCTTGTGAAAATCTATTGATGCTGGCGAGAAGAGGAGAGAGAGAGAGAAAAAAGGTGGCGAAGCTGCTGGTAATTTTTGTTCCATGTACTCAGTAAAATCTTTAAATAGAATGGTAACTTTAAATAAATGAAGTAAGTAACTTCCTTGGCATCCGTAGGTTTCAGTGTTGGCTTTTAGGTTTTTTTTTTTTTTTTTTTTTTTTTTTTTCTAAATAAATTGTTTGATCTCAATTGAAAGTCTTGTTTCCCTATTCGATTATTCACCATTTGTTTTTGGTGAAAAATTTAGCGTAATTCTGTAAAGAGTCGGTCACACTGTTGATATCTTTATCATGTTGATTCTCCCAATTATTTTCGATGAATCTGTATAAAAATCAAATTAGAAATCTCATCTTCTTACCCCCTTTATTTGGAGAAATCCCTTCGCACTCTTCCATCAGGCGACATACTGCTTCAGTTGCTTCCTTCATTGTTCCTCTTAGAGCATCATAATAATAAATAAATAAATAAAAAATTTGTTGCACAGACTATGTAGAATTACAGAAGAATCCATCTCTATTTCCTACGACTTCATAGCACGCAAAATATCTAGTGCTTCGGCGACGTCCCAATTCTAACAACACCCAGAAACCATTGCATCCAGGAGCCTCTATATCAGAATGGCGTATCATCAAACACCTGACGAGCATTACCTAAGTAATCAATTTGAGCATACGTGTGAGGCTGAGGCTTGTGGATCTGGGCCAGGTGTGAGATGGGCATGGTTTAATGGGTCGTATCGAACCGACATGCTTGGGCGACGGGGCCATATTTATCCTCTTTTATCCATTATCATTTTGTGCCGCGGTACTTTCCACTCCAATTTCGGCTTTGATGCTCTCAGAACCCATTTTTTTAGCACGTCAGTCACTCGTCTTCTCTTTGAAACCGTCTCTTTCTTTGTCCACCACAATCTACTGCGGACCTGGATTACAGAAGAAGTTTTACTTTTCAAAATAGTGATTATTAATGAATTCACAGCTGTAATATTTAATTTGTTTATAGTTTTTGCTCATTTGCAAGCTTCAAAAAATTTGATTGATGTAATATTTATTTTATTATAATTGTTGCATATTACTTCTCCTCCAAGTCGATACAAATATATAAAATAATAAAACAATTATTGTTTTAGAGCCGTGTGTGGGACCTTCCTTTATAAATTGCTTATGCCAAAGGCCATCCCATTATGGGCACTAGTTAGGGCGAAATATTTAGTGGTTTCCGATCGCCGCACCTAGACCTAAGATGGGTGATGATACCTGCCATGGCTACACATAAAAGTTTCATGAAGTGGAATTAAGGAAGGAAAAGCAAAAAAACGACGGCTAGAAACCTCACATGCAGCCTGGAACCGACTATCTAAGAGAGTGCTGAAAATTAACATAGGCAGGTCCTTTGCGGCCGGAGATTCAATGGGAAGCATGGTTGGAGTGAGTCGCGGCGAGACTGAAAGGTTAATTGATAAATTTGCAAAGGAGGTGAGTGATAAGCACAACCATAGATTGCAATTTGCCATTCTGAGAAGTGCAGCCACTTATCACCGAGTGCAAGGTCCTAAAGGCACATTATAAGCACATTCGGATAGAAAATCAAGTGATGGACTGGATTACCAAGGCTCATTGTTGCAAAATCCCTCCTTGCAATTGGGTCCCTAATCTCCCGCAAGTTTTATCAAACCTCGTTTGCTTTGAGGCTAACAAGTAATGAAAGCTGTTGGTTTCCCGGAAAAAAAAACGATTAGCAAAATAATTTAAATATTTTGTCATCCTCACACACGTAGCTCATGCATGATCTAATCATTGTCTTACGGCTAAATCACGTAGCTAATAACAAGGTCAATATACATAAAAATATAAAATTAATTCCTAAATCTCTCACAAATCTTAAATTTTATATTTAAAATCATATAGATTTGACTCTAAAAATGATTCAAAATTTCCAATTATTTTTTCTCTATACATTTACAAACTTTTTTTTCCCCAAACTTTTTCCCTATAATCTCTCAACAAAACCGGCCTCAAAAGATTGCATCCGCGGCACTGGCCAACAAAATACGGATATTCTCTCCCTCTTCTTTGATGCTCATCAATTTCCAGGCTGTTTATAAGAGCTATAGCTTAGACCTAACTAATCCTTTAAGTGTGTGTTTGTGCAAACATACTGTGCACAGCATCATTTGCGAGCCACTCAATCATGATGCCTTTCCTTCCTCCAAGGGTCCACTGGTCACTACTATTGAGAATGATGTTTGAAAGATATGTTTCCTATTTCATTAGAATGTTCATAATAAACAGATAGTCAATTCTCGTTACTAGTTATTTTCGTTCCTTTGTTTTTAGTATGTTCTACGATTGTTTCTTGGAGTTGCAACAACTTGACATAGAGGATAATACTTACTCTAGGCAATTGAATTGGTGACAATTGTTGACTACGCTTGACCCTGAATTCCCACTTTCTGAAATAAATATATTTTTCATTGTAACGTCCAAATGTGGACTTCATTGTTGGCATGACAGTGTATGTGACGCATGAGATGGATGAAACATTGATAGATTGATGAGTTCTAGGCGCAAATCGTTCCAGTCCTTGTTTGTCTTTTATTGGATGTTTATTTCTGTCAAAAAATAGACTATGCCGATCCCTGTTCTGTTGACATTCTGTCCATCATTTTATCGCTTCTTTCCATGGAATATGATAATCTTTTTTAATTATTTTATGCGGGGAAGATATAGCGGTTTAATAATGAACATTTATGATTAAAGACGATGAGTGGACGGAAGGATTAGATGACATGAGGGGAGAGTTTTTATCTATTTACCTCTCTGTCATTCGTCACGGATTCACCCCCTCCCTCTCATATTTTCCTTGTCTCCGTCACTATGTTATGTCTATTTGGTCATAGAATTTCATTCTTGAATCGCATTATTGTCCTTGCCTGAAATGGAAATATACAAAAGGATCGAGAAACGTGTCGTGTGAAGATGCGAGAATAGATGGAGAAATGATGAAGTGATAGGGGTCGCCGTTATCCGCATTTTGGTGCGAATGAACGTATGGAAGATGTACAAGAGCGGTTCAAAAGAAGCTTTTGAGAATCGATCTAGATTATGGACGGTTTATTTTATTTTTTAAATTATTGCTGCAACTGGGAAACGCATTGGGATATCTCGAGATTGATTGCACTATAAATTCGTTTTGTCGCCGTTATCTGCATTTTGGTAAGAATGAAAATTCCTATTCTTACTAGTTTAGCGTTTTGTTTTCTATCGCTTAAATATTTTCAACCTTTCATCTCTCATCTAGACGTGTGTAACTTGTGAAAAAAAGAGCATGTAACTTCACAATTGTCATGCGAGCCATCGACTTAGTTTTAGAGCTGAAGTTGAAACTAATATTACGAAGCAAAAAAGAATGCTTTGAGAAATTAAATTAAAATCATGATCGACACTCTAGACTGAAATTGATTGTGGCTTGAAATGAGAAGTACAATCGGCAACAATCTCGTGGAGAGGTTAATGAGAGAGAGGAGTTGGTAAATTCTCAATGCTCTGTTTTTTTGTCATTCTTTTGTACAAAGTACAGGCTAAGAATTCCGGTGGAGATTTCTGCGATATATCCTTCAATTTAGGATTTTTAATGATCTGTACTCATTTTGATGCTGTTGTGATAAACTTGGATTGCAATAATTGCTTTCATGTTGCGATTTGATCTCTTGTTCGAACCGATCACCATATGTTCGTTAAAATGCCGAAATGAAGTTCGTGTGCAAATTCGAGAAGCATTCTCATGCCTTAGTCTGGAATGATGGTTGTATAATACACATGGTCAATTCATTTGCAGTGTCTCTGCTTCCGGTGAGTTAAGCCTATGGCTGAGACGTCGACATGCCATGACTACTCGATTGTTGTTCAAATCCATCCGCACATGCTGTCTCTGATCCTGATATGTTCTTGTTAATCATTTTTCAGGATGACCAAAGCATGTCAACTTATGCCATAAGTAGCATAGTAGAATCTAGTGGTCATGAAATTGTTGGCATCTGACGAGTTATGTTCACTGGATTTGGATATTGTTTTACTCGTGAATCTATCGGTAGGCTGAAAGGTCTTACGTTGCCTATTTGTATACAGGTTCAGTTGTTGCTGAATGAGTCTCAACCATGAGAATTTACAGTAGAATGCGGCTCAATTCTGTTTTGCTGTGTTTATGTTGCTATGCATTTCGGTTTTTGCAGCATGATGTTCTTCGAAAATGTCCCCGCTGCAGCCACCTGTAGTATTTGGTCCCAAGAGTTCCTGTTGTGTATTATCAGAGTTGTTTCCAAGTTATTCAAGTCATATTGTCAATTTACGTTGGATATCCGTGCTGATTTTTATAGAACTTTAATGTGTTTTTTGCGTCATATGGTGGCTAGGATTGGATTTGATAGATCTTGGTTTCATATGAGGGTTAGTTTGGTAGCACACGATGGTACATGACGTGCAGATGATTTCTCGTCATTTTCTAATGTTTTAGTAGTGATTTGGTTGAATAAATAAAGGTCACGTGCCATTGTCCGAACCATAGACTACAAGTATCGGACTCGTTCTTAGTTAAATAACATGTCCCGGGTTAGTTTCTGTAAGTGGCCATGACCCGGGCCGGATTCTTTAGTTTACCGGATCATTCCGTGCTTATTTGTTATATGTTTCCTCTTGGAATTTCATTATTGGTCGTCATTAGGGGGATATTTATTTGGTACCTTAGAAATAGAATAAATCTTGGATTTAGCTCATGGGGATTCTTGTCCCGGGACTCAATAATGAGGTCATGTATATTCATTACCCGACATCATATCGGGTTTATTCTGTCGCACTTTACCTTTATTGCATTGATTATGATTGGTTACTTATTGGTTGTGCACCCATGCAAGTACATCATTTAGTGGTGTATGATAATACGATAGGCAAAGATCGCATGAACAATATATTCGAAAGATTGAGAATCGGTATTGAAAGGCTGGTCATTAGATAATTAGCGTAATTAAGCCCCGATCTTAGACCAATAATTTGCAAGAGTGAAGTGTACTACTGCGCTTCACTTGGCTCTTAATTGACCCTAAATAGAGTAGTGACGATTCCAATTAAATAAAATTTCTTTGATTAATCAATTGAAACTCAAACATCACGATAGTTAGGATTTAAGAGAACTCACATTGAACAAAAGCGAACACCTCGAACAAAGGCATCGCTCAATCGTTATACCCGCCCCTCTAAGATTCTTTAGAGAGGGTCGCAACAATTTATGAAAGGAAGCTTTCGAAAATTAGTTATGGTAATACGTGTTATGGTGACCAGAGGAGGCGGATTTAAGGGGCTTCATTTTTTGGCACATTTTAAGGGGGTTCACCCCAGTGGCTACCTTTCCAACTTGGAAGGGGGAGGTGATGGGTTCAAATCCCCACCTTCACGGGGAGATTGGGGTGGGGACGATTTCATTTCAGGAGTGGGTTTTGACTCCCACGCCCTGTAAGGAGGCAGGTCAAAAGTTTGAGAGTGAGTTCGAATAAGATTAGAGTAGGACCGACCAAAAAAAAAAAAAGATAGATGATGTCGTCAATTAAATCTCGTCCATGTGCTCCGAAACCAAGTGGGGTCGCCGACAATTTGCTTTAGAAAATTTGGATGCCCATGCCAATTCATTTGGGCATTCCGGTGCTATCTTTTTTCATTATTTATTTTTATTTATCATTACAGATCTTTTTTTTTTTTTTAACAAAAGATCTCCATCCCCATTGCTTTCATGTTTTGTTTTCTATCGCTTAAATATCTTCAACTTTCCTTGCAGGATAGCCACCTATTCAGCATGTTTGCCTTGTTCTTGTGATAATGTACTTAATGTTGTCAATCGTGCGACACGCATATTATATGTACCTTTATCTATGTGAACAGTAAGCTTGAGTTGGAACCTTATGACACCTATATTTCATTGGTCTCTCTAAATCCTTCTTATTGAACCTTCATTCTTACCGTGTTTATTCTTCAGAGATAAACTACAATTGAGAGAGAGAGAGAGAGAGAGAGAGAGAGAGAGAGAGTCCATGGTGAATGAAGGCATATAAATGAGGAATTAATGGAAAGGAAGTAAATAGAGCTGATAATGAAAAAAAAGGTGATAATTTTTTTATCGAGTGAACTTCACCTTTAAGATAATATAAAAATAATGGAACTCATGAACTTGCCGAATTTTGGTTGAGGTGTTGCCGCAAGATTATTGTAGCTTTGCTAGAATTCACTAAAAGTTTACTTGAAATTGCCGTAATTTGTTCGGAATTGTTTAAACTTGCTTGAATGTACCGGAGTCTAGCTGAAATAAGTTGAATTTTGTCAAAACATGGCCGGAATATTTAAAGATACTTTTCTAGTTCACCACATGCAACATGACATTTTATGCCATGACTGTCCTCAAAGGCGTCCCATCTGTTAGACCTCAAGGATTTTCTCGGGAAAATCTGTAAATGCTGGTGAGGAGGAAAAATGGGTGGGCAGAAAAAAGACAAGTCTTAAATAACTTTGTGGCAAGGAATTTTAAGTCACATAACTTCAAAAGCAGTGTACAAGTGCCCACTTTTTTTTTTCGAGTGGGACACTTAAGTGCCACCTCCGGCGACCTTTGCCGGAAATCTACGTGGCAATATTTTATTATTATTTTTTGCCTACGTGGCTCGCCGGAGCTCCAAATCAGCATAAAAATTAATTTTAAAAAATAAAATTTTAAAAAATTTTAAAAATTAAAAAAAAAAAAAGAAAATTTTAAAAATTTTAATTTTAAAAAATAAAAAAAAAAATTAAAAAATAATAAGATAATTTTAAAAATTTTAATTTAAAAAAATTTCAAAAATTAAAAAAAAAGAAACTTTTAAAATTTTAATTTTAAAAAATTAAAAAAAATTAAAAAAAGAAAATTTTAGAAATTTTAATTTTAAAAAATTTAAAAATTAAAAAAAAAAAAAGGGGGGGGGAGGTCAAACGGGCGGCCGAGGGCTGAGCCATCGCCGCCGCCGCCTCCTCGCCGTCACCGGGAAGGGCCGGCGACGGAGGGGGAGGGTTAGCCGGGTCGTCGGCCCCCGACCGACGGCAAGGGCTGCGAGCCCTCGCCGGATTGCGGCGAGGGCCGCGACCCTCGCCCGCATCTAGGCGAGGGCTCGCGGGCCCTCGCCGCCGGTCGGCGGGCCTCGCCCGGCCCTCGGCCGGGCCCGGCGACCCCGGCCGACCCTCCCCACTCCGTCGCCGGCCCTTCCCGGCGGCGGCGGGAGGCGGCGAGGCCGGCCGACCGGCCGCGGCGAGGGCCCGCGAGCCCTCGCCCAGATCTGGGCGAGGGTCGCGGCCCTCGCGCGATCCGTCGAGGGCTCGCGGCCCTCGCGCCGTCGGCCGGGGGGGGCCGCGACCCCGCCGACCCTCCCCCTCCATCACCGGCCCTTCCCGGCGACGGCGGGAGGCGACGGCGGCGAGGGCTCAGCCCTCGGCCGTCCGTTCGACCTCCCCACCTTTTTTTTTTTTTTTAATTTTTTAAAATTAAAATTTTTTAAAATTTTCCTTTTTTTTTAAATTTTTTAAAATTAAAATTTTAAATTTTTCTTATTTTTTTTAAAATTTTTTTAATATTTTCTTTTTTTTTAATTTTTAAAATTTTTTTCGACCTCCCCCCTTTTTTAAAAATTTTCTTAATTTTTTAAAACTTTTAAATTTTTCTTAATTTTTTTAATTTTTTTAATTTTTCTTATTTTTTTAAATTTTCTGAATATTTTATAATTTAATTAATTTTTATATTATTATTTACACGTAGGCACGAAACGGCGTCGTTTTTGCATTTTCTCCGCCACGTTAGCGTGCAAAACAACGCCGTTTTGGACTAAACTCGCCGGAAAATTGACACGTCAGCCATTTGGCCGGATTTTCGCCGGAGTAGCACTTAAGTGTCCCATTTTACTCCGATGATGGCACTTAAGTGTACCATTTTAAAGTTATGGCACTTAAGTGTCCCGTCTGCCAAGTTATGACACTCGGGTGTCCTCACCTCAAAATGGGTGCCATGGCAAGTGAAAACGGAAAAGAGAGAGAGAAAAAAAAAAGATGGCGAAGCTGTAGGTAATATTTTTTTTTCTAACTTTAAATAAATAAAGTAACTTCAACTCGGCATTCGTTTCAGTGCTTCCATTTAGTTTTTTCTAAATAAATTGTTGGTTCCAATTATAAATTGCGTTGTCCTATTTGATTTTTCACCTGATGGGATTGGTATTTCACGTAATTCTAGAAAAAGTCGATCACATGGCTCATATATCATGTTGATTTTCCCAATTATTTTTGATGAATTTTTATAAAAATCAAATTAGAAATCCCATCTTCTTACTCCCTTTATTTGGAGAAATCCCTTTGCATTCTTCCATAAGATGATATGCTTCAATTACTTCCTTATATTGTTCCACTTGATGCATCATCAAACTGAGCGAAAAATGGTGAGTAGATTATGTAGAATTACTAAATAAACCGTGAGTAGATTATATAGAATTATTGAATAATCCATTCCTATACTTGGCGACTTCATAGCGGACAAACTATATCCAACGCTTTAGCGACATCCCCATTCTAACATATACCCATAAACCATTATATTCCACGAGCCTATATCTCATAACAGCATATCATCAGACACCTGACGAGTGCTATCTAAGTAATCATGTTAAGTATGCATATGTACTGAGCAAAAGGCAACGGATACTTAGATTCATAACTCAGCTTCAGAATTGAGTAACCGAACATTTCTCCCTACAATACATTTTCTACAAATTTGATGGTGGAAGACTGGATCGGAAGATCGAAATCCCTTCCTTACTTCCCAACTCCGATGAAATCTAATGCTATTTGGAGAGCACTGGTGGAAAAGGTGAGGAAATAGCATGTCGGAAGAGCGTCGTCATGGTTCGCCTGTAGGCTCTGTGTCGCAAGGTGTGAGATGGGCATGGTTTAATGGGTTGGGCCAGACCGAAAGACTTGGGTGATGGGGGCCAAACTAGGCCCCATTGGACTCTCTCTTCTTATTTTTATTTACTTTTATTTATTATTGTTTTTGTATCTCTTTACTATTATTTATTTCTTATTTTTTTCAGAAATATATGTTTGATGTGTCGATAAAAATTAAGGTGTCAATAATGGGTTTTGTGGAATGAAGGGAGAGAGGGGGAGAGAGAGAGAGAGATTATGTAATGTGCTTTACAAATAGACTAATATAATAAAGTTATCCATTATCTTAGATAGGAGGAAGAACAAGGTAAAAGCTAAGGAGAAAATCCATTATGAGATTGTGTCTATTCCGACACTAATCATAACAAATATTATATATTTTGATCACTCTTATGATTGAAAAAGAGAGTATAGATACCCATCAAAACAAGTTGTTTTGTCGTACCATTTAATATTGAAAAGGTTATATGATTTTAAATATTTTGACGATAAATGTTTACAAAAAAAAAATGTTTATTTATATGAAGATCATATTGAGGATTATGATGAGGCTCGAAAGATATAATATCTCATAAATTACTTATTTTTGACAAATAGTAATACCAAATGGTGTTTATTGCTTCAGCAATCTCTGCCGATTCCGAAGACTTCAACTTTTTATTGCCAACATGCAACAGTCTACATTGTCATCCAACGGTCCAAGACTCTTCATGCTAATCGAACTATTGCGAGGTATGATGCACGGAAAAAGGGCAATTATCGTGAGCATAATTTCTGCAACTTTATGTAGAAGTGCTTCTTGACTTGACTTGTCTTTTTTATTAATTAAAACAAAGAATTAGAAAAAAGAATCGGTGAGCAATAAAATGTTTCTTAGTGACACCCGGACCCCTAGAGTCTGCCAAAAGTTGGCACAAAAGAAACACTTAAGTCCAAAAGTTACGAAAGTGATGCGAGTGCTTAAAAATATGAGCAAAATTGATCATTTAAGTGTCAATCCGGCCAAAATGCTGAAGTGGTGATTTTCCGCTGAAGTAAGTGCAAAATGGCATCGTTTTGGTGCTGACATGGTAAAATATTAATATAAAAATTAATTAAATAAAATTTAAAACTAAATTTATTTTAAAATAAAAATAAAAAAATTTTAAAAAAATTAATTAAAAAAAAGAGAGGGAGGCGGCGAGGGCCGAGCACTCACCGCCGCTATCGGAAGGGTCGGCGACGGAGTGGGGAGGGTCGGTTGGGGTCACCAAGCCACGGCCGGGGGCCGACAACCCCGGCCGTCCGATCGCGAGGGCCCGCGAGCCCTCGCCCGATCTAGGGCGAGGGTCACGGCCCTCCCGGATCCGGGAGGGTTGGCGGCCCTCGCTCGGCCTAGCCAAGGGCCGTCGCCTTCGCCTAGATCCGGCGAGGGTTGCCGGTCGGCCGAGGTTGCCGGTCCCCGGCCAACGCATGACAACCCCAGCCGACCCTCCCCTTTGTCGCTGGCCCTTCTCGACGGCGGTGGCAAGGGCTCAGCCCCTAAGCCGCCTCCTTTTTTTTTTTAATATTTGTATTTGTATTTTTAAATGTTTTAAATAAATTTAGTTTTAAATTTAATTAAATTAATTTTTTTATTAATTTTTTTACCACGTCAACACCAAAACGACGTCATTTTTGCATTGTCTAGCCACGTCGCATGTATAACGACGCCGTTTTGCACTTATTTCGCCGGAAATTGCACACGTCAGCATTTTGGCTGGATTAGCACTTAAGTGATCCATTTTGCTTCGATTTTGGCACTTAGGGCGTGCGCATGACAACCATTCGGTTCTAGAAATAGTTTAAGAACGAAATAGATTTTTCTATTTTTATTTCTAGAAGAGTTTCTAAGCAAAAATAACCGTTTGATAACGACACAAAATTTCTACTCTAAAAATAGAAATTCGTTTGATAATAACACAAAATTTCTTCCTTTCGGACGGCGCGATGACGACTGACGACCTTTAATATAAAAAATAAAAATAAAAATGATTTAGTAACAAAAAAATAAAGAATAAAATAAAATAAAATAAAATAAATCATAAAAAAATAAAATAAAAATTATCATTTTATTTTAAAATAAAAATATCCTTAAAAATAAATTCATTTTATTTATCCTATTTTATTTTATTTTACGAATAAATTTATTTTAAAATGAATAAAAAATTATTTGGCAAAACACTCAAGGCAAATAAAAGTAATTTATTTTCATAAGTAAATTATTTTTAATAAATTTAATAAATTTATTTTTAATAAACTAAAAATAAAATGATAAATAAAAATAATTTATTTATTTTTAAATGAATAAAATGAATATATTTATTTTATTTATTTTTATTTTTAATAAAATGAGGAGAGGCGGAGGAGGAAGATGAGGCAGAGACGTAGAGGAGACGAGGGAGGACTCATCGAAATTAGGGTTTAATGGGAGAAATTATTTCTGATTTATCTTCTAGAAATCGAAGTAGAAAATTTCTATTTCGATTTCTCTTCCAAATCAATTGCCGGAATAGATTTCTATTCCGTAAAATAAAAAAAGCCGAGTAGGTTTATCAAACAAGTTTCTATTCCGAAATAGTGTCGGAATAAAAAATTATTTCCGGAACAGAAATTTTGGTTATCATGCACCCCCTTAAGTGTCACTTTCGTAACTTTTGGCACTTAAGTGTCTATTTATGCCAACTTTTGGCACTTGAAGCGATCTTTTGCCGTTTCTTAGTTGGTAAATCGTACTCTCCACTAACTAATTTTATAATTTTTTCTCTAATAAAGTTTAGATTGCGATAAAAAAAAGAACCAACGAGCAATAATGATGCTCCTTTGTTGGTAATCATACTCTCCACCAACTAATTTAATATTTTTCTGCTAATAAAATTTAGATTGTGATAGCGCCTAGTCTCTTTTCAGAAGATGGATGCGCAGCTTCAATGTCTTATTTAATTTGAAGGTCCTTACTCAAGTATTTTTATTGTCCAATGACGATGGTACATGGAGAAATTGTCAATCAATTCTAAATATTTTGTACGAATGACAATAACATTTTAACCTTTTCAATTTTCTCAATTTAGTCCTAAACTTTTGTACGAAATTACAATATAGTCATTTTGGCTAATTTTTATCAGAACCGCATAGGATGATCAATAATAATTGAATTGTACATTAGTAATTTTTGATAAAAATTGATGAGATGGACAACATTGAACTTTGTGGAAATGTTTAAGACTAAATTATCAAATTGAAAAGTTCTTG
The DNA here is from genome assembly GCA_016097595.1 of Eucalyptus pumila. NCBI lineage: Eukaryota > Viridiplantae > Streptophyta > Magnoliopsida > Myrtales > Myrtaceae > Eucalyptus > Eucalyptus pumila. The sequence goes on from CM027852.1 coordinate 8,091,935, forward strand.
AGTGAATTGATATCGCTACAATGTATCTAAGACTTGTTGGATAATTTTTTCCTATAGTTGTGGAGAAGAAACTTATTTCATTAGAAAATTAGAAGACAACTACTGGATTCGTGCATAGTCACCGTGTTACAACTTTAAGGTTGATTGAAGATTATATTCAACTGCTTAAGTAAATAATATCTTGAGTGAGTCAATTTAAGAATATGATCCTCGAGTTGGGCCAAATAGATGTACCATTGATAAAACAACAACTTATAGTGGCAGCATACAAATATTTTATTTTAACAAATAGTAAACACTAAATCTGACTTTTTTATGCAACAATATTGCCATTTCATAATCCATAATATATATAGACCATAGTATTTTCGAAATATGAGTTTTACAAACTCAAAGAAGATATAACATCACTCATCTAGATATATCACAAACCAAACAACAAAGCCGACTCAAATTAATGAACTCGCTTTCCTATCATATAAGTGAAAAATAATATCAAAACCAAGTAAAACACTATCTCAACTATAACTCAGCTAATTTAAGTTTAAACACTAATAAAATAACTCCCACGCATCAACAAATCGTTCACTCAAAGTGATTATTCAAATCTAAACGCAACAAGGAACTTGCCTGCAAAATACTAAAATCTCACTCTAACAAAATCGTTGCTTTAAAACAATTTTTGACTAACCCCATGGCTCCACGGCACCATAAACCTCAATTTCCCATATAAATCTATAGGTCAACAATCAAAAATCCAACTAAGTGGCAAATTTCCTAAAATTTCAAATTTTAGCCCTAAATTCAGAAATAACTTTGATTAGACGAGCAACAGGTGTGAGCACTTACCAATTGTTGCGTTATGTGTCTAGTCGATTTAGCGAGGTCCCTTTGGTGTGCACATGTGAAACCTTCTTCCTCTTTCTCTTTCATTTCTTCTTCTTCTTCTTCTTTCTTTTCTTTTTCATTCTATTCCTGAACATACGCTTCTGTCCTTCTCTTCCTTTCCCTTTTTTTTAGGGCCCACCACTTACTTAAATATTACATTATCAATGAATCCCATCAATAAATACGCTAATGGAATGGAATATTATATCACGTATCAATAGTTTATTCTATTGATCTATCTCATATCAAATTACATGTCGATGGTCCATCCATTGATTAATCTTTGCTCAATATCTAACTATTGTCACGACATAATGCCTAGTAACAATATGACTAAGATTCCCCCACTGACAAGATCTCCAACTATAAAGCCAGTGGCTCGACTTAGAAGGACATCCTAAACCCGGTATACATATCCACCAACCGCTCAATATCTCCATTCATTAATATGCAGAAATTCAATCCATAATCAATCTCATAGTTCGCAATGCATTTTATAAACCAATCATAAAACTTTTTGTAATTCAATTTATCAATTAAAATATAATGTTTCGAAATCTATTTCATAAACTCTCAATATTTCAAAGTACCTTGCACAAAAGATATCTCAAATCAATATAGACTCATTGCATAAACCATTCGTAACGCAATACACATATCATTTCGCAATATTTTTCTTAAAATTATTTCCAAACCATTCAAAAATTCTAACAAATAGTAAATGCTTGATATGACTTTTTGTGCAATTTCGTAATCCATAATATATACATGATTCATAGTATTTTCAAAATAGCCTCAAAGAAGATATAACACCACTCAGTTGGATATGCCCTAAACCAAACAACAAAACTCACTCGAAGCAATGTATTTACATTCCCATCAAATAAGCGAGAAATAGAATCAAAATCAAGTAAAATGCTATCTCAACTACGGCTTGGCTAAACTAAACTTAAATGCTAACAAAATCACTCCCACACGTTAACTAATTGCTTAATTGAAACGATTATTCAAACCTAAATGCAATGCATAATTCATACGTAAAACCCTAAAATCTTGCTTTAACAAAACATTGCTCTACAACAATTCTCGATTAACCTTCTTCTACACTGTCCTGAAGAGTAATTAGGACCAATTTAGTTATATTTTCATGTTCCAAAAACTACTCTAATTGGACGAATGATAGGTACGAGCACTTATCGGGTGTTGCGTTATGTAGTCGAGTTGGCTTGGTGAGGTCTCTTTGGTGTGCATATGTAAAATTCCCTTCTTCTTCGTCATCTTTTCTTTTTTCTTTTTCGTTCTTTTCTTTCTTCTTCTTTTCTTGAACATGGGCTTCTATCCTTTTCTTCCTTTTATATATTCCTTTTTCTTTATTAGACTTTTCAGCCATTCCTTTTATTTATTTTCTTTTTTTAGGCCCACCGTTCACTCAAATATTACATTATTAATGAATCTTATCATAAACATGTTAATGCTTTATTTCATTGATTAATCATATGTCATACATCAATAGTTTACTCTATTGATCAATCTCATATTAAATCACACATTGATAGTCTATCCATCAATTAATCTTTTGCTTAATACTTAACCATGGTCACAACACAATGCTCGGTGATAGGGCAACTAAGATTCCTCCCTTGACAATGTCTTCACTTATAAAACTAGTTGCTTGGCCTTGAAAGATATCCTAAGTCTAATATACATATTCATCAACCCCTCAATAGGCTCATGGTGACATTGAGCACCAAACCCCTATCTTCCAATATTTAAAAATTTAATTCATAATCAATCTTATAATCTGCATTTCATAAATCAATCATAAAACTTTTGATAACTTAATTTATCAATTAAAATACACTTCACAAGACATTTCTCATAATATTTTGAAATCCATTTCATAAATTCTTGACATTTCAAAATGCCCTCCATAAAAGGTAATTTAAATCATTATAGACTCATTGCATAAACCAGCTCATAACGCGATACACATATCATTTCACAATATTTTTCTGAAAATCATTCTCAAACCGTTCAAAAGTATGAACAAGTAATAAATGCTCGATCTAACTTTTTATACAACAACACTGCCATTATATATGTATATATAATCCGTAGTATTTTTGGAATATGAGTTTTACAAGCTAAAAAAAGATACTGACAAAATTTGAAGTTAAGGGAATAATGGAGGAAATGATGTATAATTTGTATATGATCGACATATCTTTTTACAATATACAATCACCTATTTATAATAAAGTGGATGATTTAACTAAGGAAATAATAAAAAGAGATAAGGAATCAAATTCAATCTTTGATTGATATAATTAATCGATCATAATTCTAGATAATTTTGGATTGATTGATCGTGATCGACTATTGATTCTTGCATATCTCCAACATTTCTCCTCAAGCTAGTGGCTTATATATATCCAAGACGCTTAGCTTGCTTAGTAAATATGCATGTTATCTTTGAGATAATGGCTTGGTAAAGATATCGGGAGTTGTTCTGTGGTTCCAATTCCATTTGTCTTGATAATCCCTTCTTGAATTTTACTTTGAGTGTAATGGCAATCTACTTCTCTGGAACAACACTTTGAAGATTTCTCAGTGCAAGAGAAGAAATGGTAACATTGTCCTGATCCTCTTCATCCTCCAGAACAAGTGGTCTTCTTCTCTTGGATGGAGCTTGGATGGAGCTGTCATGGGCTCCTTTCCTTTCCGCTTTGCCACTAAAGAACCTTGGTGTGACTTGACAGGGGTTTTCTCTTTCAATCGCTCCAAAGCTTTGTCCAGCTCTTTCAAATGCATCTTGGAAACCATTTTCACTCCCACTACCATTTGATCACATGATCGAACACATAAAATCCTAGGAGGCTGAATGTTGAAACGTCTGAAAAGCTTTGTAACAAGCCCTGAGTAAGGAAGTTGCCCTCTGTCTTTTGCCATCATTCTGTACATGTGAAACATGATTGTGTGAGGTAGGAATAATTTCTTTCTAGCGTTGATGGCATACATCAACTTTGCTTCTGAGTTGGAGACGTCTGTCTTCGAGGTTGACTTGGGTCTGAGGCAATTGATCACAATATTGTGAAGCAAAATGTTAGAGGCATTCATCCTCAAGTATGAAATTCTTCCTTTAGCCATTCCATCCAGAACAAGCTCTATTGTCGCACGACCAACAGACACACTAATTGATTGGAAAGCCCCTCGCTCCACTCCAATCACATCTGCCAATGTGTCAATGTCAACAAGATAGTCCTGGTCTCGAATGCTAAACGAAAATCTATTCGCATCCAAGAAACTGAGATTAGAATAGAAGTAAGCAGTAAGTTTTGGATATGCCTCAGTAGTTTCAAAACAAAATTGCTCAAGCAGAAGTTTAGTGAATTTCTCTCTCAGCTTCACATTCACAGAATCAAGAAAATCAAAGTCTACACTCCTCGGATTGATCACCCCTCTTTTTAGTAACTTAGAGTAAAGTCGCATGTGTTCATCCGAGTGAAACATATTTGTCCTTTTGCTTCGAACATTCACTGCAACACCCATTCTAGGCTTGAATTGAGTGTACATTTTATCATCATCATTCCCATTAGGCTGACTAAAACCTCCAACACGTGGATCACTAGGAATATTCGCAAATTCTCTATCTGCCGACCCCGTAGGAGTAATCTCCAATCGTTCCATTGTTTGCAAAAAGTGGGTTTCATTTTGATACCCTTTATCTTTAAAAAATTCATCGATATAATTCAAGGGAGTCCCTCCCCTTTTTAAAGCAGAGTAAATCTTATACATAAAAGCGGGCTTTTGAGATCTTACGGGTTCTGCGTCTTCAATGATTTCTTCCTCCGATCTACGAACACTGCCTTGAGGTCTAGTTTGAGGAGATTGACGCTGTTGAGAATGTTGTGAGCTCTGCTCTTGTCTCGGAGATTCTTCTTCCTCGGTGAGGTCAAAATGTGTAGGACCCTCACGCATTTGCTGTGGTCCCCTATTCGCAATCATTGAAGACTTTCTCTGGGATGCTATTCTCATAGTTTTTGAGAGATTTCAAACTCGATTCGCGAAAAAAGGTGAGAACTTGGAAGATTAAACTAGAGAGTAAAAGTGAGAAAACGAAGGTCTGTGCTTTTAGGGTTTTGAGGAAGACGATCAGTATATAAAGCAATCGAAAAGAGGCATACATAACGATGTAAAAAGGAAAAAATAGAAATTGTCTGTTAAAAAATAACTGCCTTTTTGAAAAATGGATAACTGTCTTTTAAAAAAAACCTCTTTTTCGAAAAGGAATTATTGCAATAATCACGAAAACTGGGGAGATGATCGTACCTTTTCGAGATCAATCAATTACAGTTAATAGATAATCGTACTTTTCGAGATTTTATCTCGAGAGATAAATTTCTAAAAACGAAAATAACTTACGATCGTTGATCTTCATCTTCCGAGTCGAATATCATAGACTTATCCTTGAATCTGAACTTCTTCAGACTTTAAGTTATTGAGTCTGGAACGAATAAGCTCAAATTGACTTTTCTCCAAAGGTTTTGTGAAGATGTCCGCTAGTTGACTGAATCGAGACTTCTCCATTTTGAACATGATCTCTAATGAAGTGATGTCGAATCTCTATATGCTTTGCTCTTGAGTGAAGAATTGGATTCTTGGTGAGATTGATTGCGCTGGTATTGTCACATTTGATCTTGGTGCACGAATCTTCAATTCCAAAGTCTCTTAGTTGTTGTTTTATCCACAGAATTTGTGAACAACAACTTTCAAGAGCCACATATTCTGCTTCTGCTGTAGATAGAGCTACGGTACTTTGTTTCCTCGAAAACCATCCCAAGCAATTGACAAGTGCCCGAGGTGCTCTTCCTATCAACTCTGCATCTTGCTAGGTCTGCGTCTGAATATCCAAGAAGAGTAAAGTCTCATTCTTTAGGATACCAAAGACCTAAATTTGAAGTAGATGCAACGTATTTGATGATGCGTTTTGCTCACTTAAATGAGATTTTTTGGGATCTGATTGAAATCTGGCACAAATACAAACACTAAATAGAATGTCGAGTCTAGAAGCAGTAAGATAAAGAAGTGAACCAATGATACTCCTGTATAGCTTCTAGTCAATTTTCTTTCCTCCTTCATCTTTGTCCAGCATTGAGGAACTTGATATTGGTATGTCAATCTTTTAGCAATTCTCCAAGCCAAACTTTTTCACAAGTTATTTAGCATATTTTTCTTGGTGAATGAAAATTCCATTTTTCAATTGTTTTACTTGAAGTCCGAGAAAGAAGGATAGTTCACCCATCATGCTCATTTCAAACTCATCATGCATAGACTTAGAGAATTTCTTGCACAAATTTTTATTAGGAGATCAAAAAATAATATCATCAACATAAATTTGAACAAGCAAGAAGTTTTTGTTTTCTCTTTTGATAAACAGTGTAGTATCTACTTTACTTTTAACAAAGCCATTTTGGATCAAAAACTTACTTAGTCTGTCATACTAAGCTCGAGGTGCTTGCTTTAGACCATATAGCGCCTTTTTTAGTCTGAATACAGAGTCTGGTTTCCTTGGGTCTTCAAAACCAGGAGGTTGTTCCATATAAACTTCATCTTGGATAAATCCATTTAGGAAAGCACTTTTGACGTCCATTTGGAATAACCTGAAATTCTTAAAACAAGCAAAAGTAAGTAATAATCTAATTGCTTCTAACCTTGCTATTGGTGCGTATGTCTCATCATAGTCTATCCCTTCTTCTTGCATATATCCTTTGGCCACGAGTTTTGCTTTGTTCCTTATGACTTTTCCTTTTTCATTCATCTTGTTCCTGAAAACCCATTTAGCTCCAATGATAGATTTATCTTTCGGTTTAGGAGTCAATTTCCAGACATCATTGATACGGAATTGCCTGAGTTCTTCTTGCATAGCTTCAATCCAGCTTTCATCAGTTAAAGCTTCTTCTATGCTCTTGGGTTCTATTTCAGAAATAAGAGCCACAACACTAGACTCTTCACGCCTTTTGGATCTTGTACGAATTCCCTCATTAATGTCACCAATAATGAGTTCTTTAGGATGACTAGACTTGTGCTTCCAGTTGTTGGTTGATTTGTTAGACTGTTGATCATTTTCTTCATTTGATTCTTCAACAATCATTTGTTGCTGGTCTTCTGAAGTCTGAGCTGCTTCTGGAGATTTAGACTTTGTAGAGTTTGCAACAGGTTTAGGTTCTTCATGTTGAGTTTGAATCGATTGATTTTGCATAAAGTCTTGAAATTTAACATTCATTGATTCCTCCACAGATTGAGTTTTTTTGTTGTATACTCTGTAGGCTTTGCTGGTGGTTGAATATCTAAGGAAGATGCCTTCGTCTGTTTTTTCTTCAAACTTACCAATTCGATCATTTGCGTTTTTCAATATAAAACATTTGCATCCAAACACATGAAAATAGGAAACAATTGGCTTCTTTCCTTTGAACAACTCATAGGGAGTTTTCTCTAGAATATGCCTTAAGAAGACTATTAATAATATAGCATGCTGTAGAAACTGCTTTAGCCCAAAAACGAGAAGAAATGTTACTTTCAATTAGAAGAGTTCTAGCCATTTCTTGCAAAGATCTATTCTTCATTTCCACAACTCCATTCTACTCTAGAGTATAAGGATAGGAGAATACATGCTAAAAACCAGATTCATCACATAATTTAGCAAAGTCTTGATTTTCAAACTCACCTCCATGGTTTGTTTGTATACTGGAAATAACATACCCTTTCTCATTTTGAACTTTCTTAGCAAATTTTATAAAATAAGAAAATGTTTCAGACTTACTTGTCAGGAAATATACCCAAGTAAATCGTGAATAATCATCCACAATTACTAGACAGTATTTCTTACCTCAAATGCTTTGAGTTCTGGTTGGTCCAAAGAGATCCATGTGTAATAGCTGCAGTACACGATTAATGGACACTTGATTTATTGGTTTGAATGAATTTCTTACATGTTTTCCCAATACGCATGGTGTACATAGGTTAACCTTTTGGTATGTCAAGTTGGGTAATCCACGAACAAGCTTCTTTGTAGAGATCTTGGCAATTTGCTTCATGTTGATGTGCCCAAGCTTTCTGTGCCATAGATTTGCTTCCTCTTGAATTGAGATTAGACATTGGGATTTTTCTGGTTTAATATCCAAGAGATAGATATTCCCATGTTTTTGCCCCGTAAAAGTCTGAGAAGAGTCTTTACTGGTTCCTGAACATATTCCTTCTTGAAAGTTGATTTTGAAACCGGTGTCGCATAGCTGGTTAATACTCAGCAAGTTGTAGTTGAGTCCTTCTACTAAGGAAACGTTACTTATTGTGAGACTTCCAATCTTTACAGTTCCGTATCCCACAATTCTTCCTTTGCTATTTCCTCCAAAAGAAACTTTTTCACCATTAACTTGCACAAGCTTTATAAAGTAGTTTGAGTCTCCTGTCATATGTCTCGAGCATCCACTATCCAAGTACCATTTAGCCTTTTTCTTGATAGTGACCTGCGTTTAAAAAAGAAACTCAAGCTTTCTTTGGTACCCATATTTTCTTGGGTTCAATGGAGTTAGTGTGATATACAGTCTTTGCCCAAACCTTCCTCACAGGTTTCCAAACCATAGGACATTCTTTCTCAAAGTGTTTTGAGCTATTACACTTAGAATATTTAAGAGCACTGTGGCCTACAGGTTTTACAAAAACTTTTTGGAAATGTTTTTTTGTAAAAATCTTTTGTAGGTCTTTGTTTAATTCTTTCCTTTACCTTAGGAAAATCAATTAGAGGAGTGGTTTCAACAGTCATTCCCAAACCCGATTTGTTGAATTTAGGTCTTTGTGCTGAAAGAATCTTTTCTAATTTCTTAGATCCTATAGAAAATCTTTTAGAAATACTTGAGATATCATTTTTCAAAAATGCATTTTCTTTTGAAAGATTGTTTGCATTTTCTTTCAAAGTAATAACATTTTTATCTAAACTTTTGACCTTTTCTTTCCAAATAATCTCATGCTGCTTTAGTGCAGAATTTTCCCTTTTAAGTTCGGAAATCCTCTTAAGAGAGGTTTTGAGACTAAGACACAATTCATCAATATATTTGGAGACTTTAGTAGGAATTTTTAAATTACTTACCTCTATTTCACTGTCTGAGTCTGAGTCTGTCTCAGAGTTTGATTATGATTTTGAGTGTGCCATTAGACAAAAATTGGCATATTCATCATCACTTTCTTCAGACTCAGTATCACTCCAAGTTTCTGCTTTAAGTGCTTTTCGATATTTCTCAACTTTTCCTTTCTTTCTCTTTAGTAGAGGACAGTTGGGTCTGATATGTCCATTTTTCTTGCATTCAAAGCAGATTACATCCTTGTTGGATTCATCATCCTCAGCTGATTTATTTTTTAGCTTTTGAAAACTTTGTTTCTTCGAATTGAATCTTCTTCCTTTTCTATTCAGCTTTCTGAATCTTCTTATCATGAGAGCAAGCTCTTCATCATCCATATCGTCTTCAGAATCTGTGACATCAGAATCATTATTAGATTTCAATGCAATGGATTTCTTACCTTTGGGATCTTCATTTTCGTTGATTTGCTCCACTTCATAAGACTGAAGGATGCTAACCAATTCGTCAACAGATAGTGGCATGATCCTTTGTGTCTCCCTTATTGAAGTCTTTACATGATTCCAATCCTTGGAAAGTCCACGCAGTAACTTGTTAATCTTCATAGGTTCAAAGATTAGTTGACATTGATATTCAAGACCATTCACGATTTCTGTAAAATGACTAAATATGTGAGTGATAGATTCTCCTGATTTCATCTTGAATGCTTCATAATGACCGAGCATAATATTGATTCTAGTTTCTTTCACTCGATCGGTCCCTTCATAGGTGATGTGCAATCTATCCCGACTTCTTTAGCTGTTTCACAAGAAGATATTCTGTTATATTCGGTAGGTGATAATGCACAATATAAGGAATAAATTGCTTTTGCATCAAGAGCTTGTCTCTTGGTTATCTATTCTTAAGTCATTTCACTGGACTCAATAGCTTCTTTTCCTCTTTCTGAGACTATTGCAGCTTTAGGAATGATTCATTTGTTTACCACGTCCCATTCCAGAGGATCCTTTGATCTTAGGAATGCCTTCATTTTATTTTTCCATATGCTGTAATCCTTTCCATCAAAATATGGCGGTCTGGTGTTGCTTTGTCCTTCAACCAGACCTTGAGCCAACATACTAGCAATGGATCTTTAACTCCGAAGTAAAAACACTTCAACTTAAATGAGTACGTAAGCTCCGATACCAATTGTGAAAGCTAGTACGAGCACCTAGAGGGGGTGAATAGGTGCGAAAACAAATTTTGCAGAGTAAAGATTATAATTTTACTTTTGAACCGATTCTGTTTAGCAATAGATTATGAAAGGAAATTAGACTCTAACAAACAAATATTGATACGATCAAAGTAAAGAGCTTAGGGAAGAGAATAAGAATACAAAGTTTATAGTGGTTCGGCTTGATCCAAGCCTACGTCCACTCTTCCACACTAACAGCCCGTCGGCTAGATTTCACTAAGAATCAAAAGAGTTGTTACAGTATAGCTCTTCCTTGATTCCACAGTGTAAAGGCTCTGCTACATTTCCTCAAGGTCTCACAGAAATATGAACGCTCTTTTGAGTACAAGTTTTCGCTCAACAATTGAATTGACAAAGAACAAGGAGCTTCAGACTTTGGAATTCTTTTATCGCGCACACACTCGAATAACTGGAACGACTTCCTTATATACTCCTCCATGCTTTCATATCTGTTGGCACTTACCAAAGGAGTTCTTCCAATCTACCCGTTGGACATAATCAATTAGGAAAATTTCGAGTTTTTTAAAGAATATGACGATAGCTCACCAATCCTGCTCGCCCATACAATCAGGATTTAGGTTTCCATAAGTAGAACCTTCCAAGTATGTTTCGTCAATCAACGGATCTAAATTACCCGAATTGAAATCAAAACGAATAACAGATTCCAAGATGTTATCTCCAGCCGAGAGATCTTCTTCGCCGATAGAATCAAATCCTTAACAAGATACTCGCTTACGGATAAGTCTTCTTCGACGGTCTAGAAACTGTCAATGAGGATAGACTCTGAATCTTGAGTCTGGCGGATTGGCGATTTTCAGACTTTGACTAAAGAGTCTGCAAGTCTTCAGACTAGACTGATGGAATGTTTTGTCATCTTCAAAACACACAAGGAAGTTTTCTCCAACACATTACAGTCTTGATGGAAGATGTCGGTAATGTAAGAAACGGAATAAAACGTCAGGTCATCTAGTTCAAACCCTATCACTACAGAAAATACACCATCAGGTTTGAGGAGTATTGGCTAGTAGAATATGACGTACAGATATGGTGTTCCCATACTACAGATCGATCATGCTGCGTGGATCCGTCCAAGGTTTTGAGGTTTTCCGTTTTTTGCAAATTTTCATCAATGGCTGGAGGTATGTTAATCTTTACGTTTCCACAAATCGATCCCGAATTTTGTACGAATTTATCCGTGATTGATAAATCGGGATTGTTAGGTTTTAGTTTATATTTAATCTAACACTTTTGCCAATATTTATTTTTGAACAAACATCATGTGCAGGCTCAATCTTCCTAACCCGCATGAAATGTGAAAGTCGACATAGGTATCTTAACTTGTGACCGCTCCGAAGAACACCCTTTTGCTCAATTGATTTCGGAAAGGGCTTTGTGCCCGACACGGGAAACTATTAGGTGAGCGCACATACCGCGCCTCATCAGCTAACAAGCTATTATCAAACTTAATTGAATGATCTCATCCATCGGACGTCTACAAAACGGAGAAATTCTCTAAGTTCAGTCATATTAAACAATCCCGACATGCTGTCTACTTGGTTTGGTATAAAGCATTGCAGTCAAAGATGGGAGCTGTTCAATGAGGGTTCATCTTACTCCTTGATTTCACGGATATTTGGTTGATGCATGAGTCGTCCGGTTTACCATGCAGAATTCTTTCTGTTTTTTTACATCCTAACTTTTATATTAAAAGGCCAAATTTCATCTCACCTCATATTATCAAATTCTCTCAACATATGCACATGAAAATTGGAAATGCTTTTCTGAATTGAAGAAATATGTTTCATAAGGACAACAGAGCAATGTGTCTTGTGAACAAACATCATCATTGGATTGGACGTAACGGTTGATTTCCAACCGACATATTGCCCAAAAAGTTAACATTCATTAAAAAGAAATTCTACTAATGTTTAATCACAACTTTTCATGAATTTCGAGTTTCGACATTATTGTAGGCTTTTTAGATCTAGGTAAACTACTTCTAAGTACCATCTCACTGCATCATCACTGACATTCTAGCAAAGTGCTACCACGAATGTGCATTTCAACCGCTAGATCTAGTAAACAAGATTTTTATACATAAGAGTTTCATACATTTAATGGTCAAAGCGTTTGAATTTGTGACTCATGGTGACTTTATGATGCCTAAGTTAGTAGTTATTACACAGAGAGAGAGAGAGAGAGAGAGAGAGAGAGAGAGAGGGGTAGTTGCGGGTTGGGTGGCAATTATGCTAACCTCGGTGGATGAACGGGCAATTATGCAAAGTCTTGTTTATATGTTGTTGTCTCACCTGCCATTTTCAGCAGAATTATGGCTTGTGAATCAACCAAAGCTATCTGGGACTTCCTCAAAACCGAGTATCAAGGAGATGAAAGGATCAGAAGTATGAAGGGGCTAAATCTGATCACAGAATTCGAGAGACTGCAAATGAAGGAATCTGAGACAATTAAGGAGTATTCTGATAAGTTGATAAGCATTGCAAATCAGGCAAGAGTTCTAGGCACCGACCTCTCGATAATAGGCTAGTGCGAGAAGATTCTTGTCTCCTTGCACGAAAGGTTTGAGGCAACCATTGCCTCTTTGGAGAATACCAAGGATTTGTCTCAGATCAAGTTGGCAGAATTGCTAAGTGCTTTGCAAGCACAAGAGTAGAGGAGGTTAATGAGGGTGGAAGGAAGTACAGAAGGAGCTCTGTTGGCCAAAGAATAGCAGAATGTAGGAGGAAAAGTCAAGAAGTGGAAAGGGAAGAAAGGAAATGGCGAGTGGTTCGGGAAGCTGCTTTGCGGGAGAGAAATAGTGCGAGCAACTCCAAGAACAATTGTGGAAGATATTCCTCATGTCAAAGACTTGTGGAAAAAAGAATCATCCACACTTTAGGTATTGGAAGAGGCCAAATGTAAGGTGCAGAAAGTGTCATAAGCTTGGACACATTGAGAAGTTCGCAAAGAGAAGAGATCGCACGGGGTGAGGCACGTGCTGCAGTTCGGCAAGAGGTAGATCAATTGTTTGTTGCCTCTTGTTTCTCCTCTAGTACTCCGTGTGACAGTTGGCTTGTTGATAGTGGTTACACAAACCATATGACAAGTGATGAAACGCTGTTTATAAACCTTGACAAGTCATTGAAGTCAAGAGTGAGGATTGGGAATGGGGAGTACTTAGAAGTGAAAGGTAAAGGACTGTAGCAATGGAGAGTTGTGCTGGAACTAAGCTGATTTCTAATGTGATGTATGTGCCTAAAATTTATCAGAATTTGCTGAGTGTGGGGCAGTTGATAGAAAAGGGATTTAAGGTGATATTTGAAGAGGAGAAGTGTTTGATCTTTGACTCTAATGGTCAGGAGTTGTTCAAGATAAAAATGCAATAGAAAAGTTTTTCTTTGAATCCTCCTGAGAAGGAGCAGATGGCATTCAAGTGTTAGGCTAATGACTCGGAATTATGGCACAAGAGGTTGGGGCACTTTCATCATAAAGGCGTGCTGTTCATGCAGAGGAATGAAATGGCAACTGGGTTACCAAGCCTGGAGGAGTAGATCACAAGGTGCAAAGCTTGTTTGTTGGGCAAGCAGACAAGACTCCCCTTCAAGAAATCCACTTGGAGAGCGACAGAGAAGCTGCAGCTGATTCATATGGATCTATGTGGTCCACAAGTGACTCTTTCACTAAATGGCAGCAGGTATTTCATTATTTTCATTGATGATTATACTAGAATGTGCTGGATTTACTTTAGAAGCAAAAATCAGAAGTTGCTGAGGTATTTCTGAAGTTTAAGAAATGGGTTGAGAACCAAAGTGGCTGCAAGATTTAGGTCATTAGATCTGATAATGGAACAGAATACACTTCACAGAGGTTTAACTCTTTCTGTGAAGAGGCTGGAATTGAGCATCAGCTTCGCTCCTTACTCTCCACAGCAAAATGGAGTTAGTGAGAGGAAGAATAAAACAATTATGGAGATGACTAGGTGTCTGCTTTATGAGAAGAATCTACCAAAAGAGTTTTGGGCGAAGCGTAAAGAAACACAACAGTTTTTCTGTTGAATAGATTACCTACGAGGGTATTGGAGATGAAGACACCTTTTGAAGCTTGGTTTGATGTCAAGCCAATTCTAAGAAATTTGAAGGTGTTTGGCTGTTTGTGTTTTTCTCATATTCCACAAGTCAAGAGAGACAAGTTGAGAGAGAAAGTTGAACCTGGGATTTTTGTTGGCTACAGTTTAGTGTCAAAAGCTTACATGATCTATCAACCACAGACAAGGAAGGTGATCACTAGCAGGGATGTTCAATTCCTAGAAGATGAGAAATGGGATTGGACAAATGAGCCACAAGGCAAGCACAAAGAGGTCTCATTGGAACCGAACGAACTGGTGGATGATGTTCCAATTAGAGGTACCAGATCTTTGACTGATATATATCAAAGGTGTAGTGTGGCTGTTTTGGAACCTACGGGTTATGAGGAAGCTAAAAGTGATCAGAGGTGGATGAATGCAATGAAGGAAGAGTTGGCTATGATAGAAAAGAACTAGACATGGGAGCTAGTGGAGAGGCCTCAAGATAGGAAGGTGATTGGAGTAAAATGGGTTTTCAAGACCAAATTTAATCCGATGGCTCGATGAATAAGCATAAGGCCAGGTTGGTGGTGAAGGGATATGCACGGGTTTGGGGAGTTGATTTCTCAGAAACCTTTGCTCCCGTGGCAAGACTTGATACAATTAGAATGATTCATGCTTTGGCAGCTCAACAAGGATGGAAGGTATATCAATTAGATGTGAAATCTGCATTTTTGAATGGAGTGTTGTAGGAGGAGATTTATGTTGAGCAGCCAGAAGGCTTTGTCACACCAGGCCAGGAGGAGAAAGTTTATTTGTTGAGAATGGCTCTCTATGGCTTGAGGCAAGCTCCCAGAGCATGGTACAGTAAGATGGATGAGCACTTGTTGGGTCTAGGTTTCAAGAAAAGCCTCGGTGAATCCACTCTATATGTCAAGAAGTTAGTATCGACTTAGTGGTGGTGTCTCTTTATGTGGATGATAAGCTGGTGACGGGGAGTAATAGTGCTCGATTATGCATTTAAGCAAGAGATGATGAAGATGTTCGAAATGACCGATCTTGGTGAGATGTCATATTTTCTAGGAATGGAAGTTAGGCGGACTCGAATGAAGTTTTTTATCTGTCAAAAGAAGTATTTGAAGGAGATCCTAAGTAGATTCAACATGGAGGAGTGCAAGAGTGTGAGTACTCCAATGGGTCATAAGGAAAAGCTTCAAAAGGAGGATGGATCAGCACCTGCAGATAAAAGAGTTTATAGAAGTTTGATTGGCTGTCTTATGTATCTCATTGCAACTAGGCCAGACATCATGTTTCCTGTAAGTGTCTTATCTAGGTTTCTTAATTGTGCAAGTGAGTTGCATATGGTAGCTGCAAAGAGGGCGTTGAGGTACTTAAGAGGTACTCTTTCATATGGGATTAAGTTTTGTAGAGTTCAGAGTTTAAGTTGCAAGGGTATTCGACAAAGTGATCAGGCAGGGATCAATGGATGATATGAGGAGCACTTCAGGTTATTGCTTTACATTTGGGTCGGCATGTTTTTCCTGGTGTTCAAAGAAGCAGGAAATAGTGGCTCAATCAACTGCAGAAGCTGAGTTCATTGCAGCTACTACAGCTGTGAATCAAGCATTATGGTTGAAGAAGCTAATGGATGATCTGCATATGCAGCAAGAAGAAGACATAGAAGTGTTTGTGGATAATCAAGCTACTTTGGCCATTTCACAAAATCCGGTATTTCATGGAAGGACAAATCATTTTAAGGTCAAGTTTTACTTCTTGAGAGAAGTGCAAAAGGCTGAAGAGGTGAAACTGGTGTACTGCAATTCAGAAAACCAGATTGCAGATATATTCACGAAGTCATTTCATGTTGGTCGATTTGAACTTCTCAGGGCAAAGCTAGGAGTGTGCAATACTTGATTCAGGAGGAGAGTGTTGATGTATCAAGACTGCACGTTCTGTTTTCTTTTCTGTTTTGTTTAGTCAGTTTGTTGGTGTCCTGTTTTCTAGGGGTTGGTTAATTGTTGTTTTACCTAGTCAATCTTATCTTGTAGGAGCAGTTAGCTGCACGTATTTTAGATATTCTAGTTTGTTGCTGGTTTTGTGGACCAAGCAAGCCGTTAGTGGGCAACGTGGGTTTGTGGTTACGTTCTAGTATGTATTTTGAACATTTTCTTTTTTTCTCAGTTTTTCTGAACACGATGCTCTGTTTCTGCTGTCAACTTGTTCTCTGTTTTTGCTGTCAACTTGTTCTCTATGCTTTTCAAAAAAACAACAAATGAGCTTAGCTTCTTTAGGGAGAACGTTTCAACCAAGGTCATGCCGGCCGCCTTCAACTGGCCTGCATGCCATGTCCGACGGCGGCTGTCTTCCTCTCCGGCATGTCCAGGACACGTGTCGATCACTCATAGGTATTGTCAAATCTGTCGTTAATCATCACACCTAATGTAGATTCACAGATATGACAGCTTGTAAGAACTATGCGCGACGAAAACTTGAGTCGCTGTTGGAAAATAAATGGTGCACATTGACAAGTAGTAGAAGTCTATGGCGAGCTCACCGTCTTCTCGTCAACTGGATCGGAACTAGGAAAGGGATTATGGTCAAAACTGAAGGCTTTTTGTGAAGACATAACGTGGAAAATCTCCAGGAAATATGATGAATGGACCGCTTTTCTTCATACCATGTTTTTTTATGTGTGTTCCAACGTTACGTGTATTTATGAGAATTTATTAACTGGAAAAGTTCAAATTTTGCCAACTCACATACTTTGAAATTTCTGAAATCCAAAACTTCTGAAATTTTGCTCACGATCCAATATTTATATGTAAATTTACATATTACATTTTCATAAATTTTGAAAATCTTAATAATATATTTCAAGTTTTGGTAATGTTTGCACGTTCTGTCTTTTTTTTTTTTTCCTGGAAGAATTTGCCGCCCTTTAGGAGCTTTATCCAGATATTCCCCTTGGGCTTATGCAATAATAGTATTACGAAAAAGGTTTATTCGGAGTTATTTGACTATGCTGCAAGGTAAATAATCTTAAGTAGAAGCTTTAATTAGTACGTCTCTTCTATTGTTGTATGGTATTATTTATGCAAGATCACAATTCTTCGCAATGCATGACACTTAAAATTGATGAGACAGCGTGTGGATGTTTTCTTTTTAAGGGCAATAAATAAACTAGGACCCATCTTGATGAGGTATAATTTTGGCCACATGATAGTTGGACTTTTATGTCACATGGTACAAACCACTTGCAATGACTTTGGACTCTTATGTATCCGATAGTGATACATAATAGTGACCTTTATGGTCTTGGATTTAGAACATATCCTGTCGTCCATGAGAACAAGGGAGCTTGTTTATTAAAGATAGAAAATCTCCATGGGATGATCAACTTAACAAAATCAAATTCATAATTTGTCACTTTAACCCGAGAGAAAAACTTTATAAATAGCCACCTAATGGAAAAGCAAAATGTGCCAAGCCAGAGCTACCAAATACCTCTCCAATATTCATAATGAGGAAGGCCTTTCTTCTTGCTTGTGCTCTTTTGATCTCGTTCGCTCTTCTCCTCCTTCCTTCCACCGAAGCTCGAGCACTCCTTCCAGGTGAAGACCTTCCGGGTGATCTCTCTCTCTCTCTCTCTCTCTCTCTCTCTCTCTCTCTCTCTCTCTCTCTCTCATGTTTCGAATCGATGTGATTGGTCAAAGAAATACAATTAATCTTCTATCTGATGATGTCAGCAAGAATGGCACCACCGGCGACAGAGTGCTCAAAATTTCCGCATAAACCGTGCACACCGGTACGACCTCCAAGATGTGGTTATCGGAGACGTTGCCCTCCGGGAGTTAGTCCTACAGAGCCATGAGACCATGCAGTTAGAGTAAGCCGCTCGTGACGGCCAAATTGCATCATAATAATATGAAGTACTTTCACGACACCGTCATCGTGAATGAATAAAGAAGCTGAGTGAAGTCAGTCACTTGATGGAGCCTTTTTTCAATACCTAAAAATGAATTAAGGATGAATACTATGTAGAGGATGCAATTTAATGTATGAAACGATAAAGCAATGAATGAATCGTCTAGTTTATGGTATGTATCTTTTGAAAGGAAAAGGGAACAGCGACAGAGCTTGTTACAGGCTTCATCTTCTCTTTCAAATTGCAATATGATGAATTATCTAGATGTAAGTGCAATGAAGTGCTTGTCTAATCTGTGAAAGTAGCTTCCAGGAGTTCCTGAATTTCTTGCCTGCCTGGGATTTTCTTCATCGAGGATGGAGAAGTATCTGTCTCATCTCTGTTTTCACCACGAATTTTTCATATCTTAGCTTATCTTGAAAACAAATAGGTGTGGCTGTTTGGAAGGGAATGATTAATAAGGCAATCTGTAGCATTCATCGCTAAAGAGTAAAGAGTATAAACTATGATGCAAAAATTTTCCAGTCCGAGAAATCCTCCAGTAAAATCGAAGCAACATATATATGATCCTTCCATTCACAGTCATATAGTATAAGGTGCAAGTTCAACATCTTTGTGTTCTAACCAAAATTGAGCTTGGTCAATTGAGGACTTTCCAGCTTGAAGAAGTTAATAACAGAAAAGAACTCTCGCAGAAATGGCAGCAGACTTTCTTCGAAACTGATAACAACTTGGCATATAATTGGCTTCACATCAACCAATACTAGTTAAACGAAGCAGATAAATTTGCATTGCATTTGAGAGAAATCAACCACAACAAAAAGAGGTTCTCAATGTTTCAGGGCAAGCTTTCTCATTCAGTTCTGATTTCATAGAACAAAACCAATGTCAAAAGAGCCAGACCATTCCTTGCCAGAAAATGGCCAATCTGAAGTCCGTCTGGATCTTAAACAGCATATACCCCAGCATAAACTTGCAAGAGAATGAAAGCTTCATCCAACTGACCATCCTTCATTTACTTCATTTTTTTCTTATGACTCAACAGTAGACTCATCTTGATGTTCCTCTGTACGAGCAAGTCTTGGATTAACGCGGTGAACCTGAGCCCAGCTGACATGCATCTATCGTTGGATGAAGCGCGCCGAGTGGAACCCACATAATCCTACGATGCATGTAAGTCGGGCTATATTATTTACAT
The DNA here is from genome assembly GCA_016097595.1 of Eucalyptus pumila. NCBI lineage: Eukaryota > Viridiplantae > Streptophyta > Magnoliopsida > Myrtales > Myrtaceae > Eucalyptus > Eucalyptus pumila. Next base: position 8,111,366 of record CM027852.1, read on the forward strand.
ACTTGATGGTTGGACGCTTACGTTACACCCAATTTTGCCACTGCACTTACGGAGAAAATTGAGTGGGCATTGCAAGATGATGTACCTATCAGATTCTAATAGGGCCTATAGTGGGTGAATTAAAACCTCTCTTTCGTCAACTCACTAGGATTAACTCAATTGAGATAAGGTCTCTACGCACCCTCAATTACGTTGATATAGTGCCAAGTGAATTGACGACACTGCACAAGATATTATGTTCATATCGAGCATCATTACACCCAATTTTGCGACCGCACTTACGGAGAAAATTGAGTGGGCATTGCAAGATGATGTACCTATCACATTTTTGCCAATTGAATCCTAAATATTCTCATTTTTGCTAATCGAGTCTATCCAGAAAGTATTGAAGTGGACCGGCCAACATGGCATGGCCGGTGTTGACGTGGATGATTGTTGGGAAAATATTTTTCTTTCATTCATTTTTATAGCAATACAAGCGATCATTTTTGAGAAAATTTTTTTTTCAAATTATTCATTTTTCGTAAAATAAACGGAGCCTAACACAAAGAAAATGAGGAATAAATCCACGTGACAGAGAATATCCTAAAAAAGGGGAATAAATAAAATTAAAATCTTTATGCTTGTCACGCGCGAATTTAGAATAAGGTAGAGTGACAACGTGGGTAATCTTTGCGAGATATATAATTGCGTAATCAGAAAAAGCAAAACAAGCTTTATTCCTAATCCGTTCATAAGCATGGGTAAACGGAAGCTACTGATACCTGGTGGAGCGACAAAGAGGACATGACTCCCTCCTCTCCGGCCACTTGCCGATGCACTCTGCATGGAAGACATGCTCCCAATGCGTCCGACCGGCCATAGACTCGGCTCAGAGCTCCTCACGACAGATCAAAGGAGCCCTTTCAATGCCAATCTTGCGCTGTAATTCCCCACCCAGCAAGTTCGAAGGCCATCATGTCGTCCAACGGCATCACTGCCGCAACGAGGACTCAGAGACCCGTGGTGACGACGGATATGTAAGAGTTTTCCTAATGTGGACTAAATTAATTGATATTGTAATTTACTGTTTTTACGGTTATCGTAAAATAGGGTTGGTCTAAAGAGAGATAGAAGGTTTCTTAATTAGTCTAATATGGGGTATTTAGTGTGGGCCGAGTTGGCTGGCCGTAATGAGGGACTACGGAAACTCTATAAATAGTCTTTTCTCTCCTCTAACCCTAATTTTCACATGTATCATCACCTAAGGGGCGTTTACCTAACGCTAAACGTGAGGGAGGCCGCCTCATTGAGCCAGTGATACTGAGGGTAATAGAGGAGAATGATTTGATGTGTGGATCCCCTTGATATATGTGGGTAATCCTTTTTCTGCTTCCGCTTTATATTTGATGGATTCCAAAACAGGTGCGTTAATCTTTCTACTCAATTATGCATGTTCTTGTTCTGGTTATGGAGATCTTGGGGTTGCGCAATCTGCGTCTAACATGTGGTATCAGAGCCTCCATAACCTTAGAACTTGAACGCAATTGATTTTGCCCTAATTTGTATGGATTAGCCCTAATTAGTGCGGATCTTGCCCTAATTTGCAATTTTTGAGACTTTTTGTTCAATAAAAATTAAATTAAATTATATATTCGGACTGGGCTCGACGAGACAAAGAAAACCGTGGCCGGCGCGTCACCGGAGGAGGCCACACGCGTCCCCACGCGCGGCCAAGCTCCTCCTGCGCGTCGAACACGCGCCGCGCGTGTGCTCCACGCGCCACGCACTCAGGCGGCGCGTGCGGGCGCGTGGAGGCTCCGTTCGGCGCGTAGCTGGCGGCGTAGGACTTGTATGGTGATTTCCTATCTCGTGGTATATTTATTTTATATGTTTGATGATTTTATGGACGTGAAAATACATACAGAACCCTAAATACGTGTATTTTTGCGTATTTTTTCTTATATTTTCTGTGATTTTGGAAATATAAGTGTTGGGTTATAGGTATATTATCACATATTCATTATAAAGGTGTGATTATCAATAAAAATCAAATTTTATTGTGAACTGAGGCTGGCTTAATGAGATACAACCATTATGGAATAGTAATTGAGCTATGTATTGAGCTGATGAGAAACAGTAAATGTTATGAAACTTTTGTTGCTTAAGCATACTCCTTGACACACTGGTAATCTTTGAATGATGGACGTTTTAAGAACTCGTGACCAAACTGATTGTACTGATTAATATATCTGCTGTATGTGGGTAATGTATGCCAATTAAATTACTGCATATTGTACATGAACTCATATGGTCACTTGTTAATGTCTATCAAGTTGAATATTTTTATGGTAAAGGAGTATGGCAATATTTACGCAGAGCAATAGTATCTACTGTTAAATTTTAGATATTTGGTTCTCTGGTTTGACTCAATTAATAGGCCACTAGTTGATTACAATGATAATTTGTTGCTTAAAATTGGCTAATAAATCAAATGTTGGCCTTGGAGTCATGTTTTGCCGTATAAAACTCATGAGCAATAGTGCTTGTTGATTTGGTGTACCCTGTATTACTATTGATGTTAATTTGTGAGAGATATTTTAGATCAGCATTCTTTTTATGTTGTTCTGGTAATATGTAATCAGGGTGCATAAGAGATGTTTTATTCTCTGTTATGAGAAGTTTCTTGTGTTACTGTAATAAATGATCTCATTAGAATCTGTCAAAACAGGTTAAGCTATATATATATATATATATATATATATATGATTAATTTTTATCAATGAATAAAGCAATGTAATTAGCATGATATGTGATTTTGGTGATATGCTGCCCCTATCACTAAAGTTAAAATCACATGTATATGGTGTATGTGAGGAGTAAAGTTTATATCCCTGGTATGAGAGAATTTCAATGATTCAATTGAGTAGTGACCGCCAAAGTGGCACGCTTGATTGGGTTTGAGAAATTTCGGTCTCGTATTATTATTAGGATGTCTCCTGATTTAATGCGTGGTCATACTCGCAAAGGAGGTGATTGTGTATTGGTTCATGGAGGGATACATGATAGTGTAGTGGAGGAGTGACCGATCATAATGGTTCATATGCCCAAATGTGATGAATTCACGAAGATTGAAATATATTCTCATAACCCTTATCATGTGGGGAGTATACAACTGCATGTCATGTATTCTGCCCAAAGGTGATTATATGATTATGCATGTAACTCTTTGGATGTGTACTTGTACGTCAAGTTACACAGTACTCACATGATGCTAATTATATATATTGCTTGGTTTTCAGTCACATTTTCTGTGATTAATAACTCAACTATTATTGAGGTTTTTACTGCTTCAAATTTTAAGTTATGGACATATGATTTGTTGCTTGAGAAATAAGCAATTGAATTTGCTTACTGTCCATGAAGTGTTCCATTCTAGAACACTTGAAAAGAGGTTTGCCTCGCGGACGCACTGCTATAAGATGATGGAAGCCTTAGTTGCTTGAAATTATGTCTTGTCTGATATTGAAATTAGGACATATCTACAAAGATTGTGTTTAAGTCCTAATGACATATACATCTCGTATATGATTAAAATGTTGTTTCCGAAAGTTTTCTATTTAAGGAAAATGGCCATGATAAAGAATAAACTGGTTAAAAATTAGTTTTGAAGGATGTCAGGCTTAACAATGGCCATGAGTATTTTGACAAGTATGACAATGCGAAATAGCTTAAAGGGTCATTTGTCAAATACTTGGTAGATTCTTGGGTGGTAATTTAATTACTATACCTGAAAATTCTGATAAAAAGATTTGGCCAAAAGGCATAAATACACCATAATGAACATGGTGATGAGTATGATCAGTAAGACCAATTTATTCGGTTTTCTGTGGACTGATATTATGAAAGCAACTTTTTCACATACAAAATGTGTCTCTTATCAAAGTTGTTTCATAAACTTCTTTTGAGTTATACACTGGACATAGATTATTTGAATCATATTAAATTTAGAGATGTTATGCATAAGTGAGATTATCTAATCCAATATTAGAGGCGTTGGAATTTAGATTCACTCGGAATTATTTTGTATCTTACCTAGATTGTTCAAAAGGATATTAATTTTAAGACCCTAAAGAAGATACAAGAATTATGGTATCACATACTGTAAAGTTTCTACAGTTTGACGAGGATAGCTGCTCTCAGACTATTAAGGATAAAAGTACGATGGAAAATCACCGTGTCTTTGTCTTTGCCTATATAAACAATTGTGGTACAGACAATTGTGAAATCTCCTGTACCATAGACTAAACTTGTTGAGGTTTAAGGTACTATTCTTGATATAGTTTATAATGAAATTTCTTAAACCTCTCAAGTGCAGAATGAAGTGGTTGCAGCTTTATTAAGGAGATTTGTTAAGGAAAGATGATCAGTTATACCATCAGACTATATAGTCTATTTGTGAGAGCATGATTACAATATCCCCTATATGGTTGATGTAATGACATATTTATAAATGTCGTTTCTTATTCTCAATCAAGTATGTGATTAGATGCCATAAAAGGCGATATACAATCTATGAAACATCATAGTGTTTGGAAACTTACTTGCCTAAAGATTACAAGTTCATTAGTTGCAAATTGGCATTCAAAATTAAAAGAATTTTAAAGAAAGATTGTGGAATTTAAAGCCAAATTAGTAACTAAAGTTTTCACTCTGAAAGAGGGGTGTATAGTTTATAGTGAAGAAATAATTATTTCTTTAAATATTCTTTCAGAGTGAACGTGGCATTAATAACTCTTTTTTATTTGGAGTTACGTTATATAGATACAAAATCTATAAGTGCAACTGAATGATTTTGCAATAGATGTTTCAAGTGAACTTGTGTGTAGACTAAAAAGTCTTATTTATAGTCTTAAGCAAGTTTCCAGACAATATTATTAAAGTTTCATAGTGTTGTTATTTTTTATTCAATTGGGAACAAAGTAATTCAATGTACTGTAAGGTCAGTGGGAGGAAATTTATTTTTTCTCATACTCGATGTACATAATATTTTTGCTTACAAGTTGTTACCTTGAGATATCTTATATCCTTTGTACTGAGATTTGTATGGATTGTTTTTGTCATATCATATTATATTAGATTTTCTTGGAGGACATTTACTGATTGTATATTAGAAATATTCAATATACATTATTGCAAGCCAGGAATTGCTCCTGTTGTTAAGAGTGATTGATTGAATCTATCACATTGTCCTTATTTAGATATTGAGAAAATCTAATTAAATGGTGTACCTTGTGTTAGTGCACTTAAAAGTATAATATATGCTTTGATTTTGCACTAGATTAAATATTGCCTTTGTCCATCGTGATATGTTCCTATTTCCACTTTGGGATTTCAAGAGGTTACAAGAGTCCTCCCGGCTTGCAATGCTGAGCTTTAACCTGTTAACACGTCAAACACTTTGCGACATGTTTGGTGATGTCCACCTTCATACCAGACCACCAATAGTGTTGACATAGATTCTAATACATCTTGGTACTTCTGGGATGAATGCTGTAACTACTACGATGAGCTTCAGATAAAATATCCTCTTTAAGCTTCGCATCGTTAGGTACAACTAATCGTCCTCGAAACTTTAGTGTTCCATCTTCAGAAACCTGAAAGTCAACTTTCTTCTCTTCAATATCATCTTGTAAAATTTTCTGAACATCTGGGTCTGTCGGTTGAAGTAGCTTGATCCTAATCTACACATTTGGCTCAATTTTGAGGGTAGTCATAAGATGAGAAAGGTGGCCTACCTCAAATTTGAATACCAAATCTCGAGCTCACTCGATTAGGTTCCACTGCTTAACCAATAGGTAAGCAATTGACGACTTTCGACTCAAGGCGTCGACGACCTTGTTCGCCTTTCTTGGGTGATATAAAATATCACAATCATAATCTTTAAGCAATTCCATCCATCGATGCTGTCTCATATTCAATTCTTTCTGAGAGAATAGGTACTTGAGACTCTAATGGTCCATGAAGATCTGAAATTTCTCCTCACACAAGTAATGTCTCCAAATCTTCAACGCAAATATGATAGCTGCGAGTTCTATGTCATGCATCGGGTAGTTTAGTTCATGAGGTTTCAACTGGCAGGAAGTGTATGCAATAACCTTACCATATTGCATCAATACACAACCTAGTCCTCTGAACGATGCATCACTATAGATCTCGTACCCTCCAGGACCAGATGGAATTGTCAGCACAGGTGCGGTAGTTAGCTTTTGCTTCAACTCTTGGAAACTATATTCACACTTGTCTATCCATACGAATCTCTCGTCTTTCTTCAGGAGTCTTGTCAAAGGCGACGCCAAAGCTAAAAATCTTTCCACAAACCGTCTGTAGTAACCTGCCAAACCTAGAAAACTTCGGATTTCTGTCACTGTTGTTGGTTTCGACTAGTTGATCGCAGCTTCAATCTTGCTTGGGTCCATAGAGATTCCTTCGCCTGAAATCATGTGTCCTAAGAACGCAATACGAGTCAGCCAAAACTCACATTTGCTAAACTCAGTGTACAACTGATGAATCCTCAAGGTCTGGAGCACTAATCTCAAATGATCCCCGTGCTCCTCAGCACTCCTTCAATATACCAGGATATCATCGATGAACACGATCACAGACTGATCTAGATATTCCTTAAATACTCCGTTCATCAAATCCATGAAAGCAGCTGGAGTATTCGTTAACCCAAATGGCATCACAGTGAACTCGTATTGACCATATCGAGTACGAAATGCTGACTTTGAAATGTCTTTTTTCCTGATCCTCAGCTGATGATATCATGTCCTTAAGTCGATTTTCAAAAATATCAACGCTCCTCGTAACTGATCAAACAAGTCATCAATCATCGGCAATGGATACTTGTTCTTGATCGTCACTTGATTGAGTTGGCGATAGTCGATGCACAAGCACAACATACCATCCTTCTTTTTCATGAATAGAACTGGTGCTCCCCAAGGTGATGCACTGGGACGTATGAATCCCTTATCTAATAATTCTCGCATCTTCACATTTAGTTCCTTCAACTCTGATAAAGCCATTTGGTAAGGAGCCTTAAAGATTGGCTCTATCCTGGGGGCTAACTCAATCACGAACTTAATTTCTCTCTCTGACGGTAATCCTGGCAATTCCTTCGGGAATACATTTGGAATTTTTGCACAACTGAAATATCTTCAATTTTCAACTCGTCAACTATCGTATCCACGACAGTTGCCAGGTAACCATGGCAACCCCCGTCTAATAAACAGGTTGCCTCATGCGACGAGATTAGGGAAATTGAGAGTCCTCATCGGTTCTCTACAAACTCGAAGCTCTCACCCTTTAATGGGTTAAACTGAATCGACTTGCGATAGCAGTCCATTTTAGCTCGTTGCTTGGTGAGCCAGTCCATGCCAATTATCAAATCAAAGTCATACATGGCTAGGACTAATAAGTCTATTTTCCTCTCTCGCTCACCAATCTCTAACTTGCAACCAAAACAACCCAAAGCAGATAACACTTTATCCTTCAGAGGTGTAGATATTCTAACAACAGATTCCAACAACTCAGGATTTATTCCAATCAACTTAACATACTGCTCGGCAATAAAGGAATGGGTTGCTTCCGGATCGAATAAAGCATAAACAGGATGGTTGTTCAACGAAACCATACTAGTGATCATGTTAAGCGCGGCCTCTGCCTGACCTTAAGTAATGGCATACATCGTGCCTTGAATTGGGGGTCGGAGTTGTCCTCCTTGATGTGCGTTCGAGACGCATACCCTCTGATTTGTCCTAACAGTGGCAACAGCAGCAACTGCGGTTGTCCTCTTATTCTTCTCGGACAATTCCTGGCTATATGACCCAGCTAGCCACACTCAAAACAAGTGCCTAGCCTAGATTAGCATGGGGTAGATTCGTGTCGCCTTCCACACAAGCAACATACACCATTCTAGTTAGGCCTAGACTTGCCAACTCCACCTTTTCTGCTAGGCGGGATATGAAATCTTCCTCCAACCATGGGCCTCTTCCCATGTCGGATTGCATCTTTGTTTGCATTAAATCTTGACCCAGATGTGGCGGCTCTCTCATTCTGATCTCTCTCGATCATCTGGGCCCTCTCATATAGGTCATTGTAACTCCTCAAATTCAGAGAAATCAATGTACTCCTCAAGTCTGGCCTGAATCTATCTCTAAACCTTCTCACTCGGTTCACTAGATTCTCAATTAGTTCAGGAGCATATTGCGATATTTTAGCGAACTTCACCTCATAATGATCGACAGCTAGGGAACCTTGGTGAAGATGCTGAAACTCTGCCATCTTCATATCTCATAAAGGCATTTGCATATTGTTCTTGTTGGAGAAAACTTCCTTGAGTGTTTTGAAGCTGACAAAACGTTTCCATCAGTCTAGTCTGAATACTTGCAGACTCTTCCATCAAAGTCTAAAGACCTGCGATCGCTGGACTCAAGACTCAAAGTCCATCCTCATTGACGGTTCTAGACCGTCGAAGAAGGCTTATCCAATCTGGATGTTTTGTTAAGGATTTGACTTTATCGACTGGAGAAGATCTATTGGCTGGATATAGCATGTCGGAATCCATTATTCAAATCAAGATTGATTTAGGGATTTTGGATCCATTGATTGGCGAAGTATACTTAGAAGGTTCTACTTATGGAAACCGAGATCCTGATTGTATGGGCGAGCAGGATTGATGGGCTATCGTCATGTTCCTTAAATAGCTCGAAGATCTTCCTAATTGATTCTGTCCAACGGGTAGATTGGAAGAATTCCTTTGGTAAGTGCCAACGGGTGTGATGGCATAAATGATTATATAAGGAAGACATTCCGAGTTGTTCAAGTGCGTGCGCGATAGAAGAATTCCAAAGTCTGAAGCTCCTTGTTCTTAGTCAATTAAACTGTTGAGAGAAATTTTGTACGCAAAACGCAAAAGAGAGTCTATATCTTTGAGAGACCTTGAGGAAGTGTAGTAGAGTCTCTACACTGTGGAATCAAGGAAGAGCTTTACTGTAACAACTCTTTTGTTCATAGTAAAATCCAGTCGGTGGGCTGTCAGTGCAGAATAGTAGACTTAAGCTTGGATTAAGCCAAACCACTATAAACTTTATGTTCATATTCTCTCCCCTACGCTCTTTTACTTTGATCGTAACTCGTTTTGTTTACCAAGGACGAATTTCCTTTTCATAATCTATTGTTGAAAAGTGCTTTACACTTATTTCGTAAAATTGTTTTTGCACCTATTCACCCCCTCTAGGTGCTCGTACTAGCTTTCACAATTGGTATTAGAGCCTGTGTACTTACTTAAGTTGAAGTGTTTTACCTCAGAGTTAAAGATCCATGGCTAATATGTTGGCTCCAGGACTGGTTGAAGGGCAAAGCAATACCAGACTGCCTTATTTTGATGAAAATGAATACAATATATAGAAAAACAAGATGAAGGCATTTCTAAGATCAAAGGATCCTCTGGAATGAGATGTGGTAGGCAAAGGAATCATTCCTAAAGCTCACCTGTCTCAGAAAGAGGAAAAGAAGGTGTTGAGTCTAGCGAAATGACTCAAGAAGAGATAACCGAGAGACAAGCTCTTGATGTAAAAGCAATTTATTCTTTATATTGTGCATTATCACCTACTGAATATAACAGAATATCTTCTTGTGCTACAACTAAAGAAGTCTGGAATAGATTATACATCACCTATAAAGGAACTAATCGAGTGAAAGAAACCAGAATCAACATTCTGCTCGGTCAATATGAAGCATTCAAAATGAAATCAGGAGAATCTATCACTGACATGTTTAGTTGTTTTACAGAAATCGTGAATGGTCTTGAAAATCAAGGTCAACCAATTTCTGATACCATGAAAGTAAACAAGCTACTGCGTGGACTCTCCAAGGATTGAAATCACATAAAGACGTCAATAAGGGAGACACAAAGAATTATGCCAATTTCTGTCGATGAATTGGTTGGGACTCTTCAGTCTTATGAAGTGGAGCGAATCAACGAAGATGAAGATCCTAAAGGTAAGAAATCCATTGCATTAAAATCTAATGATGATTCGATGTCACGATTCTCAAGACGATATGGATGATGAAGAGCTTGCTTTCATGATAAGAAGATTCAGAAAGCTAAACAGAAAGGGGAGAAGATTCAATCCAAAGAAACAAAATTTTCAAAAGCAACAGATTAAGTCTGTTGAGGATGATGAAACCAATAGAGATGTAGTCTGTTTTGAATGTAAGAAAAAGGGACACATCAGACCCAACTGTCCCCTTTTGAGGAAAAGGAAAGGAAAAACTGAGAAATATCGAAAGGCATTCAAAGCAGAAACTTGGAGTGATACAGAATGTGAAGAAAGTGATGATGATTATGCCAATATTTGTCTCATGGCACAATCAGACTCAGATTCAGACTCCGAGACAGACTCAAATTCAGACAGTAAAATCGAGGTAAGTAACTTGAAAATCCCTACTAAAGTCTCTAGATACATTGATGAATTGTGTCTTAGTCTCAAAACTTCTCTTAAAAGGATTTCCGAACTCAAAAGAGAAAATTTTGCACTAAAGCAACAGGAAAATGTTTGGAAAGAAAAGGTCAAAAGTCTAGACAAAAGTGTTACTACTTTAAAAGAAAATGCAGACAATCTTTCAAAAGAAAATGCATTCTTGAAAAATGATATCTCAAATATTTCTACAAGATTTTCTATAGGATCTGAGAAACTTGAAAAATTCTTTCAAAGACAAAGACCTTACTTCAACAAATCGGGTTTAGGCATGACTGCTGAAACCATTCCTCTAATTGATTTTCCTAAAATAAAGGAAAGAATTAAGCAAAGACCTACAAGAGATGCTTACAAAAATCATTTCCAAATTTTTTTTGTAAAACCAATAGATCGCAGTGCTATTAGATGTTCTAAGTGCAATAGCTCAAACCATTTTGAGAAAGAATGTCCTATGGTTTGAAAACCTGTTAAGAAGGTATGGGCAAAGACCGTATATTACACTAACACCAATGGACCCAAGAAAATATGGGTACCAAAGAAAGCTTGAGTCTATTTTCTAAATGCAGGTCACTATCAAGAAAAAGATTAAATGGTACCTGGATAGTGGATGCTCAAGGCATATGACAGGAGATTCAAATTGCTTCATAAAACTTGTTCAAGTTAATGGTGGAAAAGTTTCATTTGGAGGAAACAGCAAAGGAAGAATTGTGGGATTCGAAACTGTAAAGATTGGAAGCCTCACGATCAGTAATGTTTCTTTAGTGGAAGGACTCAACTACAATTTGCTTAGTATCAGTTAGCTATGCGACACCGGTTTCAGAATCAATTTTCAAGAGGGAATATGTTTAGGAACCAGTAAAGATTCCTCTCAGTCTTTCACGGGTCGAAGACATGGAAATATCTACCTCTTGGATGTCAAACCAGATGAAACCCAATGTCTAATCTCAATTCAAGAAGAAGCAAACTTATGGCACGAAAAACTTGGGCACGTCAACATAAAGCAAATAGCCAAAATTTCAGCAAAGAAGCTTGTTCGTGGTTTACCCAATCTGTCATACCAAAAGTCTGATCTATGCACACCATGCGTGTTGGGAAAAAAGGTAAGAAACTCATTCAAACCAATAAATCAAGTTTCCACTAATCGTGTAATCGCAGCTTCTCGCATATGGATCTCTTTGGACCAACCAACTCGTAGCATTGGAGGTAAGAAATATTGCCTAGTAATTGTGGATGACTACTCAGGATTCACTTGGGTATATTTCTTGATAAGTAAGTCTGAAACATTTTCTTACTTTAAAAAGTTTGCTGAAAATGTCCAAAATGAGAAAGGGTATGTTATTTCAAGTATACGGACAGACCATGGAGGTGAATTTGAAAATCAAGACTTTCCAAAATTCTGTGATGAATCTGGTTTTCAGCATGTGTTCTCTTCTCCATATACTCCAAAGCAAAATGGAGTCGTGGAAAGAAAGAATAGATCGCTTCAGGAAATGGCTAGAACTCTTTTAATTGAAAGCAACATCTCTTCATGTTTTTGGGCTGAAGCAGTTTCTACAGCATGTTATATTATCAATAGAGTCTTTCAAAGGCCTATTCTAGAGAAAACTCCCTACGAGTTATTCAAAGGAAAGAAGCCCATTGTTTCATATTTTCATGTGTTTGGATGTAAATGTTTTATATTGAAAAATGCAAATGATCGAGTTGGCAAGTTTGAAGAAAAATCATACGAAGGCATCTTCCTTGGATATTCAACCACCAGCAAAGCTTACAGAGTATACAACAAAAAGACTCAATCTATGGAGGAATCAATGAATGTCAAATTTCAAAACTCTATGCAAAATGAATTGATTCAAACTCAACTTGAAGAATCTGAACTTACTCCAAACTCTACCAAGTCTAAATCTCCAGAAGCAGCTCAGACTTCAGAAGATCAGTAACAAATGATCGTCGAAGATTCAAATGAGGAAAAGATCAACAATCTGACAAATCAACTAGCAACTGAAAGCATAAGTCTAGTCATCCCAAAGATCTCATTATTTGTGATATTAATGAAGGAATTCGCACAAGATCCAAAAGGCGCGAAGAGTCTAGTGCTGTGGCTCTTATTTCTGAGATAAAACCCAAGAGCATAGAAGAAACTTTAACTGATGAAAGCTGGATTGAAGCTATGCAAGAAGAACTCAGGCAATTCAACATTAATGATGTTTGTGAATTAACTCCTAAACCGAAAGGTAAGTCTATCATTGGAGCTAAATGGGTTTTCAGGAACAAGATGAACGAGAAAGGAAAGGTCGTAAGAAACAAAGCAAGACTCGTGGCCAAGGGATAGACTATGATGAGACTTACGCGCTAGTAGCAAGGTTAGAAGTAATTAGATTATTACTTGCTTTTGCTTGTCATAAGAATTTCAGTTTATTTCAAATGGACGTCAAAAGTGCTTTCCTAAATGGATTTATCCAAGAGGAAGTCTATGTAGAACAACTACCCGGTTTTGAAGACCCAAGGAAACCAGACTCTGTATTCAAACTAAAAAAGGCTTTATATGGTTTAAAGCAAACACCTCGAGCTTGGTACGACAGATTAAGTAAGTTTTTAATTCAAAATAGCTTTGTCAAAGGTAAAGTAGATACTACATTGTTTATCAAAAGAGAAAGCAAAAGTTTTTTACTTGTTCAAATTTATGTTGATGATATTATTTTTTGATCTTCTAATGAAAGTCTGTGCAAGAAATTCTCTAAGTCTATGCATGATGAATTTGAAATGAACATGATGGGTGAACTAACCTTCTTTCTTGGGCTTCAAGTGAAACAACTGAAGGAATGAACTTTTATTCATCAAGAAAAATATGCCAATGATCTTGTCAAAAAGTTTGGGCTGAGAATTGCAAAAGGACGATATACCAATGTCAAGTTCCTTGAAGCTGGACAAAGATGAAGGAGGAAAGAAAGTTGACCAGAAGCTATATAGGAGTATCATTGGTTCACTTCTTTATCTTACTGCTTCTAGACCTAACATTTTGTTTAGTGTTTGTATTTGTGCCAGATTTCAATCAGACCCTAAAGAATCTCATCTGAGTGCTGCAAAGCATATTATCAAATACATTGCCTCAACTTCAAACTTTGGTCTCTGGTATCCTAAAGAATGAGATTTTACTCTTCTTGGATACTCAAACGCAGACCTAGCCAGATGCAGAGTTGATAGAAAGAGCACCTCAGGCACTTGTCAACTACTTGGAAGCAGGACAGTATCTTGGTTTTCAAGGAAGCAAAGTACAGTAGCTCTTTCTACAGCAGAAGCAGAGTATGTAGCTCTTGGAAGTTGTTGATTCTGTGGATAAAACAATAGTTAAGAGACTTTGGAGTTGAAGATTCATGCATTGAAATCAAATGTGATAACACCAGCGCAATCAATCTCACCAAGAATCCGATTCTTCACTCAAGAGCAAAACATATAGAGATTCGACATCACTTCATTAGAGATCATGTTCAAAATGGAGAAGTTTCGATCCAGTTTATTAACTCAAAGAATCAACTGGCGGATATATTTACAAAGCCTTTGGAGAAAAATCAATTTAAAGTTATTCGTTCCAAACTCAATATCTTAAAGTCTGAGGAAGTTCAGACTCAAGACTGAAAGTCTAAAGACACTCAGACTCAGACGATCATGATTCTTAACTGTAAGTTATTTTTATTTTTATCTCTTAGATCAAATCTCGAAAAGATACGATCATCTATCCGTAATTGATTGTTGCTACTTCCGTGATTATTGCAATCTTTCCTTTTCGAAGTTATTTAAAATGACAGTTATATACTTTTTGAAAAGGCAGTTATTTTTCAAAAAGGCATATCTATATTTCTTTTTTACGACGTTCCGTATGCCTCGCTTCGACTGCCTTATATACTGTCGGTTCTTCTTTGTTTTACTCACAAAAACCCTAAGAGAGCACAGATCTTCCATTCATGTCTTCTTCACTTGTTTAATCCTTGAAAATTTTCATCTTTCTTGGGAACACAAGCTTGGAATCTCATCAAAGACTGTGAAAGATGTCATCCTAAAGAAAGTCTTCAAGGATCGCGAACAGGGGACCACAGCAAATGCATGAGGGGCCTACGCACTTTGATCTCACCGAGGAAGAAGAATCTCCTGGACAGCGGCAGAGCCCACAATATTCTCAGCAGCGTCCATCTCCTCCATCTAGACCTCAGGATGTTGCACATCGAGAAGAGGAAGAAATCATCGAAGACGCAGAACCCGTAAGAACTCTTAAGCCCAGTTTTACCTACAAGCTTTATCGTGCTTTGAAGAGGGGTGGTACTCCGTTGAACTACATTAATGGGTGTTGCAGCAAAAATCCGAAGCAAAAGGACAGATTTATTTCAATCGGAGGAACACAAGCAACTGTACTCTAAGTTGCTGAAGCGTGGGGTGATAAACCCTAGAAGTGTGGACTTTGATTTTCTTGACTCTGTGAATGTTAATCTGAGGGAAAAATTCAGTCTTCTTCAACTCAAACAGTTTTGTTCTGAATCTACAGAAGCCTATGCTGAACTTACTGCTTATTTCTATTCGAATCTCAATTTCTTGGATGCGAATAGGTTCTCTTTTAGTGTTCGAGATCAGGACTATGTGGTTGACATGAATACATTAGCTGATGTGATTGGGGTTGAAAGAGGGAGATATTAACCTATCAGTGTGTCTATTGCTCGTGCAACGTTAGAGCTTGTTAAGGATAGAAGGACGGAAGGAAAGATTTCTTATTTGAGGATGAATGCGTCCAATATTTTGCTTCACAAGATTGTGATTAACTGCCTCAGACCAAAATCTACTTCAAAGACCGACGTTTCAAACTCGGAGGCAAAGCCGATGTATGCTATCAATACGGGAAAAAGTTCTCTTCCACACACTATTATATTCCACATGTACAAAGCAATGGTGAAGGACAAGGGTCAACTTCCGTATCCAGCTCTTGTGACTAAGTTATTCGACATTTGAATGTTCAGCCTCCCGGATTCTTCGTGTTCGATCATGCGATCAAATGGTGGTGGGACTGAAAATGGTCTCTAAAATGCGTCTGAAGAAACTCAACAAGGCGTTGGAGCAATTCAAGGAGAAAACCCCTGTTAAGACTCATCAAATCTCTTCGGCTGCAAAGAGAAAAGGGAAGGAGCCCATGGTTGCTCCATCCAAGAAAAGAAGAGCTCTCATCATTGAGGATGAAGAGGATGAGGATGATATCACCATTTCTGCAATGGCATTAAAGAACTTGAATCGTTCTGTTCCAGAATCGACGGAGAGATAAGAAAAAGACACGAATAAGACAGAACAGAGGACTAGAGAGAGAGAAGTAGAGGAGAGAGAAGAGAGAGAAGCAGAGGGGGAAAGAATTGAGGAAGAAGAAGAATAGGAGAGAGGAGATCAAGCGGAAGAAGAGCATGATGAACACTTTTCTCCACCTGAAGGCATGAAATCAGGGGGAGATCCTGATAATAGAGGAACATCCTCATTCCCTGCTACCAGTGAAGGAATAAGTCGTTCTCCAGCAAATCCAAAGGACATCTATGCCTCTCAATTCCCTAAGGAGGGACATGATGTTTCATCACCCAATCTGCGTGACCATGCTGATTTACCATCATCTACCTATACACCGTCTGATCGTGCGTCGTCAAGATCGGGATCGATAATTCAGCATTCTCGCACTTCTTGATGTTCTCTTGGAGATGCGGGGTCAAATATATGCTATGGGATGCAAAGTACAGAACTTGCAGAATGCAGGTCAAGCTTCTCCAGTTTCACTGAATGATCAAATCCATTCCCTTGCTCTTCAAGTTCAAGCAAATGCCAAGAGTGAAGATGTGGCGCAACTGAATGAGGATTTGAAAAAGCTGGAAGGGATTGTCCAGTCAATGGGAGATTTCCAGCTTGTTCGTGTTCCCAAGCAATCTTAATTCCATTTTCTTTTCATCTCTACCTTTTTAATGACGACAAAAAGGGGAGAGATGTGGTGCAGATTTGATTTTGAACTTTGAAACTTTTTGAACTTTTGTGTCGATTATGTTTGATTGACTTGACTTTTGTGTTTGGCTGTTTGGACTTGAACTAGATTTCGATTTGACTGTTTGAACATTTTTTTATCTTAAGTACTATTGATATCTCATGGCTTTGTTCATTTACAAGACTAACCTACTTTCTGTGGATGCAGATTCTAGTGTTATTTTTACTAAGCCATTTATCTTTGTGAGATATCCATACTTGCTTGAGTAATGTTTTGCAGGTCAAAGTTATCCAAATCTGTAGGAAAGTTTTGTCACCATCAAAAATGGGGAGATTGTTGGAGAAAACTTCCTTGAGTGTTTTGAAGTTGACAAAACGTTTCCATCGCCTAGTCTCGAAGACTTGCAGACTCTTCCATCAAAGTCGAAGACCTCCTGGACTGCGCCAGACTCAAGACTCAAAGTCTATCCTCATTGACGCTTCTAGACCGTGAAGAAGGCTTATCCAGAATCGGATGTTTCATTAAGAATTTGACTTTATCGACGGAGAAGATCTCTTGGCTGGATATTGCATGTCGGAATCCATTATTCAAATCAAGATTGATTCAGGGATTTTGGATTCGTTGATTGGCGAAGTATACTTGGAAGGTTCTACTTATGGAAACCGAGATCCTGATTGTATGGGCGAGCAGGATTGATGGGCTATCGTCATGTTCCTTAAATAGCTCGAAGATCTTCCTAATTGATTCTGTCCAATGGGTAGATTGGAAAAATTCCTTTGGTAAGTGTCAATGGGTGTGATGGCATAAAGGAGTATATAAAGAAGACATTACAGTTGTTCGAGTGCGTGCACGATAGAAGAATTCCAAAGTCTGAAGCTCTTTGTTCTTAGTCAATTAAACTGTTGAGTGAAATTTTGTACGTAAAAGAGAGTCTATATCTTTGAGAGACCTTGAGGAAGTGTAGTAGAGTCTCTACACTGTGGAATCAAGGAAGAGCTTTACTATAACAACTCTTTTGTTCATAGTGAAATCCAGCCGGTGGGCTGTCAGTGCGGAAGAGTGGACGTAGGCTTGGATTAAGCCGAACCACTATAAACTCTGTGTTCATATTCTCTTCCCTACGCTCTTTTACTTTGATCGTAACTCGTTTTGTTTACCAGGGACGAATTTCCTTTTCATAATCTATTGTTGAGAAGTGCTTCACACTTATTTCATAAAATTATTTTTGCACCTATTCACCCCCTCTAGGTGCTCGTACTAGCTTTCACAGTTCTACAACAATAGCCTTCACGAGCATGAAGTCGTATTGCCCACTGCAGAAAAGGTTCACGTAACCCGAAGCTTTAATAATTACCAAGTGACCGAGCAGCAACTTCCAACATTACTTCTCTCTATCTTCCTCCTCCTATGCGTCTTAGAGAGAGAGACAAAGCAAAGATCGAGCAACGATGGTGGACGTGCGCTTGGCACGTGTTAGGGAGGGAGATGCACATAAGGATTTAGAGTTTGCTAGTGGCACATGTGAGGGACGCCGTGCCTATTCAGTGATATATTATTGGCATGTTGATAGGACTATATTTCTTATTTTAACGTATTGGTACTTGCACGATTTAGCTCCCAATTTTCTCTTGAATCTTTTTCTTCTTCGGAGAAGGGAATATTCTCTTGATGTTTTACATCCAAGGGATGCCAAGATTCGCACGAGATCAAACAAAGCAATTTAAGGTGTTACTTAGGACCTAGATTTGTTATTTTTGCAAAGAATCGGAAAGATAGTCATCACGTGGAGATTATCAGCAAAGAGAGGTCATAGAGGGAGGTGGTCAAGCTTGACCATGGAGTAGCATGAGATCCATATAATCCTTGAAATAAGCTCACATTATCAAGTCCATGCTAGGCTAACATGGAGTCAATGATCCCCTTAACATGCATATTTACATACAAATACGCTTTATATTCACTAGTACAGCTAATGAGGTGTAATTAATCAATGAAATTGTTTTTTTTTTATAACTGTTAAAAGTCAGGTTCTCAGAAATAACTGATGATTATGCTTATTAATATTTATAATATTAAGGTTTTGTTAAAAAATGCTTCCAGATTTTCAAGCGTTTGTTTCATTATAAAATAAATCAATTGAGAAAAACATTTTCTATAAAGTGAAAAATATTCTAAAATAGGAGAAAATATTTTTTATATTTTAAATAAAGAAAAATATTTTCCTCATTCACTCTCTATTATTTCACATATTTATTAGCCCTCACTTCTCTTTTTCAATTTGAAAATTATTTTTATTTTTATACTTTTTTTCCTTTTTGCTTTTTTCCTTTCTCGATCAGTCGTCGGCTACAGTGATGACATCAAGCTCGCCGGCCTCTGATGAGCTCAGACTTGTCCATTAGGCGTCGGGCCCACTTGCTTTAAATCAGGGTCCTTAAGGTCAAGCACAATCAAATGCATATATAATGTGTTTAGAAGACACCCCTGCTAGCCCGGGCGTACCGGCGGACGCGAGGGGCATCTTTAGCGAACATCGATATAGTAACGCGCCACATGTATCTATTAAAGCTTCGTGCCCCTCCCTCCCTGACCGCCATTGTATGTTCTAAATGATTTCTTCCGCGCTCTAGGAGCCCTTTCTGTCGCCTGATCTTCTGCGGCTGTTCTTCTTGTTGGAACTGCCGTGCGTGCGTCATTTTGAATCCTCCCTCTTCTTCGGTCATTGTGGTTTCCGGGTTCCATCAGATTCGCCTTCCTTGGAGTATATAAATTCTTAACTCTCGTTTCTCCACAAAGAAGGAAAGAAAGCCAGAAAGGTAGAAGAAGTCGAAACGGGGGGAAATGGAGGATAGTGCTCTGTGTAGAGCCTCCAAAGCGGTAAAGTGCGTGGTGGCTCCGGAAATAAAGTCCCTGGTGGCTCGGGTCCGTCGGCACTGCGGCTACATAATATTCTCCGACTGCCACGTTGGCGAACTTAATGTTGAAGTTAAGAAGCTGGATGACACAAAGGATGAGGTGCAGCGTTCCATCGATGATGCTCAAAACAACATGAAGCTGATCAAAGGCGAGGTGGCGAGATGGGTGAACGAAGTGGGGAGCGTCGCTGACGAGGTGCGTGACGTGCTGGATTATGACAGAGAAGCTAAGAAAACTTGCTTCTATGGGTGGCTTCCCAACCCAAAGGCGCGATATCATCTCGGCAAAAAGGCGAGCAGGAAGGTCAAGGACATCCGGGAGCTCATTGCACGGGGTCAATTCAAGGAGGTTTACTCCGAGAATCCTCCG
The DNA here is from genome assembly GCA_016097595.1 of Eucalyptus pumila. Taxonomy (NCBI): domain Eukaryota; kingdom Viridiplantae; phylum Streptophyta; class Magnoliopsida; order Myrtales; family Myrtaceae; genus Eucalyptus; species Eucalyptus pumila. The sequence goes on from CM027852.1 coordinate 8,131,163, forward strand.
CCAGGGCTTGTTGGCGGTGCTCTCTACGTGAATTCGTTGGCCGGTGATGAGGGCGACTTTATCACCGATTCGCGAGCTTCCATCTTTCAGGGCATAATGAAAGCTCTGAATGATGAGAAGGTGAAAGTGGTTGGGGTCTACGGGCCTGGCGGCGTGGGGAAGACTACGCTGTTGGAGATAGTCGAGAATAAACTTAGGCAAGAGAGGGGACCGTTCCGCATGATCGTTAAAGCGGAAGTCTCGCGAACTCCGGATTTAAATAATATCCAAGGCCAGATTGCTGACGCCTTGAGTCTGAATCTGAAGGACAAGGAAAGCCAACAGGGAAGAAGAGATCTTCTGTTTCAGAGATTGCAGAGGGATCCAAATGAGAAGGTTCTCATAATATTGGACGATCTGTGGGGAGCACTTGATTTGAAGGCGGTTGGAATTCCTTTGGGAGATGAGAGCAGGAACTGCAAATTGTTGCTCACTTCGAGAGATAAAAGTGTGCTGGAGCAAAAGCTGCATGCCGAACAAACATTTCATCTGACAAGTTTAGAGGAAGACGAAGCTTTCAAGCTATTTGAAAAGATAGTCGGCGACAAGCTTAGAGACGATGAGGAATTGAAAGTAAAGGCGGCTCAAGTGGCAACCAAGCTTGCAGGTTTGCCTCTTTTGATTAACTCCGTTGCAAGCACCTTAAAATGTAGTGATGTGTCCACGTGGGAAGACATGTTAATAAAAATAGAATACCCACATAATGAGAGAATAGTGAAGTGGAGTTACGATCATTTGGAGAGTGAGGAAGCCAAGTGCTTATTCTTGCTTTGTGGTCTTATTGGTGGGACCATTGAAGTCGAACTTCTGCTAGGACTAGGCATGGGTTTGGGCTTGTTTGGGGGATTCGATAATAAGATGCAAAGTTCGAGGAATAGATTGAATACGATGCTCAATAGCCTCCATTCCTTTTGTTTGTTACAGGATGGTGGCGATGGTAAGGAAAATGTGACCATACATGATCTTTACAGCGAGGTGGTTGTCTCGAATGTATTCAGTGGTCGGAATTCCTTAATGATTAACAACAATTATGGCTCATGGCCAAAGGAAAAGCGTGAGAAATGCTGGGCATGCTTAGTTAATGTTGGCAGTGGTAGGCTTGCTGAGCTAATGCTGCGTCGGTTTCCCCACGTGAAGATACTTATGTTGTCGGAACAATACGATAGGGGAGATTGCAGTAAAATAGATTTCACATACATGGAGGAGCTCCGAGCCCTCTATCTTTGCTCCATGCGTATCACCAGTTTACCTTCCTCGATGGAAATCTTCGGGAATCTCCAGTCATTAAGTATAAATTGCTATGTGGGGGATGTGGCAAATATTGGCAAGCTCAAAGCACTGAGGATTCTCAGCTTTGCAAAGTCTCGAATTTCTAGGTTGCCTAAAGAAATTGGGGAACTACCAAATTTGAGATCGTTGAATCTAAACCATTGCTACTTGCTTAAGATAATTGAGCCTGGAGCCCTAAAAGGCTTAATAAATTTGGAAGAGTTACATATGAGGGGAAGCTTTGATTGATGGATGGGCAAGCATGAAATGACGTCAAAATCGTGTGGTGTTGGGCTTGCTAAGTTGAAGAGCTTGACAAAGCTAGCATCTCTAGAAATATTGATTCGTCAGCCCATCATACTCTTGGAGGATGGTGACCTGCCATTTGGGAACCTGGTCAGATTTTGGATCAACATAGGAAATCTTGAGGGGTGGGGATATGAATGTTTGGCAGTCATGAAGCTCAATTTGGAAGGGTGCAATAGTATTCTTTCGAGAAACTAGGTTAAAAAATCTCTGCAAAAGACTCAATACTTTTATTTATGTGAGTTGAGTGAGTCCAAAGAGAGTGCTCACAAGTTGTGCACCGAAGGATTCCAAGATCTGAAGGCTCTCAACATTAAAGACAGCTGCTCAATCAAGTACATTGCCAATTCATCCTATGGCCTCCCTCCTTTTTTTGAAGTTAGAGTCTTTGTTCCTTGAAAATCTTATTAATTTGGAGAAGATATGCCATGGCCCTATCGCACCAGGGTGCTTCAGCCATTTAAAAACTGTGAGTGTCGGACAGTGCCGCCAATTGAAATACTTGTGGTGTATTTTAGATATGCAAAGACTTATCCAGTTGGAAGAGATTAAAGTGTGGGAATGTTACTAAATGCAATCCATTGTCACACATGATGCGGGAGAAGATATAGTTTATGTTGATAATAGAGTTGAGTTGCCTAATGTATGCCGTTTGGCATTGTGTGAGTCACCAAATATGACGAGCTTTTGCAGTAATATGACGAGCTTTTGCAGTAGAGCCGAAATCACATCAGAGGATACTCCTCCTCCCATCCAGGTAATTTGTTTTTTTTTTCTTTTCATTTTTTCCCTTGGTCAATTTGTCCTATTAGGATGAGATGATATTGGTTTTCACTCAACGTTAGTACATATTGCATTTTTTTATTATTTGTACAATTTTATTCACGATTTGATTTACAAATAAAAAAAAATCCTCTCAAATAGAACATAGACCATATTATAGTTAGAGGGAAGCCTCTTTCCATGACTTTTTTTTTTTTAATAAATTTTCAACATTAGATAATTGCATTGATAACTTGGGTTTCTACTGTGACTAATTTGTTACTTGTAAAACATTCTTAATGAGATGAAAAAATAGTGTGCTGAACGAAAGAAAGCGAGAATGAATGTTGAATGATTTAAGAAAATTCAATAATTTCAAAATGGAGAAAGCGACATTTAGAGATTCGATAAATGGATGGTAAGCAAGGAGCCACGTAACAAAGACAATCCCCATAATTCATGTCTTGTCCAACATGCAATTTGTAACTGATTCCAACAATTCATGCCAAGTTGCCAACGTCAATGTCAGCATCACTGTGCAATTGAGCTGCATTGACAGCATGATAGGGGTGAGGATATCCTCATGAAAATGATTTCGCTTTTCATGGAAGAGAGAAATTCATTCTTTTTTGTACTTTAGCCCGAGTATTTCACTTATTTTCTCATGAAAATAGCTTTACTTGCAACATAACTCACCTTTGATGAGTTTCATTGTGGCGCTTGGTCAGGTTCTATTGCCTCGCTTGAAATCCTTAGTAATGGATGGACTCCTTGGTCTGGAAGAGATACTCTATAGTGAACCTTCATTAAAATATAGCGATTTGACATTGCTAAAGATCAGACAATCTAAATCCACGTCGAAGAGTATTATGAAATCAAATTGGATATTATAGCTGCCGAATTTGGAGTCAATGGAAATTAAGAGCTCTCCAACAGAAGTAGTTTTTGACTTGGAGGAGCTAGAAGTCACCAGAGATGCCGAGATTCTCTCTCGGCTAACGGAATTGAGTTTATCTTGGTTGCCGAACCTGCGGTGCATATGGAAACAAGATGTACAATTACAAGGAATATCAATATTTCGGAACCTGAAGAAGCTCTCCATCAACAGTACGAGGCTGTCATTTCTCTTTCCAGTGTCTGTGGCTAAATGTCTTAGAGAAATTAGAGCCATTACAATGAGGGATTGTCCAGATATGAAGGCGGTGATTGTGGATGAAGAAGGAAGAGATGAAGAGATAGATGATATTATAGAGTTCCCATTATTAGAGCAACTATCTATAAGTCGGTGTTCCACGGAGAAATTCTTCTCATATCCTTATGGAAAAAAAGAGCCAATGGCCACTACTTCAGATTCACAAGATGCTTACTCCGATTCTTTCTTTGATCAAAAGGTACAAATCCATTCTCTTGAGATTGTATCCATACTAGCCATAGGCACTTTAAATTCATTCTTCCATTTATTAGTTAAAGTGTGTTCCTAATTTATAAATACACTAGTAAAGATTCATTCTTCCATTTCATCAAATAGATTGGTAGGATTAGGCCAAATTGTCAAATTTTTCATAACTGCAATCTGACACATAAATCTTATGAGCATGTGAGTTTACCAAGCTTGAAGGCGTTATACTTTCACGAAGTAGGATCCTTGAAAAGGATATGGCATGGCGAACTTCCGAGAGGTTCCTTATGCAAATTAGTCACCCTCTCCCTAGGTTGTTGCTCCAACCTACTCAATATCTTCCCCTCCACAATCATAGGGAGATTGCTCAACTTGAAAAGTATCAATGTTGAAAATTGTCCCTCCCTGGAATCATTATTTGATTGTGGGTCCTTTGATGCAAATACTAAGCACACAACGATTTTGCTCCCTGAATTGGAACTTTTGACAGTGATGGAAGTAGGAAAGCTAAGATGCATGGTGAAAGGCGACTCCCAAATGATTTTGGGTTTTCCTAGTCTAAAAGCTGTCGATGTTGAAAATTGCTCCAACATGAGATATCTCTTCCCCAATTTCATAGCCGCAACGCTAGGGAAACTCGAGAAAATAAACATTCGGCAATGCAAACAAATGAAGGAAGTGGTTCTCGAGGAAGAAGGTTGTCGATCAAAGGCAGCTGTGACAAGTTTCCCTTCCTTAACACAACTAAGGATTTTGCAGTGCCCTAACTTTGGAACGTTCATCCAAAGTCCTAGAAGTGTCAAGAGGCTGCCTGTGATGAGTTTCCCTTCCTTAACACAACTAAGTATTTTGCAATGCCCTAATTTTGGAGCGTTCATCCAAAGTCCTATAAGCGTCAAGAGGCAGTTAGGCGAGAAGGTTGAAGAAAATGATGAATCACTGCAACTGTTCAATGAGATGGTCTGCTCTATCCCTTACTATGATCATTTGTATTCTTGTGTTATCATGTTTTAGAACGAACAATGTAATAAATTTGTCCTACTTATCCTCCTTTCTCACATCATCCTCGTGCAGGTCACATTTTCCAATATAACGAGTCTAAAAATTGAAGGCCTTCGGTGCAAAGAGCTATGGAATAATAAAATTCCCATCGATTCCTTTCAAAAATTGGAATCTCTTAGATTGAAGGATTGTGACGACCTCCAACATGTTGCCCCATGTTGTATGTGGAAGAGGCTGCAAAAAAGACTGTCTCATAAACCTAGAAGTGATTTCATGTTGTTCAATCGAGATCATATATGAAAGTGATGAGACAGACACTGAGAGGGTATTAAATTGAGGTCGTTGGTTTTGCATGATCTTGAAAACTTGGGGTGCATTTGGCAATCTGATGGTCTCCTAAATGTCTTACTCCAAAACTTGAGAAATGTAGAGGTCATGTGAGGTGCTCCCGTTTGAAAATGCTTTTCACTACCTTTACGGCGAAATTTCTCGGGCAAATCGAAGAGCTGGTGGTGGAGTCATGTGAAAATATGGAGCTAATTGCTGGCAAAGAACAAATGGAAGAAGCAACCGGCATGACAATCGCCTTCTCCAAGTTAACTGCTCTTAGACTTTTCGAGTTACCGAAATTTAGGAGCTTCTTACCTGAGAAATACTCTCTGAAATTCCCATGGTAAGAGGACTTCCCATCCTTGCAATTCTTGAGTATAGTAAGTTGTGGAACAGTGGGGGATCGAGGCACTTTTGACTGGTTAGATCGTGAGGACCGAGGAATCATGGATGCCATCCTAATCAGTTGTCGCAGCTAATGCACAATTCTCAGAGGGACCCACATGAATGCTACATCACGTGGCCCTCAACATACTACTCTCTGAGATAGCTAGTATAATCACCTAGAGGGGGGTGAATAGGTGCACAAACAAATTATCGAGATACGGAAATGATTCTTGGCAAACGATAGAAAGGAAATTCTCTCTTGATTAACAAAATGAAATACGATCAAGGTAAAGAGAGTAAGGAAGAGAAAATTGAACACAGGATTTATAGTGGTTCGGCTTATTCCAAGCCTACGTCCACTCTTCCGCACTGACAGCCCACCGGCTGGATTTCACTATGATCAAAAGAGAAGTTACAGCACAGCTTTGCCTTGATTCCACAAAGTAGATGTTCTACCACACCTCCTCAAGGTTTCTCACAAATATAGACTCTCTTTTGTATACAAGTATTCGCTCAAAGTGATTATCTAAACAACAAGAAGCTTCGACTTTGGAATTCTTCTATCGCGCACACTCGAACAACTAAGAACGTCTTCCTTATATACTCCTTTATGCCATCATACCCGTTGGTACTTACCAAAGGAATTCCTCCAATCTACCCGTTGGACGGAATCAATTTAGGAAGATTGTTCGAGCTATTAAAGGAACGTGTCGATAGCCCATCAATCTCGTTCGCCCATACAATCAGGATCTCGGTTTCCATAAGTAGAACCTTCCAAGAATATTTAGGCAATCATCGAATCTTCAATCATCGAATCAATCTCGATCAATCAAAGGATTCTGTTACGTCTTTTCCAGCCACGAGATCTTCTCCAGTTGATAAGGTTGAATCCTTAACGAAACATCCAGTTTTGGATAACCTTTCTTCAACGGATTAGAGACTGTCAATGAGGATAGACTTTGAGCTTTGAGTCTGGCTGTCCGGAGGTCTTCAGACTTTAAATATCAGAGTCTGCAAACCTTCAAACTAGACTGATGGAAACGTTTCGTCAGCTTCAAAACACTTCAAGAAGATTTCTCCAACACTCTCTTCCATAGTCTCCACATCTGACGATTCCTTGGATCTTCATTGTCCTCTCCGTTGCCCTCCATCCACCAACAGCGCGCCGAACCGACCACTTCCCGATCGCCAACATTTCCGCCAAGCCGCGAAGAGGTTTGTAATGCCGGAGTGCTCGAACTTTGGTCATGACTATCTGCTTCAACGACTTCATTCCTCGATGTTGCTTTTGTTATCTCCTTACTCCTGTCCGATGTCAATCGCTGTAGCTAATCATTCTCCATTCAAGTAAACCACATATGCTCTATTTTCGTTTCTATTGCTACTGTCTCCGGGCAAATCGATTGTAATTAAGGCTGTATTTATGATTTGAACTAGTGCTTCTTGGCCAAGATGTGTACCACCTGTTTAATGAAATTCCTAAACTAAGTCGGTGGGTATTTTTTATTCAGTTCTTGACCGAGAATTCCCTTCATTACTAGATTGTTGATTTATTCTGGTCATATAAGCGTGTTTGAGTTTCGTTTCTTCATTAAAAAAAAAAAAAACCGTAGGTATTCAATTCGAACTTGTTTTGAATCTGCCGGAACCTTGTCAATGTATGCCGAGTCGCCACTGTTGTTGTGGTCCTGAGCTAATGTTGATTGGTCCTTGATTTTATGCTATTCCACTCGAGTAAGCATGTGTAGTGATATAAGAATGTGTTGTGGTGAATTTCATGTTTGCTTGGGAAAGAAATTATGTCATGGATGAATGAAATTCTACTAGAAATTGATTCGTGATGCTGACCCTATCTTGATATGTTTGATTTGGTGTGCTTTTGATTCCAACCTGAGGCTAGTTTGGTTATAGGGATCATATATGTACATGCTAGGAAAGTAATATGGAGAATCTCATAGCATTTAGCACGAATTCGGGTCATCATCTCCGAACTTGAATATGCTAGAATGAAGTACTGCATGCTGACCATGATTGTTTTGTTTAAATTTGGCACTAGTTTGGTCTTGAATTGATGCCATTTTGATCAAGTAGACTCATATGCGCTTAGAGGAAGATATGGCTTCAATTCATGTCAATTGGTCATCAAAGGATCACAATTTGTCTTGTATGCTCTGTTACAATTTTGAACGTGTGCTGGAATTTATGGAATACGCATGACTTAGATGGATTTTGACTTAGTTTGGTTGCATTTTTTGTTGCCTGTGGATAAGTGATATGTGTGTGCATGATTAAATTGATGAGATGTGTGCTTGATATTGCCATCGGAGTCTTGGCCTGATAAATAATTTGGAGGACTGATGTTAATTGAAGCTTAATTCCTTAATTCTTGCAATTCCAACACAAACCCTCTACTAGTACACATATTTTGAAGGTGATATGGTAGACTATCCAGATACGAGGAAATCTCTCAACAAAGCTGGTCAATGAGGCCCTTGAAATATCGCATGTACAACACTTGCCAACAAAGTACATGTGTTCTCTTCCTTTCCTCCGATGCTCACCATTCAAGGCTTATTTATGAGAGCTATTGCCTAAATCTAATTGATCCTTCAAGTGTGCATTTGTGCCAACATACCGTCCACAACACCAATTGCGACCTACTCATTCATGATGTCATCTCCTTCCTCGGAGTGTTCACCTACCACTACTATTCAGAATGATGTTTGAAAGATATGACTTTTGTTTTCCTCCCTCCCTCATGGAATTCGCAAAAGCATGGGGAAGATTAGTCACCAGCACTACCAGTAACCTGCCCTTGAAATCCATTAGGAATCCATATGTTCCATCAGGACTAGGTGCATAGTTCCGATTGTCTCTCCTATAAACCATTCTGCAATGGAGGTGCAAAGCTCCATCTATCTCCTTGCAGCAGGTCTCTCTGTTGCTAATAGTAATTGTTTTTATGGCACTGCTGCTTGTAGCAAGTCTCCCGATTTGAAAAAGTTCAATATTTTCCCTCTAAGAAGTTTATGCTATAAATCTCAATATGGAAAACACTTAGCCAAGAAGAACTTGATGAACCATTTGAATTTATCTTAATGTCCACACAATAACATCAACTCATCCGAAGCATTTTACACAACAATAGCATTGCATGACCTTTCCACAACTTGCTTTAATTAGTAGAGAGTATCCATCTAAATCACAACTTACTTTGTCCTGCTCATGAATGCACATTCTACTCATTATTTTCAATTTCAGCTACTCAAAACACTGCGATTTAACCCAAAATCACTTGAAAATTTTGTTATATATCATTGCATTTGCACACTCTCATAATTGAATGCTACTAATTTTACATAGTTTATCATGCCATGGGAGCATCGGCATTGGGAAGAGTGGTGGGTGATCCGAGGATTTTGCCGCCCACATCGGGAAACATTTCAAAGCCAGTCAAAAAACCGACTATTTTGTTCACATCTGCTCACATCTGCTCACATGGATGGGATACCGCATCAGGTGCCCTCTCATTTCCTTGGGATCATGTTGGTCCTCATCCACATAAGCTTTCCAATTCCGTTTGGCTATTTTGTTCACCCTCTTTACACATTCAATGCTTTGAGATTCCCCGAAGCTGTCCTCTAAATCTCCCAAGTGCTCCGCCCAAAGCGACGTCCTATAACCGTAAACCTGCATAGCATAAGTCAACATAATTATACATAAGCTTAAGTTTGTGAATGAATGTCGTTGCACTCGCTCGAGCGTACGCTTTGTATATGCTATTCAGATGAGCCTAACCCGATGTAACTAACCTGGCCACGTGGATGCCTCTTTTTCCTGGCCCAAATGTGATGCGGCTGATAAGCCCCCATTGCAATTTATGTGTCTCTTGAGCCATCCAGAGATCTTTGGTTGATATTTGCTTATCCCACGATCACATACTCATCATCTACTATCATCCCTTTGGCACACACATATATCATGAATCTGCGATACTTCTGAACCAACGCCTGCATAAATACAAACAACAACATGTTTCAAACCAAAGTCTTTTTACCACTCATGAAGCCATAGCTCTTAATGACTTCATTTGTTTTGCTTTTTTAACATGTTTGTCAAAGGAAGAATCCATGAGAAGCGTATAGACATATAGCACGGCATTATTTTCGGATTGTTGATTCATTGCTTGGGATGAAGGTTTCGAAGAGGACAAGGGCTCCCGCTTGCCAAGGCAATAGAAGTTCAAGTAATCCAGTGGATGGTAATTGTGTGACAACCCGGCTTTTTCGAGAGCTTGTGCGATGATTTTGTACATCATCGTCATGGTTTGTCCCTGTTCACATTATCAATGCATGGGTATGAGAATAGTGATTGTTAATCTTTTTATATCATCATATCTCTTGGAGAAATATACTAAAATGACTGAAACAAGGTCAGATCTCAAATTTTCCCCCTCAAGCAGCTAGGCTTGGTCTGCTTGGATCACTTCGTTTTCTGCTTAACTATGTTCATCGTGTTATTAAGTTTCAATTTGATAGGACGTTATATTTATTGATATCATGTTATCGATATGCATGTTTCATTGCTATTTCTTTGCAAGATGAAAGAGTTCATCCTTGATCTGACCTGCTAAAAGAGAATTTCTTGCACGGCAGCACTAGTAGGGATACCCTCTGCCCACATCAGTATCACTCTATAGACACCGAACCGCTCGTTTGCACTGGTCTTGCTTGCGATCTTCAATGCCAGCTCCATCGGAACTAAATTGTTTGCCCCTGCTTGTCAAAACCATATGAAGCATTGGTTGCCATCAAAACTCTAACTCAAGATATTAGATGAGCTGAAACAAAACTAGAAAATCGAGGAAAAAACCTAAATTTAAAAAGTTCAGAGAGTTGGTCTTTGCTCCCTCTAGGTTTGCGCTCTGGGACATGAGCATCTTGCTAAAATGTCACATCCCCACCTCTCCTTAAGTGGAAAATATGTGTTTGGTACACCCACATAGTTTGGCCCAACCCCAACACCATTCTTTGCATAATGATTTATGCTAATCACCAATTGAATCGAGATATTAAGTTTTGGATAGGGCTTGTGGGGCTTCCGAAGTTGCCAATTATTAGGAACTAGTCATTGATCGTGTTGCCCGACACAATCTTGGCCATTGGTATATCCACGACCTGATGAGCTCGGCCCCAAATGCATCTTTGTTCTTCACATAAGACTCCACCTTCATTATTGGCTGCGCTAAGGAGGTATAAAACCGTTTGTCCCACGGGGTCCTCGCAATTCGGAATTATTAACACTTAAATTTTGCCAACAATGCACGGACAAAATTACGAACAACGATAATAGTAAAAAATTGTCACACGCCGTTGCTGGAACGAGAGAGTTTTTTATTCCGTGGGGCCACCACCGATTTTCCCTTCTCTCTTGAATTCGGTTAGGATAGCAATAACCAGAAAGACGTTTTCGTCATTTTGAAGCAGGGCACTTTCGTCATTTGCCCAGAGAAGTATATAAAGGAATTTTTGGCCTTCGTCATTTGACGAGGAAGTTCTCGAAGCTGCTTCGCGTCCGTAGCCTCTCCCGTCCTCTCTAGCTTCACCGCCGGCAGCCAGCTACACCGGAAGCCACCGCCGGTCTTGCATCTCCGACCACGGCAGACGCACGAAGGAAGGCACACGACACACGCGCAGAAGAAACAAAGCTCGATCCTGGAATCCAAAGTTCATTGTGGTTGATTCGAGGTTCGCGAGAGGTGAATCAACGTCGATTCCAGTGTTCATGACTTCGATTGCGGGTTCCAGTGTCGTCTGGCTGCAGTTCCGATCGCGTGCTGTTTTGACCGCGAGGTGCTCCTTCGGTTCGTTCTTTCACTTCAGTGATCGGCGGAAGGTTGCCGTAAGTTCGAACCTAATGGAAAAGGACGCCCCGGCTCAGTTGACTCCAACCATCACTTTCGAATCTTCTCTCCACTGATTGAGCTCTTCCACTTCTTACTCTAAATCAAGCCCGAGTGTCGTCCTCGCGTCAAGCTCTGGGATTCAGAATCAAAGTTGCTCTCGCGTCGAATGAACGTTTGGATACTGCTCAGGAGGCGTTCGATGAAATGATATTTGGTCCTAAAGTGGTGGTGTGATCAATTGTCTTCACATTGCAAGTGGGATCATAAAATTCCATGAATTGGACCTTTGATTGTATGCGACGACACGATATTCTCCCGCAGCTATGTTCGAGAAAGCTGCGAATTTAATTAATGCGAGACAAAGGGCGTAGCGTTCCGTCGATGAAGCTCAAAACAACACGAAGCCGATCAAAGCGGGCGTCCAGAAATGGGTAGACAGGCGCGGAGATCCTTGCCGATGAGGCGCGCGGCGTGCTGGAAAACGACAGAAGAGCCAAGAAAACTTGCTTCCGCAGGTAGATTCCCAACCTGAAGAGGCACTATCGTCTTGGCAGGGTGGCGAGGGGGACAGCCGAGGCCATCCGGGCACTTGAATCGCAGAGTGAATTCCGAAAGGTCTACTACGAGAATCCTCAGATATATATATCAATATATAAGGACTTAAAAGATAGTTTTGATCATTATAATGTAATTAGGAATATTTAATTGACCATATTAAAATAATAATCTGTTTCTTTTAAAGATAGTCTTCTAGCTCACCACCACCCACGAGTTGATATTTTTAAGCTTTGACTATCAAGCGCGTTTGATTTGTTAGACCTCAATGATTTTCTTGGGCAAATCTGTTGCTATTGGTAATTTCTTTTTCTTTTTTTTTTTCAGGTACTTAGTAAAAACTTAAATAGAATGGTAACTTCAAATAAATGAACCAAGTAATTTTTACTCGGCATCCATAAATTTCATTGTTCGCTTTAAGTTTTCTCTAAGTACGTTGTCCATTTAAATACAAGTTTGAATTTCTTATTCAATTTTTCACTAGTATTTTCAATTTGCTTGTGATTCCAGTTTCCTGCATTTCAATTCGAGTTGTTAATTGTTTTGGAAAAGATTTCATGTATATTTAACAAAAAAGAGAAATCGAGTGCAGAAAATCTCAATGATTGAGCCTGACTTTCTCTCAATAAAGATCAAACTAAAACTGTTGACTTCAAATTTTCAAGTCCGAATCCAAGGGAAGAAGGAACTCTGGAGCCAATTCTGCTTGTATAGTTCACCACCTCATAGGGATCAAGTCCAATAAAACCTTCCACTAAGAACGAGAAGACACAATCAGGACGATAATCATCAATATATGCAGTTAACGATAATCATCTAGAAGCGGTTTTGCCTGGATAGCAAAACGACCCAACAAGAAGGAAGCAACAGCAAGACATCATCACTCGGAGCTTGAATTCTAGGAAACGGCCGGCGATGGTAATGATCTGCATCTGGCGTGCCTGAAAGTCTTTCTAGTGGGGACATCGCTAGCCGGAGACAAAGAACGTGAATTTGGAATCTCTGTCTACTCCGAGCTCAGCGTCGAGGCAGAGTGAACGCTCCTTTCTTTGGCGGAGGAGGAGGGGAGAAAAAAGCCAGGCTAGGGGAAAAAGTTGAAATGTTGTGGTGATGGGCTGATGGGCTGATGGGTCTGGGCAGGGGAAAAAAACCCATGGGTTGCTATTGTGGGCCGCACCAGTTAAACCAAATTGTCCTTTTCTATTTGTTATTTATTTATATTTTCATTATTCTTTTTCTTTTGTTCTTTTTACTACCATTCATCGTTTTGATGTTCTTTTTTTTTTTTCAATTACAATAATGCATGCTTAATTTATCAACTAAATTTCAGGTGTCAACATTTACGAATATATTTACTTTAATATATGAAAAAAAATATCACGCTATCCAAACAAACTATAAGACGTATTTACTATTGTGTCAAATCTTTGATTACTAAAGGTTATATTTGTTTCTTGATCGGTGGGAGAAGTGGGCTAAAAAATATGGCACAATCTAGTTGAGTAGAACATGTATGTGTTGATGAAATTACAACCCATTTAAAATAACTTGATTTATGACCCATATTCATATTAAGCCCAAATCCTATCTCGCCCATTTGTTAGGTCAAAGTCCCAAAAATCGCTGTGAAGGATTAAACAAAAGCAATACAAGTAAAGAGAGAGATTGATAGAAAAAGAGAGATGGCAAAGATTCTTTAGTGAAAGATGATTCCTTCATCTTTTTGCTTTCCCTCTTTAGAGGATTCTTTTTTACTTTACTTAAAACGTTCCAGATTAAAAAAATGATGAAAGGGTTGAGAATTCGAATACTGTTTAAAAAATATGACCACTAGCTTACTTATGAGGTTACCCTTAAGTAAGTCGTCATTATTATTAGGATTTTGTCAATGTCTAAACAAATTAGTAAATTATCACCTCTTCTGAAATTTCACAAGCGTCTTTTTTATATATCAGTAATATAATAAAGTTATATATATTTCACTAATACGGTGATTGACTAATTTCTTTGAAATTTTACAACTTTTTTTGGTAAAATACCAACTCAATAAGGAATCTACCAACCTCTCAATAAATCAGTGAATTATCAAGTTTTTTCAAGTTGCTAATTATTAAACTAACAAGATGAGATCAAAAAAGGAACAAATAAAGATGAGATAACATAGGATATAGACACGAAAAAGAGTCCAGGAAAAAGCAAATATGTGGTGGAACCACACAGTGGTGTAAGGGAAGAAGGAACAGTTTTACGAGGAATTATTTTTCTGGGCCCCACAGGAACAGTTTTCTCTACCACTCTTTCCACTTCCCTCACACTTATTGTAGCTGGGGTTGTATATAATCCGGGTGAAAATTAGAATTGGAAATCACAGTTAGTTGCATGGATCCATCCGGAAATGGGATCGTTGGTCCAAATCTCGATTCTTAAGTGGGTCCATGAACCGATCTCACTAAAAGCTATTTAATTGTTATACAAAGTGTTTACTAGAAACATGAAATTGTTTTATATAATAACCAACTAAAGGCCTAAAAATAATCGCTTGAGCTCCACAAAATTGTCTCAATCTTTGAATAGTGATTACTTTGCCGATAATTGCTACATGCCATTACCGGTTCATGTTCTTTTTTCCTCTCTTTTTTTTCTTTGAACCTGCTTATGTCGATCGACATCAACACATTTCGCATTTGCTAATTTGTCTCAGTCCTCTCTCTTAAGCATGGCTTGTCTCTGCATGGTTTTTACCATCTCCTTCATTGTCCTCTCCTCAGCCTCAAGCTGCATTTTCACGATTGCCTCAACCTACTTGCCAATTGGCATGAAGTACTCTTCAATGGCAAACTCTTGCATGGGTCAGGGGAGAGTTCAAACTGAGAGACGAGATGGAGATTGGAGCCATAAATTTCTAGATTTGCTAATTTCAAAATTTTTTAATATTAAAAATTAATATATTATTATAATATAATTGGTCCCTATCCAAGTGGACGAGTGGGCAGATCTACCCATGGAACCAAAAACTGGACCGAATCTGGGCGATTCCGGTCCATTTCCAGGTGGTCCAGGCGGGTTTTGGTTCCTTTACACACCCCTAATTCTAGCCCTACAAGGCAAGCATTATTTCCTTGTTTCTTTATTTCCTCTCCTTTTAATCCGAGTCCTAAAACCTGCTTTACTCTATGAAATGACTCTCTCCTTTTAATCCGAGTCCTAAAACCTGCTTTACTCTATGAAATGACTCGATTCAATTCCATGGGTCATGGCATTAGAAAAAGGGGGACAATCACCTGTTGAATAGAACCGGATTTGTGTTGATACAATATTAGCCCTTTAAAAATGATTTGATTTATGACCTGGATTCATATCAAACCCAGATTTAATCTTACCCATTTGGTGAGTCAAAGTTCTAAATATCACAATGGAAGATTAGACATAGAGTAGTACAAGATAGGGGAGAGAGAGACAGAGGGTGAAGGATGATTCTTTAGTATTTTTCTTTTCTAATTTGGGGATTCTTTTTCACTTTTTCAAAGTTTTCCAAAGTGAAGAAATGATGAGATGCTTGAGGATTACAATCTTATACGTAAAAGGATCGAGAAAATTGTCCAAAAAATCCTAAACTTATTGTATTTTTGCGAAGTTGGTTCTAAGCCTTTTTAATTTTACCAATAAAGTCCTAAACTTGTGACAATTTGCCAATTGAGTCTATCCGTGTGATTGGAAATTGCTGACATAAACATCAAGCATCCTACTTGGCACATTGTTGTTGAAGTGGACATTTTTAATGACATTTTTGAACTTTTCTGGTTTTTTTCTTCTTTTTTTTTTTTTTCATTTCTTTACTTTCTTTTTCGCCTATCCCAGATCTAACAAAGGTGTCACGACCCTCACTAGATTTGGGCGAGGGCTCATGCGCTCTTGCTTAGCGTTGCAACCCTAGCCCTCAACAGCCACGACAAGGGCCACTATGGCCGTTGAGGATTGCAATGCCCTCACCCCAAAATAGCAAGGATCACCATCCATCACTCTAAAAAACCAAAGAAGAGAGTAAAATAAAAAGAAAGTACAAAAAATTTTAGAAAAAAAAACTATTTGTCATCGTCAACAGCAATGTGCATCGACTTGACTATAGATGCTATGCTAAAGAACGAATAAATAGAGATGAGCTGTAGATGGTATGCGTAAAGAAACAAGGTGGATGCACGCAGTGACGTCTTCATCCTCTGCAGTGGGGCTAAAGATATTTTCTATGGGAGCAAGAGGTTCTTTTGATTTCTTTCGTTGATCAATATCTTGTAATTTTTTATCTTGTATTACCTCCTTTTCAGTATAGAACTTGAATATCACAGCTACATATGGAACATAAACCTTTTAAACTAGAATTTTTTTATTAGGTTCACGGTGAGTAGAAAAACATCTTCTAATGCAGCAATATAATAATTATATGTGCATGATGACTATTTGATTATATTGGGTGATGTAAATGCATGGATTATATATTAGTATGTTTTCCCATCGATTAAAACTGTTTTCGTTTGGGCAATTGACCGAATAAGTGGTTGCGTTTTTTTAAAATTTGCTGCTGGTATTCGTAAAACTTGTACAAATTTGGGACTAAATATGTCATTAGATATGGTTGTGCACACATTAATGTGATGCTTTCAAGCTTTTTTCAGCAATTCATTTTGAATTTCTATTTTACTAGGTGTACAGGTAGATACATGTACTTTTTTTTTTTTTTTAATAAATGTACTAGGATGAAAGATAATCTTTACTCTTATTTTCCGATGACTGAGTTTTGATTTCTTTCAGTGCAATTGATTATACATTTCGAGATGTAGGGGCGAAATAGTTTCATATACTTTTCATATGTCATTATCGTAAATTTGCATCTAAGTAAAAGAAAGAACGATATTCACATATCAACCATTCAATTTAATTGAAGAAAATGCACAAATTATACAAAGTCCTTAGTAATTGCCATCTACAGCGTGAGGTTTACATAAGACCAAGCTCCACCATGTGCGACCATAAACATCACTCCGTTCTTTTCTTCTGTTGGTCTAGCGCCAAGTTTGTCTCCCTCCTCCTCCTCCTCTGCGTTTGAGAGAGAGAGGGGGAGAGAGAGAGAGGGAGAGAGCAGCAGCAGCAGCAACAGAACAACGATGGTGAACCATATAATTAAATTGGGTTCTTTTTTGGAAGAGGGGTGGTCCGGCTCAACCATTGAATAACGTGACATCCATAAAATCCATGGAGTTAATGAACCTGTTAACATACATATAATTCCATACAGATACACTTTATTTTCACTAATCCCGTTAATGAAGTGTAGTTAATCAATTAGATTGGGTTCTTTTTGGAAAAGTGATGTTCTCAGAAATAATATATGATTTTGCCTAGTACTAAAAAAAAAAAAAAAGAAAATGTAAAAGCATCTCCCATGAACCTTCAGTTTCTTCCAATGGAATTACATATGTTGTTCAAAACGAATACCTATTCACAAGATTAATAAACATAGGTGTCTCGTAGATCTCATTGGAGAGTACCTCGGGCTTTTTGAACATCCAACTAATGTCCATCAAGTGCGGCTGTCCCTCTGTCTCACACGCATTGGGTAATTCTCGGAAACACATAAGTCCCTGCTCCTGTGGGCGACTCCAAGAGACTATGCAAATACGGTGATTTAGTCATGTGCCTTGAGCAAGGATGATAGACACACTCATTACTTGAGCAATTACTTGGAATTAAAAGATCGATGTGCTAAGTTTTCTTAGAAGATAACCCATCTAATTTAAAATGACAGCTTTTAATTTTTCCTTAGAGAACAATTCTTAATTTCCCAAATGAATTGTCTCCTTGTGATATGGTTTTATATCACGTTTTTTAGAAAATCCTATAGTTGCCACAATTGATTTTTTCATCTCAATAATATTCGAAGTTGATTTTGGCAACTTAGTGTTTTAAACTTGGGAGCTAAGCCCCTTTCCTTTTCTTTTAACTCCCGGGAAGGGTTGGAGAATATTTCCTCCATACAAGAAATTATTACTTATTTAAATTCTAACGTTAATCTCACAATACCTATGTTTTTCCACGTGAGAAAAGAATTGAGATGCAAATTGCGCATAGTTACAGACTGAAAAACTACTTTTATTGAAGGTTAAATTTGAATGTTGTGGCATGATTAATCAAAATCTAACAGTAGAAATTCTGGGTCTCGGGATTGGAAGAACTTTAGGTTGATGGTCATGGCATATTTGGCATGAATTTTTAGATAAATAGGGAAGTTGAGCGCAACTCTCATGGATATTATCTTTATTACATTTTGTCATTGCTTCTGTGCTCAACCGGAGAATTATATTGCTTGAGTTATATTTTATCGTGCTCGCGAGTACTCAACCTACCTATTCAATCGAAAATGTGAGGAAATTTAGAGTAATTAAGATGGAATATACTATGATAAAAATGTTGCTTGAGCCGATGCAGCACTGCCACATTTTTCAAACTTGAAAAACTAGTGGACTCTCATTATTGATGAATACTAGGCGGCACACTTTCTTGTCTTGAAAGGCTTGGTGAAGTTGAGGAAAGCAGGAATTATTCAGTGCGAATGCCTCACGAGGATGTTGAGGAAATTTTCCTAAATGATTTTGAAGATCGACAAAACATTTCCATAAGTGTTTAATGATTCTGATAGTAAGTTTTTTCAAGTGAAAACTCTGATATGCATCATTAGATGTTATTCATCAGACTCAGATCATCAAACTTAGGGACTTATCAACACATTTTGGTTGTCTATGATGAAGATTGTGTTATGTTATGATAATCAAGGACAATGGTATAATTTGTATGAGGATTATCAAGACAATACACATCATCAAACATTACCAGAAGATCTCATATCTTCGCACTCAGATTATATGGAGCCCAATGGCTAGGAATTTGGCTTGGATTTCTAGCTATAAGTATTGATTGTCTAGGAGGGATGGACATTCACATAATCTTTCCTTGATTGGATATTTGATATCCATGCGACAATCATTTGGAGACGAGACGCACTTTCCAAATAGAGTAATCAACTTATGGAAACCTTATCTATGTTGTATGAGCAACACAATCAAGGGAGACTCTTATCCTAGCAATCCAAAAGGAATCAAATTTTCCTATCCAACGGGTGGATTGGATGATTGATCCTAAAGGTTTTGGTCCAACAGTCGTTTTGGACAATAAGGAATATAAAAGGAGATCATGATGTTGAATGAATTAGGTATGTGTTAATGAAATATCCACCCATTTAAAATAACTTGATTTATGACCCAAATTCATATTAAGCCCAGATCCTATCTCGCTCATTTGGCAAGTCAAAGTCCCATAAATTGTTGTGAAAGGTTAAACAAAGCGCATTATAAGTGAAGAGAGAGATTGAAAGAAAAAGAGGGATGTTAGAGATTCTTTAGTGAAAGATGATTCTTTCATCTTTTTTCTTTCCTTCTTTTGACGATTCTTTTTCACTTTATTTAAAAGGTTCCAAATTGAAGAAATAATGAAAAGGTTGAGAACTCGAATCTTGTTTGGAAAAATATATGACCACTAACTTACTTATCAGATCACCCTTCAGTAAGTTGTCAATATTATCAGGATTTTGTCAAGTCTAAACAATTAGTAAATTATCATCTCTTCTAAAGTTTCACAAGCTTATATATATTAATATAATATAATATGCTAAAGTAACCTATATTTCACTAATACGGTGATTGATCAATTTCTTTGAAATCTCACAACTTTTTTCTATAAAATACCAACTCAATAAGGAACCTACCAACCTCTCAATAAATCAGTGTATAATCAAGTTTTTTCAAGTTATTAATTATTGAACTAAAAAGATGAGAGAAAGGGGAAAAAAAGGAACAAAAAAAGATGAGATAACATAGGATAAAGACATGAAAAAGAGTCCAGGGAAAAGCAAATATGTGGTGGGCCCACAGAGTCGTGTAAGGGAAGAAGGAACTCATTTTTTTACATTTCCCGCTCTTTCTTCCCACTTTTACGAGGAATATGTTTCGTGGGCCTCACAGGAACATTTTTGTCTTCCACTCCTTCCACTTTCTTCGCACTTACTCTAGCCCTACAAGGTAAGCACTATTTCCTTGTTTCTTTATTTCGTCTCCTTTTAACCCGGGTCCTAGAACCCGCTTTACTCTATGAAATGACCCGATTCGATTCTATATGGGTCATGCCATTAAAAAAAAAAAGGGGGGGACAATCACCTGTTGAATAGAATCGAATATGTGTCGACAATATAGTGACCCTTTTAAAATGACTTAATTTATAACCTGAATTTATATTGAACTCAGATTTGATTTTATCTATTTGGTAGGTCGAAGTCCCAGATATCATAATGAAAGATTAGACATAGAGCAGTGCAAGGAGGGGGGGATGGCAAGTGAAAGAAGATTCTTTCGTATATTTCTTTTCCAATTTGAGGATTCTTTTTCACTTTTTCAAAGTTTTCCAAAGTGAAGAAATGATGAGATCCTTGAGGATTATAATCTTGTTTGTAAAAGGATTGGGAAAACTATCCAAAAATTTCTAAATTTATTGTATTTTTGCCAATTCGATTCTAAGCTTCTTCTTTTTTTTTAAAAAAAAAATTTTGCTAATAAAGTCTTAAACCTTTTGATATTTTGCGAATTGAGTCTATCCAACGGCCGGAAATTACTGACATGAACACCAAGCATCCTACTTGGCACGTTGTTATTGGAGTGGACATTTTTAATAACATTTTTGAACATTTTTGGTTTTTTTTTTTTCCATTTCTTTACTTTCTTTTTGGTTTTTGGAGTGATGGCCGGCCAAAGCGAGGGTGTGCAAGCCCTTGCCTATGCAAGGGCTGCCAAATTCTCGCCTAGCCTAGATCTAACGAGGGTGTCACGGTCTTCACTAGATCTAGGCGAGGACTTGTGCACTCTTGCTTGGTGTCGAGGACCTGGCCCAGGCCCTCAACAGCCACAACGAGGGCTGCTATGGCCATTGAGGATTGCAATGCCCTCACCCAAAACTAGCAAAGATCGCTGGCCATCACTCCGAAAAAAAAAAAAAAAAAAAAGGTAAAGAAAAGGAAAGAAAAAACTATTTGTCATCGTCAGTAGCAATGTGTGTTGACTATAGATGCTATGATAAGAACGAAGAAATAGAGATGAGCTATAGATGGTATGCGTAAAGAAACAAGGTGGATGAACGCCATGACTTTTTCATCCTTTGCAATGGTGCTGGAGATATTTTATATAGGAGCGATAGGTTCTTTTGATATCTTTCGTTGATTAATATCTTGTAATTGTTTATCTTACATTACCTGTTTTTCAGTATGGAACTTGAATATCACGGCTACATATGGAACATATATTATATTGGGTGATGTAAATTTATGAATTATATGTAAGTATGTTTTCCCATCGGTTAAAACTATTTTTGTTTTAGATAATTGACCGAATTAAGTAGTTCTGCACGCATTAACATGATGCTTTCAAGCTTTTTCCAGCAATTCCTCTTGAATTTCTATTTTTTATTTTTATTTTTTGAATTTCTATTTTACTAGGTGTACAGGTAGATACATGTACTTTTTTTTTTTTTTTTTTTTTTGGTTATGTACTTGGATGAAAGATAATCTTTACTCTTATTTTCCAATGACTGAGTTTTGACTTCTTTCGTGTAATTGATTATATGCTTGGGGATGTAGGGGCTAAATAATTTCATATACTTTTCATATGTCATTATCTTAAATTTCCATCTAAGTAAAAGAAAGAACGATATTTATATATCAGCCATTCAATTTAATAAAAGAAACAGAAAGAAGATGCGCAAAGTATACAAAGTCCTTAGTAATTGCCATCTGTAGTGTGAGGTTGACATAAGACCAAACTCCATCGTGCCCAACTATTAACATCACTCTGTTCTTTTCTTCTGTTTGGTTCGGCGCCGCGTTTGTCTTCCTTCTCCTCCTCTGCATTTTTGAGAGAGAGAGAGAGAGCAGCAGCAGCAGCGGCGGCAGCAACAGAACAACGACGGTGAACGTGGGATTGGTACGTGTTGGAGGGGGCGAGACACGTAGGGATATGAAGTTTGCAATGAGAAACATCGGCTTTGTGATAAATTGTTCGCGTTATATTCTGCGGAGAATAGGGTCGTTTACGTGGAGGTTAAGACCAAAGAAAGGTCAGAGAGAAGTGGTCAAGCTCGACAATTGGATAATCCGTGAAATAGACTCACATTAAGTTGAGGGTCTCTAAGGAGAGAACATTCTTGGAGCACTGAATTCTCAAACTCACTCCATCCTCTTTTCTCAATTTAACCTCCACCGAACCTTTAAAGAATATCTTGACCTCAGCAAATCCCACAATCTCCTCCCAAAATGGCCGAGAATCATGTGCCAAATATGTGGTCAAATATGATTCCCTTTTGTGATGATTCCTCTTGTTGGCCGAATGAATCAATCGCCTACCATGATGGGCAATAGCTTAAGAGTTATTCACATTCTTTCCTTGTCGATCTTATTCTCTAACTGGAAGCATCACTCGACATGCATGTGAAAACTTCAGCTAAGCCAAATGGGGTTTGGCTGAGTTCATTCGTAGGGATCCATGCTCATGTGAGCTTAGTCTTGAAAATTCAAATGAGTCCAAAGTCAAGCTTATTTTGCATGTCAGGTTAATTCGAATGCAATTCATGACCGGACCAACTTAGATGAAATTTATTCAATGTGGACACGTTATTAGTAAACAAAAGATGTAGGGATGTGCTTGATCCCTAATTTTCTAATGAGTGAATGATGAATCTATGAGTCAAAAAATTAGGTGTTAGTAGAGATCGACCAAGATAGGGACGTATTGGATGTCTCCTGGATCTACCAACCAAAAGCAACTTATGGAAATTGATTCCCCATATGTTATCTCATCGATTTGATGGTTGATCGTAATTTGGACATTTTATAACCAAGGAAGTCCGAATTATATTCATGGTATGAACAAAAGGCATCAAATGCAAAAGTATCATATCGTTAATGTGTATGCAACTCAGCGGAAGAGATTCATTTATTGACATATCTACGTGTTCTTGAGATTAATATTTCGTAACATGATTGTCCTTGAATCAAAATTAGTTATTGATGATAAGTAAAATTAGGTAGTGGTTTTTCTTTTTTGTTGTTAGCGCCAAATGTGATGTCCGATGCATATATTCAATTGAAAAAATTAAAAAACATGTGAACACCTTAGAAACCAATGTCTTCTCCAGATTTGACAGAGATAGCATAATTTAGCTGTAGTGATCACGAATAGATCCTATGGGATGTAAAGCCTTTTCCTAAATTCCAAGAGAAATCTCATCCAAAAAGCTTCATTTCATCCCTCAATTGAAGTACTTTCTTCCAAAAGTTTTTTGGATCTTGTATTATTTATTACGGCTCTGTAACAACCGTAGTAGCTATCGCAGCAAGAAAACACCGTAATATGTGGTACACTTGTGGTAGACTTGCGATGTACTAATTATATTGCTT
Organism: Eucalyptus pumila; assembly: GCA_016097595.1. Classification (NCBI taxonomy): domain Eukaryota; kingdom Viridiplantae; phylum Streptophyta; class Magnoliopsida; order Myrtales; family Myrtaceae; genus Eucalyptus; species Eucalyptus pumila. The sequence goes on from CM027852.1 coordinate 8,154,662, forward strand.
TGAACAGACCATATAATTAACAACTAATTCTTCGATTCAGTAAATATGTTTTGTCAAGGAACGTAAATTTCAACCTATGGGATATGAGCAACTCTTTAGGTGGTTAGTGAATTTGATATGAAAAATTAAGTATCGATATATCATGGTTTTATACTAACTAATTTTTTTTAGGGAAAAAATCACCAAAAATTCCAAACTTTGCCCAAAATAACAAATTTACCGCAAACTTTTTTTTGCGACATAAAAAACCCCAAACTTTGCTAATCGTAACACATTTACCCCAAACTTTTTTTTTGTGACACAAAAAACCATAAACTTGTATTTGTGTAACACATTTATCCTAGATTATAGGGTATTTTTGTCTTTTACTTTTTAAAATTTCTTTTTTTTCTTTTTTTCTTCTCTCTTCCCTCCGCCATGGCTGGCGGAGGGAAGCCGGACTTGGGCGAGGGCTGCCCTCACTGGCGTCAAGCAAGGGTGACCTTTGCCTGGGCTAGCTAGGGTCGCCCTCACCCGATGCCGACGAGGGCTCGACGTAGGCGAGGGCGGCCCTCACCAGCATCGAGCGAGGGGTGCTAGATCTTGCGAGGGCAACCCTCGCCTATGTCAGGTTAGGGCGGCCTTAGTTGGCATCGGGCAAGGATGGACCTTGTCAGCATCAAGCGAGAGGTGCCAGATTTGGTGAGGGCAACCCTCACCCGACATAGGCGAGGGCAGTCCTCGTCGGTGTCGGGTGAGGACGGCCCTCGCTAGATCTGGCGAGGGCAGCCCTCGTTGGTGTTGGGCGAGGGCATTCCTCACTATCCGACCCAAGCGAGGGTCGCCCTCGCCTAAGTCCGGCTTCCCTCCGCCATGGCCGGCGGAGGGAAGATAGAAGAAAAAAAAAGACAAAAATGCCATTGGCCATAGAGTTTGGGGTAAATGTGTTACGGTTATCAAAGTTTAGGATTTTTCATGTAACAAAAAAAAAAAGTTTGAGATAAATTTGTCACTTTGGGCAAAATTTGGCGTTTTTGGTGACTTTTTCCTTTTAAAAAAAATGATATTCAAGTTTACACATTGAAAAAAGCGGATACGTATCCATTTGCAACTTTTACTATTCCAGAGCAATTGAAGAGTTTCTTAGATCATAAGTAACATTCAACTTACATGTGGTAAGTAACTTTTCAACTACAAAAGTAGTATCAATAAATACAAGGTTTGTAATTATTGAACATCAATTAGTAACTTTTCTTAATTATAAGGTGAGTTTGTACCCTTTTTCTATGTCCAAGAAGCCCATCCTGCTTAGTAAAACATGAACCCATAAAAATACGCTACTAATATCCTAAATCATGTAAAATGTGAGTTAAGAACCACATAGATGGTCCAGATATAATATTATTTGTATTTGGTAGTGTGGGAAGATGGATATTTGTACCCATTTGTAAACTATACCATTGATGATGGTTAGTATGTTTAAACGAGGAAAAGAAACTTCTCCAAGTGATTAGTAATTTTTCCCATAGAAAAGTAAGTTTTAAATTACCAAGTAATTATGATAGATTATTTTTTTTATTTGAAAAGTAAGTTTATACCCCTTTTTCTATGACAAGGAAGCCTACCCTGACTAGTAATACATGAACCCATAAAAATACCCTACGGATATCCTAAATCATGTAAAATGTGAGTTATGATCTAGGATGGAGCTCCATCATGATATTATTAGTATTTGGTAGCGTAGGTAGATGGATATTTGTACCCATTTATACACTACTATTCATGATGGTTAATATGTTTATATGAGGAAAAGAAACTTCTCGAGAAGAGATAAATAATTTTTCTGAATTGAAAAGTAAGTTTTAACTTACCAAGTAGTTAGGACAAATATTCTTCTTTTTTTTCACAACGGTGAGTAGCTTTAAATCTTGACAAAAGTAATGCATGATTGTAGTTTACCAGTGTCTTGTGAATTGATTAGTAAATTTTGTTAATCAAAAGTAACTTTCAATCTATTGGGAATCAGATACTGAATAGGGAGATGAACCCGGAGACCGGCTATTGTCGGTTAAAGAGCTGTCCTTTTTAGATTCCTCTGGGAGAGATGGTGGGTTGGCGTCAACCTGCCACGTGTTTCCGGCTATTCGCTGTTGCTCCTTTTCATAAGCTTCACACATCAGCTTCACCTCGTCTCCCAGCTCTGTTCTCTTTGTTAGCATCTGATTTCCGAAAGATCATATTCTCTGTTTGATTCTCTGTTCCCAATTCGATTTTCACCCCCACCAAGCTGTCGCCTCCCAACTCCATTCCTTGAAGGTAATTCAATATTCTTCTTCTCTTTCTGTACTCTTTCCTCTTCCTAAATCATTTCCTTTGTGGGTTCCTGCAGTCCCGCCTTCCTCAGCATATTACAATTTTTTAACTTTCTTCCTCCACAGAGAAAGGAAAGAAAACCAGAAAAGTAGAAGTCAAAAAGGGGGGAAAATGGATGATTTTATTATACGTGTAGCTTCCAAGGTGGCGGAGTACCTGGTGGCTCCAGTCGGTCGTCACTGCGGCTACGTGATATTCTCTAACAGGTATATTCGCCAACTTAACGATGAAGTTGAGAAGCTGAATGACGCCAGGGTCGGGATCCAGCGTTCCATCGATGATGCTCAAAACAACATGAAGGAGGTAAAACGCGAAGTTGACAGATGGAAGAATGATGCAGAGACAGTCACCGACAAGGCGCGTCGCGTGCTGGATGATGATAGAAGAGCCAACAGAACTCGCTTCTGCGGGTGGCTTCCCAACCCAAAGGAGCGTTATTGCCACGGCAGGGACGCAAGGAAGACAGTCCAGGCCATCCAAGCACTCATTCCTCAGGGTAAATTCGAGAGGGTCTACTACGAGAGTGCTCCGCCAGGGCATGTCGCTAGCCCCCCCGAAGTGAATTCCTCTACTAGTGATCGGGTTGACACTATCACCGATTCACGAGCTTCCTTCTTTGAGGGCATAATGAATGCTCTGGATGATGAGAAGCTCAAAGTGATTGGGATCTACGGGCCTGGCGGCGTGGGGAAGACTACGCTCTTGGAGGAAGTCCAGAAGAAACTCAGGAACGAGAAGAGACTGTTCCACCTGATTGCCACAACGACTGTATCGCAGACTCAAGACTTGAAGAAAATCCAAGATGACATTGCTTACGCCTTGAGTCTGGATCTGAAGAACACGCCAAGCGAAGTCGGAAGAAGAGATCTTCTGTTTCGGAAATTACAGAGCGATCCGACAAAGAAAGTTCTCATAATATTGGACGATCTGTGGGGGCCACTTGATTTGAAGGCGGTTGGAATTCCTGCGGGAGACGAGAGCAGGGGATGCAAGTTGCTGCTAGCATCAAGATTTAAAGATGTGTTGGAGCAAAAGATGCATGCGGATAAAACATTTCGTCTTGAAGGTTTAAACAACGACGAAGCTTTCAGGCTATTTGAAAAGATAGTCGGCGACAAGCTCAAAGACGAGGAATTGAAAGCAATAGCAGCTCAAGTGGTCGAGAAGCTCCTAGGTTTGCCTCTTTTGATTATCTCCGTCGCAAGCACTTTGAAATACAGCCGTGTGTCCGCATGGAAAAACGCATTGATAAAAATAGATGAGCCAAAAATAGAAACTATAGTGAAGTTGAGTTATGACCATTTGGAGAGTGAGGAAGCGAAGTCCTTATTCTTGCTTTGTGGTCTTATTGGCGGGATCATTAAAGTCGAACTTCTGCTGGGACTAGGCATGGGGTTGGGTTTGTTTGAGAGATTCAATGACACGATAGAAGATTCAAGGGATAGATTGAATACTATGCTCGATAGCCTCCGTTCTGTTTGTTTGTTGCAGGATGATGGTGATGACATGGAATATGTGACCATACATGATCTTTATAGTGAGGTGGTCGTCTCAACTCCATTTAGAAGTCAGAATTCCTTAATGATGAACAACTATTATGTTTCATGGCCAAAAGAAAAGCTTGAGAAATGTTGGGCAATATGCCTTGTTAATGATTACGGTGATAGCCTTGCTGAAAAAATGCAGTGTGTGTTTCCCGACTTGAAGATATTCATGTTGTCTCAACTAGGGTTGCTCGAGGAGCCTATACACCGACATGATGTGGGAGATTGTTGTGGACTAGATTTCACAAGCATGGAGCAGCTCCAAGTCCTATATCTTCGCTTCATACATATCACCAATTTACGTTCCTCGATTGGCACCCTTAGGAACCTCCACTCATTATACTTACACTATTGCATTGTGAACGATGTGGCAATTCTTGGCAAGCTCAAAACATTGCAAATTCTCAGCTTGGCAGGATCTCAAATTTCTAAGCTATCTAAAGAAATCGGGGAACTTAGGAATCTGAGATTGTTGAATCTATATGATTGTGACTCGCTTATGATAATCGAGCCTGGTGCCCTGAAAGGCTTAGTCAACTTGGAAGAGTTATATATGAGGGGAAGCTTTAGTCAATGGATAGTCGATGATGAAATACCAGCGGAATCGTATAATGGTAGGCTTGTTGAGTTGAAGAGCTTGAGAAAGCTAGCCTCTCTGGAAATATCGATTCGTGATCCCATTGTACTCTTAAAGGATGATGACCTGCCATTCGGGACCCTGATCAGATTTTGGATCAACATAGGAAATGCTTACGGAAGGGGATTTCGTGGTTTGAGAACCATGAAACTCCAATTGGAAGGATGCGATGGTATTCTCTCAAAAGAATGGGTTCAGAAAACTTTGCAAAAAACTCAACACTTATATTTGGATGGATTGGGAGAGTTCAAGGAGAATGCTCACGAGTTGTGCATTCGAGGATTTAAACAACTGAAGCATCTCGACATTCAGAACAGCCCCTCAATCAAGTACATCATCAGTTCATTAAATGACCTTCTCACTGCATTTACGGATTTAGAGTCTTTGTTCCTCGAAAATCTTATTAATTTGGAGAAGATATGCAATGGCCCTGTCACACCAGATTGCTTTAGCAAATTGAAAGTTGTGTGTATCAAAAAGTGCCACCAATTGAAAAATTTGCGGTTCCTCTCAGAGATGCAAAGACGTGTACATTTGGAAGAGATCAAAATATGTGAATGTGACTCATTACAAGCCATTATCACAGGTGATGCAGGAAAAGTAGAAGTTGTTGTTGATGACATGATTGAGTTACCTAATGTACGACGTCTAGATTTGCGTAAGTTACCAAAAATGACAAGCTTTTGCACTACAGCTAAGGGTGCTCCAATTCAGGTAACTTTTTCATTTTCTGGGTATAAATTTCTTTAATTCTTATTCTTGCAAACAATACCTAGATTATACTATTATAGGGGGATTTAGGATAAGATGATATTGGTGTTCACCGAGCCTCAGTGAATATTGCATTATTTTGATTATTTGTACATCTTGAAACACATATAAAAAATCCTTTCAAAGAAAACACAGACCATACATTTTTATTCACATTCAACTGTAGCTAGGGGAAGACTTTTCCTACAATTTTTTTTTTCAATTTATTTCAGTGTTAGATAATTGCACTAATTATTTGGGCTTTAGCATGGGTTTATACTATGACTAATTGATTACTTATTTAACATTTTTAATGAGAAGGAAAAACATTATACATAATGAATCTTAAATGAATGCACGGAATTCAACAATATCAAAATGAAAAAAGTGAGAGAATAAATAAATAGAAGGCGAACTAGTAGCCACATAACAAAGAAAGTCCACATAATTCATGTTTCACCTACACGCTAGCAATTGATTCTAACACATCATGCCAACCTCACCATGTCAACGTCGTTCTGCTTCTGTCATCCCTTCGTCTCAATTAAGTTTTTGACATTCTTAAGAGACATCAAACTCATTCATATATTTAAGTTTCTTTTGTTTCGCTGAAAATTCATTGTTGCTGAAAAATGTCTTCCTGGCGATTCATTTTTCTTGTTTTCTTGTATTTGATTCTGCTGAAAACACAATTTCAGATAAACAAACCCAAATAAGTCATATTTACTTGTTTATAATGAAAAGCAATAAGTTAACAAATAATTTATTAAAAATTTAACTCCGACATGAATTTGTTTTCAATTTTGAAGGTCAAAAAGAAAAATGAAAGAAAAGATAACAATTATAATGACAGTTCTTTTGAAGATCAGTAGATGATTTCAAAAGAAAAGAGAAAAAAATTATGGTCATAGCTTTGGAGATCAGCCAAATCAAAGATAACAATTATGATGATGCGCGTGAGAGAGACTTGTGCACTTGTGTTGCATTAGCATCATGATAGTCGTGAGGATATCCTTATGAAATTGATTTTGCTTTTTATGGAAGAGAAATTCATTTTCTTGGAATTTAGCATGAGAGTTTCAATCATTTTCTCGTATCCAAACACAAGAAAATTCTAAAAGCATTTTTCTAAAGATAGATTTACTTGTAATGCACCTTTAATGAGTTTGATTGTGGCGCTTCATTAGGTTTCATTGCCTCGCTTGGAATCCCTGGTAATGGTTGGACTCCTTGGCCTGGAAGAGATACTCTTCATTGAACCTTCATCCAAAGACAGCAATCTGAAATCGCTAGAGATAGAAGAGTCTAAATCCACGTCAAAGAATATCCTAAAATTAGATTGGATATTGAAGCTATCGAATTTGGAGTCAATGAAAATTAAGAGTTCTCCATCAGCGGAAGTAGTTTTCGATGTAGAGGAGCTAGAAGTCACTGGAGATGTCAAGATTCTCTCTCAGCTAACTGAATTGACATTGAGGCAGTTACCAAACCTGCAACGCATGTGGAAACAGGATGTAAAATTGCAAGGAATATCAATCTTTCGAAACTTGAAAGAGCTCTCTGTCTGTGAAACGAGGCTGTCATTTCTCTTTCCGGTATTTGTGGCTAAATGTCTTAGAGAAATTAGAAACATTGAAGTAATGGACTGTCCAAATATGAAGACAGTGATTGTGGATGAAGAAGAAAGAGATGAAGGGGTAGATGATATTATAGAGTTCCCACTGCTGAAGCGACTATCTATAACACGTTGTCCTACAAAGAAATTCTTCTCATATTCTCATGGAAAGAAAGAGTTAGTAACCACTACTTCAGATTCACAAGATGCTTATTCCAATTCCTTCTTCGATCAAAAGGTACAAATCCCTTCTATTAAGATTATACCCATAATAGCCACAAGCACACAGTTTGCAAGGCAAGTAATAAAATCTCTTTAAAGATCTTTATTTGGTTTTATTGGTTAAAATATGGTAATAATTTATAACTATAATTGTTAGATAGAGGCCACTGATGGAAAATTCATTCTTCCACCACATCAAATAGATCGTTAAGATTAGGTCAATTTCTTAGATTTTTAATAGCTACGATCTTATGGATGACTCTTATGAGCAGGTTAGTTTACCAAGCTTGGAGGAGCTAGAGCTTGAGTCGGTAGGATCCTTCAAAGGGATATGGCACAGTGAACTTATGGAAAATTCCTTATGCAAATTAGCCACCCTTTCCATTGGATATTGCTCTCAGCTACACAACGTCTTTCCTTCCACAATCACAGGGGGATTGCATAACCTGACAATTGTCAAGATTGAAAACTGTCCCTCCCTAGAATCATTGTTTGATTGTGGGTCCCTTGATGCAAATAATGAGCAAACAACTGTATCGCTCCCCAAATTGGAAGTAAAAATAGTGAGGGAAGTAAAGCTGAAATGCATGGTGAAGAGCGACTCCCGAATGATTTTGGGTTTTCCTAGCCTAAAAAATGTCCGTGTTTGCAATTGCTCCAACCTAAAATATCTCTTCCCTAGTTGTGTGGCCACAACTCTAGAGAAACTCGAGAGCCTATGGATTAGCAATTGCGAACATATGAAGGAAGTGGTTCTCAAGGAGAAGGCCAAAGGGGATGATGAATCACCACAACCATTATTCAATGAGATGGTTTGCTCTATCCCTTACTATGATCATCTGTTTTTCCTGCATTTCATATTTTAGAACGAACAACCTAATAATGTGTCCTACTTATCCTCCTTTCTCACATTATCCTCATGTAGGTTATATTCCCCAATATAAGAAAACTAAGGATTGAAGGCGCTCAGTGCAAAGAGCTATGGAACAATCAAATTCCCCATGATTCCTTTTGCAAATTGGAGGTTCTTCAATTGGAGCACTGTGACAATCTCCTATGTCTTGCCCCATCCCACATGTGGAAGAGATTGCAACTTTGTCTCGCCTTCCTAGAAGTGAGATCATGCCGGTTGATCAAGATCATATATGAAAGTGATGGGACAAATACAAAGAGTGATAAAATGACAAGGCTGGTTTTGTGGGATCTCGAAAACTTGAGACACATTTGGCAGTCCGATGGTCTCCCAAACATCCCATTCCCAAACTTGAGATACGTAGAGGTTGTGAGGTGCTCTCGTTTGGAAATGCTTTTCACAACCTTCACGGCGAAATTTCTTGGGCAAATCAAAGAGCTGATAGTAGAGTCGTGTGAAGATATAAAACTAATTGCTGGCCATGAAGAATGTGAAGAAGCGACCAGTATGACAATCACCTTCTCCGAGTTAATTGCTCTTAGACTTTTCGAGTTGCCAAGTTTCAGGAGGACCTTAGCTGAGAAATCCACGAACTGTAAATCCTTGCGGGTCTTGAGCATAGTAAGCTGTGGAACAACGCCGGACCAAGTCGTTGGTGACTGGGAAAGCTACCAAACCAACAAGATTTTTGACCCTGAAGAATTATTGTTTAACTATATGCTTTATAACTAGGGCGTTTGGGACATCTGCAACAAAAAATGGTGTTTGGCAATATAGAATAACGTGTCCGGTAATATGATATTCCGTTTCTACATTCTCTTGTACACTCCCCACAAAGTTTGTGAGTAGTTCCTTCAATATTCATCACTTTGGTTCGTCTCCTGTCCCTTGGATTTGAGGCCGTGCTGAGCGAGGTCACTTGTCATTCTGATTGAGAATGTAGAGTTGCTATTGATGCACAATTCTAATAAATGACAGTCCATCAAGACATGTCTCGACTAACAAGCACGATAACCGACAAGAATGTAAGGGTCTGTTCGTTTCGTGGAAAATAAGCCATTTCCGGAAAATATTTTCCCAAAATTCATTTTCCAGGAAAATGACAATATTTTCTAGTATTTGGCTAAAACTTGAAAATGTTTCGGAAAATATTTTCCGGTGTTCGGTAAGAAAAATATTTTCTAAGACTTCATCGCTTAGGCATGCATCACTTACCGACCTATAAATCCATCAAGTATGAACTTGCCTTTAAATCCAAGTAAACTTGTTTCATATCTTTGTTTCCTCATTGTCACCAAACGCTCATCTACTCTAAAAAATGTTCATATGGATTTTAAAAAGAAGTAAAAGAGAAAAGAAGCAAAACATGTACATCCCTAATGAGAATCTTCCAGTTGAGTGGCCTATTCTCCCTCTGCGTCTTTTGTGTTCTAATAAACAAAAGAAAAAAGAAGCAAAACATGTAGAGCTCTTTGCTTGAGCAATGTACAACTGCAGGGTAGAGTAAATAAAGAAAATGATAAGCAAGAGTGCAGAGCATGAGCTTGAGATCGAGATCAACGAGCTCGAGGTTCGCCTAGCAACTGTCGACGACTAGCCAAAAAAGAAGAAGATGGGAAACAAAGAAAAGAAAAAGAAAAAAAGAAATTAAAAAGAAAAAGGAAATTAAAAATAATTCGAATTAAAAAAGAAAAAGAAAATTAAAAAATAATTCAAAAAAGAAAGAAAAGAAGAAGAAAAAAGGTGAAGAGGAAGTGAAGATTTGTAGAGGTGTAAGATAAGAGAGATTAAGTGAGGAAAATGTTTTACACTTTTCAAAAGTGTAAAACATTTTTCTCTAATTTAAAGTACTTTTTTCCTTTCATGGAAAACATTTTCCCTAAGGAATTCGTTTTCCATGAAACGAACGCCGGAAAATCCGGAAAATATTTTCCCGAAAATTACTTTTTCGCGAAACGAACAGAGCCTAAGAGTTGCTAGAGATTCCCAGCCACTTCCTCTAAATTTCTTAAGAGTCTTTCATGGACAATAACGAGGTGCATTGCATCCAGCTCGTCTCTAGAAATGATATTGCGGTTCTACATTAATAAGCAAATATTTGGGATAACCGTTTCTCAGTGCATTGCATTCATGTTAATAAAATTTAAAAGTTTCTAGTAATTTTCTAGCCTTGTTTGTAGAATAAAACAAATTAGCGAATTACCAAATTTTCTGAAATTCTACAGGTGTATTTATTTGCAAAATGTATCAAATCACTCTATACTTATCAAACATTTTATCAGTTTGAACGTAAAAAACTTTTAAGGCGCAAAAGTCGAATTGTTTATGGACTATTTTTTCAGGTCAACTCAGTTGTTCATTTCTTTTAAGAAACCATTATTCTTTAAGCAACATTAACTCTAATTTGCATCTTACTACGTGTTTTATTTGATGAAATCAAAATAACTTTACTAAGCAGTGAAATCAATTTTCTCTCTAAACTTTACATGGGTATCTTAATAACATCACATGTGGTGCATAGAGATTCTCAAAATAGAAAATGAAATATTCAAGTGAGTTTTCACCGAAAATGACTATTGGGTACGAAATAATTCCTTTTTTATTTGAATTTATATATATTAATATTTTCTCATTCTCATTAACTATTTACTGCGTAAGAGTTAGATATTTTGGATGTGATGTTTATAATTAGTATTTTAGAAAGAAACTCTTAGAATTTTCTTGTTCATAAAGTCAATTTTACTTGTTATTAACGGGAAATTTTGCTCTAAACTCATTAATAGTGAATGCATTTACTAAGAAAAAAGCCCTTTTATTATCAAATATTTCCAAGAGATTGCCTGCTATACTTTTATTTTTCTCTTGACAAAGCTCTTCAAATTTTATTTGGAAAAGAAAAGAATCATTTTATGTTATATGAATGTATTTAATCTGCAAAAGTCAATTTTAAGTGAGATTTCTAGGCTATTTCAAGAATTTCCCAAAATAAATTTACACGAGTTTACTAACTAAGCTGCACTTTAGTAATTTTGTCTCATAAGAAAATATCAAAGCAGGTTTCTTTCCTCTCAACCGACAAGGCTAGCAAGACATTATTTTTCTTGATCTGAAAAGGTTGAAACTCTTCCCACCAAGATAACAAGAATTTAAAGTATAAATCCGAATTGGAAAACACTTAGCCAGGAAGACATTACGGAACCATATGAAAATGACATCCCAACTCAGCTGAAGCACTACCCAAACTTGCTTTAATTAGTAGAGAGTCTCTTATCTATCTAAAACACACGACGTACTTGGTCGCGCTCATGCATCATTATTCTATTCCTCATGTTTCTCAATTTTCAGTAGTTCAAATTACCTTGATACCTTGAGCCATATAGCTTTAGAATTGAATGCGACTAATTCACATATTTGATCATGTCATAATCATATCGGGAAGAGTGGTAGGCAATCCGAAGAGTTTGCTGCACACCTGAGGAAGTATTTCGAAACCAGCCAATGGATTGACTTTACCGTCCCTGCTCACATGGATCGAAAATTGCATCAGGTGACCTCTCATTTCCTTGGGATTATATTGGTCCTCGTCCACATAAGCCCTCCAATTCCATTTGGCTATTTTTTTCACCCTCTTCACGCATTCAATGCTTTGAGATTCCTAGAAGCTGTCCTCTAAATCTCCCAAGTGCTCCACCCAAAGCCACATCCTATAATCATAAACCTGCACAACACAAGTTAACATTATTAGTCACGAGCTTAAGTCTTTGGTAAATGCTGATGCACTCGCAGAGGTCTTCAGCTTGTACCTGCTATTTAATAGTTGCAACCACATGGAAGTATAAAAAAAAAAATATGTGAACTTCATATACAATTCCATAGTTGTACCGTTCGTATCGAAAATCAGTTTGTACTAGTTAATACACAATTCTCAGTAGGAACCACATGCACTCTACATCCCGCGGCCCTTAACAGAATTCTCTGCCTCCCTTCCTTTCTTTCTACATCTAACGATTTGAGTCGATTCCCTTTTCAGCTCAGGGTGCGCTCTGCAGAGGAGGGCCCGAACAGAAACAGAGCCACCTTCACACATGCAAAAGGAGCTCAGCAAATTCTCTCCAGCACTCGGCGATTCCTTTGATCTTCATTCCCTTTTCATTGTCCTCTCTGTCGCCCTGGATCCACCAACAGCCGCCACCGAACCTCGATCGCTGGCCACCACACAACATACACGCTGAGAAGGGGCAAAGAACAGATAGCATTGGTCGAAGGGACTTGGGTTATTTCTGAGCATCCCTGAGCCACTCTCTTGGAGATTTCTTTTGATCCTTTCCTCTCGCTTGGTTGTTGATCGTCACCAAAGTTCTCGAACTTTGGTCATGGCTGCCTACTTCGACGATTTCATTCCTTGACGTTGCTTCTATTATCTCCTTACTCATATTTGATGTCAATCGCTGTAGTTAATCATTCTTCATCCAACTAAACCACATATGCTCTGTTTTCCGTTGCTTTACATACGAAGCAGAGGCTGGGAGCTATTGCTACCGTCTGTGTGATAATGGACTGTAATCGATGATGTATTAATGATTTGAACTTGCTGCATTTCCTTTGCAATGATTTGGATGTGAATCGTATCTAAGCTCTTTGGCCGAAATGTATACCACCTGCTTGATGAAATTCCTGTATTAAATCAGTGTGTATTTTGATTCAGGTCTTGACCGAGGATTTCATTCATTACTGGGTTTTTGATTGATTTTGGTCATATCAGCCTAGTTGAGTTTTGTTTCTTTATTGAAAATCATAGTTATTCAATTTTGAAGTTGCTTTGGATCTACTGCAACCTTGCCAATACATTTTGATTCGCAAGTGTTGTGGCCCTGAGCTGATGTCAATTTATCCTTTAGTTGATGCAATTCCACTCAAGTAAGAATGTGCAGTGATGTAAGATTGCATTATGGTGAATTTCATGTTTGCTTGGAAAAGATATTATGTCATGAATGAATTAAATTCTACTGGAAATTGATCCTTGGATGCTAACCGTGTCTTGATATAGCTGATTTGGTGTCAATTGATTCCACCTTGAGGCTAGTTTGGTTATGGGATCATATAGTCATGTGATTGCTTGGATCATATATCCTTGGATGCTAACCGTGTCTTGATATAGTCATGTGATTGCTTTGTTTAAATTTGGTATTAATTTGGCCTTGGATTGATGCCATTTTGATCAAGTAGACTCATATGGAGTTGTAGGAATATATGGCTTCAATTTCATGTCAACTAGTCATCAAACAATCATGATTTGTGGTCTTGTATGCTCTGTTACAATTCTGATCAGGTGTTAGAAGTTGTGGATTAAGCACGAATTAGATGGATTTTGTCTTAGTTTGGTTGTCTTTTTAATTGCCCATGGATAAGTGATTTCTTGTGTTCAAGCTCCTTGTCAATTTCACGTGTTCAGATGGCGCTAGCTAGATGTTAGTCCCACTAGATACATATTAGCAAAGGGTCTCAACTCCTAGAGGTCAAATACTCATTTGCGAATATTTATGTTGGTCTAATTCGTTAAAAAAGCACGAACTTTATGTCGACTCCCAATTCTAAGTCAAACTTTTTTTTTGTCTAAAAAAATCACTAACTTCCACTTGAGTCAAGAATTTGACCCTTAATAAATCGCCATCCAAAATCGCAGTTAGAGGTCGGACAGAGCAGTCAACAATAAATCCATGTCAGCTAACTACTCTCCAAAATGATACTTTGCTGGTCTTAAAATTTGGGAAAAGCGAAGCAATTAGAGCTCAGTTCTTCAATTCTGCCGTCAGGAGTCTTCAAATTCTTGTGGTTGGAAATCTTCAATTCGTCCGACAACTCACGCTCGACAGAGTTTTTTTTTTTTTTTTTTTTTTTTTTTTTTTTTCTGATGACCCGGGAACCGCCGTCGGCCGGCAGCCTAGACGTAAACCCGGGGCGGACTGAGCCACCACCATAGACCCAGCCGCGTTTGAGTTGCACGAACACGACGCCTCTGGGATTTGAACCCCTCCCCTTCGTGAGGGGGAGAGGGCTCGAAGCCAGCTGCGCCATTGTGGGCGGGGGTCACGCTCGAGAGAGTTGGTTTGTTGATCTTTTAATAAAACAATTCTGTACTCTATTGGTCCCGTGATCCAAAGAACTGGGGCTCGACCAAAGACAGCATCTTTTGCAGGATCATCCTCAGCAAATCGCCTTCGTTCAAGCTATGTGATTGATTTTGATTGTGGTTCTTCTCAATCGTAAACGGATAGCTATCTTCTTCAATGTCAAAGCTCATTTCAATCCATGGTTTTGCACCTCGTGCGTTATCCTCGCTGAAAGATGCGAGCCAAATGTCCTGGTTGGGTTAGCAAATGTGTGCGGAAGAATTACATTCACATATTGTATTCACATTTTCCCTATACGAAAACTTGATTGAATGTCGATTTTTCGGCATTGCACTGTTTGTTGTGCATAATTAAACATTGCTGCTGCAGCTATGTATTTGACAGACATTATCAGAATGTATGACTGCTAGAATGATCAGATCCTTCTTCATTCATTCGATCCATTCATTTTGTACTTCCAGCTCTGTGAAGATGAGAAAGTGCCTATACATATTGGATGCGAGTCCTCTGAGTCATCGATAAGGTGTTACACGTCCAACATTGTGCAGTAAAATGAGCATCGATATGTTATGTATGTGGCTTTGACTGATGAGGCAAAAAATGTCACTTTTGCGCTCGTAATTAACTTCTCCATTGTTCAGCCAGGATTTTTCATGGTCTCACTGTCTCCAGATAGTGAAACCTTGCTTCATAAACAGTAAATTGAGATGGATTCATGTGTCTATACGTGAAGTTAAGATTTGCACATGAAACTATGTTGCTGTTAGTTGCGGATGCTTTGTTATGGCATCCTAGATGATTGAGTCTTGCTTTGTAACTTACCAACAAATTTCTTTATTAATGACAACTTTCTTGTTGTCAACTTAGATCCTAGCAGTTGTTTCATGGCCTAAAGAACCCACATCTTATTAATTAAAAAATTTACTTGCAGATCAGTTTAGACCCTGGCACTTGAATGTAAAGACTAAATGAGAGCATTGAAGAGACAGAGGGCTTTTGACTGTTATTAATGCAGAATGTCTTCTCAGGGAATTTCGCACTTTTGTTTTTTCACAAACCGACTTCTATTCTTGAAAAAATCTTTTTGCAATGAAGACTATGTAAGAACTCAACTCACCTCAATAGTAACTAGGACGCAGCCTTCCACCATGGCATCCTGCAAAGCTGTGGCCTTACCGTTCAACATTCGCGTCGAGTACATTAATGCTACGTGGGTCTTGCTGTGGTCCCTCGCGCGGAAGCTGGATCGCTGGCATAGGAGGAGCGAGCTTTATAGCCGATGGCAAGCTATGTAGCAGCGGATGGTCGGCGGTTCCTCGGTACCAAACAGGCAACTACTTTTTATCCAATGTGGATGCGCTTCCATAGGGGATAATCGTGCGAAACAGCTAAACAGCTAAACAGCTCTAGCATTTTGGAGACGGTGGGGCCGAAGAAATGGTGAAGTTAGCGCACTTATTCTTAATCAGCGGAGGACAAGATTTTTCAAATTGTATGGCCAGTCTGCGGGCCGGCAATTGTGCTCTTGCGTCCAACAGCACTTTGACCGCCTTGGCCCTTGAAGACTCTCCAACGGCTACTTTGAAAATTGCAATTCTATAAAATAAATAAAGAAATAAAGAAAAAGATTCAAAGCTTGCCGAAGGATTTTATTACCAACTTGTTTAGATTCTGCAAGCGTGGTTCATAAACTACCAAAATTATGAAGAATTTTACCAATATATGAATGGATTAGTAAATTACCAACTTCTTCTAAATTTCACTGGTACATTATCAACATTGTAGGGGATTTAGTAATAAATTAGCAAATTGCGTATTTAAAAAAAAAATTACAAACGCGGTTTGTAGGTTAATAAAAAGTAATTAATTTACTTGTATCAGATTAATTTGCAAGTAACCTCCTAGCCTAATTAGTTAGGATCTCATTAGAAATCCGAGAAGCAAGGGGCTCAAAGCCCCTAATCTTTATCTTGTCCCACGAATTGAGGCGTGCTTCAATTCCACCTCGGGATGCCAAGTTTGAATCCTTCAACATGTACTCAATTCGGGCTTACTCGATGTCAGGGGTGGCTTTCCCCCTAGCGGCTCATGAGGATCTTTTAATTTCTTTTGTTGAACGATATATTTCAATTTTTTAACC
The DNA here is from genome assembly GCA_016097595.1 of Eucalyptus pumila. Lineage (NCBI taxonomy): Eukaryota > Viridiplantae > Streptophyta > Magnoliopsida > Myrtales > Myrtaceae > Eucalyptus > Eucalyptus pumila. The sequence continues at coordinate 8,170,966 of CM027852.1, forward strand.
AGAATTATCTTTTTTTCAGTATAGTATTTGTATATCCTGGATGCATATGCAATATATACATTTTAAACTAGATATTTTATTATATCCACAATCAATACAAAACAGCCTACAATATTTACACATGTATGCTGACTATTCGATTATGTCGGGTTATTTGAATTTTAGAGTATATGTTTAAGTATTTTTTATATACCATTGAGTAAGACTATTTTTATTTTGGGTGATTGTTGACCTAATTCAGAGGGTTGCTTTTTAAAGAATATTCGCTGCTGTTAGTCGTAAAACAATTTGTACAAATTTGGGACTAAATATATAATTGTGTATGGTCATGCACACACTAATGTGACGCTTTCAAGCTTTTTCAGCAATTCCTTTTTAATTTCTATTTTCTTCTTTAGTTGAATAATATTAACGTTCACGTATATGAAGTCACCCTGCTTTCTGACATTTGTAGTGTATCCGTATACTTACACACATACACACTTGTACTAACTGGTCTCATTAATGAGGTGTAATAATCAATGAAATTGAGTTTTTTTAAGGACTATTAAAAAGGAATTGATCCGTGTATGCTGACTGTGTCTTGATATCTCTGATTCTGATTTGGTGTGCTTTTGATTTCAACTTGAGGCTAGTTCGGTTATGGGATCATATATGTTCATGCTAGGAAAGTAATATCGTGAATCTCGTGCCAATTTTGCGAGAATTATAGTCATAACTGAACTTGAATATGCTAGAATCAAAGTATTGCATGCTGACCGTGATTGCTTTGTTTGAATTCGGTATTAATTTGGTCTTGGATTGATGCCATTTTGATCAAGTAGACTCATATGCACTCATAGGAAGATATGGCTTCAATTTCATGTCAATTACTAATTAGTCATCAAACTATCACGGTTTGCGGTCTTGTATGCTCTGTCACAATTCTGAACGTGTGCTGAAATTTGCGGAATAAGCATGAATTAGATGGATTTTGTCTTATTTTGGTTGCCTTTTTTGATTGCCAATGGATAATTGATATGGCATATGCAACTTTGTTGTCAATTTCACATGTTTGGATGGCAATTGCATGATTAAATTGATGAGATGTATGCTTGATATTGCCATGAGAGTCTTGGCCTGATAAATGTTTAGAGGACTCTGATGTTAATTGAAGTTTAGTTTCATGATTTTTGCGATTTCAAAGCAAATCCTCTACTAGTTTTAGAGCTCAGGCATCTACTTTTTTTTGTAATATTGAATATTTTGAGAAATATGGACTTCGTCTAAAGGCGTCCAGTAGACTAGCCAATTTTGAGGAAATCTCTCAACAAAACTGGTCACTAAGGCCCACTGAAAATATTTCATAGACGATACTCGTCAACAAAATTCCAATATTCTCTCCCTCTCCTTCGACGCTTACCATTCAAGGCTTATTTATAAGAGCTATTGCTTAGATCTAATTGATCCTTGAAATGCATTTGTGCCAACATACTATGTGCAACACCAATTGCGATCTACTCAGTCATGATGTCCTTTCCTTCCTTGGAGTATTCACTAGCCACTGCCATTCAGAATAATGTTTCAAAGATACGATTTTTGTTTTTCTCCCTCCCCACAGAATTCACAAAAGTAACCCTCAAGCAAGGCAGCCGCCTCAAAACTTACAGCAACAACTTGAGGGTTGCATTTGCGAATTCTACTGGGGAGGCAAGATTAGTCACCAGCACTACCAGTACCCTACCCTTGAAATCCATCAGGACCCTTCCCACAAGTTCCACCAGGAGAAGTCGCGTAGTGCAAATCGTCTCTCCTATAAACCATTCTGCACTGGAGGTGTAGAGCTCCATCTATCTCCTTGGAGCAAGTCTCTCTGTTTGTTGATAGCAATTGTTGTTATGACCCTGTTGACTATAGTTTCGCTGATATGAAGGCACCGGATCTCTCCTGTGTCCTTGATAAGGATCCCTTCCACCGGCAGCATAATCCATATTGCTCATTGGCATCAGGTTTCTTCTTTCACCCTGTCCCGAGGTCCATAATTTTGCTGAGGAGAAGATAGCCATATAGACGGTTCCCTTGTCTATTTGCCATTTGACCTCCTTGCCAGTAATATATAGGTTGGTCATAGTCTCTATTGTGATCTCACATTCTACCACCTGGCCTCCCATACTGAATTGGAGGTGATGTATGAGTAATTACTCCATTTTCATACTTGTCCCCTAATGATTTAGTAAGTTCAACAAAACAACAACCGTTGCACGGTCACAAATCATAGACACATTGGAAAGTTGAGGTTATGAAATTGGAGTATGAATGAATTAAATGTCTGAAAAAGATTTGTGGCAGAGATGTAGAGTAGATGAAATTCCCTATGGTGTCCAGTCATTCCTTTATACTCCTTGTTTTGAGGATCAATGTAGTCAGGTAATATACAAAGATGTTAAAATATGATCCATTTTGTGAAAACTTTAGAACTCACTAGACTACTCATGCTTAATGGAGAAGGAGCAAAGTCGGCAGCAACAAATTAAAGAAGACTCTCAATGGCTGAAGAATTTTCTGGTACGTGGGCAGCAGACCACGTGGGCAGCAAAAAGCAAAAGAAAAGTCAAGAATAACGCCTGAAGGAGAACAACCTAGAGAAGTCTCGTGCATGGGAAATTTGTGCATAGAAATATTGGAAGAAAAGTCAACAAAAGTGGCTGGGAGTTGGATAGAATAGAAAAATACAGAAAAATTGAGAAGAGACCAGATTCTTCGGGGGAAGCCGCAACATGCAGAGACAAAGAAGCAAGCTGAAATTTTTTATTATTTCTTGTACTAATGTCGGTGGAGAATGGCGGTGACACGCCTATAAATAGGGGTTGGGGTGTGTGTTTTGAGTGGTAGAAAAAAACCACACACTCCTTCCAAAATCCTTCCTTTGTACTAAAAACTTTCATAATGAAAGCTCTCTTTTTTAACCCATACACCCTTGCCTTTGTAGCCCATATTTCGATCATACACACTTGCACACACACACACACTTCCGCAAAAACACCAACATAACTCCAGGTAGATCTGTTTATAGCTCAATATGTCAATGCAGAACGATGATGCGATTACTAATCATTTATTGATTGCAATGGGAAACTTATCAAAGACACTTGCCTTTGAATTGCTCTAATTCTGCTTCAGTCATCACAGCCTGAAACCCTAGATTGGTCATCATGCTGCATGCACAAATTCTCGTTTTTGCTTCCTCCAAACTGAAACACGAGTATCAAATGTCATCTCAACCTTGCAATGTAGATCATGTCATGGTTGACTTGGGACATAGATCTCATGATTAGGAAATAACATATCCATGTTATTATAGTGCTAAATGTAAACATTAGCTTGATTATCGCAGATGTGGGGTTGTGCATGTGAATTTTTAAAGACAGGTGTCAAAATCGCTATAGAGCCGGTGCCAGGACAGTATTGGCCATTACATTGGTCCAACCAGCCAATGAAAACCGTTACCGCTCTTGGATGGAACAGGGGCAAGGCCTCATACTTTAGAATAAACATGATAAAAAATAGCACTAGAGCTAGAAGTACTCATAGGAAAAGGCAGAGTAGATTGCTTTGCTAAAGGACAAATAGAACAAGAGGTAAAGCACCAGAGGGGACAGGACCAAGAACTCCTTGTTGTTGAAGGATAGAAAGGCGAGATGAGAAAGCGTGCCCAAGACGCTGATGCCATCATGCAACATCCACAGTAGCCGGCACAGGATGAGGAGAGGAAGTAAATGTGGATAGTAGGTGGAGAGACTGCATAGTGTACAACCCGTCATTCCTACTATCCTTGCCAATCATCCTGCCACTCAAACGATCCTGCACAAAGCAAGAGCGATCAATAAAACCCACAATACAACCAACATTAGTAAGCTGGCCGACAGACAATAAATTGAGCACTAGAGAACGAACATGCAACAACACATCAGGAACAAGGAAAGCTTGAGGGCAAACAAGAGTCCCCTGCTGGGCAGCCATAAGTGGAGAACGATTAGCTGTAAAGAACCGTGCGAGAGACTTCATCTTAGAAAGCTCAGTAAGATAGGCAGTGGAAGCAAACATGTGTCTAGTAGCTCCTAAGTCAAGAATCCAAGCAATAGAAGAGCCACCTGATGAGGAAGCAACGGCCGCAGAAAAATCGACGGGAGCAACATTAACCAAAAGGCCAGAACTGGACGACTGAGAGTTAAGCTGCAGCTTATGTAAGTGGGCTAATTAAGCCTCAAGGGCAGCAAATCGCTCATTCACAAAAGGAGAAGCGAGAGAAACATGCTAATCCAAAATAGGAGCGGGTGGAATCCGAGAAGAGCGCTGGGCATCGAGCCACTTCCTATTACAGTGGGACTCGATATGACCACGGCGATGACAGTACACTAAACAAACTGTTGACAACCCTAATGATGATGTAGGTCGAGGAGTAGCAACGAGAATCGCAGTGGGATCAGGCACCGTAGAAGATGAGAGAAGACCCAATCAGGTTTCCTCAGATTGAAGTTCCTTGACTGCATCAAGCAGAGAGGGTGGAGGATTCCAACAAAGAATCTAACTACAAGCACCCCCAAAAGTAGGTCAGAGTTTCATAAGAAAATCTTAAAGTCGCAAGCAATCCTGAATTTATAGCTGAGAAGACTGACATGTGGCACAACTAGAACATGTGGAACATAAAGTGGGAGACAAAACGTCAAGCTGACTCCAAAGCGACTTCAAATAATTATAAAACTCACGGATAGATCGAATGCCCTAAGTAGCAACAAAAGTTTCCTACTGTAGCTGGTGGACACAAACAGAGCCAGTTTGAGTAAGCATGTCAGCGAGCTAATCCCTAAGATTCTTCACACCCGTGATATAAGAAAATTGCGGGCGAAGGGCATGACCAAAAGAGCCAAATATAATGGCCTAAGCCCTTCGATTAGCAACAGTCCATGCTCGAATGTCAGATTCACACTGAGCAATCACTTTAAAAGTGAGTTTGGATTGCTCGGCGTCCTTGAGTTTGGTAGGACAGACATGAACACCCTCAACATGCTCAAATAAGTCAAGATAAACAAGTGCAGCTATAGCTGATGGCCGCGAACGAGCGTAATTGGAGCCATCGAGCTTGACATCAATTCGGTCACTCGAATCACCCATATCAAATCCAATAGCACAGAAAACAACCAAAACTCTAATAACGACAACGCGTGAGAGCACGCGTGTCGAGATTTCATTGGGTGGTGAAGTGTGACATATGAGAGGCAACCGGCGACGAGATGATGAATGTGCTATCGTCAAATCAATGAAACCACAAGAACGCAATGGCAAAGAGTTCTGAGCTTCAAACAGCAACGTCAAACCGTGGTGAACTTGACTGCTAGTGATGCAGCAGTGCTCAAAGGCGTAGTGACGACATAGGTCACACCAGAGAACCAAAAGTCTAGAACAATTGCTCTGATATCATGATAGAAGAAGATTTAGGAAAAAGCTCTATATAGCATTAAGGCACACGGTTAGAATAAATAGATAGGATGAAACCTAATCTATAAAATATTTTAGGAAAAAAATCCCAGAGAATATACAAAGAATAATTCTATAATATCCTAGAATATATGTAGAATCTCTAAAATAATGTAACAGATATTTCATGTAATTCTGTTTTAAAATCAAATTTGAATACAAAAGGAAAAAACCGATGCGTAATAAAATTCAAATATTCAAAAGTAATCACCAAAACCAACCAAACTTGCATTGGAATGCATTGTGTTCGTTGTTAACTTGATGGTGAAGTAAATTAAGCTCCACGCAAATCAACATTTTGGGAAAGCAAAAGCGATATTTGTATTTCATTTGTGCACATAAGCATTACGAAGATGACACGCGAATGATTGGTTTCGCTATATTTTAAGTGCAAAATTCGAGAATAAGAAAGAGGAGAGGAATATAGATGAGAAAGACAGAGAGATGGCTCAATCCCGCACGATACTCCCTGAATTTCGCAGAGAGTGATAAATGTCTTTTCTCATTGTTCGCTCTTGAGAAAACTGAACAGATAGTGATATAGAATGGATACGTGTTGTCCTCACGTAAAATCTGAAATGTAATCTAAGAATCTGTTGTTTGGTGGAAAATAATTTCTAATAATAGGTTTTCCGGATTTTCCTGTGTTTGTTTCATGAAAATAAATTGATTGGGAAAAACATTTTCCATGAAAAGAAAAAAAAGTCTTTCTACATAAGGAAAAATGCTTTCCACTTTTTAGATTAGGGAAAATATTTTCCTCATTTACTCTCTCTTATCTCATGTCCCTACTAACCTCAACTTTTTTTATTTTATTTTTTTAAATTGATTTTTTATTCTTTTTTATTTTTTCCTTTTGTTTTTCTTTTCCCCTTTCTTTTTCTTCAACTAGTTGCCGACCATGGCAACCAACCATGAAAGAGCCTTGAGCTTGCCAATGAGCTCAAGCTCGCCGATTTAGCAAGGCCTGAGGCCGGCAAGTTCAAAGCTCGCTAGGTCGGTGTGCGCACGCCAATCGCGAGCCTCGAGCTTGCCGCCTTGGGTCTCGTCGGATCGGCAAGCTAGAGGATCTCGCTCACCAATCGGGTGAGCTGCAAGTTCACCGGCCTTGGGCCTCGAGCCTAAACTTGTCGACAAGCTCGAGATTGGCTTATGACTGATCGCCGAGTGATCACCAAAGAAGAAGAAAGGGAAAAGAAAAAAATAAAAAAGTAGAAAGAAAATAAAAAAATATTAAAATGAGTGCACAAGGAAAATTGGATCGAATTTTCTAAACCGAATTACGGAAAATATTTTCTAGTTCATTTTCAAGTTTTACCCGAGTATTGTAAAATATTATAGTTTTCCTGAAGAACATTTTCTAGATATGTTACATTTTTTGTGAAACAAACGAAGCATGAGAAAGATAGACAAATCCAATAGAGTAATTTCTAATATGATATTCATTGATCGGAGAATCAAGACTTCGACCATATAATTATAATAGGTCGTGCCATTTGTCACAAAATTCCCAAAGCAAATTAGAATATAAAAATGTGAGCGCTTCTGAGTAGGGGTGACCTTGGACCAACCTTGGACTGGCCCAACCCAATCGGTCCTAATCCGGTTCTTGGAGGAATTGGGTCGGTCCTTGGTTTGGAGATCCCTGAACCCCGCACCGTGTGAGTTGATTTTCGGTCCTAAGAGTTTAAGGTTGATCCAACCCAAACCAACCTTGTACATAATATATATTTTATATTTTATATCTAATGTATTATATATTATATGCTTTTGTCTACCCTTAATTCTAGCACTTCCTCTATTCTCTTTGCATTTTAATTTGTCGTGTAAATTAGAAAGTAAAAAGAAACCTGACCCTAATTTGACCCCCCCCCCAAAAAAAACTTTTCACTCACCTTGGCCTTGCTCGTTTACCTTGGCTTTTTTCTCACCACTCGCCTCGTGGCTCATCTCTCTTCACTTGCCTCACTTACCTTTTCACTCGCCTCTATTCACTCGCCTTGCATGTTTGTTTTATGGTTTGTTGCTTTTAGCAATTGTAAATTTCTATTATTACAATATCTTATATTTATGCTTGATAGTTGCTCAATGTCGTCTTGTCGATAAATGTGTAATTTGAAATAGTAAATTTGTCACTTTAAGAAATATTAAAAAAAAAAAAATTGGTCAGTTGGTCCTAAGATGATTCTAGAATCAGATCGGACCCATAGGATCGATTCGGTCATTGGTCACAAGCTCAACAGGGTTGGTCTTTAGTCCCAGAAATTGGGGACCAATACTATGTAAGTTGGTCCCTAGGTTAGGCACTGGACTGGCTAAACCCAGACCATGCTCACCCCTACTTCCGAGTTCTATGTTTGATCCGAGCTCTCTTCTTGACTCGGCAAAATAAAACTAACAGTAGTACGGATATGGAATCTTTCACAGAATCTCCTGAGCATCTCGCCCGTGACAATTGTTCATAATTTTTTAAATTTGCAAGCCAATAATTCCCCCCTCCCCTTTTTTTTTCTGGAACAGCAAAAGAAAAGGGTTTGTTTTATTAAAGCATGTTAATTCCGTGTTAGTATATTGGCTAAGTATATTGTATCATATCACATCTAATTTTCTTTCCAAATTTCTTGTCCACCTGTGTCAGAGGGTCATGTCCCATATTACCTCGTTTTAGAGGATGAATTTTAATTCTTACAAGGGAATAGATTAATTTGATTCTAGAACATGTAATAGATTGATAGGATGATGTTGATGTTACATTGACCTCTTGCAATTATGGTTTCCTCTCATTTTTTTTTGTCAAAAGAAAATTATATTTATTACTCAAAATGATGTAGAAGTACATAATCTTCATGATAAAGCAAATCGAAATAAAGCATCAATATCGGAAAACAAAGCCAAATCCAGAACACAAGGAGGATCGATGGAGCAAAGGACTTCAGTTTGAACCTACTGAACGTGACCAAAATTGAATTAGAGTGCAGGTACATGTTGTGTTATGCAAAAGACTTCAGAATTGGAAAGAAGAAAAAGGAAATTGTGAATATTCGGATGTTTGTTCGAGAAGCATTGGACGTGAGCAAAAGGACTTGAGTTACCTTCTACAAATTGAAGTTGGTTTCAACGTAAAGAAATTTTAATACAGACGATCTTATCCATCCTCAATTTGAAGGTTTTAACTATTTGATCTCTTACTAACCATCTAATTAAGGATAGATGAGGCCGTTTACAAAAATTCCTTTTTACGGTTACAAATGTATGCTAAAATACTCTCTTTTGAGTGTAAAATGAAAAAAAAAAAAAAAATTCCCTCAACACGCCATCCTCTTGAAGCAATTCCAATTGCAGTTTCACTTGCACCGATGTACACGGGGCAACACATATTCCAAGAAACACTTTCCAAACCTATAAATTAATTCTTTAAAAAAAAAAAAAAAAAAAGGCAACGCGTAGAGAGGACTTGGACTTTGTTTCGACAGAAAATTCGGCGGGTTTAACGCGGTATATTTTGAATTTGGTTCCTATCATGCTTCCATCACAATGCTGAAGACTTGAAACTTAATACTATCGATGAGAAGAATGACCAAAACAAATGTAACATATTGAAGAGTTGGCACGAAAAGGACAGGAAAGGTGACGTCCAGCTCTTTTTCCACGAAGGTTAGGTAGCAAAGTTACGTACGACTGGGTGCAACGACTTGACCAATTGAAGTCTTTGTTTAATGTTTTTTTCTTTAGCTAGCTTCCAACCTGTAGTTCGGTGGCTTTTAAATAGAGTCGACCCAAAAACAAAAAAAAAGGGTTTTTGACATCTGTTTGAAACGTGCTATTGCATTGACTAATTCGATCAGTCGCATTTGTTTCCCAGAAAGCTAGGCTAGCACTCACCAGAGATACCCTCATCTGGCTGGGCATGATAGAGAAAATTTATGAAATTAGCAGAGTATCTGGTTCTCGAAAACTCAAGAACACATCCAATTGAGCTCCAGATGTGCCGTAGCTAATAAAAACTCAAGAAAACAAGTCATTTTGTATCATTTGTTTATTTGCTGCTGGTTGCCCATGAATTTCAAGCAAACTTAAGCTGCTAAGGGACAAATTGATGAAGGTTCTAAAGGCATAGAAGAAGCTGTCGTCCTCAACGTCGTAGCCCGGGGGTACATGCACATTGGAGATTTGAAAATGTTTGAAACTCTGTTGGAGATGGTAATCTTGTTTCCATTATGTACTGTTATATTTCTCGTTTAGGTGTACGTGGGCTGCAAGAACATGGAATGATTTCTTAGCTGTCTTCTTTAAGAGTCAAAGATAAGAATAATGAGGAAGAAAATACTGTGTAACATGATAGGCTTTACAGGTAGAGTATATAAGGTAACAAGATGTTATAATATCAATTAAAATCAATCAGGATCAATTAAAGATATGCTTATCAATAAAGAATATGCATAATCAAGAGAGATAATGCATAATGTTGAGAGATACATAAAATCAAGTAAGATCAAGAAAGATATAGAAAATCTTCTACTATCTTTCAATGATTTCAATATCCCCTCAAACTCAATGTGACTTAGAAAAAGTCAAGTGGAGTTTAGAGAAAGATCCAGAAATGCCTTCGTACATGTGCCTTTGTGAAGACATCACCAATTTGATCAACCAATGAAGTAGAAATGAGGCAAATAGTGCCGTGAAGCATATGATTTTGTATAAAATGATTGTCAATATCAATGTGTTTGTGCGCTCATGGAAACATCATCATGTACTATTTGGATAGCGCTACGGTCGTTGTGATAAAATAATATATAATGATAGACTTCCACATCTTGTACTAATTCTCGCAACCCTAATAGTTATGATGTCGCATCAGCAATAATAAGATATTTTGCTTCCATACTAGATCTAACGACAGCAGTGTGTTTCAATTTGTGCCATGGGATACGTGAGTTGCTTATCGAGGAGCAGTGATTAAGATGGTCATTGAGCCTATTAGCATCAAAATAAATTGTTAATTATAAGAAAGAGTAAGTACAAAGTTAAGAATTGTAGCAAAGTAAACCATATGTGTCGTGGTTATGAATTGGCTAACAATCTAAACAGCATCAGTGATGTTAGGGTGACTAACACTGAAATTTACAAGACTACAAACTAATTGTTGATAGATCGTAGGATATGGAAGAGGAGTCACATCTTTATTATCAAACTCTTGCTTCTTTTTTTAATAGAGGTTCAATTTTATCTTCTTTTGACAATGCATCTAATAACATATATTAGAGGATCAAGTGGTTTAGACCAACTTATATTGATCTACTCTAATATAGATTCCCACCTCTTCAAGATCAAAACATTCCCACAAATCATTGAGTATTATTATTGCCTTCCCTCTTTTGCTTAAACAACTGAACAACATTGTCACTCATTTCCTCACATCCTTTTCTTGTATCGTGCCTAAACTTAGTGCCTCCCAAATGCTGTCTTGCAACTTTCCCGTGTTAAAATTTAATGAAATAGTCATCCACAACACATTGTAATAGTTTGCTTCTTTGAGTAGTCTATTATGCATGTGCTCCATAATAGTCATTTTACCAATACCCTCTATCCCATAAATGCTAATCAAGATACTTAATTAAAACAAGCAAATTGGACAGTCTAGATTAGATATCCTCGCTCCTTTTCTTTGTTGTTGTAATACTAACGCGGAAACAGCGGGATCTTGTGAATTAAGTCATTGCGAAAAAAATACCAAAGAATTAAATGAGGAATAATAGGATACTAGAGATTTACGTGGTTCGATATGAACATCGGTACTTACATTCATGGAGAGCCAGTCACAAATAATACACTATAATTAGAAAATTAACGTTACAATCACTCACATGATTGAGAGTCTCACATACTTAAATTTAAGGTCAAACCCAAAGTGTTTACAAATAAACAACTCAATTTGATGCAAACTCACAGCACAAATCACCAATGTTCAATGACTCTCCACGATCATACGATTGAACCCAAATGTAGACTGTCTGCTCATCCTTTTGTGCAGGTTCTCAAGGAGTCTTCGCTCTACAACTTCTTATTATTTGCCGCTCATCTCTTTCTTTTTCAAGAAAACCTACTATTTGGCCACTCAAAAACAGAATAAAAGAAACCCTTGCTCTTGTCCTCTTGTGATAATGACATTTCTACCTCACAAAATGATATATATATGTAAATTATAGAATATGTCGGCCCATCTTTTGTCTTGTAGTGTCCATTATTTTGCCTCTTGTTAAAGACGTCTTCCATTGTACGAGATTTGATCGCTCCAACCTTACATATTTTAAGATTTTTTTTTTCTTTAACAAGCCAATTGATATAAACTTGAAACATAATTTAACAATTCTCCAATTTGACTCGATGTTTAAAGTCAAGTTATAATATTCATCATTCATACTACTCTCCCAATACCTCGACGGGTGCTCACTCTTCACAAACTCTAATTGTGCTCAAGCAAAGCTTGAGCTTCACCAAAGGAATAGGCTTAGTTATCATGTTTGATGGGTTTTCTATTGTAGTAATATTTTTCACAATAACATTACCCTTTACTAAGACATCTCGGATGAAGTGGTACTTGATATTAATATGTTTCGTTCACTCGTGATAAACTAGATTATATGCTAGATATATTGCACATTGGTTATCACAATGTATATCAACACTTTTTTGTTCTAGCCCAAAGTCTAAGAGCAAACTTTATAATCATATCGCATTTTTCACTATAAAGGTTAATGCCTTGTACTATGCCTTAGTAAAAAAACAAGGCAATGTGATCCTATAAGGACGTTTTCCAGCGCACTGCACCACCTACTGGCATAAACACGAATCCCACTAAAGACCTGCAATCATCTAAGTCACCGGCGTAATTCAAATCCATATAACCAATGGTCTTACTGCCATTGTTGTCCCTCATGTACACTATGCTCATATTTTTGTCCCTTTCAAATATTTGAGGATATACTTTACAACTTCTCAATAAGTTTTACTAGGATGTTTCATATAGCGATCAACTATGCTCACAGCTTATGAAATATCAAACCTAGTACATAGCATATATAATATTACCCACGACACTAAAATAAGGAACATGGGACATATGATTATCCTCCTCCTCAGTCTGCAATGAAAATTTATCTAAAAATTTGAAGTGTTTTGCCAAATTTTGCCGATTGTATGTTAAAACGTGCCATAATATTCTTAACATATTTCTTTTGAAATAGACGTAAAGGTCATGTAGCCCCATCACATAAAATCTCCATACCCAACATTTTCTTTACAACACCTAAATCTTTCATCTTAAACTCAATACTCAACTGTCCCTTTAGCACATCAATATCAAACATATTTTTAACTTCTATCAACATGTCATCAACATATAAGAGTAGATAAATTAAAGAACCATTCTCTAACTTCCTAAAGTAAACACAGCTATTCATTTGACTTTTCGAATAGTCTTGAATAGTTATGAAAACATCAAAACGCTTATACCACAGCCTAGGAGACTATTTCAGCCCATACAAAATTTTTTTAGCAAGCAAACATGATCTTTCTTACCTGAAATAGCAAATCCCTTTAGGTGCCTCACGTAAATCCACTCCTTCAACTCACTGTGAAGAAACGCCGTTTTCACATCTAGCTACTTTAGCTTGAGATCGTGTGCAGCAACTAAGGTGAGTAAAACACGAATAAAAGTATGTCTTATTACAGGAAAGAACATCTCAGTATAGTCAATGTCCTTCCATTGTATATATCTCTTTGTCACAAGTCTTGCCTTATACCTTGCAGCCTCGACATCGAGAATGTCTTCTTTCCATCTAAAGACCCATTTACTTATGACAATCTTTTACTCTTGAGTACTTTAACCAGCTCTTATATCTAATTCCGATGGACTGATTTCATCCCTTCACTCATAGCCCCTAACTATTGCAACGACTCACTACTAGCCATCGCCTCAAAGTAAGACAAAGGCTTATCTGTCTCCACCTCGTCACTTACAGTCAATGCATAAGCAATATCTATATAATCATGACATATTGGTGATTTAATTTGCCTTCTCTATCAGTATGCAGCTATAGTGTGCTGTGATTGTGCTAGTTGTTCACTATCATCGACTTCAAGAACTGCGGTCTCATCTGCAGTCTCAACTTCTGTTACCTTCGAGGTCTCAAAGTCTCTATTTGAAGTTCCACCTCACTAATAACATCATGATCTGTTTGCTCTGTTGGTTGTGTCTTGACTCATCTATTGAAGTGTTGCAGTCTCGTCGAAGATTATGTATTTGTTGATTATAAAACTAGGTGATCTAGGATTAGTACACCACAGCTAATAGCTTTTCACCTCATGTGCATAACCTAGAAATGTGCACTTCTTCGCCTTCGGCTCAAGCTTATTATCACTCACAAGAGCATATGCAGGACATCCGAATACTTATAATCCAAAGTAATCAACGGGTTTCTATGACCATACTTCCTCAAGATTTTTCTACTTAATAGTAAATGATGGAGATCGATTAACTAGATAACATGCCATATTCATTACTTCAGCCCAAAATTCCTTACTAACTCTTTTATGTGAAAGCATGCCTTGAGCTCGTTTAAGCAAAGTTATGATCTTTTACTCTGAATGAACAAAAACCAATTCCATTATAAATCAATACGCTACACCATTTTGTTATGGTGTCCCGAATGTCGTGCCATGTCTCACAATCCCTTTTCTTTTGCAAAATTCAGTAAAATCTTTAACACATAACTTCATGCCATTATCGATTCTTAAGCACTTGATCCGTTCACCGTTTTTCTATCAATGCCTTAAATTTCTTGAACCGATCAAACACATTGTATTTATGTTTCAGAAAGTATACCCATACCCTTCTCGAATAGTCATCGATAAATGTCAGTATATATTGAGCACTTCATTTCGAAGGAACCAGAGATGGGCTAGAGACATTTGAATGAATGTATTCAACTGGCTGCTTGGTTGAATGAATGTATTCAACTGGCTACTTGGTTGAATGAACAAACTATAATAAACTTAATTCAATGATGCTTCCCAAAGATATAGTGCTTACATAAGTCCATCTTCCCTATCTTTTGACCCTTCAACAATCCTCCTTCACTCAGCATCGTCATACCTACCTTACTCATGTACTCTAAATGCATATGTCATAATTGAGTCAAGTTAGAATTTGACTCACCTGATAAAACTATAGCAATTTGAGTCATGTCCTCTGTCAATAGATAATAGAGAGTATTCATTTTCTTTCCATTCATCACTATCATGGCATCTTAAGAGTCATTCAATACTCCACTTTCAGCAGTGTACCTACAGCTAATATCATCAAGTGTCCCTAGAGAAATAAAGTTCTTCTTGATCTCCGATATGTGCCTCACGTATGTTAATTAGCAGAACATCCCATCGTGCATCCAAATACGAATTGTCCAGATCTCCATAGCCTTGCAAGCTATGTTATTCCCTAAAAGAATTGTACTACCATCTGCAGTCTGGTAAGTAGTAAACTAGTTTTTATGAGGTGTCGTATGATAAGAACACCCTGAATCTAGCACACATTTGTCTCTTAATGAACTAGTAGTCACACATAAAATAGCCTTTGCTTCACTAATGCTCTGTTTAGCAACATTCGCCACATTACTTGTGGCATTCTGCCTATTAGTTTTGTCCCTCCATTTCAGACAATCTCTCCTAATGTGTCCCTCCTTGTGACACTCAAATCACTTCACGCATCCCTTGGACTTTCTATGGCATGATTTCGACTTGCTTTTATGCTCTACCACTACTAAGCACTCAATGTTGATCTCTACCTCGAATTGCTAGTCCCTATGCTACCCCCTGCATCGAATTGTCGTTCGAAACTTTCTTTGCCACTTCCTAGAGAATAAAGCGGAATTTACCTCTTTTGAGGTAATTGTGGTACACCCCTATAATAACGAATCAGTAAAGTGCTTTCATGACTTTGATAAATAAGATAATAACAATATGGCCCGCTCTTCATCATTAAATATCTTACCGACGTTCTTCAAATCTATCATGAGTTTATTGAATTCGTCCCCATGGGATCCAATAGTAGTACCTTTAGTATATCTAAACTAAAACATTCTCTTCAACATGAACAAGCGATTATTCAAACCCTAGAGTGCCTGAAGTTTTGCCTATAATGTGCGGCATCCTTCTCTTCGGCTACCTCTATCAACACCTCATTTGGCAAATTTGATAGGATTGTGCTCTTTATTCTCTCCATTAGCTCTACCCTATTAGAGACTCTTATTATAATTAGCAACTCATCTTCACCATCCAATACCTTAACTAAACCTTTGGTTGTCAACAATGCACGCATCTTGATACTCCATAACTCAAAGTTCCTCCCGTTAAACTTCTCAATCTTAGCTTTAGCCTCAGACATAATTGCAATAACATAATTTCTAAATAATAATCAGACAAGCAACAAATCACAATTAAGGAATCCAATCCTAAGCTTTGATACCAATTGTTGTAATATTAACACGAAAATGACAGGATCTTGTGAATTAAGTCAATGCAGAAAAAAAAAATAGAGAATTAAATGAGGAATAATAGGACACTAAAGATTTATGTAATTTAGTCTGAGTATCGATACTGGTGTTCAAGAACTCTCCACGACCGTATGGCTGAACCCATAAGCACACTATACGCTCATCCATTTGCGCGAGTTCTCAAGGAGTCTTCGCTGTACAGCTTCTTTTTCTCTGCGGCTCGTCTCTTTCTTTTTCAAGAAGACCTACTGGTCGGCTACTCAAAAACAGAATAAAAGAAACCCTTGCTCCTGTCCACTTGTGACATTTACCTTTTTACCTATATATATATATATATAAATTGCAGAATATGTGAGCCCATCTTTTCTTTCCCGGCGTCCAATATTTTTTTTTGGTAAAAGGTAATAGGTATATAGACTTTTGCACAAAGAGCTAGCGTCCAATATTTTTGCCTCTCGTTAAATACGCCTTCCACCGTACAAGATTCGATCGGTCCAACCTTGCATATTTTAAGATTTTCTTTTTCTTTAACAAGCCGGTCAATATCTGTAAATGATTGAAACTCGGGACATAATTCAACATTTGCTCATGTATCTTTCGCTTTTTTGCTTCTTTTCATCTTCCCCATTTTGCCCTTGTCATCTGTTCAGTACCCACCCACACAGCTCACTGTGCACGACGCCACGACCCCAGGCAACCAGCCTGGACCACTGGTCACGACGCCCAGCCGAGCCTCTGCAGCTGGCCGCAGTCCGTGCGTCGTGACAACCAAGCAGAAACAGAAGCTGACGAAGAATAGACAAGGGGAGCTGGCGATCTTGAGCAAAGCAATGGCGGCGGGACAGGGTGAGACAGCGGCACTGGCGTGGAGGCGTGGTTTGCAGCATGCGAGAAATGGCGGTGCATCTGGATCCGGTGTGGTGGAGGTGCTAAACTGATTCAGATGTAACAGTACAAGAAAAGAAACACAATATCAAAGGATTGCCTCAGCAAATGTTCCTCCTGTAGTGAGAACAGGCATTAGACGAATCGAACGCTGGGATCTTATGATTAATGTCCAAACGTAGACTGCAGATGGCAAAGCATTCGCTGGTCTCCTAAAAAGAAATATGTCTTCCAACGAACACCGCTCAACTACTTCACCAGCATGCTGCTTAGCACATACAGTTCAGAATAAGAGACATGTTGCATTACTTTTTAATGGCCTTTTGATGGAACTACAACATAAGGTTCTTTAATGGTCTGCCATCCATTTTATCAAGGTTAAAAAGTCATTATCTCATATAATGGTAATTATCATCATCAAGTCACTAGGTTAAGACGGTTGTTGTCATGAGATAATTATTGAAAATATTATCGTTCGGTCTCGTATATATATTTCTTTTAACTGCACCACAAATGGATTCAACAATATCTTTAAAGAAAATTGGAATATACATAGTCAGTGGAAAGAAAACTTTATGCAACGGCCTTCTACATCCTTAATTTGAAGGTTTCAATTGTTTAACCTCTTATGTCCATCTTTGTTCAAATTTACTGAGGTCTTTATTTAATGCTTATTGATTTATTTATTTATTTTATTTTTCGCGGTACAAGTTGGAATCTCAAGGTACCGGCTGCGACGACTTCATCAATTGAAGTCTTCCTTTCATATTTTTCCTTGGAATGACTTCCAAGCAACGTGAAGCAGCTTTCAAATAAAGTCGACCTAAAAAAACGTTCAAGACTTTTAAGACATTTAGGACGTTTAAAACGACGTTTAGGACGTTTAAAACTTGTGTCTCATATATATATATAGGGCAAATACTTCCTCAGTTCCTCGTTCACATCTCTCTTCTTCTCGAAAATGTCATCTTAAGGTCTTTGTTAGCAAGGACCGGAAGGACTGGATGATGCTCGAGCCAACTCCGAACGTGTTAAACTGAGCTCTAAATGTGCCCAGGTTTGTGGATCCCGTTTCTGATCATATCCTTTTTCTTTTTATCGTAGCTTCATCTACTACCGTCAAAGATTTCACATACTTTCACAATCACACAAGATTTTACAGACTTGGGATGAACGATTTACGGTGAAATAATTGTTTGCTCAACTTGAAAGATATCATCTTAGGGCACATGAAAATCTTTGCTGCATAAAGAAAGATTAAAGTTGAAGTACGTGAAATATATCTCATGCTTCGCATGGATAATATTCGAGCATAAAAATTAAAAGACTGTTGGGTTATAAATCAGGTGGTGGAGTGGCGATGGAGAAATTGAACGATATTTGTCAAGGGAGGGAGGCGGAGGGAGTGAAAAGTTAGGGTTGTGGTGGTGGCGCAGAGCTGCTGTCAGTGGCTGGTGGTCGACTCGTGTAGAGGGAAAAAACAGCTCTTCAGCCGGAGCACAGATAGAGTAGAGTTCGTGGGGAGTGGGGAAAGGAAGGACGAAGGAACCGGGGGAGAGAGAGAGAGAGTCGTGAGGGGGTTGGCCAGAGGAATAAATCCTCGGATGGTGCAGGGAAAGGGTTGTACCCGATTGACTATGCTTAGCCCTCTAGGGGTAGGGGAGACACCACGAGATGGGCAATATTTTACTCCCACGAATCTTTGGAACGATGAGTTACAAATATGATTATTATCCATATTGTCAATTAATGAGTTTACATGCGTGTTATGTCAATCACTCGTATCTTATCAATCAAAGGCGCGATTGCCCTTTGGTGTCTGGGCCCCCAACCCTTTCTTTGATCTGAAGGATGTCTCCCAAGTACCGGGTCTCCCGGGCATCTCACCTTTGGTACCAACCTAATTTTTCAGAAAAAAAAAAAAAAAGTTATCAAAAAGTCGTAAACATATTATACGATAGTTAATTTAGTCTTAAATCTTTTGATAATTTATCAGTTTAGTTATAAATCTTTTGATAATTTATCAATTTAATCCCAAACTTATTAACAATTTATCAATGAAATTATTTCGACTAACTATTCAAATAATAGGTTTAAGACTAAATTGACAAATCTTCAGAAGGTTTAGGACTAAATTTATGCAATTGAAAGGTTTAGGATTAAGTAGGCAAATCACTAAAT
Source organism: Eucalyptus pumila (assembly GCA_016097595.1). Lineage (NCBI taxonomy): Eukaryota > Viridiplantae > Streptophyta > Magnoliopsida > Myrtales > Myrtaceae > Eucalyptus > Eucalyptus pumila. Next base: position 8,190,096 of record CM027852.1, read on the forward strand.
TATTTATGACTAAATTGATATAATTGAAAGATTTATAGCCAAATTGACTGGCTTACAATAGATTTATGACTTTTTGCATAATTATCTCTAAATTCTCTAATTCTCAACTCAAGTTAGTAACCTTCAATTTTGCCCTAAACTCAAGATATGAAGATAACGATACAAATCTGTTAAAAAGAACCAAATGGGTTCACTACTAAAAAACTTGGAACTCCACCTGACTTAATTTCAGTTCTCGATTTTGAGTGTAGAACTTGCTGATTCTACCCGAGAACTAAACAGCCCAAGTCAGTTCCCAAATAGAACGGTCAGGAAATGTTTTCGAAACAAATTGCTTCATTACGTTTGACAACTAAAAATTTAACAAACACAAATGGCCCACGGGCCACAGTCGACAGCCCACTCACTAACACTTTCTCAGCATCTCGCCTCACTCTCACAATGTGTTTGGTTGTGAAAATGGCTATTATATTACAGGTGTCAAGTTCACAACTTATTACATATATAGCTATTGTAACAGTCATGCTATTAATAATACAATATCATTTGATACAATCACATACTATATGATTAAGTCCTTAATAAAATAATCATAAATACATTTTTACGTACATAAAATTTGGATTAAACCTTAGAACTTTTGGACATCACTCCCTCTCATTTTGTCTCTCTCGGTGTCTCTTTCCAATCGATGTCAGATCGCCACAAAGTATCATGCGATTTCATCGCCATGCGCCCGATGAAGTCCAAACTCCTACAATGAACATGTCAGGCACACAAAGTGTTATGTTCATCATACTAATGAAAGTAGATTTACTCGAAAACTATGCGGAATTTGGAATTGCAGTCTTGAATGGACTCTAAAATAAAAATATGTGTATCATGGACGACAAAAGTTCATAAACTATTCACAGGGATTTAATATACGTATCACCCAGTCGCAGAAACACTAGAACTTTAATTGGATTCATCTTAATCTTTCTTCTTCATATCCTAGTCTCGCTGTTAATATCAATTGTTCACGTCTCAGCAATAGCTGTTTAGCATGTTTTCCGAAACCATTGTCTAACTTTCTTCTTGAATTTTGTTCATGTACTAAATGATTTTACACACAGATAATCTAAATGAATGGGGTCATTAATTACATGAAATATGATATTAGCAGTGCTTAAATTTCCTATTATTAGTATTTCCAATCCAAAAACTTAAAATATTAGGTGGAAGACTGTTATCAAGCGATACAAGACAATTTTAACACCATCTCTCACATGCAAATAGGACTAGACGTGGCATGTAAAATTTGGCTAACAGGAAGTGAACACATGTACACAAAATGGAAAGCAGTGGCAATTTAGACGAAAAAGAGACGGATGTAATATTTTGTACATTGCCAAATGAATAGTAGAAGACCCTTTAGACTTATATAAATTACAATCAGCTTAATCCTAGTAATCTAATGTAATATGACGCCTATCGTTATTAAGCTCATATTCACGTACTCCAACTAGCCAGAGATCTTCATTTTTTCTTTCTTCTGTAAACGTAAGGCCTAAGGGGCTATCTGAGGTTGATTTCGACTTCACATGTCTCAATCCCGTGTATCTACGGGTGCTCCATAGCAAAGAAAACAAGTGCTTTGTTTCTTTGAGGATGGATGAATTGTGGAGGGGAGTATGACCATCTCCGCTCGCCTTTGCTTTTGACTGAAACAAATGAAGATCGATAGGCAGAGAAATGAGAGGACCTTGAAAGAGTTCACTTTAGCTAGAGTTGGCAAAATAGGTCATGAACCCATATTATGATCCATTTTTAGTTAATTGGGTCATATATGAGTTAAGTGAAAGTTAAATATGGGTCAAAATGAGTCAAGTAAAAGTTAAATATGGGTCAAAAATGGGTTTGAGAAAGTAAAATACAAAAAAAAATGGGTCGAAATGGGTTATTAGGAAAGGAAACCCACTTATGGCCTTTTTTAACTTCATAAAAATATTTTTTAATAAAAAATCGAAAGTATAATTATTTTTCATATTTCAATTTTTTTTCTTTCTTTTTCTTTCTTCCTTAGCCAGCAGCCGGCGAGGCTTTCCTTAGTTATTCAATGGTATGTTCACTTCAAATAAGAGAAGCATGTGCATAGTCTAATTTTTTTTATAAATATTTCAATTTATAGTTTTTTTTTTTTAATTTTTAAATTTTATTTTATTAACTATTTTTAATTTAATTTGAAGTTTTAATCCAATTAGCATATAGTTTTGAGTTTTTAATCCAATTAGCATATAGTATAAGTGGATTTTCTTAGAATATTAATAGGTTTTAACAATACGGGTTTAGTTGGGTATGAGTCACTAGATTTACGTTACAAGAATATGGGTCAAAACGAGTTAAATTGGTCAAATATAGGTCGATCAATTTTCGACCTGACCCATGCCCGACTCGATCTCCCATTTGCCATTGCCTTTGGCAAAGAAAGGAGGAGCTCTTGGTGTCACGCTCCTAAATTGGAGGGTTGGGCTTTGTCAAAGTTTGTGGGCTGCAAACTTTGCGGTCATCGTCTGAATCACTTGACTTTTGCTGCATATTTGTTTCGGGAAGCCGTGATAAATGGGGGCCTTAATTCAAGCTGGAGAGACCTTCTAGATAAAAAGAGAGAAATGGCGACCTGTCTTTGGATGAGCTAGTTTTCTTTGAGCGTTTGGAGGGGGGCATGACCATCTCCGCCCGCCTTGGTAGACTTGACTAACGGACGAAGATCGATGGGGCAGAGAAATTGGAAGACTTGTTATCGCCCGCCTTGGTAGACTTGACTAACAGACGAAGATCGACGTGTGATGTATTTAAACCATAGTTAGAACACGCAGTCAGATAAAGAGCAGAAAAAATTGCAATCTTGGATCATCAAGGGATATCACGAAATTAGGAACGCGGTCTCAATCCCCTGCACGGTGCTGAGATGGGATACACTCACCTCGTCTCGGAGGACCACTATATTGAACTGAATCTGAGCTTCAAAATCGCATTGTCGAATGGACAGGTGACGCCGTGTGATGGGAGATGAGAGTAAGGATCAGGCGCCGGGCAGTCCTCTCCGGAGGGGAACCCGAGCCCTGGGTTGCACCCAACAATCGATCCCGAGTCGTCGGAGATCATTAGGTTCTTGGGGCACGTATGCAGGGGGATCACGCAGGTGAAGGTGGGACAGCCGGAGCATTGGAATTTTCCGTCGAATCCTACGTTGTAGCCCATCGCCGTGGTTGGTTTCAGGGTCCCGTTGTCATAAGCAAGCATGGTTGCGATTGGCCGGTCCTCCAAGGTACACCCTCCCTGTCCACAGTCCCCGGTGATACAGTTCATGAGACGGCCGGAACTGTCCAACGAACAATCGGTGGCGCCAAAGAGACGCCAAGGGCGGTCCTGCCTGATGTTCATCCAGGTGGTGCTGTTCGGGGCTAGTGGAGGGTAATCCTGGTTTGGGGGACCGGAACTGGGATTACGATAAACCAACCTCAAGTGAAGCACCTTGCCGGTGTTGTTATCGACTAGGACTTGCAGAGGATCAACCAAAGCGATGGACATTGCCACACCTGCGGATGACGCGATTTAGAAAAGGAAAAGAAAATATAGGTTTCCCAAAGAATAAGTCCACATCGAAAAGCAAACCAACTTACAGCTGCAGATGAGCAGCAACGGAATTGTTGTCGCCCGCGACATGGTCTCTATTGAAGTTTTCCTTGAAGTGTTCTCAGAGGGCACAGGGAGACGGAGGGAGGGGCGAGGCGGGGCGGGTACACACGACTCTGCGAAAGAGAGAGAGAGAGAGAGAGAGAGAGAGAGAGAGGGAGAGGGAGATTGACAGAGAGAGGCTGCGAAAACAGAGAGAATGAGAAAAGAGAGAAGGTTGGAGGAGGAAAGGAGGGAGGGAGGAGGAGGAGGAGGAGGAGCAGGAGGAGCAGGAGGAGCAGGGGACCCAGGAGCTGGTGGTGTTTTACTGGATACAGCCTAGCAGTTTTGGGGGGAATTCGTCCCGAAGAAGGGAAGAGGTCAAGTAAGAAACGCTATCCATTTAGCATTTTTTCTAAACTGGACATGGGCGACCTACAAGTGGAGGCTAGATCTTTCCCGGCTCACATCTCTTCCGTCTGACGTCCGATTCGTGTGATTATTGCGCTGTTGGAACGAGCGCGCAGAAAGCTTTCCAATGAGCCCAATATTGCCAGGTAAAATCCCGAAATCACGGAGCAGGTATTCTTATCCAAAGGCTCGGGTCCATGAATCAAGCGCCGTTTCGAAGACTCATCATTTTAAAAATGCCGGATAAGAAATCCAACATAATAATGGAATAAATCCGAGATTGGATAAAAAATTTTAAAAGTTAACTTAATATTTCATGTTATCTTGCAATGGTGGAAGGAAGGATTGATGTATCTGGATATTGCTTTGCCAGCCATTGCATGAGGACCACTATCAAAATAGCCGATCATCGTCACTTCTGACCGCCACACGGTCGCAGTCACCTCCGACCACGCCAGCCGATGATCGTGTTCCGATGAATGAGGGTGAAAAGGAGTCTAAAGACAATCGTTGCGTAAGGTTTGCATAAATCATCCTTTCCACCACATGCTTGTCGCATACATCCTCCATGTCAAAACTGATAGTTCACGCATTACTCACGAGTCGACTTTTCTCCTACTAATCGGCAAAAAAAGGGCTAGCACACATCGACTTCTCGGGAAACACGCTCTCGAGCATCGAGTTCCACTTGCTGTGTATCAGGAATGTCACAACAGCATCGTGGTGGAGAGCCTCCTCTCGCCGGCCCCCTCTCGATACACCCCTTTTTCACTGTCGCCTCTCATAGCTCGTTCGGGATGGTGCTACCGCTTTCTTCAGCGATGGACTCCAGCAACAACTCACAGGAAGTGCCACCCGCTGTTCACGAGGCCGTACTAGAACTCGTGAGGTTGTGTCTTTTGAAAGTCGCCATGCTCCCAATAGGTGTGAGCATTGGAACCAAATCGAACAGACCATTTCTAGGTGGATCTTGCAGGAACCAATAATAATCGGTCCAGTTCCTAGTTTCAAGTGTGGACCAAACCATCCGGATCGGACTGATGTTTTTTATTTTATAATTCTTATTATTATATAACATTTCTTAATACATGATTGGGTATTGTATGAGTAATTTGGCACCCTTTTAAGTCAAAACCCTAATTGCTTATTTTCATCTCGCCGATCAAGCCTTACATTCACTCCCTCTCAGTCTTGCCCATACTCAGTCTCACGCCTCCCTCCTCAATCCAGTCTCACGCCTCCCTCCTCAATCCTTCTCGCTCGATGCCATTTCGAGTCTTATGTCTCGCCTCACTCCCTTGCTCGCGGACTCTCTCGCCAGTCGCCTCCCTCGCTTACTCGCGGGCTCTCTCGCCAGCAGCTCAATCGTCGCTCTCTCAGTCTCATACGTCCCTCCTCACTGGCTTGTTTTCTTCTGTTTTGGGATGTCATACAGGTTTTTTACCCTTAACCTATTTAGGCGTTCCTTGGGTGCTAAATTCAAGGACAAATAGAAAGCACTCTCTCCAATTTTCCTATCTATTTCATGTCTTTCTTTCCAATCCCCTGTTCGGTTGCCAAAAGGCAGGAGAAGAAAACAAAAGCAGCGTTACGAATAGAGAAGGGAAACACTTATCTTGCAGGCACTCACGAAAAGCCAAGGCCACGGACTGGGAACTATTAAGGCTAACAATACAATCTAGAACTGGGGTTGAATAGGTTGTACAAAGATATTGTAAAACCTTCACGGAATACCAAAAATCATCACACAAGATAGTGTTAGAACCAAGACAGCATGTGTGATGCTGGTACACAAAACATAGTGAAGTAAATAGATCACACAACGATATGTGGTGATTTGGCTTTATACCTAAGCTTGTGTCCACTCTCCTACTCACAGCCTTAACAGCGGCTAGATTCCACTAGTAATCATCAATCCAAGTTACAACTGACTAGTGTTGTTTTTTTTTTTTTTTTTTTTTTTCACTCAACAAATCACACTATCAAAATATAACCACTGCATTTACACTTGTACACTTGTACACTTGTACACTTGACTATTAGCTATTACAATGCTAAATCAATACCAAGAGAAATACAAGACATAATCAGAGACAATTTCTAGCTCAAGTTGTAGTAGCAGTATTCCGTGTGTCCAACCCTCTTCAGCTTTGCTACACCCTACATCCTGAAGTATACAATCTATCCCTTGGACACCTTTAGGGACACCCAGCTAGCCGTTTGAGAATCGTGGGAGACCTCAAGACAGAATCGGGATTGCTCCTACAATTGCTTCCTCTGACTATTGCAGGTTTCCTAAAATGGAGTCTGCTGCCATTATTCTAAAGTAGAAAACTGTCAATTGTTTTTCTAATTTCTTTCCAAGTTTTCTAGCTGTGCAGTCCAGTCCTATAATGGCTATTTTCAATACCATCAAAGGTCGTCTTCCAACGTATACCTCACCATCATCAAAGGCAATATATCACCATCGTGAACTGATGCACACTATCACCAGTGTAGATTGTGAATGATCTACTTGACGATCTTCATTGACGATATCGTCCAAATGGCATGTGACAGCAAGACCAATGATCTTTTTCCTTTTATTAGTAGTACCCAAAGACTTTCGAGAACACTAGCTCAACTGGCCCTTCAAAGCTACCGTGAGATGCCACTCACAATGATACTTGTTCTCTTAATTGTCAAATCCTAGTTTCTCGTCTTTGCTGATACAAGGAATCATTGACAATAGTTAATTGACTTCACCATCTACACTCATCATAGTAAACATTGGTACTAAAGATAGTTTTGGAATCATCAAAATTCCTTAGGAATGTTTTCCCAACAATCTCCCCATTTTTTATGATAACAAAACTACCTTGGAGATGTGAGAGATTTAAATAGAGATTGAGATATTTGCAATGAAAATAAAGAGTATCTGCTTAACAGTAGATTTGAAATATCTGCACATCATTCAATAGTCTCTTGAGTTCTTCAATGACCATAATGAGACTGAAGTGATGAAATTCTATTGGATTGAGACAAGCATTGAGAGATAATATATGTTTAATTGATTTTAACTCAATATAAGCGAACATAGCAGGGCTGCTGTAAATCCTTACGATGAGGCGTGAATAAGGTGACTATCAGCACAACACATACTCATATCGTTCACTCAACATTTAGCTATCATCTCAGTTTCTCTCAACGTGTCATCCAATGAAAGCATACATGATCATTACTTATAATTATCGCATCTCACATCGTAACTACTCAACTACTCTCCTCCTTTTCGTCATAATAAAAAAGATCAGCAGATAAGCACATGATAAACATAGATATCCATTCATTAAACCAGTAGAGATTATCATAAAACATCCTAAAAAAAAAATGCACTAGGGATGTCGAGTCCTAAAAGTTCTAGGATCAACGCGATCTCTTCTTGGTGGAGGGAGGAGTTCGAGTGGTAGTAGCAAAGGGTTCCGGGAATGGGTGAACTGGATTGTAGCATTGAAGATTGAAAATTGATTGCTCAAGATGCACGAGAGTGCTCCACCGGGGCATGTCCCTAGTGCTCCCAACTGGAATTCGTCTGCCGGTGATGGGGGGACACTATCACTGATTCGCGAGCTTCCATCCTTCAGGACATAAGGAAAGCTCTGGATGATGAGAAGCTAAAAGTGACAACGGGCCTGGAGGCGTAAGGAAGACTATGCTGTTGGAGGAAGTCAAGAAGAAACTCAGGAAAGACGGGAAACCGTTCCACGTGAATGTCAAAGTGAAAGTATCGCAGACTGTGAACTCGAAGAAAATCCGAGATGATGTCGCTTACACCTTTAATCTAAAACTAAGATGAGCCAAGCGAAGTAGGAAGAAGAGATCTTTGGTGTCAGAGATTACAGAGGGATTTAAGTGAGAAGATTCTCACAATATTGGATAATCTGTGAAATAAACTTGATTTAAAGGCAGTCGAAATTCCTTCGCTGGACAATGGTAAGGGATGCAAGTTGCTGCTAACATCAAGATATAAACATCTACCGGAGCAAAATATGCATGCCAATCAAACATTTCTTCGTGAAGGTTTAAACAACAACAAAGCTTTCAGTTTATTTAAAAGGACGATTGGCGACAAGCTCAAAGATGAGGAATTGAAACAAATAGCTGCTTAAGTGGTCAAGAAGCTCGTAGGTTTACCTCTCTTGATTATCTCAGTAGCAAGCACTTTGAAATATAGCCATGTCCATAGGAAAAACGAGTTGAGAAAAATAGATGTGTCAAATATAGATGAAAGAAAGTGAAAGGAAGCAAGAAGTGGACGAAGCTTAGGGAGAAATGTTTTGTATTTCTTCGCTTGTATTCAATGTACAACATTTAGTAATTATATTACAAGATGTACATGTAGAAAAGGCAATGAAATATTCTACAAATCAATTTAATATTTCTATCTAATCCCTAATTGATTCTATAATCAAATCAAATCAAACAAATTCCTGGCATATCTTCCAACACTCTCCCTCAAGCTGGTGGCTTGTAGATATCCAAGACGCCTAGCTTGCTTAGTAGATATGCGTGTTGTCTTTGACATAGAGGTTTGGTGAAGACATCTGCAGGTTGTTAAGCGGTTCCAATCTCTCTTGTCTCAATTATCCCTTCTTGAATCTTCTCCCAAGTGAAGTGACAGTCCACTTCTATATGCTTGGTTCTTTCATGCATTACGGGATTTGCTGCAAGCTTGAGAGCTAACTCGTTGTCACAAAATAGCTTTGTTGGCCCTTCAATTGTACTCCGAGGTCCCCAAGCAAACCTCGTATCCACACACTCTCACATGTGTTTTTTACCATGGCCCGATATTATGCTTCGGCTGAAGATAAAGAAACTGTTGCTTGCTTCTTGGTTTTCCATGAAATAAGAGAATTTCCCAGTTTGATGCAAAACCTAGTGATGGATCTTCGACTCATAGGGCAAGTTGCATAATCTGCATCGCAATATGCCGTCATTTCCATGTTGCATCTTCTAGATAGAAGTATTCCAAGTCCTGGACACTTCTTCAAATACTTCGCAACTTTTAGAGCGGCATTCATGTGAGATTCCTTCGGGTTGTGCATAAATTGATTGAGATTTTGCACTGCATATGATATATCGGGTCTGGTCATAGTCAGGTATATAAGTTTTCCAATGAGCTTTTGATAACTCGTCGGATTTTTTAGTATAGGATCATCATTCTAGGATATTCCCCCGATATGATCCGCTGCAGTCAATCTGGTATTCTGCTCGATTACCTTATTTGTGACCACCTGCTAATTGCCGACTAATGTTCATAATTGTACATCACACACAAATCACAATTGGAGCAAAGACTTGACAGTGTTTTTGCATGTTTTTCCAAGATGTTACTGCGTCACTTTCAAAGTATACAAAACTGTACAAGGAGGGAATATGGAATTCATACTTCAAGTGGAGAGTTATGGCAGCCTAGGCTTTTTTTGCAGTCTACCAGTCTCGTCTTTTATCACTTTGTGACAGCTTCTAGTTCTATTGGTCTAAATTCAACGAGAAAAACGTTCGGCCACTGGGACGTCAGCACAATGGTATTTGCCTGTGTTGTTGTAACTATCAACTTACGCCTTCTTTTGATGTGTAATACAATTATAATATGGCATCATATAGCTGTCAGTAGGGGTGTCAATGGGTCCTGAATGGAAGGAAATTTTGTTAATACGATTACAGATATGTTTCTTAATACTGTAAAATGACATTTTTAGACTGTTCGAGTTTCTCCATTATTGTCAGAATCACAAGCATACGATCTTTAGGATTCTCCCTTCCAAAATTCGTACCCATCCCTAAACGGAAGGAAAGGGAGGGATGTGATGATAACAGACTTCTGGACTCCTTCCAGACGCCAAGAGTATCGCACGTTTCAGAGCAGTAGGAAAGCAGCTTACATTAATTCTGTTCGTGCATTTATGGGCTAGTTCTAGCCCAAACGCAAAGTCCTAAATGCTTTTCTGGAAACGTATTTTTATATCTTCCTGTTCATTGTTTCTTGACAAAGCTTGCTTCACAAAGGAGGCTCACCTTTTATTCCCAGCCACGCTGCTCATTTCTCGCATTGCGACTGCTTATATGGCAGCAATAAGGAGTTCCTTTGCCTGTTCATTAATTCTCTGGTCGCTTTTTCTCTGGTTGAGTGGGAGATCTGTTAACTGTTAGGTTATTTTAGGAGCTACTCTGGGAGTCATCGCTAGCTGCATCACGAAGTTGTTTGAGGATGACAAACTGACCGTGCCTCTGTCGAAAAAGTCGGGTGGTTTATTAGGAATTGCTAAAAGTGTGATCGTTGAAAGCACCTCATAAGTTGAAGAAGGAACATTTTCTCAGATTTTCATAACTGATTCCAACCGTGTCCTATGACCCTTCCAACACAGAAGTAATTATGGACTCGGCTTGGTCCTTGCATAAGTACCAGCAGCTCTGTACTCGATCATTCCGTCTTATGCAGGGGAAAGGCAGAGGATATCTGTTGGAGCAGTATCCTATTCTATTCTGTAAGCAAAAGCCATTGCAAGAATCGCATATAATCACCTTAACGATGGACCAAATATCTCACAAGGAGCTGATGAACTTGGCCAAGTTTCTGAGACACTTTGACTGCTGGGACTCGTCCAACCGTTCTTCATTACCATCGTCATCATCATCATTCTCGAAAACCAGCCGTATCCCGCGCTTTTTCAGCGAGAGCCCAGGAAAGTATGGTGGGTCTCGCAGGACTATATCTATTCCTGTCTCCTTTGAACAGCGGCTCTGTACTTGCTTTTTCAGCAAGGCTTCTCAGGCTTGAATTCTGGATATCTAATCTGGTAAAGCTGGTCTTCGCTTGTGTCATTTAATGTCTGACGTGTATAGGATCTTAAAGCCTGAGAAGCCTTCCTTTAATGTCCTCGATTGCTGGTAGCGGAATGTTTGCCCTGTTTGCACTGTCCATAGAGACAACAACAGCGAAAATCATTCCCTCTAACCTCGCGGTTCTTCTTTGGAGCAGCAGAATGAGGAACTTCCCGACAAAACCATCCAGGAATCTCACTCCCAGGGACACTCGAGTTGTGCAAATGCTTATAGCAACCTGAAATTTCTTATGAAAAAATACATTTAAGGTCAAAACTTTCTGCATTCATGATTGAAGATACTGAACAAAGGTGGAGAAACTGAACTGATGATCTTCATCCATCTTTTTGCTACAGTTCAAGTAGTTTTCCCAAAATGGGAGTTATGAGTGATCTTTTTCACCTTTTCAATTCTTCTCTCCCAACAGTAAAAACCTCAGAGATTTCAATGCCCGGAGACCAGTGATGTCAACTAGATTGCTGCAATCAGTAAAGTTCAGCTCCTTCAAATTAGTAGAATTCAGATGAAAGGCGTAAATTTGAAATTGATTAACCTCAACACGGGATAGTTCTTGGGGATGATGACCACGACGGCACCGAGTTGTCGATCGCCTCCAGAAGGCCCGGCGCTATCTCCTCGCCTCACTCAAGTCCTTCTTCGTCGAGCTGGAGCCACGGCACGCTGCTGAGCATGTGCTCGCTGTAGAGGTGATCCACGATGCCGTGGCGAGGGGTGTCGGCGCCGTGGGAGCTGAGGAAGACATCGCAGAGGAAGCGAGATGAGAACATAGCGTTGTCCTCTCCGGGATCATCTGTCAGCATCGTCGTCTTCGGCTTCTTGGTCGGCCTCGCTTAGGAGTCGCCGGTCTTATGACAGAGGTGTTCCATGCGGAGATTGAGGCGCCACTTAACGATGAGTAATGAGCAACGAGCACCTTGCCGACGGATTCATGTTTCCTTTGAAAATAGCGATTTCCACAGCATGGGAAATGTGCTGTCTTAATTTTTAATTGACAAATCATAACATTCTCATTAGTTAAAGGAAAAATTATCCAAAAAATTTAAAATCTAGTATACGGCGATCAATTCAATTTTAAATCTACGTATTAATTGAGTACTAAGCGGTCAATGGTCATAAATATTTCATTTGAATCAATTTAATCCTAAAATTTTAAAAAATTATAAACGTAGTCATTTCATATAATTTTGACTGGAAATTTTTGATGTGGCATTCTAGTCAATACTGGCCTTTCTAGTCAATACTAGCCATCCTACATGAAAGGCCAGTACTAATGGGGAAAATTGTGTTTAATTTAAAAAAGAAAAAAATTATTGTTTTAATTTTTCTTTTCTTTTCTTTTCTTTCTTTTTATTTTATTGTTCTCTTCATTAGGTAGGCACGTCCACTGTTCACTGGCCAAGGCCCAGCAGCCCCGCCACCCTGTAAAGGAAAAAAAAAAGATAGTAAATAAAATTAAAAATTTTAAGAAATAAAGAAGAAAATTTCAAGTATTCATGATGGATAGTTTATGCCATGACATAGCAACATGTCTCCTCGATACGTAACCAAAATTTATCACCACAAGGATGTTCACATCTACTCCAGTTAAATGTAGGATCATGAGTTTGTCAATTTAGCTTTGATTTGGTTTCAATTTCAATCCTTTAGACTAAAATTGATTAGACCTTGAGGCTTGCACGTGCTGGCGTTGGAGAACGTCAGCACCTCCCTGCACCGACGGCTAGGGCACGCCGACGTCATCTTCTCCCTCGGGTCGCAGTCCCCGAACCTGTCTTGCCTCTGTAACATAACCTCTTTGGTCTCGATCTGCACATGATTTGCTCATTTGCATGTGAAAAATGTGTGATTTAGGATCGAAAAATTATTGAAAGAATCTTTCTTTTTGCATAAATTTATAAGGAATTGGCCACCAAAATCACAACCTCGATCGCTTCATGATCCGACGTAAGCAATCGAAGTCGTGATGAATTACCTCAGGACAACTGTCGCGGGTGGAAGAAGGAGATCAAAGAGATTGCAATCTGGGAAAGCCTACGTTCCTCCTCCCAACTCTCTCTCTCTCTCTCTCTCTCTCTCTCTGACGATTGAGGCTGTGAGTTTGAGGGACATTATTATGATTTCGAGTTAGACGAAGCTTGAATGTGAGTTGGAATCGGTAATAACGAGGATTTTTTTTTTTTTTTTTTTTTTGTAAAAGGTAAGTATTATATTGACTTTTGAATCAAGAGGCTATACAACAGTACAGCTAAGGACTCCGGAACCAAAAAGCTTACACTATTCTTTGAGTGGGTTGAGTATTTGAATAATCATGATTCTCATCAAGGTAAACTTCGCATGCTCTGTTTCTATTGGCATGAAATCATGTTGAGTCCGAGACTGTCCTGATGAACTCAAGCATGTTTCAATGATTCGGTGATTGTTTGGATACAAACATTTTCTGCATCAGTGCATTTAGGTGCCCTTTACTGAAACGCCTACCACATGTTTGATTGAATTCTTGAACGGTACTAGCATGCGTATTTTGCAAGCATTCTTGCATTTTGATGATTATTTGGCAATGACGTGCTTAAACTGAGAGTTCTCCGGTGTATATGACAAATAATTTTCGTTGATGGTTGAACTCTTCCGGTTGTGCTCAATGCTCCCATGACTGAGAATTTGAACATGCAATGTTGGCTTAATTTACTCAGAATGATGTTATCTATATCAATCTACGATCTTTGTATATGGCTGTTCTAACATTGAGACAATTACCATCCTTGAATTGGAAATGGTGGAATCCTTCTTTGAAATTTGCATCGTGTACTGTGTACTTCAGTGAATTCCTGCCCGGACTTCATGCTTAGCTTGATCTTGCGAGTAATTGGTTTCGTATGCTTGGATGATTACGCCTTGCATATCTTGATCCATTCATTGATAACTCAATACCTTCTCACTGTCAAAGATATTTGGTTCATTTTTTATGGCAAATGCATAGGCCTTTACCTGTTTGATTTTTTTTGTTGACTGAAGATTCTGAAATTCATTCCTTGATGTCACTTGCGTGTATCTTTTCTGTAAACGGCATGCGAGTCCTTGTCATGACTGATATATGATGACAGAGTGCATAATGAACTGTTTATGCCATGACCGAATGCTTTGCTTGATTCATTGTCCACGTTGCTGATTTGGATACAAGTTTAGTGGTTGCTGAATGAGTCTCAACCATGAGAATTGACTTCAGATTGTGGCTCAATGCTGTTTTCCTGTGTTTATGCTGCTATGCATTTCGGTTTTTGCAGCATGATGTTCTTTGAAAATGTCTCTGCTGGAGCCGCCCATGGGTAATTAGAATGTGGTCTTTAGTATTTGGTCTCAAGAGTTCCTGCTGTGTAAAATCAGAGTTGTTTCCAAGTTATTCGAGTCACATTAGCAATATATGTTGGATTCATGTTATGTGCATTTTTTAATGTTTTACTAGTGATTTGCTTGAATACATAGAGGTCACGTGCTATTGTCCGAACCATTGACTACCCATTGACTACAAGTATCAGACTCCTTCTTGGTTAAATATTGTGTCCCGGGTTAGTTTCTGTAAGTGGACATGATCACGGGCCGGGTTCTTTAGTTTACTAGATCATTTCGTGCTTATACGTCATACGTTTCTCCTTGGAATCTCATTTATCGATCATCATGCAGGGGATATTTATTTAATAGCTTTGAAATAGAATGAATCTTGGATTTAGCTCATAGGGATTCTTGTCCCGGAGCTAAATAATGAAGCCATGTATATTCATTACTTGACATTGTATCGCGTTTATTCTCTTGCACTTTACCTTTATTGCATTGATTATGATTGGTTACTTAGGGTCTGTTTGGCAACTTGCCAAACAATAAAAATTTCTATTCTTTTGTTCCCGAAAGTAGATTTGAAACAAAAATCTATTTGGTAAATTTTTTGTTTCTAGAAACAATTTTGTTCTTGAAAATAGATTTGCAGTAGAAGCGAAAGTAAAAAAAAAAAAAAGTTGATTCTTTGTTCTTGAGAACAATTATAGAATCAAACCAACCTATTTTTTCTATTTTCTCTTCTTTCTTCTTTTTGTTCTTCTTCAACCGTTGTCGTTGTTGCTACCTTTCGCCGCCGCTACCGTCGTCCGCCGCCCATAGCCGCCGATCACTAGCGACCTACTCGGCAAGGTTTGGCGAGCTCATCGGTGGCCAAGTGGGCCTTGCCTGAGCCTCCCTTGGCCACCAGCGAGGCTTGCTTGATTGGGTGAGGCTCGCCCAGCTTGGACGAGGCTCGGTCAAGCTCGCCCCGCCAACGGCTGGGCGAGGCCACTCACCCAACCATGGCTCAGCTGAGCCTCGCCCAACTGCCGGTGAGGCTCAACCAACAAGGCATGGCCTCATCGAGGGCCAGCAACGCTTTGGTGAGGTCACCGGTCATCACAAGGCCGACGACCGGCAACCTTGAAGAAGAAAAAGAGGAGAAAGAAAGGAAAAAAAAAAGGAAAAAAGTAATAAAATAATTTAAAAATTAAAAGAAAATGATTTGAAGTAGAAATTTTGCCGACGGTGCCAAACGTAATTCTATTCCGGAATTGAAATTTTAGACAGTTACCAAACAACTTAAAATGCTTAGAAATTATTTTCGGAAACAGAATAAAAAATAATCATTTCTGATCAGAAATTATTTTTGAGAATAGAAGCGTTACCAAGCATGCCCTTATTGATTATGTACCCATGCACATATATCGTATAGTGGTGTACGATAATACAATAGGCAAAGATCACATAAATAATATATTCGAAAGATTGAGAATTAGTACTAAAAGGGTGGTCATTAGATAATTAGCATAATTAAGCCCTCGATCTTAGATCAATGGTTTGCAGGAGTGAAGTGTCCTATTGTGCTTCACTCGGTTCTTAACTGACCCTAAATAGAGTAATGGCGACTCCAATTAAATAAAATTTCTTTGACTAATTAATTGAAACTCAAACGTCTCGATAGTTAGGGTTTAAGAGAGTTAATGCTAAGCAAGAGTGAGCACCTCGAACAAAGGCATCGCTCATTTCAATTCGACAAATCGTGATACTCGCCCCCTCTGAGAATCCTTAAAGAGGGTCGCGACAATTTATGAGAGGGAGCTTTTGAAAATTAGTGATGGCAATACGTATTATGGTGACTGGAGGAGAAGGGTTTACGGGGCTTGAGTTTTTGGCATGTTTTAAGACAAATGATGTCGTCAATTAAATCTCTTGTCCAGGTGCTCCGAAACCAAATGGGGTCGTCGACAATTTGCTTTAGAAAATTTGGATGCATTCATTTTGGCATTCCTGTGCTATCTTTTTTCACTATTTATTTTTATTTATCATTACAGATTATTTTTTATTTTTTTTTACAAAATATCTCCATCCTTATTGCTTTAACGTTTTGTTTTCTATCCCTTAAATATTTTCAGCATGTTTGCCTTTGTTCTTGTGATAATGTACTTAATGTTGTTATTGGCGACACGGATCTTATATGTACATTCATCTATGTGAATGGTAAGCTTGAGTTGGAACCTTCTCTAAATCCCTCGTATTGAACCTTCATTCTTATCTTGTTTGTTCTTCATAGATAAACTGCAATCGATAAATGTAGGCAACTAATGAGTGTTTAGTATAGGTAAATTCTTTAGATATAAAATTAATAGGCAAAACCACAAATAATGAATTTTTGATAAATGTAGGCAACTAGTGAGTGTTTAATATAGGATGAATTTAACCACCGGGGTTCGCCTTATGGCCACCCTTCCAACTTGGAAGGGGGAGGTGAAGTTCAAATCCCCACCTTCTCATGGGGATGGGGGGTAGGGACGCGTAAGTTTCGAGAGTGGGTTGCGACTCCCACGCCCCCCGCAAGAGGCAGGCACAAGTGTGAGTGTAGAGTAGGCATAGAGTAGACTAACAAAAAAAAAAAAAAAAAAATATATATATATATATATATATATATATATATATGATGAATTTTTAGATATAAAATAATAGGCAAAACCACATACAATGAATTTTATCAGAAAGAGGGGGGGGGGGGGGGGGAGATCATGAAATTAAAGGAAGGCATATAAATGAGGAATTAATGAAGAGGAAGTAAAAAGAGCTGTTAATAAAAAAAGTGAAAAAAAAAACATTTTATCAGAGGAACTTCACCTCTAAGATAATATAAAAATAATAAAAATCATGAAATTGATTTGAACAGATTAACTATTACATAATTATTAATCAAAATTTATCAACAAAATTGAATTGAATAGTTTAATCTAACAATTAAAAAAAAAGAAATTAATAGTAGAAGAGATTCATACCTGCATTGACTTTAAAAGGGAGTATTTTCGTATTTTTAATTTTAATAAAATGTGGATTAATAAAAATGATCAAAGTGACGTCATTTTAGCGTTATGTATCAAATCACTCTATATTTATCAAACAGCTTATATGTTTCAAGGTAGGTCAACTCAATTGTTCATTTCTGTTAAGAGATCAGTATTCATTAAGCAACATTAACTCTAATTTTGTATCTTACTACGTTTTTTATTTGAAGGAATTAAAATAATTTTAGTAAGTAATGAAATCAATTATCTCTCTAAAACATTACATTTGTATCTATATGACATCACATGTTGTGCATGGAGATTCTCAAAATAGAAAATGAAATATTCAAGTGATTTTTCATCGAAAATGACTATTAGGGCAGATAATTCTTTTTTTATTGGAATTTATGTTGACACATAAATTTTGACGATTTAGTTTATTTATTTATTGCATAGGAAATTAGGGGTTAATTTTATTAATTGCATAGCATATAGATTTAGATTGCATTTATTTTGTTATTTGCATATTTTGGACCGGTGGCGAATGAGTTGAATTAGATGGATCAAGTGCCTACGGTTAAAGCCAAGCCTCGCTTTTTTAATAATTAAAAATTATCTCATGGGAATATAATATTTTAAAATTTTTCCGAGATATGAATCCTTTTTAGATAGGGCAGATGGGTAAAAAAATATATTGCGATATTGCGATATTATCTTTGCGAGATTTGAATTTCGAGAAAATATTTATCGTAATCTTAAATCTTTATCAATAGTGATCGGTTGGTGAAAATGTATTGCGATGTAGATTTGAAGGGAAAATCGAAAGCTTATCTCTCACCCCCTATAAAAGCAACCGTGTAGGAGGCCACACAGGGAATATATGGCCACAATATAGAATACATACGTGAAGGAGAGGGAACGTGAGGGGAAAGAGGCTGGCTTTCTCTCTGCAATGGCTCGTTGAAGCTTCCTCGCAGCATCTCGGCGCAATCTTTAGCAAATCTCTACCACATTAAACAAGCCTTCGAGCCAGCATTGGAGTTCCAGCAGTCGTATGAGTTTCCCAAAGATAGTCCAGCAACCTCCAGGTGAACATCCAGCGAGCCAGCTCCAAGGTGTCCTTGGCAGGTTTTCAGCAAGATTCCCGCCACGACTAGCCTTAGTTGTGCCTCATCAAGCAGCTGCAGGGTTTCTCGAGGGACGTCAATAATCTCAGTCGAGAATTCTGGTCACGTGTTCAAGTTCCAATCGACACCGATCTCGGAGCCTTACTGAGCAAAATTTCTTAGACGATTACCTGGTCTTCTCGGAATACCTAACAGAGATGTCCACAAGATAAACCCGGAGAGAGGCTCGTGCTTTCACTTCTCTACTGCACCCATTCACAAAGTCCACGCATGAAGAGATAGGAGAAAAATCGGGGCATAGATATTCTCAATAAAAAAGGGGTGGTCAACTTTGAGAGGGATTTGATTGTGTTTCATAAAAATTGAGGACTAAGCTGGAGTAGTCCCTGCACGAACATCTTCTTTGGCCCACCGCTTCGGGAGGTTTCTAAAGCGGTCCCAAGTTGATCACATGTGAGCAGCCGCGTCTCCACCCCATCAACGACCAGCCGCAGAGCCATCGAACATCGCAAATCACCTGTGAACCACCACAGCCACTGACCTTGAGTCGTGCCGCCCCGAACCTCCGTTGCACCCCAATCCATCACCGAGGACGTTCCTTTCACGGCCACCCAAGATTCCTAAGTCGTTGTTCTGGCCATCATTGGTGAATCACTCCAATAGACTTAAATCTCAACGACATCACCGAGGACGTTCCTTTCACGGCCACCCAAGATTCCTAAGTCGTTGTTCTGGCCATCATTGGTGAATCACTCCAATAGACTTAAATCTCAACGATGAAGCAGCCACGCCTTGCACAAGTCTTTCCTTGGAGGTTGAAAATTTAAGTGTGGATTTTTAGAAGGTCAAAGTTTGACAATCAGTGGGATTGTCAGAAGGCTAGTGGATTTCCTTGCGTCACCAAATTCCACAAAACCAGCATTGGGAGACCAAGATTCGCCGTCCATCGAGGAGTCCCATGCCGAGCTTACAAATTTTTGTTTCGCAGGTCTCGTGGAGCCCATCGGGTGATTTTCGAGCAACCGAGCACCACCACGTTGCATCGCGAGTAGCCATTTGAGGATCGGAATTTGGAAACCAATATTCAAGTTAGGTGAAAATCTTATCTATTTTGATTTTCGAAAATTCCATTACCTTATTTGGGATATTTGTCGATGCATATAATTGAAATCCCTAGCGTGATATTCGCAACTCGAGGAGCTCTCGAATTAGGGATTGACAGTCGATTTTTGCGCCTCGAAATCTGACTCCCAATCCCTTATAAAAATCGACAATACAATCTCAAGCTCGAGATTCGATTCGCAATTTAATTTAAAATTGGCCAATCTAATCTCATGCGCGAGATATGGTTCGCTAATTTTTGGATATCAATCTTATCTTGTTTGATTTGTCATCGTCAACTTAGTTGAGTCAATCTTATTTTCATAAAAGAAAAATCCAAAAAATACTTGAGTTAGGAATAGATTTGCTTTAGAATATTCCTAGTCTTAGGTTTAAAATCGCAATCTTATTTCGAATTTTTAAATAAAAAATTCAAAAAAAGAAAGTGCAATCATTTAGGTTGTTAGTTTTTATTTGAATTGCATGTTTAATTATGTGGTTAGTTTTAATTTCGAATTTCTTAAAGAAAAACACAAAAAAATCATTAGAATTGCATGTTTCATTTTAAATTTAGATCATCTTTTTTAGATAAATTACATTTTAGATTTAGATAATGTCTTAGTTTAAATTAGGATTTAATATGACCTAATCCCTAGTTTAAATTAGATAGAATCTTAATCTAGCTAGATCATTTCAAATTTCATAAAATTTGTCTTAGGATAAATTAGTTGCAATTTCTAGGATAGATTGCATTTTTAAAATAAAAAAATGTCATTTGCATGTCATATAGAATTAGGTTCATGAAATGCATGTCATTTTAGTGATTATTGTTAGGTTCATTTCTAATTAGAAATTGTCCGTCATTAGATTAGGTCATTTAATAAATGTCGCGTGACATATAACTCGCATATTAAATTGCAATGTCGCATGTCATTTTAGATGAAATAATTTTGTACGTCATTGCATTGCATTGCACGTCATTAGAATTAAGTCATTTTGATTAACTTAGATTGCATATTTAACAATTGCATGTTCATTAAGAGATCATAAAATTTTTATTCATATGGTTTAGGACATGTTGCCATGCCATATCATTTCATATTAGATTAAAAGCATTGCATTGCATATGGATTATAATCTCATTTAATAAGTGAAAACAAAAATTGAGTAATTGCTTGTTAATTAGAAACCATATCTAGGGTTGTTGATATGGATTTTAATTTAACATTGCAGATGCTTTTGTAGCTTTGGTGGTAAGTCCTGCATTATTTAATTGCTTTCTTGGGTGTTAAATTGGTGGTTTGCGCACCTGCATGAACACCTCACATGTTAGGGAGATAGTTTAAAATCCATTCAAGCTGCCTGCCAAACATTTTTCAAAATAAAAAGAAAGGTACCGAAAGGGCGTTAGAGAAATCTAACGTAACCAAGTCCCCATACCCTTAGTCTCTGGTTCATAGGAGTAAAGTGAATCTCCCGTTACTTTACTTGGGTTTCTAATCGACCCACCAAAAATAGATTAGTGGCGACTCCTAATTAAAAATCAATTGCATGTTAAGAAATTTAAACCTAAGTCGCGAATTGGTATGGGCTTGGGAGAGCCCGAGTTAAGTCTACGCTTAACAATCCATTAGCCAAACCCTAGGTGGTTCAAACCCAAAAAAATTGGTCGCGACAATTTATAAACATTAATGTTTTCTCATTCTCATTAACTATTTACTACTTGAGAGTTTTCAGATGTGATGTTTAAAATTAGTATATTGGAAAGTTACACTTAAAATTTTATTGTTCATAAAGTCAAATTTACTTGTTATTAACAAGAAATTTTGCTCTAAACTCATGGTGAACACATTTAGTAAGCAAAAAGCACTTTTATTATAATATATTACCAATAGGTTTTCCTGCTATGCTATTTTTCTTTTGGCAAAGCTCTTCAAAAATCTTATTTGGAAAAAAAAAAGAATCATTTTATTAAATAAGAATGCATTTAATGTGCAAACGTCAATTTTACTGTTTTATGCATACTAGATTTTTAGGCTCTTCCTAGAATTTGACAAGGCGGACAAAAAAAAAAAAAAAACAAAGAATTTCACAAAATACATCTAAACGAGTATTCTAACGAAACTACAATTATAATAATTTCGTCTCATAAAAAAGATCAAAACAGGTTTCTTCCCTCCCGATCGAAAAGGCTAAGAAGACATCCTATAACCATAAACCTGAACAGCATGAGCTAAACATTATCAGTCACAAGCTTTAAGTTTTTGATAAATGCCAATGCACTCAGCGATGGTGTTCACCTACTTGAACTCTATACACCAATTCCATAGTTGTACCCTTCGAATCGAAAATCAATTTGTAATACGCAATTCTCGGTGGGACCCACGTGCACTCTCCATCATGCGGCCCTCGACAGAATTTTCTGGCTCTCTTCCTTTCTCTCTATCCATCTAACGATCTGAGTCGATTCCCTTTTAAGCTCAGGCTCGGTGCACTCTGCAAAGGGGGCCAGAACAAGAACAGAGCACCTTCACACACGCAAAAGGAGCTGTGCAAATTCTCTCTAACTCTCAGTGATTCCGATTCCTTTGATCTTCATTGCCCTCTCCATCGCCCTCCATCCACCAACTGTCGCTGCCGCGCTACACATGCTGAGAAGGGGCAAGAACAGAGAACATTGGCAGAGGGGACTCGGGTGATTTTTGAGCATCCCTAAGCCACTCTCTCGGTGATTTCGATTGAACCCTTTCCTCTCACTTCGTTGCTGGTCGTCACCGCTTCTCGATCAGCTAGCGGTTCCGCTGCCATGGAGAAGGTCTGTGATGCTGAAGTGCTAGAACTTCGATCATGACTGCCTGATTCGATGATACCTGTTGGAATTCGAGTCGGCGGAAGACGACTTACTTGATTCCGATGCGCAAATAGCAAATAGCCCCGGAACGCACGTTGAATTGCGAATAAATCACGAACAACACTACCTCACGTTAGTCTGGATGCAATCACAAGGAAAGCACCCGATTTCCACGGCGTAAATGCCGATCGTTCTTGCAAAGATGAAATGGAACGCCTTGATGGATAAGGAGAGAAAATTTGGTGCGAATGAATTGCCAACTATTCCAACGGTTGTGTTCGAGAGGCTTTTATACGTCTCCATGACACCCTTACAAATGGTGTCCTTCCATCGTACCGTATCAAGTCCATATGGTGTGGTCCAATTGCACCCCATCATGGACGTACTAGCTAACTAGCTAAAGTACAACATCTCTCACTCGAACATGATGGGTTTGATAGCTCTCTATCAAGAATATAAGACATTCAACATTCATCAACTTTACAAAACAATTCATATTAGCAAATAAGCCTTGCGACCAGTGAGTACACCTGCACTTGGGAGCTCAAATTATGCACCTGTCAAGGATAACATAATGGCTACAACCCCGAAAAGAAATAAACAATGGATGTCTCATAGTGCCCCAAACATATTTTGTTACATCAGTCCAAGTATACCTATCCCTTAATGGTTATACTTGACTATTCTCAAAACACCATGTATTTACAATTACATCCACAACCACATATGGCGATATAATTGGTCAACTAGTAAATACACGCGATAGATGTAAAACAACAATAGTCTTCCTTTGCACTCATGTCTCTCTCAATTTTAGAACAACTGCTTTCCTAGACACGTCCCATAGGCCATATCTATTCATGACCGCCCGTAACATGCTAAAGTAGCAACATTGATCTTTCACTTCGAAAACATAGTCAGAAGTAACATAGGGCACAAAATTGAGGTAAAATACAAATTACCTCAAGGGCTCACACGATGAGTAAATGAGGATAATTTTACTCATCTTCCCTTATTGGTCGTACAATGCACATGTAGTATGAATTACATGTTATAGTGGATTACTCTTTCTATAAGAGTGTATGTCATTTATCAAATGTATCCACCATACAGATATTAGCCTAAACATAGTCACGTGCTTCCCACGTACTCATGTTTAGCCCGAGTGCTATATTAGCTGGCTTTCTATAGCGTCCAATTAAGTACTCGCATCCGGCATCTTTCAGGCATACATGATTGTGGGACTATCATGTTCGGTCTTGTTATAAACCAATCACAGACCTCATCTTGACTCCAATCAAGGCGACATATTTTATGTACCAAACTTGCTCTTCAGCATTTATTTGTACATAACGTCTCATCTCAACATGCTAACTACAGCACTTGAGGCGATTGCTCGTGTGAGTAAGCCAATCATTGCCTGCTGACATACTTTTTAATAATATGTGTGTTTGTGCTAGTCTCATAATGGATTTGTACTTATTGATAAAACATCAGATCACTAATAAACAAACAAGTACAATACATATGTCCACAAATACATAAACCAATGATCCTCTACAATAACAGATATCACATTCTACGCAATCATAGTGACATCCTATGGGTCAAGAATATGTCTCTAGGAATAGCCTTCGTAAATGGATCAGCAACCATTCTATTGGTTGAAATGTATTGCAGGATCACTTCTTTCTACGCTATAATATCTCTAATGAAGTTATTTTTTATGTCAATGTGCTTTATCCTTCTATAATACTTGGGATCTTTCACATAGGCAATGGCTGCTTGACTATCGCAATAAACTGTCACCGGTTTTGGAACTTTAGTGATAGTGGCTAAATTTTCCAAGAAACGTTTTAGCCATACTGTTTCTTACACTGCGGCAGAACATGCAATAAATTCTGCCTCTATCGTAGACAAGGCCGTGCATGTCTGTTTCTTACTATTCCAAGAAATCGCACCTCCATTGAGCAAGAACGCATATCCAGAAGTCGATTTACGCTCATCCAGGTCTCCACCCCAATCGGCATCTGAATAACCTAATAGGCGTAAATCATTCCCTTGGTAACAAAGTCGATAGTCCATGGTGCCCTTCAAGTATCTCAGGATCCTCTTCACTGCTTTCCAGTGTGCTTGACCGGGATTTGATTGATATCGGCTCACTAATCCCACGGCATAGCATATGTCGGGTCGAGTACACATCATAGCATACATTAAACTTCCGACCGCACTAGCGTAAGGAACAGTTCCCATCACTTTAATTTCTTCTGGAGTCTTAGGACACATCTCAGTACTTAGGCCTTCACCTTGCATGACAGGGGTATCAATGGGATTACAATGCTGCATATTGAAACGCTCAAGAATCTTCATAATATAAGACTCTTGTGATAAAGTGAGGAGTTTCCTTGATCGATCTCTTTCGATCTTAACTCCTAATATATAAGTAGCTTCTCCCATGTCCTTCATGTCAAAATTGGAGGACAACCATTTTTTTATAGTGATAACCAAAACCTTGTCATTTCCAGCCAACAGAATATCGTCCACATAAAGTGATAAAATCACAAATTTATTTTTGGATTGCTTGACATATACACAGTGATCTTCTTCGATCATCGTGAAACCAAATGTTATTATTGCTCGATGAAAACGAAGATACCACTGTCTAGATGATTGCTTAAGGCCATATATTGAGCGATGAAGCTTGCAAACTTTATGCTCTTGACCTTTAGCTATGAAACCTATTGATTGTTTCATATAGATTTCCTCATCTAATTCTCTATTGAGAAATGCCGTCTTTACATCCATTTGATGTAATTCAAGGTCTAAATGTGCAATGATGGTTAGAATAAGGTGTATTGAGGCAAACCTTACAACTGGTGAAAAATTTTCCTCATAGTCTATATCCTCTTGTTGAGTATAGCCTTTTGCCACAAGGTGAGCCTTATACTTTTCAATGGATCCATCAGCCCTTCGCTTAATCTTAAAAACCCATTTGTTTCCAATAGCCTTACGATTGGGTGGTAGATCAACCAAGTCCCAAACATGGTTTGCACTCATTGACTCCATCTCATCTTCCAAAAATTTTCTCCATTCTTCCTTGTCAGAGGATGAGAGAGCCTCTTGAACAGTCTTAGGATCGGTATCGTCCTTTTGAGCAATCATAAATGCTTCCCCTTCAATATCAAAACAACGACGGGGAATATTTTTACGATTACTTTTACGCAATTGAATTTCTCTTGAATTCAATTCATTAAGCGATACAACACTCCCACTAGGTCTTGTGTGTTGAGGTAAATCTTCATTTCCCTCTACAACATCAGTGGGTGTGTTATCAGAATCTTCCATCTCATATAATTGGAAGTCTTTATCAATCTCACCTCTGTTAGGAAAATCGTTCTCCAAGAACGTGACATCTCGTGACTCCATTTCGGTCACACTTCCATCAGCTTGTTCACCTATGAACACGTACCCTTTGGAGTGTTCAGAATATCTTATAAAGATACATTTCTTCCTTCTATGACTTAATTTGTCATGTTTATGGGAAGAATCATGAACATAAGCTGCACATCCCCATGGACGTAGACTACTCAAGTCTGGTTTCCTACCAATCCATAATTCATAAGGGGTGGAAGTGACCGATTTTGAGGGCACACGGTTAAGTATATAGGCAGCAATCAATAACGCATCTCCCCAATAGGAGATAGGTAAATTTGTTTGCGCCATCATAGATCTAACCATTTCCAATATGATTCTATTCCTTCTCTCAGCTACCCCATTTTGTTGTGGAGTACCAGGAATAGTCAATTGTCGTATAATTCCCTTTTCATCACAAAGAGCCTTGAATTGCTCCAATAGATACTCACGTCCACGATCAGTTCTCAATGCCTTTATTGTTTTGTTCAACTGATTCTCTACTATCGCTATATATCGTCTAAAACAGTCTAATGCTTCTGACTTATGGGAGATTAGAAAGATATAACCGAAACGTGTGAAGTCATCTATGAAAGTGATGAAATGTGAGGCTCCATACCTCGCCCTCACATTCAAAGTACCACAAATGTCAAAATGTATGAGATTCAATGGAAATTCAGCTCTAGTCCCTTTACCGAATGGTTTTCTAGTTGTTTTTCCCGCCAGACAATGTTCACATACGGATAGACTAACATTAGTGAGTGACCCTAAAAGGCATTCTCTAGCCAATCTTTGCATTCTTTGCAATCCAATGTGACCTAATCTAGCATGCCAAGTACTTGCATCAATCTTAACGTTATTTGAAGACGCAATAAAAGAAAAACAACCATCAACATTAACATTGTACTGATCATAGTCAATGTCTAACACCATAAAACCATTCGATACATGACCCGAACCATAATAAACTGTTCCATACAAAATGTCAACACAATCACCATGGGAATTCAATACATAACCTAAGCTAAGAAGAACAACTACAAAGACCAAGTTTCGTCGAATATCTGGAGCATAAAGGACATCATGCGGGAATAGCTTTCGACCACCAAGTAAGATTAATTTACATGTGCCGATTCCCTTCACTTCAACTCTTAAGTTATTCCCAACATATATCCATCTTCTTCCAGGCGGTATCTGACGATACTCCACAAATGCTTCTCGGTCTCTAGCTACATGGTCTGTTGCTCCTGAGTCTACAGTCCACATTAGATGAAATTCAGCAAGCATTACAGTACTAGAAACAAAAGCATTGCTCAAAGCAATGGAGTAATAGGGTACATTTTTCGGCTCAGTGCATTCACGAGCAAAGTGACCCATCTTGCCACAATTGTGGCACTCCATCTTGGCATTGTCCTTCTTCCCACCACGCTTCTTGCGTCGGAAGGTCTTAACCCTCTTGGGTCCCTGATCAGTCATCTTTCCTTTATTGTTGAACTGAAGATTCATCTTGCGCTTGAAGCTCGAAGCCTTGCGCGAACTCGATTCAGCAACATAAGCATGGGTAACAGCCTGAACTTGCTATTCATCAGTAAGGGAGTGACCTGCTAACTTCAGCTCACAGATCATGTTAGACATCTCCCAAAGATGCTGCCTCATCATTACATTTGGGCGCTTTTGGAATGTGTCAAACTTGATGGTGAGTCTCCTCAACTTAATGGCCGATGTACCCCCAAACTTATCTTTCAAGACAACCCACATAGTTTGAGCTTTGTCATAACTCTCAAACTCACACATGAGATCATCTTGCATACAGCTCAGCAACGTGATGCCAGCAATGCTATTTTTCTTTTTCCAAGCTTGATAAGCTTCCAGATCTCTCTTGTATTAAGCTGAAGTTCCATGCTCAGATTCATCCATGGTATGGTTGATGGTTTCCAAAACCTCTTGCTCCTCAAGGATGTACTGAACCTTTCGGTGCCAAATATCATAATTGTCACCGTTCAGCTTCTCACCCTTATTAAGGTCAGTCACAATGGTCTTGGATACCGATGCCATAATCAATTGCTATAACACATTGACATAATAAACGCAGAATCAATACTAGCACACTATACAGAGCAACACATATATTTAATTTGCAGCAAAGACAAACTAAATTAATGATAATTCAACAAAAGACACAAAAGCAAAAGTTCACAATGTTCCCAATCAACTTTTATGTACAATTGTTCTATTATTATTAATTAGTTTAATTTGCGCAAATTTTAAGTTCTAGGTGAGAACTCCTTTCAATTCTACCAACCTACGAACTCCCACTAGGAAAAATAATTACATGACCTTATGTAATTTCTATATTTTTCCTCCAAAAAAAAAAACATTGCATGATAATAACTAACGTATAAACAACAATCATGCTTCAACTATAATTAAAATTGCAATTCAACATGTAATGGATTTCCTACCATTGTTCTAATTTTCTAGCAACTAGAAAATTGCAAGTATATTAAAATATATATACATCATATTATTGAACCAAGCTCTACACAACATATATAACTTCATTTGAACACAAGCTAGCTATTGTATTTCCTAAATTACAAGAAAATACAAGCTACAAATGAATAAACTGCATTAAACCCCCAAAAAATATGCGTACATAGGGTTCCCAAAGCATTTTCATACATTTATAAAATTCAAAAGTATAAAATAATTATACCACTGTGTAAAGGACACTCATACGAACCAAACGCCACCGACCACGCTCCAATCGGAGCTCGCACGTGCCCCCATGCGCTGCCTGAGTGCACGGTGCGTGTGGTTCACACGCTAGCGAGCCGAACGGCTCCTGGCTGGTCCGACCGGTCCGACCAGTGAACGGTCCGACCGGTTTGACCGCCGGACCGGTTGACCAGTCAACGGTCGTCGGGTTGGGTCGGGTCAACGGGTCAGGTCAAGTCTCGGGTCGGGTCGGGTCGCCAGTCGGGTCGGGTCACTGGCTGGTGACCGGTCGGCCAACTGTCGCCGGCGCTAACGTCATCGATGATGTCATCCCATCGGTTACTAACCATTGGATGACGTCATGGTGACATCATCACGCGCCGGTTCGCCGACTGGCGTGAGCCGGTTTGCCGGCTAGTGCGCGTCGCGCACGTGCCGGTTCGCTGACCGGCGCATGTGGCGCACGCACCGGCTGTGCCAGCGCTTCAGGCGTGTGGCGCCCACGCGCAACGGCTTCTGGCCCGCGTGTGTGGGTGCGTCTGGTGTCTCTCGGCGGCGCTCGACCCATCGCCGGACTCGTTTCGACGATCTCTTTCACCCTATATATTCAAAAATTAATTTTGACCAAAAAATTATTTCGAAAAACGGCCAAAACCTCACGGATGCATGCTACCCCGAACCCGTTCTTCGCTCCGGTTCAATTTCGAGTTTTTCATATGGCAATTCCGATTATCAAAGATCCAAACAGTGTAGAATACAATCTCTTGATCTCAATATCAAATGGTAAATGAGAAAACTCAATGAAAAACAAGGCATAAATCACGATCGGGCTCTGACACCAATGTTGGAATTCGAGTCGGCGGAAAACGACTTACTTGATTTCGATGCGCAAACAGCAAATAGCCCCGGAACGAATGTTGAATTGCGAATAAATCAAGAACAACACTACCTCACGTTAGTCTGGATGCAATCACAAGGAAAGCACCCGATTTCCACGGCGTAAATGCCGATCGTTCTTGCAAAGATGAAATGGAACGCCTTGATGGATAAGGAGAGAAAATTTGGTGCGAATAAATTGCCACCCATTCCAACGGTTGTGTTCAGGAGGCTTTTATACGTCTCCATGACACCCCTACAAATGGTGTCCTTCCATCGTACCGTATCAAGTCCAAATGGTGCGGTCCAATCGCACCCCATCATGGACGTACTAGCCAACTAGCTAAAGTACAACAATACCATTCCTTGACGTTGGTTTTGATATCTCCTAACTCATATCCAAGGTCAATCGCTATAGCTAATCAATCGCTATAGCTAATCATTCTTCATTCAACCAAACTGCATATGCTCTATTTTCCATCGCTTTATGTACGAAGCAGAGGCTGGGAGCTATTGCTACCACCTGTGTGAAAATGGACTGTGATTGAGGTTGTGTTAATGATTGGAAGTTGCTGTATTTCCTTTGCAATGATATGGATGTGAATTGTCGCTTTACTTTTGTATCTAAGCTCCCTGGCCGGAATGTATACCACCTGTTTGATGAAACTCCCGAACTAAATAAGTGTTTATTTTGATTCAGGTCATGACAAGAATTTCATTCATTACTAGGTTTTCGATCGATTTTTGTCATATTGGCCTAGTTGAGTTATGTTTCTTCATCGAAAATCATAGGTATTCCATTTTGAACTTGCTTTGGATTTGATGGAACCTTGTCCATATATGCCTATTCGTAATTGTTGCAGCCCTGAGCTGATGTCCATTGATCCTTCATTTGATACTATTCCACTCAAGTAAGCATGTGCAGAGATATAAGATTGTGTTATGGTGAATTTCATGTTTGCTTGGAAAAAGATATTATGTCATGAATGAAATAAATTCTACTAGAAATTGATCCTTGGATGCTGACCGTGTTTTAATATCCTTGATTTAGCGTGCATTTGATTCCAA
This sequence comes from Eucalyptus pumila, assembly GCA_016097595.1. NCBI lineage: Eukaryota > Viridiplantae > Streptophyta > Magnoliopsida > Myrtales > Myrtaceae > Eucalyptus > Eucalyptus pumila. The sequence continues at coordinate 8,220,536 of CM027852.1, forward strand.
CTTGAGGCTAGTTTGGTTATGGGATCATATATGTTCATGCTAGGAAAGTAATATGGTGAATCTCATGCCAATTTTGTGAGAATTATAGTCATGTGATTTTGTTTAGATTCACTACTGATTTAATCTTGGATTGATGCCATTTTGATCAAGTAGACTCATATGCGCCTGTAGGAAAATATGGCTTCAATTCTATGTCAATTAGTCATCAAACGATCATGATTTTCAGTCTTGTATGCTCTGTTACAATTATGATTGAGTGCTGGAAGTTGTGGATTAAGCATGAATTAGATGGATTTTGTCTTAGTTTGATTGTCTTTTATATTGCCCATGGATAAGTGATATTCTGTGTTCGTTCCTTGTTAGTTTCTGATGTTCAGATGGCGCTGGTTACATGTTAGTCCCACTAGACACATATTAGCAAAGGGTCTCAACTCTTAGGGGTCAACACTCACCCATGAATACTTATGTTGGCCTAATTCCCTAAAATAAATAAACAAATAAATTGGGTCGACTTTTAATTCTAACTTAAATTTTCTTTTTGTGTAAAAAAAAAAATCACAAACTTTCACTTGAATCCCAAATTTGATCCATGATAAATTGCTGTCCAAAATCGACGTTGGAGGTCTGACAGGGTAGTCAACAATAAATCAATGTCAGCTAATACTCTCCAAATTGATGCTTTGTCGATCTTAAAATTTGGGAAAAATTGAAGCAATTAGAGCTCGATTCGGCAATTCTGCAGCCGGGAGTCTTCAAATTCTTGTGCTCGGGAATCTTCAATTCATTGAACAGACTCACCCTCGAGAGAGTTGCCTTGTTGAGCTTTTACTTAATCAATTCTGTACTCTGTGGGTATCGTGATCCCAAGGACCGGGGCTCGACCAAAGACAGCATCTTTTGCAGGATCATTCTCAGTGAATCGCCCGCATTCAAGGTACCTGATTTTTTATTATTCTGGTTCTTTTGAATCGAGGATGGATAGCTATCTTCTTCAATGTCAAAGCTCATTTCAATTCAGAATTTTGCATCTCGTGCGTTATTCGAGCTGAAATATCCGAGCTTGATGTCCTGCTGGGGTTGGTGCTTGTGTGCGGAAGAATGACATCCACATATTGTATTCAACATTATCAGAATGTATGACTGCTAGAATGATCAGATCCTTCTTCATTCATTCGATCTATTTTCATTTTGTACTTCCAGCTCTGTGAAGATGAGAAAGTGCCTATGCATACTGGACTCGGGTCCTCTTAGAGTAAAATGAGCATTAATATGTTATATACGTGGCCTTGACTGATGAGGCAAAACAGGTCACTTTAGCTTTCATGATTAACTTCTCCGTTGTTCAGCCAAGACTTTTATAGGCTCATCGAATCACTCTCTCTAGATTGTGTGACCTTGCTTCATAAACCGTAAATTAATAAATCAAGATGAATTCATGTGTCTATGCGTGAAGTTAACATTTGCGCATGAAACTATGTTGCTGTTAGTTGCAAATGCTGCCACCTGGTTTTAACGTAATGACCCAAATGCTTGATTATAGCATCCTAGATGATGAGCCTTGGTTTTAACTTGACAACAATTTTCCTTACTAATGACGACTTTCTTGTTGTCGGCTTAGATCCTATTAGTTGTTCTCATGGCCTAAAGAACCAACATCGTAATCATAAAAAATTCTACGTGCGGATAAGCTACGTAGCAGGGAGGGGGTGCAGTCTAAATGCCAAATAGGCAGCTACCTTCTGTCCAATGTGGATGCGCTTCGATAGAAGATAATAGTGCGGGACAGTTCAACGGCTCTAGCATTTTGGAGGAAGTAGAGCCCAAAGGCAATGATAGTACGAATAAATGGGCCTATTTATTTTTTATCAGCGGTGTACAAGATTTTGCCAGTTGCGTGGTCAGTCAGTATAGGCTGGCGATTGTGCTGTTGCGTCCAACGGCACTTCGACCACCCTGAAGACTCTCCGACGGTTACTTTGAAATTGCTATTTTACAAAAAAGATTCAAAGCTTGCTGAAGGATTTGGTTATCAACTTCTTCGATTTTTCAAATAAATTAGAAAATTATGTACTTTTTTTGTATAAAATTTAGAAGTGCGGTTCGCAAGTTAATAACAATGTAATTAATTGGCTTATGTCAAATTAATTTGTAAGCAATCTCTTAGCCTAGCTGGTTAGGATCTCACCCTGAGATCTGGAAGGTGAGGGGTTCAAGCCCCTGATATTTAACTCGTCCCACGAATTGAAGTGTGTGTGTTTTGGTGATATCTTTGATTCCACCTTTGGATGCCAAGTTTGAATCCCTGGCACTTACTCAATGTCAGGATCCTCATTTAATTTCTTTCGTTGACTGATGTATTTCAATTTTTTATCCTAAATTATCTATTGTTCCATATAGAATTTGTATATCACAGATACACACGCAATATATATGCTGACTATTCAATTATGTCGGGTTATTTAAATTTTGGAGAAAATGTGTAAGAATATTTTACCATCAAGTAAAACAATTTTTGTTTGGGGTGATTGACCTAATTAATAGGGTTGTTTTTTAAAGAATATTTGCTGCTGTTTGTCGTAAAATAATCTGTACAAATTTGGGACTAAGTATATAGTTGTGTATAAACATGGAAACATTGATGTGACGCTTTCGAGCTTTTTCGGCAATTCCTTCTTAATTTCTATGTTACTAGGTATCATATATACTTGAATAAATAGATATTCTTTACTTGAATAATAGTAGCATTCATGTATATGAAGTCGCCATGCCAATTCAATTATATATGTTATTCAAAACCTATGTACAGTCACAAGATTAATAGATAGATGTCTATTTAATATCAATAGATTATCTAGAACTTTCTAAGCATCCAACTAATCTCCATCCTCTGTGATGGTCCCTCCATCTCACACACATCAGGTAATCACAGGAGACTTGCAAATGTGTGCTCATGGGAGTGGCCACAAGAGAATGTGCAAGTGTAGTGATTCGATCACAAGCTTTGAATGAGACAGATAAACACAATCGCCACTTAAAAGATAAGTATTCCTTATTTTTCTTGGAATAAAAGAGTCTTGCTAATATGACGGCACAGTTATTCACGATCAATAACGGTGCCACAATGACCAAAAATTCCCATACGTGTGGATTTGGCTACCGAAGCTATGGAAATCAGAGATATTGAAGATCATAACTATAAAAAATTGAAAAGCAAATCCACAGAGGATTATTCTTTTATAAAATTTAGCAGTGTGGTTCGTAAGATATTAACAATGTAATTAATTTGCTTATATCAAATTAGTTTGTAAGCAATCTATTAGCCTAGTAGGTTAGAATCGCACCTTGAGATCCGGGAGGTGAGGAGTTCAAGCCCATACTCTTTAACTAGTCCCACGAATTGAGGTGTGTGTTCGGCGAAGCTTTGATTCCACCCACCAAGTTTGAATCCCTCAACAGTAAAAATTACTTGCTTCGTAGCTAAAACATATATTTCAATTACATCTTGTAAAGGCAAGCCGAAAGAAAGAACTATTAGAGGTCAAGAATTTGTGTAAAAAAAAACAGAAAACTTCTTATACCAACAGTAAAGTAGGAAAACCCTTCACCGATTACGCACCATTGACAAAAGGATGATCCTTACTCTACTGCACTGGCCCAACAAATCAACAGTGATGGAAGCTACAGGCGGGTAAATTTTCTCAATCTGGTAGTACTCTGATCATCCCGAAAACCATTAAGACATTTCCATATTTTAGCAATGCTTAGTTACACGTGAGTATGAAATCACCCCGAAAACCATAAAGACATTTCCAAATTTTAGCAATGCTTAATTACATGTGAGTGTGGTCTAGTATTACTGTCTTCAAAAGGATCAGCTCAGGCCGAGCGCATTGTGGTCCTTCACACAGAAGTGCTCATTTTGCAAGGGGTTCTTATAGGTCGGGATTATTGACACTTGAATTGTACCAACAATCAAACAATAAAAAGAAGAAGAATAATAATTTTGTCATACGCGACAGCTAGTATGATAGAATTTTTCATTCCCTAGGGCCCACCGCCGATTTTCCCTTCTCTCTTGAATTCGGTTACGACAGCAATAACCAGAGGGACATTTTCGACGTTTTAAATCAGGGCACTTTCGTCATTTGACGAGGAAGTTCTCGATTCCGCTTCGTGTCCGTAGCCTCTACCGTCCTCTCTAGCTTTACCGTTGGCCGCCGAGTCAACCGAAAGCCTCCGTCGGCCTTCCGTCTCCGATCACGGCAGATGCACGAAGGAAGGCACACAACACACGCACAAGAAACGAAGCTCGATCCTGGAATCCAAAGTTCATTGTCGTTGATTCGATGTTCGCCGGAGGTGAATCGACGTCGATTCCACCGTTCATGACTTCGATTGCGGTTCCGGTGTCGTCTGGTTGCAGTTCCGATCCTGTGCTGTTCCGACCACAAGGCGTTCCTGCGATTCGTTCTTTCGCTACAGTGATCGGTGGAAGTTTGCGCTAGATTCGAATCGCATGGAAAAGGACGCCCCGTCTCAGTTGACTCCAACCATCGCTTACGAATCTTCTCTCTACCGACTGAGCTCTTCAACTTCTTGCTCTAGTCCAAGCCCAAGAGTCGTCCTCGCGTCGAATGAATGTACCGGATACTGCTCAGGAAGTGTTCGATGAAATGACTGAAGGAATCCATCTGTTATTCTGTCCTGTTGGCGGCCGTTAGAATCAATGCTATAATAGTGAGGCTGTGGTCGCTGTCTACAAAGTCGCTGAGTCGTCATCTTGAGCTCGCGCCCTCCTCACCACCAAATCCTCAGGTCATCTCTTCTCCAATTAAGCCTCGTTATTGGTGTCGATTGGTGTCGATTTGTTCTAGACTCGTCTCTCTTGATCTCTGTTCTACTTTTTTTTTTTCCTCCTCGCCTTTCACTTGACTGCTTCGTCATCAGACATTTGCTGCGTCGTCGTGCCGAGACACTCCTCATCACCAGAAGCCAGAAGCTCACTGCATCAGAGGGAACGAGTCAACTAAAACCTTCCACGAAGAACAATAATTATTGATGCATCACACGTTATGGTAATCATCGATGTGCCATTTTGATACTAGCAACATCATCTAAAAGCAGTTTCGCCTGGACAGCAAACCGACCGAATAAGAAGGAAGCAACTGGAATGACATCAGCTGGATCTTGAATTCATGGAAATGAGCGGCGGCGGCAATGATTTGCGTCCGACGCCCCTGAAGGTCTTCTGGTAGAGACATTGCTAGCCGAAGACAACGAACGTGACTTGGAATTTCTATATACTCCAAACTCAGTGTCGAGGCAAAGCGAGCGGCTTCTTTCTTCGGTCAAACCGACTGTGACGTCCTCGCAGGGCGGAGGGCGGAGGAAGGGAGAGAGAAGGCCAGGCCGGGCTAGGGGAAAAGGTTGAAAGGTGGGAGTAATGGGGCTGGTTGGTCTGGGCTGCGGATCAAATCAATGGGTTACTCTTGTGGGCCGTGCTAGTTGGACCAACTTGGCCTTTTCTATTTGTTATTTATTTTTATCTTTTTTATTACTCTCTTTCTTTTGTTCTTTTTTACTTCCATTCATTGTTTTATGCTCATTTTTTTTTTTTGAAAAACGTATGCTTAATTTTTCAACTAAAATTCAAATGTCGAAAGTTTCAAATATATTTACCCTAATATTTGAAGAAGAATATCATGCCATCGTGAACAAAGCACAAGACGCTATATGTTTTGTTGTGTCAATTTTTAGTAACTGAGGGCCAAAGTTGTTTTTAGATCAATGAGAAATGGGCCAAAAAAATGGGACAATCCAATTGAACAGAATCGGGTATGTGTTTATGAAATATCGATCCATTGAAAATGACTTAATTTATGAACTGTATTCATATCGACCCAAGTCCAATCTCACAAAGAGCACTACAATGAAAGAGAGAGAGATGGATGAGACTTCTTTAGTGAAAGATTATTCTTTCGTATTTTTCTTTTTCTGTTCGTGGATTCTTTTTCATTTTCTTTAAAGTTTCAAAAGTGAAGAAATGATGAGATGATCGAGGATTCCCCCATCTTCTTTGTAAAAAGATATGACCACTAATTTATTTGTCAGATCACCCATAAATGAGTAATCATCATTATCAGGATTTTACCAATGTATAAATAAATTGGTAAATTATGAGCTCTTCTATTATTTTACAAGCGTCTTTACTTATATATTGATAATATAATAAAGTCACCAATATTCCACTAATATAGAGTCCAACCGACTTCGTTGAAATTTTACGAATGTTTTTAGTAAAATACCAACTCAATAAGGAATCCGCCAACCTTCTAATAAATCAGCGAATCATCAGTTTTTTCCATGTTGGTAATTATTAGACTAACAAGATGAGGAAGAAAAAAAGAAGAAGGAACAAATAAAGATGAGATAGTGAAGATAGGATTTAAGACATGGCAAAGAGTCGAGGAAAAAGCAAATATGTTGTGGGCCCATGGAACTCGTCGTGTAAGGGAAGAAGGAACTCATTTTGTGTTTGCCCTCTCTTTCCTCCCACTTTTAAGAGGAATATATTTTGTCTACCATTCTTTTCACTTCTTCCGCATTTATTCTAGCCCAACAAGGGAAGCAGTTCCTTTGATCTTTATTTTTTATTCCTAAAATCCGCTTTATTCAATGGAATGGCCCGATTCGATTCTTTTATGCGTCATGCTCTCAAAAGAAAAATTAAGGAGGCGAACATTTGGAGTGGCTTTTTATCCATAAATAATATCTTCATATTGATGTGAAATTTGAAATGTACAAATTCCTCTATAAATATGTGTTCTCATCAATAACAATGTGTATCGACTTGACTATAGATGCTATGATAAAAATGAAGAAGTAGATATAAGCCATAGATGGTATGCGTGGAAAAACAAGGTGGATGAGCGAGATGACGTCTTCATCCTCTGTAATAGCGCATAAAGGTATTTTAAATAGGAGGGAGAGGTTATGATTTCTTTCACTGATCAATATCTTGTAATTATTTATCTTATATTACTTGTTTTTTTAATATAGAACTTAAATACCACGGCTAAATCTGGAACATATATCTTTTTAATTAGAATTTTTAATTAGGTCCACGGTCGGTAGAAAAACATCTTCTATCACAGCGCTACAATAATTATATGTGCATGATGACTGTTTGATTATATCAAGTGATGTAAATTTATGGAATGTATGTAAGTAGATTTTCCCATCAATTAAAACTATTTTTGTTTTGGGTAATTGACCGAATTAAATGGTTGCGTTTTTTTTTTTTTTTTAAACTTGCTTCTGTTATTCGTAAAACAATATGTACAGATTTGGGACTAAATATGTCATTAAATATGGTAGTGCACATATTAACATGATGCTTCCAAGCCTTTTCAGCAATCCTTTTGAATTTATATTTTATTAGGTGTATAGGTAGATGCATGTACTTTTTTTTTTTTTTATGTTCTTGGATGAAAGATATTCTTTACTCTTATTTTCCGATGATTGAGTTCTGACTACTTTTGGTGTAATTAATTATATGCTTGGAGATCTAGGGACTAAATAATTTCATATACATTTCACATGTCATTATTGTAAATTTGCATCTAAGTAAAAGAAAGAACAATATTTACATTTCAATCATTCGATTTAATTAAAGAAACTGAAAGAAAATGCACAAATTATACAAAGTCCTTAGTAATTGCCATCTACAGTGTGAGTTTGACATAAGGCCAAGCTCCACCATGTTCGACCATTAACATCAGTCTGCTCTTTTCTTCTGTTTGGTGTAGCGCCGCGTTTGTCTTCCTTCTCCTCCTCTGCGTTTTAGAGAGAGAGAGAGAGAGAGAGCAGCGGCAGCAGCAGCAGCAGAACAACGATGGTGAACGTGGGGTTGGTACGTGTTAGGGAGGGAGAGACACGTAAGAATATGGAGTTTGCAATGAGAAGCGTCGGGTTTGTGATGAATTGTTCACGTTATATTCTGCGGAGAAGAGGGTCGTTTACGTGGAGGTTAATATCAAAGAGAGATCAGAAAGAAGTGGTCAAGCTCGACTGTTGGATAATCTGTGAAATAGAGTCACATTAAGTTGACGGTCTGTGAGGAGAGAACCTTCTTGGAGCACTGAATTCTCAAACTCACTCCATCCTCTTTTCTCAATTTGACCTCCACCGAACCTTAAGAGAATATCTTGACCTCAGCAAATCCCACTATCTCCTCCCAAAATGGCCGAGAATCATGTGCCAAATATGTGGCCATATATCATTCCCTTTTGTGATGATTCCTCTTGTTGGCCGAATGAATCAATCGCCTACCATGATGGGCAATAGCTTAAGAGTTATTCACATTCTTTCCGTGTCGATCTTATTCTCTAATTGGAAGCATCACTCGACATGCATGCAAAAACTTCGGCTAAGCCAAATGGGGTTTGGCTGAGTTCATTCGTAGGGGTCCATACTCATGTGGGCTTAGTCTTAAAAATTCAAATGAGTCCAAAGTCAAGCTTATTTTGCATGTCGGGTTAATTCGAATGCAATTCATGACTGGACCAATTTAGATGAAATTTATTTGATGTGGACATGCTATTACTAAACGAAAGATGTTCCCAATACCTAATTGCAATGTGAATGCAAAATTACGTCTTTTTGTTTAGGGTGAGCTTGATCCCTAATTTTCCAATGAGTAAATGATGAATTTACGAGCAAAAATTAGGTGTTAGTAGAGATCGACCAAGATAGGGATGTATTGGATGTCTCTAGGATCTACCAACCAAAAGAAGAACTTATGAAAATTGATTCCTCATATGGTATCTCATCGATTTGATGGTTGATCGTAATTTGGACATTTTATAACCAAGGAAGTCCGAATTATATGCATGGTATGAACAAAAGGCATCAAATGCACAAGTATCATATGGTTAATGTGTATGCAACTCAGTGGAAGAGATTCATTTATTGACATATCTATGTGTTCTTGAGATTAATATTTCATAAAATGCTAGTCCTTGAATCAAATTTAGTGATTCATGGTAAGCAAAATTAGAAAGTGGTTTTTCTTTTTCGTTGTTGGTGCCGAATGTGATGTCCGATGCATATATTCAATTGAAATAATCAAAAAAGATGTGAACACCTTAGAAATCAATGTCTTCTCCAGATTTGACAGAGATAACATAATTTTGCTGTAGTGATCACGAATAGATCCTATAGGATGTCAAGTGCCAAACAATAGTAAAGCCTTTTCCTAAATTCCAATAGAAATATCATCCAAAAAGCTTCATTTGTACTTTCTTCCAAAAGTTTTTTGAATCTTGTAATATATATTACGGCTTTATAACAACCGTAGTAGCTATCGCAGCGAGAAAACACCGTAACATGTGGTACATTTGTGGTAGACTTGCAATATACTAATTATATTGCTTTGAACAGGCCATATAATTGACAATTCTTCGATTGATTAATATGTTTTGTCAGGGAACATAAATTTCAACCTATGGGATTCGGCAACTGTCAAGGTGGTTAGTGAATTTGATATGAAAATTAAGTATCGATATATCATGGTTTTATACTATGTATTTTTTTTTTTTTTTGACAATGATATTTAAGTTTACACGTTGAAAAAAGTGGATATGCATCCATTTGCAACTTGTACTATTCCAAAGCAACTGAAGAGTTTCTTGGATCATAAGCAACATTCAACTTACATGCAGTAAGTAACTTTTCAACTACAAAAGTGGTATCAATAAATGTAAGGTTTGTAATTATTGAGAATCAATTAGTAACTTTTCTTAGTAACTTTTCTTATTTAAAAGGTGAGTTTGTACCCTTTTTCTATGACAAGGAAGCCCACCCTCCTAAGTAAAACATGAACCCATAAAAATACCCTACTAATATCATAAATCATGTAAAATGTGAGTTAAGATCCAGATAGATGGTCCAAATATAATATTATTTGTATTTGGTAGTGTGGGAAGATGGATATTTGTAACCATTTGTAAACTATACCATTGATGATGGTTAGTATGTTTATACGAGGAAAAGAAACTTCTCCAAGTGATTAGTAATTTTTCACGTAGAAAAGATAGTTTTAAATTGCCAAGTAATTACGACAAATTATCTTTTTATTTGAAAAGTAAGTTTCTACCCCTTTTTCTATGACAAGGAAGCCTACCCTGACTAGTAATACATGAACCCATAAAAATACTCTACTGATATCCTAAATCATGTAAAATGTGAGTTATGAACTAGGTAGACAGTCCAAACATGATATTATTTGTATTTGGTAGCATAAGTAAATAAATATTTGTACCCATTTATACACTACTATTCATGATGATTAGTACGTTTATATGAGGAAAAGAAATTTCTCGAAGAGATGAATAATTTTTCTCATTGAAAAGTAAATTTCAACTTACCAAGTAGTTAGGACAACTTTTTTTTTTTTTTTTTTCGCAACGGTGAGTAGCTTTAAATCTTGACAAAAGTAATGGATGATTGTAGTTTACCAGTGTCTTGTGAATTGATTAGTAAATTTTGTTAATCAAATGTAACTTTCAATCTATTAGGAATCAGATGCTGAATAGGGAGACGAACCCTGAGACCGGCCATTGTCGGTTAAAGAGCTGTCCTTTTTAGATTCTTCTGGGAGAGCTGGTGGAATGGCGGCAACCTGCCACGCGTTACCGGCTATTCGCGGTTGCTCCTTTTCTTAAGCTTCACACATCCGCTTCACCTCGTCTCCCAGCCCTGTTCTCTTTGTTAGCGTCTGATTTCCGAAAGATGATATTCTCTGTTCGATTCTCTGTTCCTAATTCGATTTTCGCCCCCGCCAAGCTGTCGCCTCCCAACTCCATTTCTTGAAGGTAATTCAATATTCTTCTTCTCTTTCTGTTCTCTTTCCTCTTCCTAAATCATTTCCTTTGTGGGTTCCTGCAGTCCCGCCTTCCTCAGCATATTACAATTTTTTAACTTTCTTCCTCCACAGAGAAAGGAAAGAAAACCAGAAAAGTAGAAGTCGAAAAGGGGGGAAAATGGCGGATATTATTATATCTGTAGCTTCCAAGGTGGCGGAGTACCTGGTGGCTCCAGTCGGTCGTCACTGCGGCTACGTGATATACTCTAACAGCTATATTCGCCAACTTAACGATGAAGTTGAGAAGCTGAATGATGCCAGGGTCGGGATCCAGCGTTCCATCGATGATGCTCAAAACAACATGAAGGAGATAAAACCCGAAGTTGACAGATGGAAGTATAAAGCAGAGACTGTCGCCAACAAGGCGCGTCGCGTGCTGGATGATGATAGAAGAGCCAACAGAACTCGCTCCTGCGGGTGGCTTCCCAACCCAAAGGAGCGTTATTGTCTCGGCAGGGACGCAAGGAAGACAGTCCAGGCCATCCAAGCACTCATTCCTCAGGGTAAATTCGAGAGGGTCTACTACGAGAGTGCTCCGCCGGGGCATGTCGCTAGCCCTCCCGAGGTGAATTCCTCTACCAGTGATCGGGGTGACACTGTCACCGATTCACGAGCTTCCTTCTTTGAGGGCATAATGAATGATCTGGATGATGAGAAGCTCAAAGTGATTGGGATCTACGGGCCTGGCGGCGTGGGGAAGACTACGCTCTTGGAGGAAGTCCAGAAGAAACTCAGGAACGAGAAGAGACTGTTCCACCTGATTGCCACAACGACTATATCGCAGACTCAAGACTTGAAGAAAATCCAAGATGACATTGCTTACGCCTTGAGTCTGGATCTGAAGAACGAGACAAGCGAAGTTGGAAGAAGAGATCTTCTGTTTCGGAAATTACAGAGCGATCCGACAAAGAAGGTTCTCATAATATTGGACGATCTGTGGGGGCCACTTGATTTGAAGGCGGTTGGAATTCCTGCGGGAGACGAGAGCAGGGGATGCAAGTTGCTGTTAGCATCAAGATTTAAAGATGTGTTGGAGCAAAAGATGCATGCGGATAAAACATTTCGTCTTGAAGGTTTAAACAACGACGAAGCTTTCAGGCTATTTGAAAAGATAGTCGGCGACAAGCTCAAAGACGAGGAATTGAAAGCAATAGCAGCTCAAGTGGTCGAGAAGCTCCTAGGTTTGCCTCTTTTGATTATCTCCGTCGCAAGCACTTTGAAATACAGCCGTGTGTCCGCATGGAAAAACGCATTGATAAAAATAGAGGACTCAAATATAGAAACCATAGTAAAGCTGAGTTATGACCATCTGAAGAGTGAGGACGCCAAGTCCTTATTCTTGCTCTGTGGTCTTCTTGGTGGGACCATTCCAGTCGAACTTCTGCTGGGACTAGGCATGGGGTTGGGCTTGTTTGAGGGATTCAATAACACGGTAGAAGATTCAAGAAATAGATTGAATACTATGCTCGATAGCCTCCGTTCTGTTTGTTTGTTGCAAGATGATGGTGATGACATGGAGACTGTGACCATACATGATCTTTATAGTGAGGTGGTCGTCTCAGCTCCATTTAGAAGTCAGAATTCCTTAATGATGAACAACTCTTATGTTTCGTGGCCAAAAGAAAAGCTTGAGAAATGTTGGGCAATATGCCTCGTTAATGATTACGGTGATGGCCTTGCTGAAAAAATTCGGTGTGCGTTTCCCGACTTGAAGATATTCGTGTTGTCTCAGATAGGGTCGTTCGTGACACCTATACACCGACATGATGTGAGAGATTGCTGTGGACTAGATTTCACAAGCATGGAGCAGCTCCAAGTCCTATATCTTCGCTTCATACATATCACCAATTTACGTTCCTCGATTGGCACCCTCAGGAACCTCCACTCATTATACTTAGACTATTGCATTGTGGACGATGTGGCAATTCTTGGCAAGCTCGAAACATTGCAAATTCTCAGCTTGGCAGGATCTCAAATTTCTAAGCTGCCTAAAGAAATTGGGGAACTTAGGAATCTGAGATCGTTGAATCTATATGATTGTGACTCGCTTATGATAATCGAGCCTGGTGCCTTGAAAGGCTTAGTCCACTTGGAAGAGTTATATATGAGGGGAAGCTTTAGTCAATGGATAGTCGATGATGAAATACCAACGGAATCGTATAATGGTAGGCTTGTTGAGTTGAAGAGCTTGAGAAAGCTAGCCTCTCTGGAAATATCGATTCATGATCCCATCGTACTCTTAAAGGATGATGACCTGCCATTTGGGACCCTGATCAGATTTTGGATCAACATAGGAAATACTTACGGAAGGGGATTTCGTGGTTTGAGAACCATGAAACTCCAATTGAAAGGATGCGATGGTATTCTCTCAAAAGAATGGGTTCAGAAAACTCTGCAGAAAACTCAACACTTATATTTGGATGGATTGGGAGAGTTCAAGGAGAATGCTCATGAGTTGTGCATTCAAGGATTTAAACAACTGAAGCATCTCGACATTCAGAACAGCCCCTCAATCAAGTACATCATCAGTTCATTAAATGACCTTCTCACTGCATTTACGGATTTAGAGTCTTTGTTCCTCGAAAATCTTATTAATCTGGAGAAGATATGCAATGGCCCTGTCACACCAGATTGCTTCCACAAATTGAAAGTTGTGTGTATCGAAAAGTGCCACCAATTGAAAATTTTGTGGTTCCTCTCAGAGATGCAAAGACGTGTACATTTGGAAGAGATCAAAATATGTGAATGTGACTCGTTACAAGCCATTATCACAGGTGATGTAGGAAAAGTAGAAGTTGATGTTGATGACATAATTGAGTTACCTAATGTACGACGTCTAGATTTGCGTAAGTTACCAAAAATGACAAGCTTTTGCACTAGAGCTGAGGGTGCTCCAATTCAGGTAATTTTTTCATTTTCTGGGTATAAATTTCTTTAATTCTTAATCTTGCAAACAATACCTAGATTATACTATTATAGGGGGATTTAGGATAAGATGATATTGGTGTTCACCGAGCCTCAGTGAATATTGCATTATTTTGGTTATTTGTACATCTTGAAACACATAAAAAATCCTTTCAAAGAAAACACAGACCATACATTTTTATTTACATTCAACTGTAGCTAGGGGAAGCCTTTTCCTACGATTTTTTTTTTCAATTTGTTTCAATGTTAGATAATTGCACTAATTATTTGGGCTTTAGCATGGGTTTATACTATGACTAATTGATTACTTATTTAACATTTTTAATGAGAAGAAAAAACATTATACATAATGAATCTTAAACGAATGCACGAAATTCAACAATTTCAAAATGAAGAAAGTGAGAGAATAAATAAATAGAAGGCGAACTAGTAGCCACATAACAAAGAAAGTCCACATAATTCATGTTTCACCTACACGCAAGTTAGCAATTGATTCTAACACGTCATGCCAATCTCACCATGTCAACGCCGTTCTACTTCTGTCATCCCTTCGTCTAATTAAGTTTTTGACATTCTTAAGAGACATCAAACTCATTCATATATTTAAGTTTCTTTTGTTTCGCTGAAAATTCATTGTTGCTGAAAAATGTCTTCCTAGCGATTCATTTTTCTTGTTTTCTTGTATTTGGTTCCGCTGAAAACACAATTTGAGAGAAACTAACCCAAATAGATCATATTTACCTATTCATAATGAAAAGCAATAAGTTAACAAATAATTTATTAAAAATTTAACTCCGACATGAATTTGTCTTTAATTTTGAAGGTCAAAATAGAAAAACGAAAGAAAAGATAACAATTACGATGACAGTTGTTTTGAAGATCAGTAGATGATTTCAAAAGAAAAGAGAAAAAAAATTATGGCCATAGCTTTGAAGATAAGCCAAATCAAAGATAACAACTATGATGACACGCGGGAGCAACATGATAGTGGTGACGATATCCTCCTGAAAATGATTTTGCTTTTTACGGAAGAGAAATTCATTTTCTTGAATTTTAGCCTGAGAGTTTCAGTCATTTTTTAGTATCCAAATACAAGAAAATTCTAAAAGCATTTTTCTAAAAATAGATTTACTTGCAACTTACCTTTAATGAGTTTGATTGTGGCGCTTTGTTAGGTTTCATTGCCTCGCTTGGAATCCCTAGTAATGGTTGGACTCCTTGGCCTAGAAAAGATACTCCACAGTGAACCCTCAATAAAATTCAGTGGTTTGAAATCACTAAAGATAGAAGAATCTAAATCCACATTGAGTATTCCGAAAGATTGGGAATCTAAATCCACATTGAGTATTCCGAAAGATTGGATACTAAAGCTACCAAATTTGGAGTCAATGGAAATTGCGGGCTTTCCATCAGCAGAAGTAGTTTTCGACCTAGAGGAGCTGAAAGTCATTGGAGAAGTTGAGATTCTCTCTCAGCTAAGTACATTGGTGTTATCTAAGTTGTCAAACTTGCGGCGCATGTTGAAACAAGATGTACAATTACAAGGAATATTGATATTTCAAAACTTGAAGGAGCTCTCTATTCGTGAAACGGGGCTATCATTTCTCTTTTCGGTGTCTGTGGCTAAATGTCTTAGAGAAATTAGAGACATTAAAGTGGAGGACTGTCCAAATATGAAGACGGTGATTGTGGATGAAGAAGGAACATATGATATTATAGAGTTACCACTCCTGAAGCGACTATCTATAACACGCTGTCCCATAGAGAAATTCTTCTCATATCCTCATGGAAAGAAAGAGTCAGTAACCACTACTTCAGATTCACAAGATGCTTATTTCGACTCCTTCTTTGATCAAAAGGTACAAATCCCTTCTCTTAATATTATACCCATAATAGTCATAGGCACATGCTTTGCAAGGCAAGTAATCAAATATGTTTGAAGATCTTTATTTGGATTTATTAATTAAAATGTTTTTATAATTTATTACTATATTTGTTAGATAGATGCCACTAATGGAAAGTTCATTCTTCCACCACATCAGATAGATTGTTGGCATTTAGCCAATTTCATAAAATTTTCATAGCTACAATCTGATGAACAACTCTTATGAGCAGGTTAATTTGCCAAGCTTAGAGGAGTTAAAGCTTAAGTCAGAAGGATCCTTCAAAGGAATATGGCATAGTGAACTTATGGAAAAGTCCTTCTGCAAATTAGCCACCCTCTCCATTGGATGTTGCTCTAAGCTACACAACGTCTTCCCTTCCACAATCATAGGGAGATTGCACAACCTAACAATTGTTGAGATTGAAAACTGTCCCTCTTTGGAATCATTGTTTGATTGTGGGTCCATTGATGCAAATATTGCGCAAACAACTATATTGATCCCCAAATCAGAAGTAAAGACGGTGAGGGACACAGGAAAGTTGAAATGTACAATGAAGAGCGACTCCCAAATGATTTTGGGTTTTCCTAGTTTAAAAAAAGTCCGTGTGTGGAGTTGCTCCAACCTAAGATCTCTCTTCCCCAGTTGTATGGCCACAACTCTAGAGAAACTTGAGAGCCTATGGATTAGCAATTGCGAACAGATGAAGGAAGTGGTCCCTAAGGAGACAGCCAAAGGGGATGATGAATCATTACAACCATTGTTCAATGAGATGGTTTGCTCTATCCCTTACTATGATCATCCATATTCTCGCATTTCATATTTTAGAATGTTCCTCATTTCTCACATTATCCTTGTACAGGCTACATTCCCCAATATAAGAAAACTACAAATTGAAGGTGCTAAGTGCAAAGAGCTATGGAACAATCAAATTCCCAATGATTCCTTTTGCAAATTGGAACTTCTTCGAGTGGAGCACTGTGACAATCTCCTATGTATTGCCCCATCTCACATGTGGAAGAGACTGCAACTCTGTCTCGCCTTCCTAGAAGTGAGATCATGCCGTTTGATTAAGATCATATACGAAAGTGATGGGACAAATACAAAGAGTGGTAAAATGACGAGGCTGGTTTTGCGAGATCTAGAAAACTTGAGGCACATTTGGCAGTCTGATGGTTTCCCAAACATCCCGTTCCCAAACTTGAGATACGTAGAGGTTGTGAGGTGCTCCCGTTTGAAAATGCTTTTCACAACCTGCACAGCGAAATTTCTCGGGCAAATCCAAGAGTTGGTAGTAGAGTCATGTGAAGATCTAGAACTAATTGCTGGCCGTGAAGAATGTGAAGAAGTGGCAGGTATGACAACCACCTTCTCCGAGTTAACTGCTCTTAGACTTTTCGAGTTGCCGAAAATCAGGGGAATCCAAGCTGAGAAAGACTCTGTGGAATTCCTATCCTTGCAAGTCCTGTGTATAGTAAGTTGTGGAACGGCGCTGGACCGAGGCCTTGATGACTGGGAAAGGTACCAAGCCCGCAAGAGAATCGAAGAAATGTTGCTTAGACGTGAGCTTTATGACTAACGCTTTTGGGACTTCTGCAACGGAAAATGGTGCCTGGCGATACAGAATAACGCGTCCGGTAATATGATATTCTGTTTTTGCATTCTCATGTACACTCCCCACAAAATTTGTGAGTAGTTCCTTCAATGTTCATCGCTTCGGTCTGTCTCCTGTCCCTTGGATCTAAGGCTGTGCTGAGCGAGGTCACTTGTTCATTCTGATTGAGAATGTAGAGTTGCTATGGAGGCGCAATTCTAATAAATGACAGTCCATCGAGACAAAGTCTGTCAACTGACAAGCATGGAAGAGTTGCTAGTGAGTCCCAGTCACTACCTCTAAATTTCGAAAGAATTTTTCATTAATAGGCAAAAATATAACGAGTGCATTGCATCCAATTTGTCTCGAGAAATTATAGTGGTTTTGCATTAACAGGTAAATAGATGGGATAATGCTTCGTGGTTGACGAATATCCATGTTAATAAAATTTAAAAATTGCTAGTAATTTTTCAATCTTGTTTGTAAAAAGATATGACCGATAACTTGCTTGTTAGGTCACCCGATAGTAAGTTACCATCATCATCAGGATTTCACGAGCGCCCAAAACAAATTAATGAATTATCAACATTTCTAAAATTTTACAAATGTGTTTATTTGCATCGTGTATCAAATCACCAGGTACTAAACAAACATCTTCTAGGTTTTAAGGTACAAAAGATGAAGTTTTTGTGGGCTGCTTCAACTCAATTATTCATTTCTTTTAAGAAATCATTATTCTTTAAGCGATGTTAACTCTAATTTTGTGTCTTACTACGAGTTTTATTTGATGGAAACAAAATAACTTTATTAATCAGTGAAATCAATTTTCTCTCTAAACAGAACATGTGCATCTAAATGACGTCACATGTTGTGCATAGAGATTCTCGAATAGAATATGAAATACTTTGAAATATGATGTTCATGATTAGGAACTTGGAAAGTTACTCTTGGTATTTTCTCGTTTATAGAGTCAATTTTACTTGATATTAACAAGAAATTTTGCTCTAAACTCATTAATAGTGAAGGCATTTAGTAAGTAAAAAGCACTTCTAATGTAATATATTACCAAGAGATTCTCTACCTATACTTTTACTCTTCTCTTGACAAAGCTCTTCAAATTTTATTTGGAAAAGAAAAAAGCCGTTTTATTAAATATGAATGCATTTAATGTGCAAAAATCAATTTTACTGTTTTATATATACCAGATTTCAGGCTCTTTCAAGAATTTCACAAAATAGATGAACTCCATACATACGAGTTTACCAACTAAAGTACACTTTTTATAATTTTGTCTCATGAGAAAGATCAAAACAGGTTTCAAGGCATCATCACGTGGCCCTCAACAGAATTCACTTGCTCTCTTCCTTTCTCTCTCTACATCTAACGATCTGAGTCGATTCCCTTTCGAGATCAGGCTCGGCGCGCTCTGCAGAGTGGAGCCAGAGCATAAACAGAGCCACCTTCGCACACGCAAAAGGAGCTCCACAAATTCTCTCTAGCCCTGGTTTGAAGGGACTCGCGTGATTTTTGAGCATTCGTAAGTCACTCTCTCTCGGAGATTTCTTTCGAATCCTTGCCTCTCGCTTCGTTGCTAATCGTCACCGCTTCCCGATCGCCAACAGTTCGGTCTGTAATGCCGAAGTTCTTAAACTTTGGTCACGACTGCCTGCTTCGACGATTCCAATCCCGGATGTTGCTTCTGTTATCTCCTTACTCATATCCGATGCCGATCGCTATAGCTAATCATTCTTCATCCAACTAAACCACATTTTCTCTGTTTTCCATTGCTTCTTATACGAAGCAGAGGACAAGTGCTATTGTTACCATCTGTGCGAAAACGGCTTCGATTGAGGCTGTATTGATGATCGAACTTGCCGACTGCCTTTGTGATGATTTGGATGCGAATCACCTGTTTGATGAAATTCCTGAACTTAGTCAGTTTGTATTTTGATTCAAGTCTTGACCGAGAATTTCGTTCATTATTAGATTATTGATCGGTTTCGGTCATATAAGTGTATATGAGGTCCGTTTCTTCATTAAAAATCATAGGTATTCAATTTTGAACTTGCTTTGGATCTGCTACAACCTGTCGATACATGCTGATTCGTAATTATTGCGGCCCTGAGCTGATGTCATTTGGTCCTTGATATTGATGTCATTCCACTCAAGTAAGCATTTGTAGTGAGTTTCATGTTCCCTTGAAAGGAATTTATGTCATGAATGAATTAAATTCTACTGGAAATCGATCCTTCTATGCTGACTGTGTCTTGATATCCCTGATTTAGTGTGCATTTGATTCCAATTTGAGGCTAGTTTGGTTATGGGATCGTATATGCCCATGCTAGGAAAGCATTATGGTGAATCTCATGCCGATTTGCAAGAATTGGGGTCATTACCAAACTTGAATATGTTAGAATGAAAGTATTGCATGCTGACCATGCTTGCTTTGCGTAAATTCAGTATTAATTTGCCCCTTGATTGATGCCATTTTGATCAAGTAGACTTATATGCGCTTGTAGGAAGATATGGCTTCATTTTCATGTTGATTACTCATCAAAAGATCACGATTTGCTGTCTCATATGCTCTGTTACAATTATGAATGTCTGCTGGAAGTTGTGGAATAAGCATAATTAGATGGATAAGAGATATGGTGTGTGCAAGTTCCTTGTCAATTTCACATGTTCAGATGGCAATTGCATGATTAAATCGATGTCTGTATGCTTGGTATTGCCATGAGAGTCTTGGCCTGATTATTGAATTAGAGAACTCCAATGTTAACTGAACTTTAATTCCATTATTCTTGCGATTTCAAAGCTCGGGACATCTATTAAATAATTTGAAGAATACTGACTTTGTTTAAAGGTGATATGGTAGACTAGCCAGATTTGAGGAAATCTCTCAACAAAATGGGTCACCGAGGCCCCATCAAAATATCGCGTGGACGACACTTGCCACCAGAAT
This sequence comes from Eucalyptus pumila, assembly GCA_016097595.1. Lineage (NCBI taxonomy): Eukaryota > Viridiplantae > Streptophyta > Magnoliopsida > Myrtales > Myrtaceae > Eucalyptus > Eucalyptus pumila. The sequence continues at coordinate 8,240,824 of CM027852.1, forward strand.
TCCAATATTTTCTCCCTCAACATTTGGTTGAGTTCTAATGTGGCAGATGAAGGCATATATCTCTCTGTCCTTTCCTTCCTTGAAGTTCGCTGGCCACTGCTATTCAGAATGATGTTTCATAGATAGGTTTCTCATTTCATTGGAATCCTCATGATAGACCGATAGTCATATGCGTCAACAGCACTAAAGGAGAAGAACGGAAGATTATTGCCAGTAGGGGGAGGGAAGCTTGGTCACCAGCGATAATTCTAGTCACCTATCTGATTGCCAACAGTTCCAATGACTGAAATGCCACAGTACTCAAACTTCGGTCATAATTGCCTGCTTCGATGATTCCATTCCTTGATGTTGCTTTTGTTATCTCCTTACTCATATCCGAGGTCAATCACTATAGCTAATCATTCTTCATTCAACCAAACTGCATATGCTCTATTTTCCGTTGATGGAACCTTGTCAATACATGCAGATTCACAGCTGTTGTGGCCCTGGGCTAAAGTCCATTGATCCTTCATTTGATGCTATTCCACTCAAGTAAGCATGTGCAGTGACATAAGATTGTGTTACGGTAAATTTCATGTTCGCTTGGAAAAGATATTATGTCATGGATGAATTAAATTATACTTGAAATCAATCCTTGGATGCTGACCATGTCTTGATATCCCATGATTGGGTGTGAGTTTGATTCCAACTTGAGGCTAGTTTGGTTAGGGGATTGTATATGTTCATGCTAGGAAAGTAATATGGTGAATCTCATGCCAACTTGAGGCTAGTTTGGTCATGGCTTCAATTTCATGTCAATTTGTCATCAAACAATCACGATTTGCAGTCTTGTATGCTCTGTTACAATTCTGATTGCTGCTGGAAGTCGTGGATTAAGCACAGATTAGATGGATTTTGTCTCAACTTGCTTGTCTTTTTTATTGCCCGTGGGCAAGTGATATCACGTGTTCAAGTTCCTTGTCAATTTCACGTGTTCAGATGGCGCTAGTTGGCTGTTAGTCCCACAAGAATGAAATCAAGGACTGCATATCAAAACAGATATGTATTAACAAAGGGTCTCAATTCCCCAAAAAAGCACAAACTTTAGGTTGACTCTCTGTTCTGAGTTAAACTTTTTTGTCTAGAAAGAATCAACTTCCACTTAAGTCCCAAATTTGATCCCCGTTCAATTGCCGTCCAAAATCACTGTTGAAGGTCTAACATGGCAGTCAGTTGTAAATCCATGTCAGCTAACTACTCACCAAAAAGATGCTTTGTTGTTCTTAAAATTTTGGAAAAATCGAAACAATTAGAGGTGGATTCTTCAATTCTGCACACAAAAAGTCTTCAAATTTTGCGTTTGGGAATCTTCAATTCGTCGAATAGACTCACGCTCGAGATAGTTGGTTTGTTGAGCTTTTAATAAACCAATTCTGAACTCTGCTGGTCTCGTGATCCAAGTACGGGTGCTCGACCGAAGACAACATCTTCTGCAGGATCATTCTCAGTGGATTGCCTGCATTCAAGGTATTTGATTGATTTTGATTCTGGTTCTTCTGAATCGAGGATGGATAGCTATCTTCTTTGATGTCAAAGCTCATTTCAATTCATGGTTTTGCATCTCATGCGTTATTCTTACTGAAAGATGCGAGCTTGATGTCCTGCTGGGGTTGGCGATCATGTGCGGAAGAATTACATCCACATATTGTTCTCATACTTTACCTATCCGAAAACTCAATGGAATGGTGACTCTTCCACATTGCACTGTTTGTCGTGCGTCATTAAGCATTGCTGATGCGGCTGTGTGTTTGACAAACATTTTCGGAATGTATGACAGATGATGGCTAGAATGATCAGATCCTTCTTCATTCATTTGATCTTATTCATTTTGTACTTTCAGCTCTGTGAGGATGAAAAGTGACTATGCATATTGATTCGAGTCTTCTAAGCCATGGGTAGGGTGTTACTCATCCATCATTCTGCAGTAGAGGACCCCTTGAAATTATTGTCCTTAAAAAAGGATAAACTGATTAGGCAAAAATGTCATTTTTGCTCTGGTGATTAACTTCTCCGTTGTTTAGCCAGGACTTCTTATAGTCTCATCTAATCACTCTCTCCAGATTGTGTAACCTTGCTTCATAAACAATAAATTGAGATGAATTAATGTGTCTATACGTGAAGTTAAGATTTGCACATGAAACTATGTTGCAGTTAGAAGCAGATGCTGCCATGTTAGCTTGGATCCTAGCAGTTGTTCTCATGGCCTAAAGAACCCACATCTTAGTTAAAAAATTCTACCTGCAGATCAGCTTAGATCCTGACAATTGAATGTAAATACTAAAAGAGAGCATTGAAGAGAAAGAGGGTTTTGATTGTTATTAATGCAAACTGTCCTCTCGAGGAATTTCGCACTTTTGTTTTTTCATAAACCAACTTCTGTTCTTGAAAAATCTTTTTGCGATGTAAGACTGTACGAACTCACTCACCTCAATTGTAACCTGGGACGCAGTGCTTCGTCCGCGATCTCCTGCGAATCTGTGGCTTTCATACCGGGCGGGCCTTATTGTTCAACAACCAACTCGACTACATTAATGCCACGCGGGACATGCCGTGGTCCCTCGCCTGGAAGCTGGATCGTTGGCATAGGAGGAGCGGGGTTTATAGCCGATGGCAAGCTAAGGCCCCGTTTGTTTGCGTTTTTTTTTGTTTTTAAACAGTTTTTCTTTTTTTGTTCGCAGGGAACAAAAAGGAACAGCGTTTGTGTGCGTTTACGTTCCTTTTTGCTTTTTTTTTGTTCCTGGAACAAAAAAGCAAACGAGAAACACCATTTTGTGTTTCGTTTAAGGAACACAAATGAGAAATACTTTTTTTTTTTTTCTTTTTTCTCTTATTTTCTTGTTCTTCTTTCTTGGCCGGTCGCCGGCCTCGGCCATGGCCGGCGGCCCGCCGACGAGGGCCGGCGGCCTCGCCCCGGCCACGGCGAGGCTCGCCGGCCCCCGGCGAGGCCGACGCTCGCCGTCCCCGGCGAGGCCGAGGCTCGCCGTAGGCTGGCGAGGTCGGCCTCGCCATGGGCCGGCGAGCTCGAGCTCGCCCGGATCCGCGAGGCCGACCTCGCCCGCGGCCGCGAGCCTCGGCCTCGCCGAGCCACCGCCGAGCGACGCCGCGGCGGTGGCTCGCGAGGCCGAGCTCGCCGGCCGGCCGGGCGAGGTCGGCCTCGCGCCGGATCTGGCGGCTCGAGCTCGCCCGGCCATGGCGAGGCCGACCTCGCGCCGGCTGGCGAGCTCGATCTCGCCCGGATCCGGCCTCGAGCTCGCCCGGGCCGGCGAGGCCGAGCTCGCCCAACGGCCGGCGAGCCTCGGCCTCGCCGGCGGTGGCCGCGAGCCTCGGCCTCGCCGGTGGTGGCCCGGCGAGCCTCGGCCTCGCCGGCGGTGGCCGCGAGCCGCGCGCTCGCCGCCCGGCGGGCTCGGCCCTCGCCGGCCGGTCGCCGGCCAAGGCCTTGGCGGCGGCCGGCCAAAAGAAGAAAAAAATGAAAAAGAAAAAAGAAAAAAGGAAAAATAAGAAAAAAATAGAAAAAATAAAAAAAATAAAAAAATTATCTAAATTTACCAAACATGTTTCTGTTTATTTTTTATTTCCGGAACAAGTTTACCAAACGCGTGTTTTTGTTCAAAAATTATTCCCGGAACAGAAATACTTTTTTTATTTACGTTTCGCGATTTTTTAAACGGAACACAAACAAACGCGCCCCTAAGTAGCGGGGACAATCGGGGTTCCTCAGTGCCAGATAGGAAGTTACTTTTTGTCCAGCGTGGATGCGCTTTCATGGAGAAAAGATTGCGAGATGGCTGGATAGTTCTAGCATTTTGGAGGCGGTAGGGCCCAAAAGGCAATATTAGTATACAGAAATGGCGGAGGGTGTCCACTTATTTTCAATCGAAAATTGTATGGCCAGTTGCGGGCCGGGGGATTTGCTCTTCCGTCCAACAGCACCTTTGACCATCTCTTCAACAGCTACTTTGAAAATTGCAGTTCTGTTAAAAAAGATTCAAAGCTTGCTGAAGGATTCGGTTTCCGACTTCTTGATATTTTACGAGCGTGGTCATAAACTACCAATACTCTGAAGAATTTTGCCAACATACGAATGGATTTATAAATTACCAACTTCTTATCAACATTGTAAGGGATTTAGTAATATCCATATAAATTAGATTTATCAATGTCAAAATAAATTAGAAAATTATGTATTTAAAAAAAAAATTGTAGACGCGGTTCATAAGTTTTGACGATGTTATTAATTTACTTATGTCAGATTAATTTGTAAGTAACCTCTTAACCTAGTTGGTTAGGATCGCACCTGAGATCCGAGATCCAGGAGATAAGGGGTTCAAAGCCCCTAATATTTATCTTGTCATTTATCCTGTCCCTCAAATTGAGGCATGCTTTCACTGCTGCTTTGATTCCACCCTTAAATGCATGCACTCAATTCGGGCTTACTCGACGTCAAGGGTGGCTTTCCTCCTGGCGCCCCATGAGGATCTGTTAATTTCTTTCGTTGACCGATATACTTCAATTTTTGTCCTAAATAATCTATTTTTCAGTATAGAATTCGCATATCATGGATATACATGTAATTTATACCTTTTTAACTATAATTTTTATTATATCCACAATCAATACAAAACAGCCTCTATCGTGACGCTACAATATTTATACATATATGCTAACTATCCGATTATGAGGTTATTTAAATTTCGGAGTACATGGGTAAGTATATTTTATATACCATTGATTAAAATTATTTTTTTGTTTTGTGTGACTAACCGAATTAGGAGGTTGCTTTTTAAAGAATTTTGGCTGCTGTTAGTCGTAAAACAATTTGTACGAATTTGGGACTAAATATACAATTGCGTATGGTCATGCACACATTAACATGACACTTCCAAGCTTTTTCAGCAATTCCTTTTTAATTTCTATTTTACTAGGTATCATATACTTGAATAAAAAGATATTCTTTACTTGAATAATATTAGCATTCACGCATATGAAGTCGCCCTACCAATCCAATTATATATGTAATTCAAAACCTATACATTGTCACAAGATTAATAGATAGATGTCTATTTTATATCAATAAGGTGTCTAGAACTCTCTGAGCATCCAACTAATCTCCATTTGGTGTGATGGTCCCTCCATCTCACACACATCGGGTAATCACCGGAGACTCACAAAAGTGTACTCATGGGAGTGGTCACAAGAGAATGTTCAAGTGTAGTGATTTGATCACAAGCTTTGACAAGAAAGATAAACACACTTGCCACCTATGAAGCACGGACACGTCCGTGCTTCCGTGTCGTGTTCGACACGTGTTGGAGCATGTCGAACACATCAACACGCTCGGACATGGTCGGACACGTGGTCAACGCGTGTCGGATTTTCTGACACGTGGTCAACATTTCTCAACACGTTTCGAAACGCGTGTCTGGAAGACGATGGAGGGTGGAGGCGAGGGAGGGCGAGGGAGTAGAGACGAGGTCACGAGCGACGGCGAGAGACAGCTAGAGAAAGAGACGAACAGAGAGAAAGAAGAGAGAGAAAGCAAACTCCCTTAGAGTCATAATCAAAACATGACAGCGTCATGGCCTAGTGCGCTTGCAAAGAAAACTGATCTCGGGCCTATTTGGCTCGCGGTTTACTGAACAAATCTACGGGAACCTTCATAGATATTTTGATACGTATTCATAGATCATATTCATTATCAGGTGTAATTCCACTCCGAGGGCAGGTATTTCTTTTAGGGAATGAGCTTGACTAAAGTAGGGGCAAATCTTTTTCATTTGGGGCCTTATTAGTGATTCCCTCTTTTTGGTCCCCGGCCGACTATTCTCTCCATCGGTGATAACATAATTCGACGTTGAGTTTTGTCATCTGCTGTCACGGTTGCACCTCATGGAGAAATTTACTAGTTTCTTCTTGCTATTCATAACGACTATTTGACAAATCGATACGAGAGCATATTTATTTTTCTATATGTCATTTGTAGGTTAGGCTGGACGTTTGTCAATATGTACGTGTAAATAGTGTTAAAAAAGTCTCACACCAGATAATTGATGTGGTGCGAGTAGTTAATTTATCCGAGTTAATCTATAACTTATTGGCTTAAATTTTTGAGTTCCAAGTAGATATGTTGATAGGTTCAAATCTGGACTCTTTCTTGGCGACCACCCTAAACTCCCAATGTGTGGTGTATGGTAAATATCTCAAGGAACTCAATGTTCATCAATATTTGGTGAATATCTCAAGAAAGAAATCTCGTGATCAATGGTTTCCGAGCAGCCTAGTGTTGTGGTGTAGCACCGCATTCTCGATGGCAATTTGAGATGAAGGTTGGCGTTGTTGTTGTTGTGACCTCACACGCAACAAAGTGGAGATTCACATGTGAATTAATGTGGAACATGCCTAATATTGAACTCACACCTGAGTGAGGGGGAGATTGTTGAGTTGCACATTTGCATTGTATTAAAAAAGTCCTACATCATAGAATTGATATAATAAATAATATATCCTAGTTAACCTAAAACTAGATATATTGAATGGCTCAAACTTAAACTCTCTTTGGCAATGTCCTCAATTGTAGCTATCAAGCATCCAAAAGTTTTCGAGGTCAATAGCTTTTTCCAATGGCATGCTTGAAAGGCAATCGGAAGGTTTGAAAGCAATGGTGCGGCTACATTGTGCCTCTCAATAGACTTTGTGAAGGTATCAAAGTGCAATAGACAATCAAGGACGGTTGCCTCGTAGAAGGAAGGAAAAATAATACAAATGATTCATGAACTTTGATCCATTATACAATGTCGTCTTTGAGCTTTTAATCTGTTTAACTTGGTTTATGAACTATTGTTAAATGTTCAGTGTTATCTTTGAACTTCTAATTTATTCAATGTGACCCTTGAATTATTGGTAAATATTTAATATAGTTATTTTGTTTGTTCAAACAACAATATGACATAGATTATTATATTATATGCTGAGTTGGATTGTCAAAATTGATGAGTCAATATATCAATCTTTTATCTGTCTACTTTAAAAAAGGAAAAAAAAAAAAAAAACGAATTAGGGACTTCAAATATCCCACGTGCAAATTTCTTTTCCTAATTTGAGATAAATATTTTATGTGAATAATCCATATATATATATATATATTGTCTACCATTCATATTTAATGGAATGGAAGTCACGTATTCCGTCAACTTGAATTAACGAAAAGACCACATTAAACAATTTGATATAGTTAGGGAATTAGATTGAACATTTATTAATAACTCAGAGTTCAGGACTACATTGAACGTTTACAAAAGTTTAGATACCATATTTAACAAATTAAAAGTTCATGAGTAATGTTGCATATTGAATCAAATTTTAAGGACAATTTTTGCTTCATTTTTCCTTATAAGGAAAGTGAAAGTAGGAACGTGCTCTTTAGTTTCTTTGGATCTTGCAAGGTGCTTCTCCTCCGTGAACCACCACTTGCATGCACGACTGACGTCCCACACGTTTTCCAGTTGTCTTGTAGATGTTTCAAACATATTTACCTTATTATTTGAAGAAGAATATCATGTCATCATAAACAAAGTACAAGACACTATTTTTTGTTGCATTAAATCTTTACTTATCAAAGGCCGGCGAGTTATTTCTTGATCGATGGGAGAAATGGGCCAAAAAATTGGGAAAATTGAATAAATTTCTCGTCTTTCAGTTCAGATACTTGGCTTCTATGATAGAGAATTATTTTTCCCTTCATTTAAAGGTTCCAAAGTGAAGAAATGATGAGACGGTTGAGGAATTTTTTTCTCATCTTTCAGTTCAGATACTTGGCTTCCATGATAGAGGATTCTTTTCTTCCAGCCTAGGAGCCGTAAAGGGTGGGAGGGAGGAGAGAGAGAGAGAGAGAGAGATTTCTTTAGTGCAAGATGGTGAAGAAATGATATGATGGTTGAGGATTTTTTTTTTTCTTGTCTTTCAATTCAGATACTTGGCTTCTATGATAGAGAATTCTTTTTCCCTTCATTTAAAGGTTCCAAAGTGAAGAAATGATGAGACGGTTGAGGAATTTTTTTCTCATCTTTCAGTTTAGATACTTGGCTTCCATGATAGAGGATTCTTTTCTTCCAGCCTAGGAGCTGTAAAGGGTGGGAGAGAGAGAGAGAGAGAGAGAGAGAGATTTCTTTAGTGCAAGATGATTCTTTCATATTTTTATTTTCCTTTATTTAAAGGTTCCAAAGTGAAGAAATGATATGATGGTTGAGGATTTTTTTTTCTCGTCTTTCATTCTCGTCTTTCAGTTCAGATACTTGGCTTCTATGATAGAGAATTCTTTTTCCCTTCATTTAAAGGTTCCAAAGTGAAGAAATGATGAGACGGTTGAGGAATTTTTTTCTCATCTTTCAATTCAGATACTTGGCTTCCATGATAGAGGATTCTTTTCTTCCAGCCTAGGAGCCGTAAAGGGTGGGAGGGAGGAGAGAGAGAGAGAGAGAGAGAGAGATTTCTTTAGTGCAAGATGATTCTTTCATATTTTTATTTTCCTTTATTTAAAGGTTCCAATGTGAAGAAATGATATGATGGTTGAGGATTTTTTTTTTCTCGTCTTTCAGTTCAGATACTTGGCTTCTATGATAGAGAATTCTTTTTCCCTTCATTTAAAGGTTCCAAAGTGAAGAAATGATGAGACGGTTGAGGAATTTTTTCTCATCTTTCAATTCAGATACTTGGCTTCCATGATAGAGGATTCTTTTTTTCCAGCCTAGGAGCCGTAAAGGGTGGGAGGGAGGAGAGAGAGAGAGAGAGAGAGAGAGAGAGAGACATTTCTTTAGTGCAAGATGATTCTTTCATATTTTTATTTTCCTTTATTTAAAGGTTCCAAAATGAAGAAATGATATGATGGTTGAGGATTTTTTTTTTCTCGTCTTTCAGTTCAAATACTTGGCTTCTATGATAGAGAATTCTTTTTCCCTTCATTTAAAGGTTCCAAAGTGAAGAAATGATGAGACGGTTGAGGAATTTTTTTCTCATCTTTCAGTTCAGATACTTGGCTTCCATGATAGAGGATTCTTTTCTTCCAGCCTTGGGATTCTTCTTCAAATTATTCGAATTATTATTTTCTTCTTCAAAGTCATCATCTCCGTCCAAGCTAAATCCAAACCCCATGTCTCCCACCACGCTGACATCTTAATGAGCCACAGATTAAACTAATTCCTGCTGGTAAATTTCTCTAACTCAATTTTCTTAGAAGCCATAGCGATAATTGCATACAGACAAAATAACCCTAGGCTTTGATACTAGTTTTACGACTGATGCGCAAACAGGAACAAATAAATTGACTTAAGTAAAAAATAAATTGCATAAATAAAACCTGAACGCAGCGGATTTACTTTGTCCAATGGTAAAACCTACTTTATGGGGAAAGTTAACAAGATGGTTTCATGATAATCGGCGAAAAATGGATTACAACCGCTCAATTACACTCACTCATAAGTGTTTCTCAATCATAGAGTATCACAAGAATCAGTCACAAGAAATGAGTTTTATCACACCCTCAGCTCTCTCGGACGATGATTCTCAATAGTCTCTATGTCTCTCACAAGCTTTTATTCGTATTAAGCACACTCAACATGCTCAAAAGACCAAACTCACCAATAAAATAGTTATATGCAAAGAAATTATCAGCCCGTATTTGATGACAACATTGATTTCATCTTCAATAATGAAAAGAGTTCTTGTGAGAAATTAATGTCCCTTGTTGCATCACCCACACTCCGACTGGCAAGAGTCCAATTTGGACTTCCTAATATGGCCTGAATTGCTTTGCAATTATGGCTCGAAATTCAATTCAATCGGGATTAACTTTGATTCATAATCAACACATCACGACGTCATGGCCGAGTGCACTTGAAGAGGCAGTTGATCTCAAGCATACTCGGCTTGAGGTTTACCAACCAAATCTACAGGAATATTCGTAGATATTTTGATGCTTATTCATGAATCATATGTATTCTTAGGGGTAGTTCCTCTCTGAGGCAGGTATTTCTTTCAGTTAATGAGTTTGACTAAGATATAAGTAGGTGCGAATCTTTTTCATGAGTGGCCTTGTTAGTAATTCCGGTTTTTTTGGTCCCTGGCCAACTATTTTGTCATCCGGTGACAACATGAGTCAATCTTGAGTTATGTTGTCTACTGTCGCGGTTGCACCTCTTGTAGAAATCTACCTGCAAGGTCTTTCATTGGTCCCTTCTCCGAGAACCATCACTTGTGCTCTCGGCAAGGTTACTGTATGTTTTCTGTTAGTTCTTGTAGATGTTTTAAATACATTTACCCTAATTTTAGAAGAAGAATATCGTGTCATCGGGAACAAAGTACAAGACACTGTATGTTTTGTGACGTCAAATTTTTACTTACCAAAGGCCAGAGTCATTTCTCGATCGAAGGGAGAAATGGCAAAAAAAGCACAAAAACAAAAGCGACAATCCAGTAGGATATAACCTGCTCCATATTAACCCCAAATCCGATCTCGCCTATTTGGCGCATCGAAGTCGTAGAAATCACGATGGAAGATTAAAAGAGCAGTACAAGTGAAGAGAGATTGAAAGAAAAAGAGAGGCGGCAGAGATTTCTTTCGTGAAAGATGATTATTTCATATTTATCTTTTCCTGTTTCGAGGATACTTTTTCGCTTTATTTAAAGGTTCCAGGGTGAAGAGATCATGAGACGGGAGGATTCTTTCATTTATTCCCTTCATGTTGAGGATTCTTCCTCACCTTTCAGTTCAGATACTTGTCTTCTACGACAGAGGATTCTTTTCCTCCAGCATGGGGGATCCTTCTTCAAATTATTCTTTTCTTGGCCGAGGAAAAATGAGATGGTCTTCACCACTTTTCTTGGCCAACACCTTCGTATATATTTTGGGAGTTTCACCCCATCTCATTCAGACATCTGTCGCATTTCCTATCTCGAATTTTCACCGTCTTTCACTGTCTTCTTCCTGCCACTAAGCTCTCTCTCTCTCTCTCTCTCTCTCTCTCGTGTTCATTGTATTCATCCTATTGAACCTTTCCTCTTCTTCAGCCGCTTCGTTTTCGGGTTCCATCACTTCAGCCTTCCTCAGCATATATAAATTCTTAACTTTCATTTCTCTCCAAAGAGGAAGGAAAAAAAATCTGAAAGATAGAAATAAAAAAGCGGGAAAATGGCGGATATTGTTCAGTCTATAGCTTCCAAAGTGGCGGAATACCTGGCGGTTCCAATTGGTCGTCGATGCGGCTACCTGATATTCTCCAACAGCTACGTTGGCCAACTGAAGGAAGAACTTGAGAAGCTGGATGACGCGATGGTTGGGCTGCAGCGCTCCGTCGATGATGCTGAAAACAACATGAGGGAGATAAAACGCGAAGTTAACAGATGGAAGAATGATGCAGAGACTGTTGCCAACAAGGCACGCGGCATGCTGGATGACGAGGGAAGAGCCAAGAAAACTTGCTTCTGCGGGTGGCTTCCCAACCCAAAGGAGCGTTATTGTCTCGGCAGGGACGCGAGGAAGACAGCCCAGGCCATCCAGGCACTCATCCCACAAGGTAAATTCGAGAGGGTCTACTATGAGAGTGATCCACCGGGGCGTGTCGCTGGCACTCCTGATGTGAATTCGTCAGCTGGTGATGGGGGTGACACTATTGTGGACTCGCGAGCTTCCGTCTTTCAGGGCATAATGAAAGCTCTGGATGATGAGAAGCTAAGAGTGATTGGGGTCTACGGGCCTGGCGGTGTGGGGAAGACTAAGCTATTGGAGGAAGTCGAGAAGAACCTCAGTAAAGAGAAGGGACCGTTCCACATGATCGTTAAAGCAAAAGTGTCGCAGATTCCTGTCTCGAAGAATATCCAAGATGAGATCGCTGACGCCTTGAAACTGGATCTGAAGGACGTGCAAAGCGAAAGCGGCAGGGCAAATCGTCTGTTGGAGAGATTACAGCGGGATCCAAGTGAGAAGGTTCTCATAATATTGGATGACCTATGGGGGGAACTTGATTTGAACGCGGTTGGAATTCCTTCAAGAGACATTAACGGGAAATGCAAATTGTTGCTCGCATCGAGATTTGAAGATGTGCTGAAGAAAAAGATGTCTCTCAATAAAACATTTTTTCTTGGAGGCCTAAACAACGACGAAGCTTTCGGGCTATTTGCAAAGACGGTTGGCAACAGGCTCGAAGACGATGAGGATTTGAAAGCAATAGCAGCTCAAGTGGTCAAGAAGCTTGCAGGTTTGCCTCTTTTGATTATCTCCATTGCAAAAACCTTGAAAGAAAGCCCTGTGTCCGCATGGAGAATCGCACAGATAGAAATAGATGAGTCAACTAAAGAAATACAAGAAACGATACTGAAGTTGAGTTATGGCCATTTGACGACTGAGGACGCGAAGTGCTTATTCTTGCTCTGCGGTCTTATTGGCGGGACCATTCATGTCGAACTTCTATGGGTATTAGGCATGGGGTTGGGCTGGTTTGAAAAAATTAATGAGACGATACAAAATTCAAGGGAGAGATTGAATAATATTCTGGATAGCCTCCGTTCCATTTGTTTGTTGCAGGATGGAGGCGATGATAAGAAAAATGTGACCATACATGATCTTTACAGTGAGGTGATCATCTCAAATGCATTTAGTGATCAGAATTGCTTAATTATTAACAGCGATTATGGCTCATGGCCGAAGGAAAAGCTTGAGAAATGTTGCGCATGCTTAGTGAATGTTGGCAATGGTAGGCGTGCTGAACTAATGTTGCGTCAGTTTCCCCATGTGAAGATACTTATGTTGTCGGAACAATACGATATGCGAGATTGCAGTAGAATGGATTTCACATATATGGAGGAGCTCCGAGCCCTATATCTTTGCTCCATGCATATCACCAGTTTACCTTCCTCGATGGAAATCCTCAGGAACCTCCGGTCATTAGGTATAAATTGCTATGTGGAGGATGTGGCAAATCTTGGCAAGCTCAAAGCACTGCGGATTCTCAGCTTCGATGGGTCTATAATTTCTAGACTGCCTAAAGAAATCGGGAAACTAACAAATCTGAGATCGTTGAATCTGAACCATTGCTACTCGCTTAAGATAATCGAGCCTGGAGCCCTAAAAGGCTTAATCAACTTGGAAGAGTTACATATGAAGAAAAGCTTTGATCAGTGGATGGGCAAGCATGAAATACCCTCGAAATCGTGTCGTGTTGGGCTTGTCGAGTTGAAGAACTTGACAAAGCTAGCATCTCTAGAAATATCGATTTGTCATCCCATCATACTCTTGGAGGATGATGACCTACCATTTGAGAACCTGGACAAATTTTGGATCGACATAGGAAATATTGGGTTTTGGACCGACATACAAAGTTTTGGGTGGAGGGAAAATGAAGGTTTGACAACCATGCAGCTCAATCTGGAAGGGTGCGATAGTATTCTTTCAAGAAAATGGGTTAAGAAAAATCTGCAGAAGACTCAATGCTTATATTTAAGCGAGTTGAGTGAGTTCAAAGAGAGCCCTCGTGAATTGTGCACCCAAGGATTCCGAGAAGTGAAGTATTTCAACATTAAAGACAGCCCCTCAATCAAGTACATTGCCGGATCATCCAATGACCTCCCTCTCATTGCTTTTGGGAAGTTAGAGTATTTTTTCCTTGAAAATCTTATTAATTTGGAGAAGATATGCCATGGCCCCATTGCGCCAGAGTGTTTCAACAAATTGAAAGCCCTGAGGGTCAGACAGTGTGACCAATTGAAATACTTGTGGTGTCTTTCAGATGTGCAAAGACTTGTACAGTTGGAAGAGATTGAAGTGTGGAAATGTGACTCAATGCAATCAATTGTCACACACAATGCAGGAGAAGATATAGTTTCTACCAATAACAAAGTTGAGTTGCCTAATGTACGTCGTCTAGCATTGAATGAGTTACCAAATATGACAAGCTTTTGCACCAAAGCTGAAATCGCTTTAAAGGATATTCCAATCCAGGTAATTTTCTTTCACTTTTTCCCTCTGTCAATTTGTCCTATTAGGATGAGATGATATTGGTGTTCACTCAACGTTAGTACATATTGCATTTTAACTTTGATTATTCGTACAATTTTATTCGCGTTTTGATTTACAAATGAAAAATCATCTCAAATAGAACACAGGTCATATTATAATTAGAGGGAAGCTGCTTTCCACAACTATTTTTTTTTTCAACGGTAGATAATTGGACCGATAACTAGGGTTTCTACTATGACTAATTTATTATTTATTTAACATTTTTAATGAGTTGAAAAAATAGTAGTGTGATGAATGAATGAAAGCAAGAATGAATCTTGAATGAATAAATAAAATTCAATAATTTCAAAATGAAGAAAGCGACGTCTAGAGATTCAATAAATGGATGGCGAGCAAGAAGCGACGTTACAAAGAAAGTCCCCATGACTGTGCAGTTGTGCGGCACTAGCAGCATGATAGTGGTGAAGATATCATCATGAAAATCAGAAGAGAAATTCATTTTTTTTTTTTGTATTTTAGTTTCACTTATTTTCTCGTGAAAATAACTTGAATTGTAACAAACTCACCTTTAATGAGTCTCATTGTGGTGCTTTGTTAGGTTTCTTTGCCTCACTTGGAATCCCTGGTAATGGTTGGATTCCTTGCCCCAGAAAAGATACTCTATGGTGAACCCTTTATAAAAAACAGCGATATGAAATTGCTAAGGATAGAAGAGTCTAAATCCACGTCGAGTATTCCGAAAGATCAGATACTCAAGCTGCCAAATTTGGAGTCAATGAATATTCATTGTCGTAATTCATTAAATAATCGGTACGAGTGAACGAAATTCAACAATCTCAAAATGAAGAAAGTGAGATTAAATGAATGAAAGGCGAACCAAGAGCCACGCAACAAAGAAAGTCCACCTAATTGATGTTTCACCTACATGCAAGTTGCAATTGATTCCAACACGTCATGACAACCTCACCGTGTCAACATTGTTCTGCATCCATCATCCCTTTCTTCAGCTACTAAGGGGATATTTCCTTCTCCATTCTTTCAGGCACGACAAAAAATATACATGTTCCCCACTCTGATCAATTAATTTTTGAATAAAATTAAGTTTTTGACATTCTTAAGAGACATCAAGCCCATTCATGCATTCAATATCCATTTGTTTCATTGAAAATTCATTATTGTTGAAAAAAGTTTTCTTGGTAAATCATTTTTCTAGAAAATGAATTGTTTTCTGTATTTGGTTCTACCGAAAACGTAATTTGAAAAGATATTTTATGATGTTTATTAACGAAGCGCAAACATTTACAAAGTGAAGACAAAAACTGTTATGGATCCTTAATAGAAACAAGCCCGAATAAGTCATATTTACTTGTTCTTAATGAAAACCAATAAGTTAACAAAAAATTTATGAAAAATTGAACTTTGATATGATTTTGTTGTCAATTTTGAAGTTCAAAATAGAAAAAACAAAAGAAAAGATAACCAAATTATGGTAGTTGCTTTGAAGATGGGTAAATGATTTCAAAAGAAAAGATAAAAAATTATGGTCATAGTTTTCAAGATCAGCTAAAGAAAAGATAAAAAAAATATGATGACAGTTGAGAGAGAGAGAGAGAGAGAGAGAGAGAGAGAGAGAGAGAGAGAGAGTTGTGCGATAGTGTTGCATTTGCGACATGATAGTGGTGAGGATATCCTCATGAAAATGATCCCTTTTCACAGGGAATTCATTTTTTCTGTATAGTCATTTTCTTGTATCCATGAGAAGTTTGAAAGCAATTTCCTAAAAATAGCTTTACTTGAAAGAAACTCACCTTTAATGAGTTTCATTGTGGTGCTTCATTAGGTTTCATTGCCTTGCTTGGAATCACTAGTGATGGTTGGACTCCTTGGCCTAGAAAAGATACTCTATAGTGAACCTTCATTAAAATACAATAATCTGAAATCGCTAGAGATAGAGGAGTCTACATCCACGTCGATTATTCTGAAGGATTGGATACTGAAGTTGCCGAATTTGGAGTCAATGAAAATTGCACGCACTCCATCTGTAGAAGTAGTTTTCGACCTAGAGGAGCTAAAAGTCATCAAAGAAGTGGAGATTCTCTCTCGGCTAAGTACATTGCAATTATCTAAGTTACCAAACCTGCGGCACATGTGGAAACAAAATGTACAACTACAAGGAATATCGATACTTCAGAACTTGAAGAAGCTCTTTATCAAAAATACAGGACTATCATTTCTCTTTCCGATGTCTGTGGCTAAATGTCTTAGAGAAATTAGAGACATTAAAGTGGTGAATTGTCCAAATATGAAGGCGGTGATTGTTGATGAAGAAGGAAGAGATGATGGGATAGATGATATTGTAGAGTTCCCATTATTGGAGCGACTATCTATAAGCCGCTGTCCCATGGAGAAATTCTTCTCACATCCTCATGGAACAAAAGAGTCAATAACCACTACTTCAGATTCACAAGATACTTATTCGGATTCCTTCTTTGATCAAAAGGTATGAATCCTTTCTTTAGAGCTTACGCCCATAATAGACACCCATAATAGTCATAGGCACGCGATTGGTGGGGCAAGTATTAATATTTTTTTGAAGATTTTTTTATTTGGCTTATTAGTTAAAATGTTTTTATAATTTATAGCTACACTTGTTAGAGTAAGCCCATTGATGAAAATTCTATCCTCCACCGCATTAGATAGATTGGTATATGATTAGGCCAAATTGTAAAATTTTTCATAGCTACCATATAATGTACAACTCTTATGAGCAGATAAGTTTACCAAGCTTGGAGAAGTTAATACTCCACTCGCTAGGATCCTCTTGCTGTGGCTGTGGGCTCGGCCTCGCCATTGCTGGGCAAGGCGTATGGCACAATGAGCTTCCCAAAAGTTCCTCCGACAAATTAGCCAATCTCACCCCAAAACAAGATTTGCAATCACAAGGAACATCAATATTTCAAAATTTGAAGGTGCTCTCTATCAACAATACAGGGCTGTCATTTCTCTTTTCGGTGTCTGTGGCTAAATGTCTTAGAGAAATTAGAGAGATTGAAGTGGAGGATTGTCCAAATATGAATGCGGTGATTGTTGATGAAGAAGGAAGAGATGATGGGATAGATGATATTGTAGAGTTCCCATTATTGGAGCGACTATCTATAACCTACTGTCCCACGGAGAAATTCTTCTCATATTCTCATGGAAAAAATGAGTCAATAACCACCAGTTCAGATTCACAAGATACTTATTCGGATTCCTTCTTTGATCAAAAGGTATGAATCCTTTCTTTAGAGCTTACGCCCATAATAGTCATAGGCACGCGATTGGTGGGGCAAGTATTAATATATTTTTGAAGATTTTTTTATATGGTTTATTAGTTAAAATGTTTTTTATAATTTATAGCTACACTTGTTAGAGTAAGGCCATTGGTGAAAATTCTATCCTCCACCGCATTAAATAGATCGGTATTAGATTAGGCCAAATTGTGAAAATTTTCATAGCTATGATCCGATGTACAACTCTTATGAGCAGATAAGTTTACCAAGCTTGGAGAAGTTAATACTCCACTCGCTAGGATCCTCTCGTCGTGGCTGTGGGCTCGGCCTCGCCATTGCTGGGGGAGGCATATGGCATAGTGAGCTTCCCAAAAGTTCCTCCGACAAATTAGCCAACCTCACCCCAAAACAAGATTTGCGATCACAAGGAACATCAATATTTCGGAATCAAGGTGCTCTCTATCAACAATACAGGGCTGTCATTTCTCTTTTCGGTGTCTCGTGGCTAAATGTCTTAGAGAAATTAGAGAGATTGAAGTGGAGGATTGTCCGAATATGAATGCGGTGATTGTTGATGAAGAAGGAAGAGAGGATGGGATAGATGATATCGTAGAGTTCCCATTATTGGAGCGACTATCTATAACCTACTGTCCCACGGAGAAATTCTTCTCAAATCCTCATGGAAAAAATGAGTCAATAACCACCAGTTCAGATTCACAAGATACTTATTCGGATTCCTTCTTTGATCAAAAGGTATGAATCCTTTCTTTAGAGCTTACGCCCATAATAGTCATATGCACGCGATTGGTGGGGCAAGTATTAATATTTTTTTGAAGATTTTTTTATATGGTTTATTAGTTAAATTTTTTTTATAATTTATAGCTACACTTGTTAGAGTAAGGCCATTGGTGAAAATTCTATCCTCCACCGCATTAGATAGATTGGTATAAGATTAGGCCAAATTGTAAAAATTTTCATAGCTATGATTTGATGTACAACTCTTATGAGCAGATAAGTTTACCAAGCTTGGAGAAGTTAATACTCCACTCGCTAGGATCCTCTCGCCGTGGCTGTGGGCTCGGCCTCGCCATTGCTGGGGGAGGCATACGGCACAATGAGCTTCCCAAAAGTTCCTCTAACAAATTAGCCAACCTAACCCCGAAACAAGATTTGCGATCACAAGGAACATCAATATTTCGGAATATGAAGGTGCTCTCTATCAACAATACAGGGCTGTCATTTCTCTTTTCGGTGTCTGTGGCTAAATGTCTTAGAGAAATTAGAGAGATTGAAGTGGAGGATTGTCCAAATATGAATGCGGTGATTGTTGATGAAGAAGGAAGAGAGGATGGTATAGATGATATCATAGAGTTCCCATTATTGGAGCGACTATCTATAACCTACTGTCCCACGAAAAAATTCTTCTCAAATCCTCATGGAAAAAATGAGTCAATAACCACCAGTTCAGATTCACAAGATACTTATTCGGATTCCTTCTTTGATCAAAAGGTATGAATCCTTTCTTTAGAGCTTACGCCCATAATAGTCATACGCACACGATTGGTGTTCAAGTATTAATATTTTTTTGAAGATTTTTTTATATGGTTTATTAGTTAATTTTTTTTTTATATAATTTATAGCTACACTTGTTAGAGTAAGGCCATTGGTGAAAATTCTGTCCTCCACCGCATTAGATAGATTGGTATAAGATTAGGCCAAATTGTAAAAAATTCATAGCTATGATTTGATGTATAACTATTATGAGCAGATAAGTTTACCAAGCTTGGAGAAGTTAATACTCCACTCGCTAGGATCCTCTCGCCGTGGCTGTGGGCTTGGCCTTGCCATTGCTGGGGGAGGCATATGGCACAGTGAGCTTCCCAAAAGTTCCTTCGACAAATTAGCCAACCTCACCTTGAAACAAGATTTGCGATCACAAGGACCATCAATATTTCAGAATCTGAAGGTGCTCTCTATCAACAATACAAGGCTGTCATTTCTCTTTTCGGTGTCTCGTGGCTAAATGTCTTAGAGAAATTAGAGAGATTGAAGTGGAGGATTGTCCGAATATGAATGCGGTGATTGTTGATGAAGAAGGAAGAGATGATGGGACAAATGATATTATAGAGTTCCCATTATTGGAGCGACTATCTATAAGCCACTGTCCAATGGAGAAATTCTTCTCATATCCTCATGGAAAAAATGAGTCAATAACCACTACTTCAAATTCACAATATACTTATTCGGATTCTTTCTTTGATCAAAAGGTATGAATCATTTCTTCAGAGCTTACGCCCATAATAGTCATAGGCACACGATTGGTGGGGCAAGTATTAATATTTTTTTGAAGATTTTTTTATTTGGTTTATTAGTTAAAATGTTTTTATAAATTATAGCTACACTTGTTAGAGTAAGGCCGTTGGTGAAAATTCTATCCTCCACCGCCTTAGATAGATCGGTATATGATTAGGCCAAATTGTCAAATTTTTCATGGCTATGATCTGACGTATAACTCTTATGAGCAGATAAGTTTACCAAGCTTGGAGAAGTTAAAACTTGAGTCGGTAGGATTGTCAAAAAGGATATGGCATGGTGGGCTTCCCAAAGTTCCTTTGACAAATTGGCCGAATTCACCCTTGAAAAGTGCTCCAACCTACTTGATGTCTTCCCTTCGACAATCATGGGCAGATTGCAGAACCTCAAAATAGTTGAAGTTTCAAGATGTCCGTCCTTGGAATCGTTGTTTGATTTTGGATCCCTTGATTCATATACGGAACAAAAAATTGCATTGCTCCTCAAATTGAAAAAAGTCGAGGTTTTAAGCTGTCCCTCCTTGGAATCATTGTTTAATTGGGGGCCCCTTGATTCAAGTATGGAGCACAAAATTGTATTGCTCCCCAAATTGGAAGAAGTGGCCATGAGTGGAGTAGGAAGGCTAAGACACATGGTGATGAGTGATTCCCAAACTGTTTTGGGTTTTCCTAATCTAAAAGAAGTCTATGTTCACAATTGCTCTGAGTTGAGATCTCTCTTCCCCAATTATACGATTGCAACTCTAAAGAAACTCAATACCCTGTGCATTCTCAAATGCGAACAAATGAAGGAAGTGGTTCCCAAGGAAGAAGGTGGTTGGTCCAAGGCAAAAGTGATAAGTTTACCTTCCTTAACTATTTTGGTTATTTGGCGATGCCCCAACATTAGAGCATTCATATGGAGTCCTACAAGTGCCAAGAGGCGTTAGGTGAAATGATTGAAGAAAATGATGAATCGCTCCAACCGTTGTTCAATGATATGGTTTGCTCTATATCTTATTGTGATCATCTTTAATCTCGCATTATCATGTTTTAGAATGAACAATGTAATAATTTGTCCTACTTATTTTCCTTTCTCACATTATCCTCGTGCGAGGTTACATTTCCCAATTTAGAAAAACTATATATTGGAGGTGTCCGATGCAAAGAGTTATGGAACAATCAAATTTCTGATGATTCTTTTTGCAAATTGAAATATTTTATATTGAAGGATTGTGACAATCTCCAACATATTGCCCCATCCCATATGTGGAAGAGGCTGCAAGACTGTCTAGAAACCTTAGAAGTGAAATCATGCCGTTCAATCGAGATCATATACGAAAGTGATGGGACGGTGGCAAAAAGTGGTAATTTGAGGACGCTGGATTTGCGTGATCTGGACAACTTGAGGCACATTTGGCAGTACGACAATCTCCCAAACATCCCCTTCCTCAATTTGAGATACATAAAGGCTGTGAGGTGCTCCCGTTTGGATATGCTTTTCGCCACCTTCACGGCGAAATTTCTCGAGCAAATCGAAGAGCTAGTGGTAGGGTCATGTGAAGATATGGAACTAATTGCTGGCCATGAAGAATGTGAAGAAGTGACTGGTGAGACAATCACCTTCTTTGGGTTAATCACTCTTAGACTTTACAATTTGCCGAAATTCAAGAGCTTCATACCAGAGAAATACTCTGTGGAATTCCCATCCTTGGATGACTCGAGTAGAATAGAGCTAGACCAAGGCAACCAAAGTGCGGAGGAAAGTGAGGGGGAAACTGAGCAGTTAGACCGCGTAATTGAGGAGTTAGACAGCGAAATTGAGGAGGTAGACAGTGAAATTGAGGAAGAAAGTGAGGGGGAATAATTAGTTTTATGAAGTGAGCCACAAAAGTTTGTGAATGTTGCAACGAATGGTGTCTGACAAAACAAAATGGACGTGTCTGGTAATATGAGATTTTGTTTTTTTTCTTTTGCAGTCTCTTCTACACTTCCTGCAAAGTGTGTAACTGTTTTCTTGGCTATTCATTTCTTTGGTTTGTCTCCTGGGCTACAGTGACGAGTGGCCAATCATTGGACCATAAATTGTGGGGTTATGCTGTATAAATTCTAATCAAGTGCATTATCATGTTTATAAATTTTCCCGTAATATTAGAAAATGTATGTGCTATTATATTAAGTAATCGAAGTCATGATGAATTACCTCATGACAACCGTCGCAAGAGGAAGAAGGAGATCAAGGAGATTGCAATCTGGGAAAGCCCATGTTCCTCCTCCCATCTCTCTCTCTCTCTCTCTCTCTCTCTCTCTCTCTCTCTCTCTCTCTCTGTGACTATTGATGGAGGCCGAAACTGTTTGAGTTTGAGGGACGGTAGTATGATTTCGAGTTCGACGAAGGTTGAATGTAAGTTGAAATTGGTGATAACAAGGAGTCCTTTGAGTGGGTTGAGTATTTGAATCTTCATGATTCTAATCAAGGTAAACTTCGCTCTGTTTCTCCTGGAGGTAAGGATCGAGTGCTTGATTCCGCCGGCGTGAAATCTGGAACTTACTGTCCTGATGAACTCATTCAGGTGCCCTTTACTGAAACACCTACCATATGTTTGATTGAATTCCTGAACGGTACTGGCATCCATATTTTGCAAGTATTCTTGCATTGTGATGATTATCTGGCAATGGCGTGCTTAAATTGAGAGTTCTCCAGGGCATATGGTATTATTTTCGTTGATGTTGGTTGAACTCTCCCGGTTGTGCTCAATGCTCCCATGACTGAGAATTTGAACATGCCGTGTTGGCTTAATTTACTTAGAATTATGTTTTCCTTATCAATCTACGATGTTGTCTATGGCTATTTTAATATTCAAGACAATGACCATCTTTGAATTGGAAATTGTGAAATCCTTCTTCGAAATGTGCATCGTTACTGTGTACTTCAATGAATTCCTGTGCGGACTTCATCCTTTGCTTGATCTCGCGTGTAATTGGTTTCATATGTCTGGATGATTTTGCCTTGCATTTCTCGATCCGTTCAGTGATACCTCAACCCCTTCACACCGCCAATGATATTCGGTTCATTTTTTTGGGCGAATGCATGGGCCTTTACCTCTTTGATTTTCTTCATTTACTGAAGATTCTGAGGTTCATTCCTCGATGTCATTTGCTTGTAACTTCTCTGTGAATGGCATGTGGCACCCCTCGACGGCCCCCGATCCGATAGGGTCGCCACAGTTCGCTTACCTTTCACATTCCCTATTAACATATTACTCTGATACCATTTCAATTGTAGTAGGTCCATACAACCATGGGGGTTTACATTTTTTTTTTTATATGTCCCTTGCACAATTCATAAAGCAAAAGCACATCCATCAACTCCCTTCCTTATATTCAGAAAACGATGCACACCAACTAAACATTTTATATAAGTCAAATCCGTACACTCTTATTTACATAACTTGATGGACATCATTAATCGATACATCAAAATGCCATAGTCTTTCTATACTTGGCTATATTTCAAAAGATGACCGACATCTCTTCCAACATTCATATACTTAAAGTCCATCGATTAGTGTCGGCGTCCAAAAGTTCCTTCCTCTACTATCCTCCTCATCGCGGCCATATCCAACCACTTGGACCATCTACTGGTGGCAGTGGCGGCAGAGGTATGTTGTCTAGTCTAAATGTTAGTCCCCAAAAGGGGTGAGTACAACCACTCAGCAGTAAAAGATTCATCAAGTTATATCAAGCATTACTATTAATATCCATATTCAAGTATGGTAGACAAAATAGGCAATCCATGAATGAGTATGCATCCCAACCATATAACTCTTCAATGCAATGACTAGTGCATTTCCAACAATAAGATGCATCGTGTCCAGCCACACAAGTCCCAATCATGGGGCCAAACTGTGATGACATGTCCCATTCCATGCCATACAATTTAGTCCCATAACCAGACCACACTCACACTTAATATAATCGTTCGTTTTATCATTCAAAAGGTTTCATCCCCCAGAGGACCAATGTTTGCATCCTTCTGGGATTCCGCACCCAACCTGGCATCGCGGAAGCCTCCGGGCATGTATTCAAAATACAACCGAGCATCCAAAGGGCATCGACTCATTCGAACCTCCGGGCATCTCGCACCCCACCTGGCATCACGAGGAATCACTGGGGACCATAGACATGGTTACCCCTAACCTCCGGGCATGCATCATAATACAACCCCTCACCCTCCGGGCATGTATCATAATACAACCGGGCATCTCGACACTCCCGGGAAAAACCTCTGGGCATGTATTCATAATACAACCAGACATCCAAAGGGCATCGACTCATTCGAACCTTTGGGCATCCCGACTCCCGAGGCATCGTTGACCCGAGGGTTCAACGGTAACAGTTTAGCATTTTAATTCACAAAATATTCTCAAATGCTAAAACAAGACGTCTCATAGACTCTCTATCACATCTCAATATTGCAAAAATATTTACAGCCATTACCATCATATCACATAGCCATTCAAAATACCTTCACTTTCGGATACTTTTGTAAAATTCAAGAGCAGAATAGTCCAATTTTTACAATGCACATTTCTGGTAGGAATTTTGAAATAAATACTAAATGGACTCTGAAAATTACGAAAGTTTGACACGTTATCAATGAGACCTAAAGGAACAAATTTCATGAAGAGCACCAAGTCAAATTCCATACACATCGAGAGTAAAAACTTCGGTATTTCTTGCTACAGTTTCTGTAAAATTTCCAGACTTAGCATTTCTGTATGAAAATCATTTAGTCGGCCAAATCTTGTCCATTTATGCTAAATTTTTTATATGTTACTCTCACAGATGTTCTCTCCAACTTTTGTTAAGACTTCGAAATCATATTTTGGCTAGAAAATTCCAGAAAAATCGAGAAATCACTGATGGTCATGCTGTTCTTGCGAAAACAGTTTACTAGCCTAAAGAGGACTCTTCCTAAACTTTGAGTTTCGATATCCAACTTCCACAGCCAAGATTTAGAAGCACGTTACACCATAATACAGCCTCTTTACTTCTCAAAAATTCACCATAGCTAAATCCTTGAGTTCTCATTTCAATTTAAACGCAAAATCCACCAGAAACTTGCTCCAATACCTCGGCCAGCTTCATCTCATTCATCACAAACAACATGCAGCTCCAAATCTCACATTTCCTCACATCTACCCACTCTTCACTAGATAAAACAGCAAGCAAAACATAGGTTGAAGAACTTCTACTTGCTTAAACTCTCTCACTCGGTGGCTGTCCAAAAATGGAGGTTCGAGGGTCGCAGCTTGACTGTTTGGCGACGGGAACCGGTGGCGAGGCGGCGGCAGCTCGAGCACGACAGAAGGTGGTCCTTTCTTCCTCTTCGCCGTTTACCCACCTGCTGCTTACTCGCGAATTTCCTCGCTCGATATCTCTCTCTCTCTCTCGGTTCTGCTCGGTCACTCTCTTTAGTTCACTTTCACGAGCAGATTAGCTGCTGGTTTTGCTAAAAACCAGCCAACAAAGAGGGGGATTTTCGGTGGATGCATGCATGGAGGACAGGTGGAAGAAGCGTGTCTCCAGCTGGGTTTTCTTGACCTTCGCTGATTGCTCCACACGAAGCAACATGGCCTCCTCTGGCCTCGCTTCTCGATTACCATTTACCATGGCCGCTGGTTTTTACTTAAAACCAGTCAACTTAAGGGGAGTTTTTCCATGGTTTGGCCGCATGAAGGGCAGCTGGATTCGTACGTGTCCAGCATGCATTTCTTCCTTCGACACCTTGCTCCTCCTTGCAACGTGTCTTCAGCTATTTAATTAATTCTTTTCTTAATCCCAATTTGCTGGCCGACCGTGAGAAAGCAACGTGGCATCAATGGTCAGAAATTTTCCTCTCATAGTTGACTAGGGTGTCGACCAAATGGAGAGAGGTTCGGGCAGCTTTTGGGCGCGGACGATTCCTCCTTTTCCGCATGGGTGTGCATGTCCCTCATGCACGGCTGAATTCAATTTCTTCGGCTCAGAATTTTAATTAATAGAAGTCCAAAATTTTCCTCTAATTTCGTATACATTTTGGTGGTACAATTGTGTAGTTTCATCAAAGCAATTTGCACAACTCAATAAGGTTGAATGTAGTACTAACAATGACGAATTCCAATAGTAGCTTCATCAATCCATGACGTTTCATCATCATTCATTTTTTTTTTTCTAAGATCAACAAAATATGGATGAGATTGGTCTCACTAATAACCTTATGTAAAGAGGCTTCTGACAATACTCTAGTCTATCTCACAATTGAACTATTTTCTAAACGTGAGGTATCGGTCCATTAATGAAATAAAACGGAGTTCACACATGGTGCCAACGACACCATTCGACCGTACTTCCATAATCAGTCATGGTCATCGCATATCCGAGGGATGTCGAAATTCTCGGGTGCCACATGGCATGCGAGTCCCTGTCATACTGACATTCGATGGCTGAGTGCATAATGAGTTGTTTATGCCATGGCCGAATGTTTTGCTCGATTCATTGTCCACATTGCCGATTTGTATGCATGTTCAGTTGTTGCTGAACGAGTCTCATCCATGAGAATTGATTGTAGAATGTGGCTCAATGTTGTTTTCCTGTGTTACGTTGCTATGCGTTTCAGTTTTTGTAGCATGACGTTCTTTGAAAATGTCTCCGCTGGAGCCACCCGTGGGTAATTAGAATGCGGTCTTTAGCATTTGGTCCCAAGAGTTCCTGTTGTGTAAAATCAAAGTTGTTTCCAAGTTATTCAAGTCACATTAGCAATATATGTTGGATTCATGTCGACTCCATGTTGATTTCTTATAGAGTTCAATGTGTTTTTTGCATCATATGTGGGCTAGGATTGGATTTGATAGATCTTGGTTTCATATGAGGGTTAATTCGGTAGCACATGATGGTACATCGACATGTAGATGATTTCTCATCATTTTGTAGTTACTAGTCCCTATCTATCTAAATCATGCTCATGCATCGTCATTCTACTACTCGTGTTTCTCAATTTTTAGTAGTTGAAATTACCTCAATACCGTGAGCCATATTGCTTTAGAATCCAATGTGATTAATTTACATATTTGATCATGTTGTAATCGTATTGGGAAGAGTGGTGGGATTTTAGGATTTTGCCTCCCACCTAAGGAAATGTTTCGAAACTAGCTGTCACAACCAAAATTTCGGATGCACCACATAAAATTAGACTAATGGATTGTTAACCCTAAACTTAGCTCGGCTCTCCCAAGCCTATACCAATTCATGACTTAGGTTCAAATATCTAGCATGCAAAAGGGAGTCGCCACTAATCAATTTAATGAAGGTCGATTAGACACCTAAGTAAAATAATACTCCTACGAACCATATTTTGGATCTGGGGACTTGGTTACACTAGACTTCTCTAATGCCCTTTAGGTACCATTTCTTTTATTTTTTGCAGGCAGCTTGGATTGATTTAAATATATTTTCCTAACACGTGAGGTGATCATACGGATCGCAAACCACCAATTTAATACTCAATAAAGCAATGAATAAATTGTAAACTTACCTTATATTAACGAAAGCATCTGCAACGTTAAATCAAAATTCACATCATCAATCCTAGATATGATTTCTCAACCACTCAATTTTTATTTTCACTTATTTAACTTATTTAACAAGAATCATCATTTATGCAATGCGTGCTACTAATTTAATATGAAATGATATGATATGGCAATATCACCTAAACTATATGACATAAATAAACATGCAGTCTATTCAAAAGAAATGCAATAATTAAATGTGTAATCTAAATTAACCTAATGACTTAATTCTAATGACGGGCAATTTCTAATTAAATGAACCTAACAACAATCACTAAATGATGTATGTTTCATGAACCTAATTCTAGATGACATGACTTTTTTTTGTATTTTTTTATGAAAATTCGTAATTAAATCACTACAAAATAAAAATCTAACTAAAGTGAATGCTATCTATTCTAAATGCCTTCTAAACATGCATTTAAAAAAAATAACTAACCTATCATGTAATCAATCCTAATCTACATGAATGCAAATGCAATTTTTTGTAATTTTGGGATAAACAAAACAATTAAAAGATAAACATCATGATCATCAAAAATGCTATCCACCATTTGAATCGAAATTCAAACTTGACTATTTCGCTAATAAAATCAATAAATTGATCTTAAACCTTAAAAATCAAGATATCAATTTTACTCCTGGGTGAATAATTATTCCATTTAAAGCCTTATGGATGGGATTAAAAATTAATGCGGTTGCGAATTGGATCTACGATTTCAATTAGGCATCAAGAAATATTTCAAACAATGAGACAAAATATCAAAAACTAAATAAGATCAAATAAATCTACCTAAAATAAATCTCTACCTAAATTTGAAATTTTACAAAAAAATCCAATTGGTAGAATGGACAACGATGGAGGCTCGGCACGGCATGGCTCAAGGGCAGCGGCTGTGGTGATAGGTCACCCAAGGAAAGGTTGTTGCTAGTGGTGCTAAAGGACAAGTATTGCTCGAAAATTCGCTGGGATTGCCGGGGCGGTGACTGGATTTGGTCAAGGAAGACCTACAATAATAAAATTCAAACGAAAGCAAAATAACTGGATCGGTGGAGGTCTCGGGCACGTCAAGGACGCCTGGAAAATCTGCAAGAAAGTCGTCAGGTGCGGCCAAGCTGCATGCGCATGTCAGAAAGGGACGGGCTGGTGTTGCAAAATTGGCCGAGAAAGCTGAAGATCATGCAAGAGCAGACATGCAAAGAAGCATATGGGCTAGATTTTGCTATGGTTCAGAAATATGTATTTTCTCTCATTCCATATTGATCTCCAAGCATCGCCAAGTGGAGCCTTGTTAGAGCCGCCAAAATCTGATCGTTGTGAGCTTTCAACCATCGTCATCGGAGGCTCCTTGGCGTGTGATCATCCGAAGGTCGTACCTCGGCTGGACAGCAAATCGTCATGGACTCTCGGGACAGCAACTTCGTCATCGGCACAGCAAAACCAGAGCAGCGGTGTTGTCCTACGGCAGCGGAAGACGTCTCGTCCAGAGGGAGCGCGGCAAGAGGAACGTCCCAATGGTGCGGCCTCTGTGCCGTGCTATGGGTTCCGAATTGCCGGCCCTCTCTTTGTTGACTATTTTGTCCTATAGCCGTCTCTATTTTTCACGAGATTGTGGCCATCATGATGGTCAGATAATGGGATAACCCATGTGACCATCCATGATAACGATGAATTGTAAAAACAATATAGTGGAGTATGTGATTTGCTCGAAGAAAAAGGGGGCAGAAGCGTGAATGTGATGAGGGGAGGAGAGAAATATTGTAAAAAGTCTGAATTGACACAGTCGCTTCTCTCTCTCTCTTTCGCTACCTCTCACACTTTTTCTCTTTTTTCGTGAATGAACGCGCTCTCCTCAACGTGGCCGCTTGTATCAATTGTGTTGCCCCAAAACTCTACGTGAACAATCTAGGGTTTCAATTTTTCCAAATCAATATCTATGGAGATTTTTTTTCCAAACGCAATATTTATTTTACCGAACGCAATATTTACTTTTCCACTTGCTCTATCCGAAAAATAATTCATCATATCTCAAAAAATTTCAAATTTCTATTTTCACAAGATAATCTTTTATCATTAAAAAAAAAAAAAGGAGCTTGCACCAATTTGCTCACTTTGTGGGCTTAGTCCAACCTGCCAAGTTAAGGCTCAAAATCACTAATTTGAACCCATCCATCACCGGTCCAATAAATAAATGCAAAAAAATGCAAATTAAAAATAAATGCACCTAAATCTATATATTATACAATTAATATTTTTTTAGAATTAAAATTAACCTCTAATTTTTAATGCGATAAATGATTAAATGGGTCGCTAAAATTTAGGTGTCAACACTAGCCAAAGGACCAACTTTACCGTCTTGGCTCAAATGGATCGGATATTGCATTAGGTGGCCTCTCATTTCCATAGGATTATGTTGGTCCTCATCTACATAAGCCCTCCAAATCCGTTTGGCTATTTTGTTCACCCTCTTCATGCATTCAGTGCTTTGCGGCTTCCCTGAAGCTGTCCTCTAAATCTCCCAAGTGCTCCACCCGAAGCGACATCCTATAACCATAAGCCTGCACGGCATCTTTAAAACATTAATAGTCACAAGCTTAAGTTTTTGATAAATGTCGAAGCACTCGCTGGGTGTTCAGCCAGTACCTGCTATTAAATAGCTGTAACCACATGGAAATATGACATAATTGAACTCCATACACAATTCCATTGTTGTGCCCTTTGAATCCAAAATCAGTGGCATTAGCTAATGCGCAACTCTCAGTGGGACCCACATGCACTCTACATCGCGCAGCCCTCCGCAGAATTCTCTGCCTCTCTTCCTGTCTCTCTACATCTAATGAACTGAGTCGCTTTCCTTTTCAGCTCAGGCTTGGCGCGCTCTGCAGCAGAGGGGGCAGAACAGAAACAGAGGACCTTCCAACACGGAAAAGGAGCTCAGCAAATTCTCTCTAGCCCTCAGTTATTCCGTTGATCTTCGTTCCCTCTTCGTTGTCCTCTCTGTCACCCTCCATCCACCAACAGCCGCTGCCACACCTCAATCGCTGGCCACCACAGGACATGTCACGCTGAGAAGGGGCAAGAACAAACAGCGTTGATTAAAGGAACTCGGGTGATTTTTGAGCATTTATAAGGCTGAGAAGAACAGAGGGCGAGCTTTGATTGACACCGTAGACTGATGCTTCAATGAGGATTATCACCGTAGACAAATGATGTGGACAAACATGAAGAGATTGTTCAGATGGAGCTGACTGAATAGTGATGGCTATGTTCTTTTTACTGAAGGCAACGGGAAAGATAAAGTTGGAGTTATGATTTGGATCCCTCTTCCATGGTGGCTCTTATACCATGGAAATATTTCTATGATTTGCAAGCGAGAGGGAGAGAGAGAATCAACAAATACTACACCTTTACTCAATAGCCAAATAAAAGAGTATATAGTAGCTCCACTTATAAAGATTGAGAGACATTAACAAAGCTCCGATTACCTTATTTGTGACCACCTGCTAATTGCCGACTAATATTCATAATTGTACTTCAACACAAATCACAATTGGAGCAAATACTTGACAGTGTTTTTGCATGTTTTTCCAAGATGTTACTGCGTCACTTTCAAAGAAGTATACAAAACTGCACAAAGAGGGACTACGGAATTCATACTTCAAGTGGAGAGTTGTGGCAGCCTAGGCTTTTTTTGCAGTCTACCGGTCTCTTGTCTTTTATCACTTTGTCACAGCTTCTAGTTCTACTGGTCTAAATTCATGGGGAAAAACGTTCGGCCTCTGGGATGTCAGCACGATGGTATTTGCCTGTGTTGTCACTATCAACTTACGCCTTCTTTTGATGTGTAATACAATTAAATTATGGCATCATATAGCTGTCGGTAGGTTGTCAATGGGTCCTGAACGGAAGGAAATTTTGTTAATACAATTACAGATATGTTTCTTAATACTGTAAAATGAAGTTTTTAGACTGTTCGAGTTTCTCCATTATTGTGAGAATCACAAGCATACGATCTTTAGGATTCTCCCTTCCAAAAGTCGTACCCATCCCTAAACGGAAGAAAAGGGAGGGATGTGATGATAACAGACTTCTGGACTCCTTCCAGACGCCAAGAGTATCGCACGGTCCAGAGCAGTAGGAAAGCAGCTTACATTAATTCTGTTCGTGCATTTATGGGCTAGTTCTAGCCCAACCGCAAAGTCCTAAATGCTTTTCTGGAAACGTTTTCTTATATCTTCCTGTTCATTGTTTCTTGTCAAAGCTTGCTTCACAAAGGAGGCTCACCTTTTATTCCCAGACACGCTGCTCATTTCTTGCATTGTGACTGCTTATATGGCAGCAATAAGGAGTTCCTTTGCCTGTTCATTAATTCTCTGGTCGCTTTTTCTCTGGTTGAGTGGGAGATGTGTTAACAGTTAGGTTATTTTAGGTGCTACTCTGGGAGCCATCGCTGGCTGAATCCCGAAGTTGTTTGAGGATGACAAACTGACCATGCCTCTGTCGAAAAAGTCGGGTGGTTTATTAGGAATTGCTAAAAGTGTGATCGTTGAAAGCACCTCATTAGTTGAAGAAGGAACATTTTCTCAGATTTTTATAACTGATTCCAACCGTGTCCTATGATCCCCTTCCAACACAGAAGTAATTATGGACTCAGCTCGGTCCTTGCGTTAAGTACCAGTGGCTCTGTACTTGATCATTCCGTCCTATGCAGGGGAAAGGCAGATGATATCTGTTGGAGCAGTATCCTATTCTATTCTGTAAGCAAAAGCCGTTGCAAGAATCGCATATAATCACCTTAACGATGGACCAAACATCTCCCGAGGAGCTGATGAACTTGGCCAAGTTTCTGAGACGCTTTGACTTCTGGGATTCGTCCAACCGTTCTTCATTACCATCGTCATGATCATCATTCTCGAAAACCATCTGTATCCCATGCTTTTTCAGCGAGAGCCCGGGAAAGTATGGTGGGTCTCGCAGGACAATATCTATTCCTGTCTCCTTTGAACATCCGAACCATTGGCTTGATTAATGGATATCTAATCTGGTAAAGCTGGTCTTCGCTTGTGTCATTTAATGTCTGACGTGTATTGGATCTTCAAGCCTGAGAAGCCTTCCTTTAATGTCCTCGATTGCTGGTAGCGGAATGTTTGCCCGGTTTGCACTGTCCATAGAGACAACAACAGTGAAAATCATTCCCTCTAACCTCGCTGTTCTTCTTCGAAGCAGCAAAATGAGGAACTTCCTGACAAAACCATCCAGGAATCTCACTCCCAGGGACACTCGAGTTGTGCAAATGCTTTAGAGCAACCTGAAATTTCTTATGAAAAAACACATTTAAGGTAAAAACTTTCTGCATTCATGATTGAAGATACTGAACAAAGGTGGAGAAACTGAACTGATGATCTTCATCCATCTTTGTGCTACAGTTCAAGTAGTTTTGCCAAAATGGGAGTCATGAGTGATCTTTTTCACCTTTTCAATTCTTCTCTCCCAAGAGTAAAAGCCTCAAGAGATTTCAATACCCGGAGACCACTGATGTCAACTAGATTGCTGCAATCAGTAAAGTTTAGCTCCTTCAAATCAGTAGAATTCAGATGAAAAGCGTAAATTTGAAATTGATTAACCTCAACGCGGGACAGCTCTTGGGGGATGATGGTCATGATGCGCCGAGTCGTCGATTGCCTCCAGAAGGCCCGGTGCTATCTCCTGCCCTCACTCGAGGCCTTCTTCGTCAAGCCGGAGCCACGGCCCGCTGCTGAGTGTGTGCTTGTGGTAGAGGTGATCCACGATGCCGTGGCGGGGGGTGTCGGTGCCATGGGAGCTGAGGAGGACATCGCAGAGGAAACGAGATGAGAACATAGCATCGTCCTCTTCGAGATCGTTTGTCAGCATCGTTGTCTTCAGCTTCTTGATCGGCCTTATGTAGGAGTCACCGGTCTTTCGACAGAGGTGGTCGATGCAGAGATTGGGGCGCCACTTAATGATGAGCAATGAGCAACGAGCACCTTGCTGACAGATTCGAGATTCGTATTCCCTTTGAAAAGAGCGATTTCCACAGCATGGGAAATGTGCTGTCTTAATTTTTAATTGACGAATCATGGCATTCTCATTAGTCATAGAAAAAATTATCCAAAAAATTTAAAATTTACTGTACAGCGATCGATTTAATTTTAAATCTATGTATTTCAATTGTATCAATTTAATCAAACTTCTTTTTTAAAATTATAAATATAATCATTTTAGAAAAGTTTGACTGGAAATTTGTGACGTGGCATTCTAGTCGATACTAGGCATCTTAAATGGAAGGTTGGTATTAATGTGGAAAATTGTGTTTAATTTTTTTATTTTTCTTTTCTTATCTTTCTTTTTATTTTATTGTTTTCTTCATAAGGTCCGCAAGTCCACCGGTCGCTGGCCAAGGGCCAGCAGCCCCGCCACCCTATAAAAGAAAATTAAAAAGATGGTAAAGAAAATTAAAAATTTTAAGAAATAAAAAAAAAAAATTTCAAGCATTCATGGTGGATAGTTTATGCCATGACATAGCAATATGTGTCCTCGATACGTAACCAAAATTATCCCCACAAGGATGTTCGTGTCTACTCCAGTTAAATGTAGGATAACAAGTTTTGTCAATTTAGCTTTGATTTGGTTTCAATTTCAATCCTTTAGACTAAAATTAATTAGACCATGAGGCCGCACGCCTTGCACGTGCTGGTGTCGGAGAACGTCAGCACCTCCCTGCACCGACGGTTGCGGCACGCCGACGTCTTCTTCTCCCTTGGGTCGCAGCCGAACCTCTCTTGCCTCTGCAAGATGACACCTCTGGTCTTGATCTGCACATGATTTGCTCATTTGCATGTAAAAAATGTGTGATTCAGGATCGAAAAATTATTGAAGAAATCTTTCTTTTCGTATAAATTCATAATGGATTGGCCACCAAAATCACAAACTCGATTGCTTCATGATCCGACAGAAGCAATCGAAGTGATGAATTACCTCACCACAACCGTCGCAGGTGGAAGAAGGAGATCGAGGAGATTGCAATCTGGGAAAGCCCACGTTCCTCCTCCTATCTCTCTCTCTCTCTCTCCGACAATCAATTGAGGTTGAAACTGTTTGAGTTTGAGGGATAGTATCATGATTTCGAGTTTGACGAAGGTTGAATGTGAGTTGGAATCGAACATAACGAGGATTTCTTTGAGTGGATTGAGTATTTGAATCATCATGATTCTTATCAAGGTAAACTTCGCATGCTCTGTCTCTGCTGGAGGTGGGGACCGAGTGCTTGATTCTACAGGCATGAAATCTGGTTGAGTCCGAGATTGTCCTGATGAACTCATACACGTTTCAATGATTTGGCGATTGTTTGGATGCGCACCTTTTCCTTATCATTGCATTTAGGTGCCCCTACCGAAACGCTTACCCCATGTTTGATTGAATTCCTGAACGGTATTAGCATGTGTATTTCGCAAGCATTCTTGCATCGTGATGGTTATCTAGCAATGGCGTGCTTAAACTGAGAGTTCTCCAGTTTATGTGGCATTATTTTCCTTGATATTGGTTGAACTTCTAAAGTTGTGCTCAATGCTCCCACGACTGAGAATTTGAACATGCCGTGTCGGCTTAATTTACTAGGAATTATGTTATCTATATCAATCTATGATGTTTGTACGTGGCTATTCTAACATTCAAGACAATTACCATCCTTGTACTGGAAACGGTGAAATCCTTCTTCGAAATGTGCATCATGTGTTGTGTACTTCAATAAATTCCTGTTCGGACTTCATCATTTTCTTGATCTCGAAAGTAATTGGTTTCGTATGCTTGGATGATTATGCCTTGCATTTCTGGATCCGTTCATTGATACCTCAATACCTTCTATTTGATTCATTTTTTTTAGGCGAATGAATGGCCTCTACCTGTTTGATTTTCTTGGTTAACTGAAGATTGTGAAGTCCATTCCTTGATGTCAAAACTGACATTCGATGGCTGAGTGCATAGTGAGCTTTTTATGCCATGACCGAATGCTTTGCTTGATTCTTTGTCCATTTTGCAATTTGTATACAAGTTCAGTTGTTGCTGAATGAGTCTCAACTATGAGAATTGACCGTAGAACGCGGCTCAATGCTGTTTTCCTGTGTTTATGGGTAGACAGGCATGCGGCATGCTGGAAAACGACAAAAAGAACTAAGAAAACTTGCTTCCGCGGGTGGCTTCCCAACTTGAAGGCACATTATCGTCTCGGCAGGGAGGGGAGGAGGACAGCCAAGGCCATCCGCGCACTCAAATCGTAGATTAAAATAATAATCTATTTCTTCTAAAGATAATTTTCTAGTTCACCACGTGCAAGACGACATTTTAAAGCTTTGGCTTCCAAGGGCGTCCGATTTGTTAGACCTCAATGATTTTCTCTGGCAAATCTATTCCCGTTGGTAATTCTTTTCATATAGTTAGCGAAATCTTAAATAGAGTGGTAACTTGAGATAAATGAAGTAACTTGTACTCGGCATCCACAAATTTTATTGTTCGCCTTTAGTTTTCTCTAAATACGTTGTCGATTTCAATACAAGTCTGGATTCCCTATTCAATTTTTCACCTATACTTTCAATTTGCTTGAGATTTCAGTTTCCTGCATTTCGACTCAAGTTGTTTATTGTTTCGGAAAAAAAAAAATTCATTTAATTTCCCAAAAACAAATACCAAGTGTAGAAAACAGAGGTAAGAGATGCAAAGGAAATCTCAGTGATTGAGGCTGGCTTTCTCTCAGTAACGAATAAGACTCAAATGGCTGACTTCAAAATTTTCAAGTCTGATTCCAAGGAAAGAAGGGAACTTTGGAGTCAATTTCACTTGCATAGCTCTTTTGCATCGAAGGGGTTGAGTCAACTAAAACGTGCTATTGACATCCGAATTTTTATCAACGTTCTAAATATCCATTTATTTTGAAAAAAAATATAAAAATTTATAAAAAGATAAAAGAGGAAAATAAAGGAAAATTAAAACAAAAGAATAATGAATAAAAATGGATCAAATAAAATGAATGAATGAATGATGAAAAATGAAGTCGTGTGGGCCGGCGTGTCTAGCCCACTTGGTTATTTTCAGCTCACCCCTTAACCGGGCTTCCCATTCTGAAGGGAAGAACTTATGTGAGTGTCTCAATTTCAAATTCAAACATGGGTTTGGCCCATTTTCCTTCTTTTCTTTGGTCCACCAGAGCCTAAAAAAGAAGCCCAGCCCATCACTCTTTCTTCTTGCGCGCGCGCACGCACGCTCGTGAGAAGAGCGTCTGTGACGCAAGAAGGAGAGAAGGTACAGCGACACTAACCGAAGAAATGCCCGCGAGCGAGTGATGAGAAAGGAACCTATGAATCTTAATCGATATACTCCCTGCTCAACCCTGCGAAAGCGAGACACATTCGTGCGAGATGATGAAACTGTCGCGTCGTGTTTTGGTTGGAAAATAGTGTCAAAGCTGAATCAAAAACCTGCTCTCGTAGCTGCACAACATGTGTTCGACAAAATGCTCGAATGATGCACCGAAGTCCATGTTATCCGATCGACGTTAAAAAATTAGTTCAAGGCTTGATCACGCATATGTTGTTGATGCACGTCTACTTTCTTCGTTTTTTGCTATGTTTTTGCTTGATTTCACGGCCCACCTTTTGATATTAGTTAATGGCCATGCAAAACCGAACTTGGTTCAGCCGTGACCGGCGATAGGCAGACGGCAACGGCCGGAGATGTAATCTGGTGATGGTGTGCAGTGGTGTGAGCTCCGGTGTCCGTAGATGGCATCTAGTTGTATGGGTTCAAAAAATGGAGAAGAAGATGAAGGTTGGGAGTGAAAAAATGGCTACGGGGAAGAAGAGGGGAAGACAAAGAAGTGGTGCAGTAGAGAAATGGACTAAATTAGGAAAAAGACAAAAGAGAAAAAAATTAAAAAAAAAAATATTAAAAATATTCGTTTTCTATATCCGACCGGGTCTGATCCGGTAAACGGGTCAAGTCAACGGATCGGATCCGGTTACGGTCCAAACCCATTCCTCGAATATAATAATAATAATAATAATAATAATAATAATAATAATAATAATAATAATAAAATTGAAAAAATTAAAATTAAAAATATAAAAAATTCTAGAAAAATTAAAATTTTAGAAAATTCGAAAATCAATAA
This sequence comes from Eucalyptus pumila, assembly GCA_016097595.1. NCBI lineage: Eukaryota > Viridiplantae > Streptophyta > Magnoliopsida > Myrtales > Myrtaceae > Eucalyptus > Eucalyptus pumila. The sequence continues at coordinate 8,278,222 of CM027852.1, forward strand.
AAATTATAATTTTAGAAAATCATTAAAAATTTAAAAAATCTGGAAAAGTCATTAAAAATAAAAAAATTCGAAAAAAAAATAAAAAATTGAAAATTCAGAAAAATCATAAAAATACAGAAAATACTAGAAAATCCAAAAAAATCGAAAATTCGAAAATTTCTAAAAAAGTTTAAAACAAAAAATTGGACAAACCTTTAGGACTTTAAAAAAAAAAAATATATATATATATATTTTTTGCGTTGTCTTTTTTATTTTTTAGGACGATATTAGGATGCTTGTATGCCTTCCTTTATGATTATAATTGCACATTTCAATACTTTAGGTGTTACTTTCCTGTTCTAGAATGGTTATGATAAATCTTTGATTTCTTTTGGATAGGTTGCTATGGCGTTCGTTAGCACATAGTCAAATTTCCTGAATCCAGAATTTTTTATTGCAAAAAGTAAGATATTCTCTAGTATCTTACTTAATTTCTTGTGTCAAAATTTATGTAGTCTTAATTTATTTAAAATTTGAACATTTGCTATTGTGCGAGATACAAGTTTGGGAGAGCCCAAGTTAATGGAAGCTCGTCAACCCGAAGTTGACAATATCCCTAAACATAACTCTCTCCCCTCAAGCGGTTAGGTTGCTACACCTTCCAATAAGTACAAAATGACATAATCTAGAACAATAATCATTGGTGCATCGCACGTAATGACATTGATGTGCCATTTTGATACTAGCAAGATCATCTAAAAGCAGTTTTGCTTGGATAGCAAACCAACTGAATAAGAAGGAAGCAACAGGAATGACATCAGCTAGAGCTTGAATTCATGGAAATGAGCAGCAATGGCAAGCGCCTGAAGGTCTTTCTGGCAGAGACATTACTAGCTGGAGACAACGAACGTGACTAGGAATCTTTGTCTACTCCAAGTTCAGCGTCAAGGCAGAGCGAGCACTCCTTTCTCTGGTCAAATCAACAGGGATGTCCTTGTAGAGCAGAGGAGGAGGGGATAGAGAAGGCCAGGTCAGGGGAACAAGCTGGAATGTTGTGGTGATGGGGCTGATGGGTCTAGGCCGCGGATCAAATCAATGGGTTTTGCTCTTGTGGGCCGTGCCAATTGGACCAACTTGGCCTTTATTTATTTTTATCTATTTATTATTCTTTATTTTTTTTTTTGGTTCTTTTTACTACCATCCATAGTTTTTATGTTCTTGTTTTACAAAAATGTATGCTTAATTTATTAACTAAATTTAGGTGTTGACAGTTTCAAAAATATTTACCTAACATTCGAAGAAGAATATCATGCCGTTGCGAACAAACTACAAGATGATGTATGTTTTGTTGCGTCAAATCTTAACTTACCAAAAGCTAGAGTAGTTTCTTGATCAACAGAAGAAATGGGCCAAAAATATGGGACAATCCAATCGAATAGAATTGGGTATGTGTTAATGAAATATTTCCTACAATGATCATATGTACTCTTACATTATCATGTTTAGAACAAACAATATAGTAAATTTGTCCTACTTATCCTTCTTACATTATTCTCATGAAGGTCACATTTCCTAATATAAGAAGTCTAGAACTTGAAGAACTTCAATGCAAAGAGCTATGGAACAATCAAATTCTCGGCCATTCCTTTTGGAAATTAAAATCTCTTGAATTGAAGGACAATGACAACCTCTAGCGTATTGCCCCGTCCTATATGTGGAAGACGTTGCATCACTCTATCCGGATCCAAGAAGTGATTTCTGTTGGAGAAATCTTCTTGAAGTGTTTTGAAGTTGACAAAACGTTTCTATTAGTCTAGTCTGAAGGTTTGCAGACTCTGTTATTTAAAGTCTGAAGACCTCCGGCAGCCAGACTCAAAACTCAAAGTCTATCCTCATTGACAGTCTCTAATCCGTTGAAGAAATGTTATCCAGAACTGGATGTTTCGTTAAGGTTTTAACCTTATCATCTGGAGAAGATCTCGTGGCTGGAGAAGACGTAACGGAATCCTTTGATTGATCAAGATTGATTCAATGATTGAAGATTCGATAATTGTCTAAATATTATTAGAAGGTTCTACTTATGGAAACCGAGATCCTGATTGTATGGACGAACAGGATTGATGGGCTATCAACACGTTCCTTTAATAGCTCGAACAATCTTCCTAATTGATTCCGTCCAACGGGTAGATTGGAGAAATTCCTTTGGTAAGTGCCAACGGGTATGATGGCATAAAGGGATATATAAGGAAGACATTCTTAGTTGTTCGAGGGTGCGCGATAGAAGAATTCCAAAGTCTGAAGCTCCTTTTTGTTTAGACAATTCCTTTGAGCGAATACTTGTATACAAAAGAGAGTCTATATTTGTGAGAAACCTTGAGGAGGTGTGGTAGAACATCTACACTTTGTGGAATCAAGGCAAAGCTGTCTGTAACTTCTCTTTTGATCATAGTGAAATCCAGCCAGGTGGGTCATCGGTGCGGAAGAGTGGACGTAGGCTTGGAATAAGCCGAACCACTATAAATCCCGTGTTCAATTTTCTCTTCCTTACTTTCTCTACCTCGATCGTATTTCATTTTGTTAATCAAGAGAGAATTTCATTTCTATCGTTTGCTAAGAATTGCTTCCGTATTTCGATAAATTGTTTGTGCACCTATTCACCCCCCTCTAGGTGTTTATACTAGCTATCTCGATTGGTATCAGAGCCTTGTACTCACTTTGTTTGAAGTGTTTTACTTCAGAGTTAAAGATCCATGGCTAGTATGCTAGCACCAGGGCTGATGGAAGGGCAAAACAATACCAGACCACCCTACTTTGATGGAAAGGATTACAACATCTGGAAAAACAAGATGAAAGCTTTCCTACGATCAAAGAATCCTCTGGAATGGGACGTTGTAGAAAAAGGAATTACTCCTACAGTTTGCATCGGTCTGCGAAAGAGGGAAAGAAACTGTTGAGACCAAAGGAATGACTCGGAAGAGATAAACAAGAGACAAGCACTCGATGCAAAAGCAATTTACTCTTTATATTGTGCTTTGTCACCAACTAAATATAATAGAATATCTTCTTGTGTTACAGCAAAAGAAGTCTCGGGACAGATTGCATATCACCTATGAAGGAACAGACGAGTGAAGGAAACCAGAATTAACATTCTTCTCGGTCAATATGAAGCCTTCAAAATGAAACCAGGAGAATCTATAACCGACATGTTTAGCCGTTTTACGATATTGTCAATGGTCTTGAGAATCAAGGACAAAAAATTTCTGATCCCATGAAGGTAAACAAGCTATCTGCGTGGACTCTCCAAGGATTGGAATCACATAAAGACTTCGATAAGAGAGACGTAAAGAATTATGCCACTATCTCGTCGACGAGCCGATTGGAACTCTTCGATCTTATGAAGTGGAACGGATCAATGAAGATGAAGATCCAAAAGGTAAGAAATCCATTGCATTAAAATCAAATGATGATTCTGATGATACGATTCTCAAGATGATATGGACGATGAGGAGCTTGCTCTTATGATAAGAAGATTCGAAAAACTGAATAGAAAAGGAAGAAGGTTCAACTCAAAGAAACAAAGCTTTCAAAGACAGCAGACCAAGTCTCGTTGATGCTGAGAACCAAATAAAGATGTAGTCTGCTTTGAATGCAAGAAAAAGGGACACATCAGACCTAACTGTCCTCTTCTGAAGAAGAAGAGAGGAAAAGCTGAACAATTTCGAAAAGCTCTCAAAGCCGAAACCTGGAGTGATACAGAGTGTGAAGAAAGTGATAATGAATATGCCAATCTATGTCTGATGGCACAATCGACTCGACTGGATCGACTGGATCGGACTCGAGACGGTGAATTTGAGGCAAGTAATTTTAAAATTCCTGTCAAAGTTTCTAAATACATTGATGAACTGTGTTTTAGTCTTAAGACTTCTCTCAAAAGAATTTCCGAACTGAAAAAGGAAAACTCAGCTCTAAAACAAAAGGAAAATGTTTTAGTAGAAAGAGTTAAAAGTCTAGACCTGACTGTTTCCACTCTTAAAGAAAATGAAGATAATCTTTTAAAAGAAAATGCTCTTTTAAAAATAGACTTATCAAATATTTCAAAGAAATTTTCAATAGGGTCTCGAGAAACTTGAAAAAATTCTTTCAGCTCAAAGACCTTACTTCAATAAGTCCGGTCTAGGTATGTCACGGCAACAATTCCCTTGATTGATTTTCCTAAAGTAAAAGAAAGAATTAAGAAAAGACCCTCGAAAGAGGCTTACAAAAATCATTTCAAGAAAGTTTTTGTAAAACCCGTAGGAAGAAATGCTCTCGATGTTCAAAGTGCAACAATCCGGATCACTTTGAAAAAGAGTGTCTATGGTATGGAAACCTGTTAAGAAAGTATGGGCTAATCTTGTTTATCTTACTAACACCAAAGGACCCAAGAAAATTTGGGTACCAAAGAAAGCTTGAGACTTTATCTTAAATGCAGTCTTCGTCAAGAAATAGGTAAAGTGGTATCTTGACAGCGGATGCTCAAGACACATGACAGAGACTCAAATTGTTTTATAAAGCTTGCTCAAGTAAATGGTGGAAAAGTTTCATTCGGAGGAAACAAAAGGAAGTATTGTGGGATTTGGAACCGTGAAAATTGGAACTCTCACAATAAGTAATGTTTCCTTAGTGGAAGGACTCAATTACAATCTTCTCAGCATTAGTCAATTGTGTGATACTGGTTTCAAGATCTTCTTTCAAGAAGGAACATGTTCGAATCGCAAAGACTCTACTCGATCTTTTTCATGGGTCGAAGACATGGAAATATCTATCTTCTGGATGTGAAACCAAATGAATCGCAATGTCTTATCTCAATTCAAGACGAAGCAAGCTTATGGCACAAAAAGCTTGGTCATGTCAACATGAAGCAATTAGCCAAAATCTCATCAAAGCAGCTTGTTCGAGGTCTACCCAAATTGCCATACCAAAAGACTGATTCATGCACTCCATGTATTCGGGAAAGCGAGTAAGAAAATCATTTAAGCCAATAAATCATGTCTCTACTAATCATGTACTACGGTTGTTGCATATGGATCTCTTCGGACCAACCCGAACTCGGAGTATTGGGGGTAAGAAATATTGCCTAGTAATTGTTGATGATTACTCCCGTTTTACTTGGGTATATTTCCTTGCAAGTAAGTCCGAGACCTTTTCGTATTTTGAAAAATTTGCTAAAAAGGTTCAAAATGAAAAAGGATGTGTTATCTCTAGTATAAGAACAGATCACGGAGGTGAATTTGAAAATCAAGTTTTTACAAAATTCTGTGATGAATCTGGCTTCAAGCATGTGTTCTCCTCTCCATATACTCTTCAGCAAAATGGAGTTGTGGAAAGAAAGAACAGATCTCTTCAAGAAATGGCTAGAACTCTTTTAATTGAAAGTAAAATTTCTTCTCGATTTTGGGCTGAAGCTTTGTTTCAACAAAGATGCTATATCATCAATAGAGTCTTCTTAAGACCTATTCTTCGAAAAAACCCCTTATGAGTTATTCAAAGATAAGAAGCCTATTGTTTCATACTTTCATGTATTTGGTTGCAAATGTTTTATATTGAAAAATGCAAAAGATCGAGTTGGTAAGTTTGAAGAAAGATCAGATGAAGGTATCTTCCTTGGATATTCTACATCAAGCAAAGCCTACTGAGTCTATAATAAGAAGAGCCAGTATGTGGAGGAGTCAATGAATGTCAAATTTCAAGACTCAACGCAAGATGAATCAAGTCAGACTCATCAAGAAGAGTCTGAACCTGCTCCAGACTCTCCAAATTCTACAACTCAAGAAGCATCTCGAGACTGAAAACCAGCATCGGGTTGTTAGTGAAGATCCAAATAAAGAAAGAGATCATCAACCAGACAAATCAACAAGTAACTGGAAGCATAAGTCCAAATCATCCCAAAGATCTTATAATTGGCAAAATTAATGAAGGAATTCGCACTCCAGATCCAAAAGGCGAGAAGAGTCTAGTCTTTGTGGCTCTCGTTTCGAAATTGAACCAAAGAGCATAGAAGAAGCTTTATCTCGATGAAATCTGGATTGAAGCTATGCAAGAAGAGCTCGACGGTTCAGCATTAATGATGTCCGGGAATTGACATCCAAACCAAAAGGTAAAACTGTTATTGGAGCTAAATGGGTGTTCGAGAAACAAGATGAACGAGAAAGGAAAAGTCGTACGAAACAAAGCAAGACTCGTGGCCAAGGGATATACGCAAGAAGAATGAATAGACTATGATGAGACTTACGCTCCAGTGGCAAGATTAGAAGCTATTCGACTATTACTTGCGTTTGCTTGTTATAAGAATTTCAGGTTATTCCAAATGGACGTCAAAAGCGCCTTCCTAAATGGATTTATCCATGAGGAAGTTTATGTGGAACAACCACCAGGGTTTGAAGACCCAAAGAAGCCAGACTCAGTCTTCAGACTAAAAAAGGCTTTGTATGGTTTAAAGCAAGCACCTCGGGCTTGGTACGACAGATTAAGTAAGTTCTTAATACAAAATGGATTTGTCAAAGGTAAAGTAGATACGACTTTATTTATCAAAAAGGAAAACAAAAGTTTCTTACTTGTTCAAATATATGTGGATGATATTATTTTTGGATCCTCTAATGAAAGTCTGTGCAAGAAATTTTCTAAGTCTATGCGGATGAGTTTGAAATGAGTATGATGGGAGAGTTAACATTCTTTCTTGGTCTTCAAGTAAAACAATTGAAGGAAGGAACTTTTATTTATCAAGAAAAATATGTTAATGATCTTGTCAAAAGGTTTGGACTGGAAAAGTGCAAAAAGACCGACATACCAATGTCAAGTTCTTTAAAGATAGACAAAGATGAAGAAGGAAAGAAAGTTGATCAAAAGCTGTACAGGAGCATTATTGGATCACTTCTTTATCTTACTGCCTCTAGACCTGACATTTTGTTGAGTGTTTGCATCTGTGCTAGGTTTCAATCAGATCCTAGAGAATCTCATCTTAGTGCTGCGAAACGCATCATTAGATACGTTGCTTCATCATCAAGCTTCAGTCTTTGGTATCCTAAGAAGGGAGACTTTAATCTTCTGGGATATTCAGTTGCATATCTGGCCGGTTGCAGAGTTGATAGAAAGAGCACTTCGGGAACTTGCCAGTTGCTTGGAAACGGGGATGGTGTCTTGGTTTTCAAGGAAACAAAGCACCGTGTCTCTTTCAACAACGAAGCGAGTATGTAGCTCTTGGAAGTTGCTGTTCGCAAATTTTATGGATAAAACAACAACGAGAGACTTTGAAATTGAAGACTCATGCACGGAGATTAATTGCGACAACACCAGCGCTATCAACCTCACCAAAAATCCAATTCTCCATTCAAGAGCAAAGCATATAGAGATTCGACATCACTTTATTAGAGACCATGTTCAAAATGGAGAGCTTTCAATTCAGTTTGTTGACTCAAAGAATCAACTGGCGGATATATTCACAAAACCTTTGGAGAAAAATCAATTTGAATCTATACGTTCCAGACTCAACATTTTGAGGTATGAGGATATCAAAGTCTAAAGACTTTCGTTTCGAGACTTACAAGACTTTATCTGAAAGACAGTCTTGGCTCGACCGTTAGACTGTAAGTCATTCTCTCTCTAATCTTATCTTGAAAAGGTACGATCGTCAGACTATGTTTAAAATTGTTGCTATATTAACGAAAATATTGCATCGTTTCATTTTCAAAAGGAAGTTATTTTGAAATAGCTATTTTTGCGGAAAAAGATAGTTATTTTGAAAAGGCATCTTTTTATTTCCTTTGTGACGATTCGTTTATTTCTCTTTTTTACCGATCGTCCACTATCGATTCCTCTTCACTTCACTCTTGAAAACCCTAGAAAGCATCGATCCTCCATTCCCGTTTGTCTTCTTTGTTTAATCTTCAAAAAGTTGTCATCTTTCCTGGGAAAGTCAAGCAAGGAATCTTCCAAAAATTGAGAAAGATGTCATCTTCAAGAAAATCTTCGAGAATCGCAAGCAGGGGACCACGGCAAATGAGTGAGGGTCCTACGCACTTCGATCTTACTGAGGAAGAAGTGAATCCAGAACAGCAAGCGAGCCCACAACATTCTCAGCAGCGTCATTCCCCACCATCTAGTCCTCAAGGCGTTGATCATCAACATCAGAAAGAAATCATCGAGGATGCAGACCCCGTAAGAGTTCAAAAGCCTACTTTTATTTACAAGCTATATCGTGCCTTAAAAGGAACTCGTACTCCTTTGAACTATGTTGATGACTTTCTTAAAGACAAAGGATATGGGAATGAATATATTTTTCTCATGGAAAATGGAAAGTTTGGGAATTGCTCGTAAAGGGGTGGGCGAGGAAACCCTTGCGAATATCCCAAGTGATCCTCGTGGATTTGGGGCCGAATCCTGTAGATGGAAATGATGATGACAATTTGTACAGCCTATTTCAACCAAAAATGGGTATTGCGGCTGAAATTCAAGGAAAAATGGGAGATTTGTTCATATCAAAGGAACAAAAGGATCTGTACTCGAAATTGCTGAAGCGTGGGGTAATAAACCCTAGGAGTGTGGATTTTGATTTTTTGGATGCTGTGAATGTGAACTTGAGGGAAAAGTTCAATCATTTTCAACTTGAAAAGTTTTGTTGTGACAATACAGAGGCTTATGCTGAATTGACTGCATATTTCTATTCAAATCTTAGCTTTTTGGATGCGAATAGATTATCCTTCAGCGTTAAAGACCAAGACTATGTTGTGGATATGAATATGCTTTGCGGCAGATGTGTTAGAAGTTGAGAGAGGCGAGATATCAACCAATCAAAGTTTCCATTGCTCGAGCCACACTGGAACTGGTGAAGGACAAGAGAACAGATGAGAAGATCACCTACTTAAGGATGAGTGCATTTAACATCTTGCTTCACAAGATTGTGATTAATTGCCTTCGACCGAAATCAACTTCCAAAACTGATGTTTCAAGTTCTGAGGCAAAATTGATGTATGCCATCCTCTGTGGGAAAAAGTTTTCTCTCCCTCATACTGTTATGTTTCACATGTATAGAGCAATGATGAAGGACAGAGGTCAACTCCCTTACCCAAGCCTTGTTACAAAGTTATTCGTACATCGAATATTCAGCCTCCACAAATCTTTTGTGTTCGACCATGCGATCATATGGTGGTAGGACTGAAAATGGTGACCAAAATGCGTCGAAGGAACCGAGCAAGGAATTGGAGAATTCAAGGAGAAGACTCCAAAATCTCATCAACTCTCTTCGCGCTAAGAGAAAAGGGAAGAAGCCCATGGTTGCTCCATCAAAGAGAAGAAGAGCTCTCCTCATTGAGGATGAAGATGATGACGAAGACATCACCATCTCTGCAATGGCTTTAAAGAATTTAAGTCGTCCTGTTCCACAGAAAGAATCGGAACAAATGACGAAAGAAGCAGAGGAGAAGGAAGAAGAAGAAAAAGAAGCTGAAAAAGAAGCAGAGGAAGAAAGACCTGAAGAAGAAAGAAGCGAAGAAGGAGAACCCGAGGAAATCTCTTCTCCACCCGGGTGCATGGAAACGGGGGAGATCGGGAGAAAGGAGTGAAGTCTTCATACCCCGATGCAAATGAAGGAGTCGACGATCGCCCGCGCACCCGAGAGGATGTTTATGCATCTCAATTTCCGAGAGGAAGGTCATGAAGCTTCATCGCCAAACCTGCGAGATTATGCCGATCTACCATCGTCTCGCATTTACTCCATCGATCGAGCCGAAGCAAGTACTCGGGCGATAATGGAGCAGATTTTCGCGAATCATGGATATTCTCTTGGAAATGAGAGGTCAAATTTATGCCTTGGGATGCGAAGTTCAAAGCTTGAAGAGTGAAAGTCAAGCTTCTTCCTGTTCATTGAATGATAAGATGCAAGCCCTCTCTATTCGAATCAGGCCAATGCCAAGAGTGAGGAGGTTGCACAAATGAAGGAAGACTTTAAAAGGCCGGAAGGCATAGTTCGATCTATGGAAGATTTCCAAACTTGTCCGCGTTCCCAAGCAATCTTGACTTCATCTCATCCTTTTTAATGATGACAAAAAGGGGGAGAGATGCAAGATTTGATCAAACTTTCAATCATATCATAAAACTTTTAACTGTTTGTTGGATTGTGTTGTTGTTTAAACTCTGTTTGACAGACTTTGACTTTGTTTTGTGTCTGGATGAGAACTGAACTAGACTTGGACTTGACTGCTTCTATTAACGAGTATTGATATCTTATGGATGGCTTTATTATATACTAGACTAACCTATTTTCTGTGGTTGCAGATTCTAGTGTTATTCTTTTAGCCATTTATCTCTATAAGATATGCATAGGTGTTTGAGAAATGTTTTGCAGTCATAGTTATCCAAATCTGCAGAAAGTTTTGTCACCATCAAAAAGGGGGAGATTGTTGGAGAAATCTTCTTGAAGTGTTTTGAAGTTGACAAAACGTTTCTATCGATCTAGTCGAAGGTTTGCGGACTCGTTATTTAAAGTCGAAGACCTCCGGCAGCCACTCAAGACTCAAAGTCTATCCTCATTGACATCTCTAATCCGTTGAAGAAATGTTATCCGTAACTGGATGTTTCGTTAAGGTTTTAACCTTATCATCCGGAGAAGATCTCGTGGCGGAGAAGACGTAATGAGAATCCTTTGATTGATCAAGATTGATTCAATGATTGAAGATTCGATAATTGTCTAAATATTATTAGAAGGTTCTACTTATGGAAACCGAGATCCCGATTGTATGGACGAACGAGTTGATGGACTATCAACACGTTCCTTTAATAACTCGAACAATCTTCCTAATTGATTCCGTCCAACGGGTAGATTGGAGGAATTCCTTTGGTAAGTGCCAACGGGTATGATGGCATAAAGGGGTATATAAGGAAGACGTTCTTAGTTGTTCGAGGGTGCGCGATAGAAGAATTCCAAAGTCTGAAGCTCCTTTTTGTTTAGACAATTCCTTTGAGCGAATACTTGTATACAAAAGAGAGTCTATATTTGTGAGAAACCTTGAGAAGGTGTGGTAGAATATCTACACTGTGGAATCAAGGCAAAGCTGTAACTTCTCTTTTGATCATAGTGAAATCCAGCCGGTGGGCTGTCGGTGCGGAAGAGTGGACGTAGGCTTGGAATAAGCCGAACCACTATAAATCCTGTGTTCAATTTTCTTTCCTTACTTTCTCTACCTCGATCGTATTTCATTTTGTTAATCAAGAGAGAATTTCCTTTCTATCGTTTGCTAAGAATTGCTTCCGTATTTCGATAAATTGTTTGTGCACCTATTCACCCCCCTCTAGGTGTTTATACTAGCTATCTCAATTTCATGCCGTTCGATCAAGATCATATACGAAGGTGATGGGAAAGATACCGAGTGTGGTGAATTGAGGTGGCTGGTTTTGCGTGATCACAGAAATTTGAGGCGCATTTGGTAGTCCAATGATGTCCCAAATGTCCCATTCCCAAACTTGAGAGAAGTAGATGCTGTGAGGTGCTCCCGTTTAGAAATGCTTTTTCCTACCTTCACAATGGAATTTCTCGGGCAAATCGAAGAGCTAGTGGTGGAGTCCTGAGAAAATGTGGAACTAATTGCTGGCAATGAAAAATGGGAAGAACGGGCTGACACAACAGTCACCTTCTCTAAGTTAAATATTCTTAGATTTTTCGAGTTGCCGAAATTCAGTAGATTCTTATCTGAGAAATCCTCCCCGAAATTCCCGTGCTCCGAGGACTTCCCATCCTTCCAAGTCTCAAGTATAATCAGCTATGGGGCAGAATCGGACCAACGCACTCGTGACTGGGAAGAATACCAAATGGAACGAAAATTGATCAGAGCCTATGAAAAGATCTTGTCTTAGGTAATGCACAATTCTCAGTGGGACCCACATGCACTCTACACCATGCAGCCCTCAACGGACTTCTCGGGCTCTCTTCCTTTCTCTCTCCGCATCTAACAATCTGTCGGTTCCATCTTAAGCTCAGGCTTGGTGCGCTCTGCAGAAACATCACACCAACAGTCACTATCGTTGGTGGTTCCTTTGATCTTCATTGTCCTCTCCGTCGCCCTCAATCCAGTTGGCCACCATGCGACATGCACGCTGAGAAGCATTGGTCGTAGGGACTCGGGTGATTTCTGAGCATCCATAAGCCACTCTCTCGGTGACTTCAATCGAATCCTTTCCACTCGCTTTGTTGCTAGTCGTCACCGCTTCCCAATCGCCAACAGTTCCGCCAAGCTGCGAAGAAGACTCGTTAACGTTGCTTCTGTTTATCTCCTTACTCATTCCCCATGTCAATCGCTCTGTAGCTAATTGCTCTTCATTCAACTAAACCATATTTTCTCTGTTTTCCATTGCTATTGCTACCGTCTGTGTGCATATCGACTGTGAATGAGGCTGTATTAATGATTTGAACCAATGTTCCTTGGCTGAAATGTATATACCACTTGTTTGATGAAATTCCTGAACTTAGTTGGTGTGTATTTTCCTTCGGTTCTTGACTGAGAATTCCCTTCATTACTTGATTGTTGATCTATTTTGGTCATATAAGGGTATTTGGGTAGTGTTTCTTCATATATATATAAAAAAAAAAAAAAAAAAAAAAAAAAAACATAGGTATTCAATTTCAAACTCGTTTTAAATCTGTTGGAACCTTGTCGATACATGCCGATTCGCGATTGTTGTAGCCCTGAGCTAATGTCAATTGGTACTTAATTTTATGCTATTCCATTCAATTAAGCATGTGCTTCGACATAAGATTGTGCCATAGTGAATTTCATGTTCACTCGGGAAAGAAATTATGGCATGAATGAATGAAATTCTACTGTAAATCGATCTATTGATGCTGACTCTATCTTGATATCCCTGATTTGGTTTGCTTTTGATTCTAGCTTGAGGCTAGTTCAGTTATGGATCATATATGTTCATGCTAGGAGAAAGTATTATGGTGAATCTCATGCCAACTTTGCAAGAATTATAGTCATATGGTTTATATGGTTTGTAGGAAGATATGGCTTCAATTTCATGTCTATTAGTCATCAAAACAATCACGATTTGCGGTCTTGTATGCTTTGTTACAATTCTGCACATGTGCTGGAAGTTGTGGAATAAGAACGAATTAGATGGATTATGTCTTAGTTTGGTTGCCTTTTTGATATCATGTGTTCCAGTTCCTTGTCAATTTCACTTGTTCGGATGGTAATTGCATGATTAAATTGATGAGATGGATGCTTAATATTGCCATGAGAGTTTTGGCCACTGCTGTTCAGAATGATGTTTCAAAGATACGATTTTTGTTTTCCTCCCTCCCTCATAGAATTCACTTGAGGGTTGCTTTTGCAAAATCTTGGGGGAAGGGAAGATTAGTCACCAGCATTACCAGTACCCTGCCCTTGAAATCCATCAGGACCCTACCAATATGTTTTACCAGGAGTAGGTGCATGGTTTCGACTATCTCTCTTATAAACCATAATGCACTTGAGGTACAGAGCTCCATCTATCTCCTTGCGGCAGGTCTCTCTGTTGCTGATAGCAATTGTTGTTATAACCTTGTTAACTGTAGTTTCCCTGGTATGAATGCACCAGATCTCTCCTCTGTCCTTGATATGGATCCCTTCCATTGGGGGCACAATCCATATTGCCCATTGGCATGGGATGCCCATTGTCTATTTGCCATTCAACCTCCTTGCCCTTCATAGTTTCTATTGCGACCATGCATTCTGCCCACCTAGCCTCCCATACTGAACTGGCGGTGGTCTGAGCAATTACTCCATTTTCGTACTTGTGACCTAATGACTTAGTAAGCTCAACAAAACAACAAGCATTGCAGGGTCACGAATCATAGACGCATTGGAAAGTTGAGGCTATGGAATTAAAGGATGAATGGATTAAATAACTGAGAAAATGTGGCAGAGATGTATTCTAGGTGAAATTCACAGTGGAGTCGAGTCATATATCCGTACTCCTTGATTTGGAAATCAATGTAGGAAACTGGTAATACGAAAACAACTCCTGGTAGATAGGAAGCTCATCAAAGACGCTTTTGAATTGCTCTGACTTTGTTTCAGTCCATCACAGCCTGATAAGTGGTCGTGCTACATGCACAAATTCTCCTTTTGCTTCCTCCAAATTCAAACACGAGTTCATCTCAACTTTGCAATGTAGATCACACCACGGTTGCCTTGGGACATCAACAGTGGACTACACTCATCACGAAAAGCACTTATTCTCATGATTGGGAAATAACATATCTATGATGTTATGATGGTAAATGTAAACATCAGATTAATTACTGCGAAAGTGGGGTTGTGAATGTCGATTTTTAAAGATGTCAAGAGCTTGTGCTCAGGAGAGTCATGTCGGCCATCACATAGGTCCAACCCGCCAATGAAAGCGGTTATTTTGTGGTTGTTTAGCGGGACAATTTGTTTGTATCGAGAAAAAGTACACAATAGGAACCCCTACTTCTTTGAATGATTTTTTAAGGTTACATTATGGTTTTGAGTTATCTTTCAATAGAGATAAATTTTACTATAATTAGTCAATGAAAATTAGTTATACACGTTGCCCGACTACACTTATTAGTGAGGATAATTTGCTTTTAGAAATATGGATGCCCATGTTGATTCATTTTGGCATACTTGTGCCCAATTTATTTATTCTTATTTGTCATTACAAATCCTTGTTTGACCAAAGATCTCCATCCTTACTACCTTAACATGTTGTTTTAAGTCGCTTAAATATTTTCAATCTTTCCTCTCTTTTTCCGACGTGGATAACTTCTAAACAGAACGTAACTTCATTTAGTATTAAGCATATATTGATATTTTCAAACTTTCCTAGCAGGAAGGAGTGAGGGAGGGAGGGAGAGTATATGAAATTAAATTAAAGAGTTTATGAAATGATGAGTCAATATATCTATCTTTTTATCTATCTACTTTAGAAAAGGAAAAAACAATTTAGGAACTTCAAATATCCCATGTGCAAATTTCTTTTTTCTGATTTGAGATAAATATCTTACGTGGATGATCCATGTATATACTTTTTTGTCTACAATTCAAAATTAATGAAATGGAAGTCACATCAGCATATTTCTTTAACTTTAATTAATGAAAGGATGACATTAAATAATTTGATATAGTAATACGAAAAAAACTCCTGGTAGATAGGAAACTCATCAAAGACACTTTTGAATTGCTCTGACTCTGTTTCAGTCCATCACAGCCTAATAATAAGTGGTCGTGCTACATGCACAAATTCTCTTTTTTGCTTCCTCCAAATTCAAACACGAGTATCAAATGTCATCTCAACTTTGCAATGTAAATCACGCCACAGTTGCCTTGGGACATCGACGGTGGACTACACTCATCACAAAAAGCGCTTAATTCTCATGATCAAGAAATAACATCATTTGCCCTGGACATCGACAGTGGACTACACTCATCACATAAAGCACTTAATTCTCATGATCAGGAAATAACATATCCATGATGTTATGGTGCTAAATGTAAACATCAGATTAACTACTGGAAAGTGGGGTTGTGAATGTGGATTTTTAAAGAAGGTGTCAAGAGCCTATGCTCAGGAGAGCCGTATCGGCCATTGCATAGGTCCAACTTGCCAATGAAAGCCGTTATTTTGTGGTTGTTTAGCATAATAATTTGTTTGTATCGAGAAAAAGTACACAATAGGAACCCCCTACTTCATTGAATGGTTTTTTAAGGTTACATTATGCTTTTGAGTTATTTTTCAATAGAGATAAATTTTAATATAATTAGTCAATGAAAATTAGTTATACATGTCCCGACTACACTTGTTAGTGAGGATAATTTGCTTTTAGAATATGGATGCCCGTGCTGATTTATTTGGCCATACTTGTGCCCAATTTATTTATTCTTATTTATCATTACAAATCCCTGTTTGACCAAAGATCTCCATCCTTACTACCTAACATCTTGTTTTAAGTCGCTTAAATATTTTCAACCTTTTCTCTCTTTTTCCGACGTGGATAACTTCTTAAAAACAAAACGTAACTTCATTTAGTATTAAGCAGATATTGATATTTTCAAACTTTCCTAGCAGGAAGGAGGGAGGGAGGAAGAGTTTATGAAATTAAAAGAAGGCATATAAATGAGGAATTAGTGGAAAGGAAGTAGATAGAGCTGGTAACACAAGGGTGCAAAATCCTTTGATCAAAGTGATACTTCACCATTACGATAATATTATAGTAAGAGAACTCGTGAAATTGATCTGAATAAGTTTTCTATTGAAAATACCAATATGATGATCCATGAAGTTTCATAAAAAAAATTAAATTGATTAGTTAAATCTGACAATCAAAAAAATTAAATTAGTAATGAAAGAGATTATTATCTACGTTGACTTTAGGGGAGGATTTTGTTGGCTACAAAAGACTCTCGAGTAGTATTATTTTTCTAATTTAAACAAAGAAGGGCGATCATTCATCCAAATTACAAAGTTCTAGTCGAGATCAATACCATGAAATGGAAAAGAATGCAACGAATGGTGTCTGGCAAAACAAAATGGACGTGTCTAGTAATATGAGATTTCGTTTCATTTCGTTGTTGCTTTTTTTTTTTTTTTTTTTTGTATTCTCTTCTATACTTCCCACGAAGTGTGTGACTGTTTTCTTGGCTATTCATTTCTTTGGTTTGTCTCCTGGGCTACAATGACGAGTGGTCAGTCATTGGACCATAAATTGTGGGGTTATGTTGTATAAATTCTAATCAAGTGCATTATCGTGTTTATAAATTTTGCCGTAATATTAGAAAATGTATGTGCTATTATATCAAGCAATCGAACTCGTGATGAATTACCTCACGATGACCGTCGCAGGAGGAAGAAGGAGATCAAGGAGATTGCACTATGGGAAAGCCCATGTTCCTCCTCCAATCTCTCTCTCTCTCTCTCAGACAATTGATGGAGGCCGAAACTGTTTGAGTTTGAGGGACGGTATTTTGATTTCGAGTTCGACGAAGGTTGAATGTGAATTGAAATCGGTGATAACGAGGATTTCTTTGAGTGGGTTGAGTATTTGAATAATCATGATTCTCATGAAGGTAACTTCGCATGCTCTGTTTCTGCTAGCGTGAAATCCGGTTGAGGTCGAGACTGTACTGATTAACTCAAACATGTTTAGATGATTCGGTGATTGTGTGGATATG
The DNA here is from genome assembly GCA_016097595.1 of Eucalyptus pumila. Lineage (NCBI taxonomy): Eukaryota > Viridiplantae > Streptophyta > Magnoliopsida > Myrtales > Myrtaceae > Eucalyptus > Eucalyptus pumila. Next base: position 8,295,408 of record CM027852.1, read on the forward strand.
AACCTTTTCCTCATCATTTCATTTAGATGCCCTTTACTGAAACGCCTACCATTTGTTTGATTGAATTCCTGAACGGCACTAACATGGGTATTTTGCAAGTATTCTTGCATCATGATGATTATCTGGTAATGGCATGCTTAATCTGAGAGTTCTGCGGCATATATGACAAATTATCTTCGTTAATGTTGGTTGAACTTCTAAGGTTGTGCTCAATGCTCCCACGACTGAGAATTTGACCATACCATGTTGGCTTAATTTACTCAGAATTATTAATCTACGATGTTTGCATATGGCTATTCTAACATTTGAGACAACTACCATGCTTGAGCTGGAAATGATGAACCCTTCTTGTAAATGTGCATTGTGTACTGTGTACTTAAGTGAATCCATGTCCGGACTTCATCCTTTGTTTGATCTTGTGTGTAATTGGTTTCATATGCTTGGATGCTTTTGCCTTGCATTTCTTGATCCGTTCAGTGATAGCTCAATACCTTCTCACTGTCAATGATATTTGGTTCATTTTTTTGGCGAATGGATAGGCCTCTACCTGTTTGATTTTCTTCATTTGCTGAAGATTCTGAAGTTCATTCCTTGATGTCATTTGCTGGTAACTTTTCTGTAAATGGCATGTGAGTCCCTGTCATACTGACATTCGATGGGTGAGTGCATAATGAGCTGTTTATGCCATGGCCGAATGCTTTGCTCAACTCATTGTCCACATTGCCATTTTGTATGCATGTTCAGTTGTTGCTGAACGAGTCTCATCCATGAGAATTGACTGTAGAATGTGGCTCAATGCTGTTTTTTTTGTGTTTATGTTGCTATGCGTTTCAGTTTTTGCAGCATGATGTTCTTTGAAAATGTCTCCGCTGGAGCCACCCGTGGGTAATTAGAATGTGGTCTTTAGTATTTGGTCCCAAGAGTTCCTGTTGTGCAAAATCAAAGTTGTTTCCAAGTTATTCGATTCACATTAGCAATGTATGTTGGATTCATGTCGACTCCATGTTGATTTCTTATAGAGTTCAATGTGTTTTTTGCATCATATATGGACTAGGATTGGATTTGATAGATCTTGGTTTCATATGAGGGTTAATTCGGTAGCACATGATGGTACATCGACGTGCAAATGATCTCTTGTCATTTTTTAGTTACTAGAGTCTCTATCTATCTAAATCATGGTCATGCATTGTCATTCTACTACTCGTAGTTCTCAATTTTCAGTAATTGAAATTACCTCAATACCGTGAGCCACATTGCTTTAGAATCGAATGTGACTAATTTACATATTCGATCATGTTGTCATCATATCGGGAAGAGTGGTGGGCAATCTAAGGATTTTGCCACCCACCTAAGGAAATGTTTCGAAATTGGCCAAAGGACCGACTTTACCATCTTTGCTCAGATGGATCGGACATTGCATCAGGTAGCCTCTCATTTCCTTGGGACTATGTTGGTCCTCATCTGCATAAGCCCTCCAATTCCGTTTGGTTATTTTGTTCACCCTCTTCATGCGTTCAATGCTTTGTGGCTCTTTGGAGCTGTCCTCTAAATCTCCCAAGTGCTCCACCCAAAGCGACATCCTATAACCATAAGCCTGCACAGCATCATTAAAACATTATTAGTCACAAGCTTAAGTTTTTGATAATTGTCGATGCACTCGCTGGGTGTTCAGCTAGTACCTGCTATTAAATAGCTGTAACCACATGGAAATATGACAAATTTGAACTTCATACACAATTCCATTGTTGTGCCCTTTGAATCCAAAATCAGTGGTATTAGCTAATGCGCAATTCTCAGTGCATCACGCGGCCCCCTCTGCAGAACTCTCTGCCTCTCTTCCTGTCTCTCTACATCTAATGAACTGAGTCGCTTTCCTTTTCAGCTCAGGCTTGACACCATAGACTGATGCTTCAACGAGGATTATCACCGTAGACAAATGATGTGGACAAACATGAAGAGATTGTTCAGATGGAGCTGACTGAATAGTGATGGCTATGTTCTTTTTACTGAAGGCAACGGGAAAGATACAGTTGGAGTTTTGATTTGGATCCCTCTTCCTTGGTGGCTCTTGTACCATGGAAATATTTCTATGATTTGCAAGCGAGAGGGAGAGAGTGAATCAATAGATACTACACCTTTACTCAATAGCCGAATACAAGAGTATACAGTAGCTCCACTTATAAAGCACGAGAGACATTTACAAAGCTTCGATTACCTTATTTGTGACCTCCTGCTAACTGTCTACTAATATTCATAAATATACTCCAACACAGATCACAATTGGAGCAAATACTTGACAGTGTTTTTGCATGTTTTTCCAGGAAGTTAATGCGTCATTTTCAAAGAAGTATCCACAACTGTACAAGGAAGGAATACGGAATTCATACTTCAACTGTAGAGTTGTGGTAGATTGGTCTTTTTCTGCGGTCTACCAGTCTCTTGTCCTTTGTCACTTTGTGACAGCTACTAGTTCTAGTTCTATTGGTCTAAATTCCTCGGGAAAAATGTTCGGCCTCCGGGACGTCAGCACAATGGCATTTACCTTTATTGTTGTTACTGTCAACTTACGCCTTCTTTTGATGTGGAATTCAATAACGAGATGCCTTCATATCGCTGTCAGTGGAAGCATCCTTGGGATGTTTGTTTTTATTTTCATATGTTCACTTATGAGGGTGAGTCTTCTCCTTTTCTGGGGGTTCTTTTCTTCCCTTCACCTCATGTAGTCCTCTTTTGGATAGCAATTATTCTGATATTCGACTTATTACATGTATGCACAAGAAAGTCTCTACCATGTCTTCCACGTATTAATGAGTACAGTCTACTTCTACCTGACATTTCTTCTGTTTCAGACTCATATCTGGCCCACAAAAAAAAAAAAAAGCAGTCGGGCTTTTTTGTTCTTAGACACATTTCTCGTTTAGAAACAGAGAGTAACACTGTAACATAGTTCTCAAGTAAATTTGCTCATGAATACTGACTGCGAATCTGCTATTTCGCTTTTCTGAAAGTAACAAATGTCTTTTGTCATAGAAAATATAATGGAGGACCTCCTTTTTCGTTCAAATAGCCTTCATCATCTTCCTTGTCGATTTCGTGGGTCCTTTTTCCCCTATTTGCTACAAGACAAGATTCAGGGCTTGTCATGTCCGTACTTTTCCAGTTTCTCAGATGGTCCATCATTTGGGAATTGCATCTGCGCTGCTTCTCTCTCTCTCTCTCTCTCTCTAACTCCTCTTCCTCCTCTCTGGGCTGAAGATGGCCTTATGTCTGGAATGCGGCTACAGGATAAATCCATGTATCAACCTTAATTGGTATAAGTATTAATTGGTTTGTGGGAACTTGACAGCTCGCTCATCTCGAGCGATTGATTTCTGGATTCACCATATTTTATTTTGCGGATTCTGTTTATTAGCAACGAGTGTTTTCTTCAAGCAATTGCAATGGATACTTCCTCTGATTAGTTTCTCTCTTTTTTTCTTTTTTTCCTTTTTTCACGCACTAATTTTTTATGCACTTGGTTATAGGGTTCAAAAGTGGTTCTTCCCATATGATTATCAGATATTACGGGAATTTCTAAGGGCACAAGCCACGGGATGAGGACGAAGCGGAAGACATTGCCCAGGAGCTCCAATTTACAGATATGTTTCTTAATAATGTAAAATGAAATTTTTAGACTGTTCGAGTTTCTCTATTATTGTCAGAATCACAAGCATACGATCTTTAGGATTCTCCCTTCCAAAATTCGTACCCATCCCTAAACAAAGGGAAAGGAAGGGATGCGATGATAACAGACTTCTGGACTCCTTCCGGACACCAAGAGTATCGCACGTTTCAGAGCAGTAGGAAAGCAGCTTACGTTAATTCTGTTCGTGCATTTATGGGCTAGTTCTAGCCCAACCGCAAAGTCCTAAATGCTTTTCTAGAAACGTTTTTTTTTTATATCTTCCTGTTCATTGTTTCCTGTCAAAGCTTGCCTCACAAAGGAGGCTCACCTTTTATTCCCGGCCACGCTGCTCATTTCTTGCATTGCGACTACTTATATGGCAGCAATAAGGAGTTCCTTTGCCTGTTCATTAATTCTCTGGTCGCTTTTCCTCTGGTTGAGTGGGAGATGTGTTAACTGTTAGGTTATTTTAGGTGCTACTCTGGGAGCCATCGTTGGCTGCATCCCGAAGTTGTTTGAGGATGACAAACTGACCGTGCCTCTGTCGAAAAAGTCGGGTGGTTTATTAGGAATTGCTAAAAGTGTGATCGTTGAAAGCACCTCATTACTTGAAGAAGGAACATTTTCTCAAATTTTTATAACTGATTCCAACCGTGTCCTATGATCCCTTTCCAACACAGAAGTAATTATGGACTCGGCTCGGTCCTTGCATAATTACCAGCGGCTCTGTACTCGATCATTCCGTCTTATGTAGGGGAAAGGCAGAGGATATCTGTTGGAGCAGTATCCTATTCTATTCTGTAAGCAAAAGCCGTTGCAAGAATCGCATATAATCACCTTAACGATGGACCAAATATCTCACGAGGAGCTGATGAACTTGGCCAAGTTTCTGAGACACTTGATTGCTGGGATTCGTCCAACCGTATCATTCTCGAAAACCAGCAGTATCCCGTGCTTTTTCAGCGAGAGCCCAGGAAAGTATGGTGGGTCTCGCAGGACTATATCTATTCCTGTCTCCTTTGAACATCCGAACCATTGGCTTGAATTCTGGATATCTAATCTGGTAAAGCTGGTCTTCGCTTGTGTCATTTAATGTCTGACGTGTATCGGATCTTCAAGCCCGAGAAGCCTTCCTTTAATGTCCTCGATTGCTGGTAGCGGAATGTTTGCCCGGTTTGCACTGTCCACATAGACAACAACAGTGAAAACTATCGCTCTAACCTCGTGGTTCTTCTTCGGAGCAGCAAAATGAGGAACTTCCTGACAAAACCATCCAGGAATCTCACTCACAGGGACACTCGAGTTGTGCAAATGCTTTAGAGCAACCTGAAATTTCTTATGATAAAACACATTTAAGGTCAAAAATTTCTGCATTCATGATTGAAGATACTGAACAGAGGTAGAGAAACTGAACTGATGATCTTCATCCATCTTTTTGCTACAGCTCAAGTAGTTTTCCCAAAATGGGAGTTATGAGTGATCTTTTTCACCTTTTCAATTCTTCTCTCCCAAGAGCAAAAGCCTCAGAGATTTCAATTCCCGGAGACCAGTGATGTCAACTAGATTGCTGCAATCAGTAAAGTTTAGCTCCTTCAAATAAGTAGAATTCAGATGAAAGGCATAAATTTGAAATTGATTAACCTCAACGCGGGATAGTTCTCGGGGATGATGGCCACGGTGGCGCCAAGTAGTCGATCGCCTCTAGAAGGCCTGGCACTATCTCCTCCCCTCACTCGAGGTCTTGTTCATCGAGCCAGAGCCACGGCACGCTGCTGAGCACATGCTCGCAGTAGAGGTGATCCACGATGCTGTGGCAGGAGGTGTCCGCACCGTGGGAGCTGAGGAAGACGTCGCAGTGGAAGCGAGATGAGAACATAGCGTTGTCCTCTTCGGGATCGTCCGTCAGCATCGTCGTCTTCGGCTTCTTGGTCGGCCTCACTTTGGAGTTGCCAGTCTTTTGAAAGAGGTGGTCGATGCAAAGATTCGGGCGCCACTTAACGATGAGCAATGAGCAACGAGCACCTTGTTAATGGATTCGTGTTCCCTTTGAAAAGTGCGATTTCCACAGCATGGGAAATGTGTTGTCTTAATTTTTAATTGACAAATCATGGCACTCACATTAGTTAAAGGGAAAAATTATCCAAAAACTTTTAAATTTATTGTACGATAGCCAATTCAGTCCTAAATTTTTGTATTAATTTAATTCTAAAAATTTCAATTGTGATAATTTAATCTTAAATCTTTTACAAATTATAAATGTAGTTATTCCCACTATTTTCGCCATAAATCGCTAATGTGATGTTACAATCAATGCTGATTGTCCAACGTGGAAAGTTTGATATTATTGTGGTCAATTGGGTTTAATTTAAAAAAGAAATTCTAATTTTATTTTATTTTATTGTTTTCTTCACAAGGCCGGCAAGTGTTGCTGGGAAAATGGCATTCAACTTGTTACCGCCGATAGCGCAGCAACAGGCCTTCAAATTTGTTCCCATTGAGGTTGAGGTGAAGACTTCTCAGGACGGCTCTTTTGTCGAATGTGAGTGAGATTGTGCCAGAAAGTCCATTTTCTTGCAAGTCCAGCACTAAGAGGCTGTCGCTGATCTTCCCCAGAAATTGAGGTATCGTTCCAATGAGATTGTTACAAGAGAGGTCCAGAATTTGTAGGTCCTTCATTTCACAAAGAGAGCCATGGATTTTTCCAGTCAATTGATTGGTAGCCAGAGAGAAGATGAGAACAATATAGCGATGGAGGTTAAAGCGGCCCTTGGATCTGGTTCATATTTAGCTGGAGAACTGTTAGATTTTTCTATGGAACTTGTTTCGAGCTAGTGAGGAAGTTGTGAGAGATATTAAAATAAGACTGACTCAGCATCGACATGCCACATCCATGACGAAATATCACCGTGGATTATGTTGCCTGGCAGGATCCATTCCACGCTGGTTGAATATCTTGAGAATGCAGGGTTCAGTAACTTTGCACCCAGAAGGACCGACTTTTTGGAGTTTTGGCAAGACATGCTCGACATTTTTGCTATTGGTCAAAGATCGAGATCTTTTGGACTTTTGAGTCTGGATAACAAGCGTAGGTCTCAAAAACTGGTCAAGTTATTGGCTCAGATGCTCAGGTGAGGTTTGTAAGCTGAAAAGCCGAGGTTGGCATGACGCCATGCAATTGATTACTACTCAAGTTAACATGGTCTAACAAGGGTGCAGCAAGGAACTTGTTTATGTGACTGCTAGCCCATTGTTACTCAAGTCTACTCTCATCAAGGATGGAAGAGAGAATGAGGTATTGGAAATGTCAAGTTGAGCAAGATTGGAAAGATTCTTTATTTTTGGACTCCAAGCGGCTTGGAGGAATAGGAACTGTGAAGATATTATGCTAGAAACCTTGTTGAAGAAGTCATGTCTTGTTGTTAGATATTGGGTACTGGACCCATGAAATTGTTGGAGAGAAGATCGAGCAGAGTGAGCCAATCCAGGTTTGACTGAGTTGGAGGAACATGCCTCCTAAGCTCATTGAATGAGAGTTCCAAACTGCTGAGTTGTGTTCCGCTACCGAGTGACGATGGAGTAGAGCCAGTGAAATTACATTGGTTAAGCCAAAGTATCTCCAGAGAATGCAAGTCGCCTATGGACTCTGTTAATGCTCCAGAGTCTCTATGGAGGACAAGTCCAAAACCTTCAAAGAGCTGTAAAGTAACCCAAAAGCTCAACGTATCCTGATAGATAGGGACATGTCAACTTTGGCAAAAGGAAAATGTTTGCCGTTTATGTGCCGCACGATTTACCGGAACCGAGGCTGAGCACTTCCAGAGATGGAAATAGATTTATTATTAGAGTCGCATCAATGCTAGACATGTTTGGCCTCATTTCACATTATCATTTATGGCCTCAAGAATATTTGTCCTTATATAGGACGATAACTATATTCAAGAATAGTTGTTCCATCTATCACTGTGTTCCTTAACCTGGTCGTATTGAAATTTGTCTCTATAGTGTATGTTGTTAATCAAGTGAGTACTTTTTTATACTCAACACTGCTAACAATGAGGCAATTTATTGGTCTCAACAAAAGGTACTCAATTAAAACCTCCTTACGTTTGAACTATTTTTCGAGAGAGATATTTTTTGATATAACTAGTCAATAAAAATTAGTCGCACGAAATATAATAATGTAATCTTAATACATGTTATGGTGAGTAGAGGAGGAGAACTTGATGAACCTAAGTGTTGGGCACAATTAGAGACTAATGGTATCCTTAACCAAATCACATATTCATAAACTCGAGCAAAATGGGTCTCCAACATTACACTTTTAAAAAGTTGGATGCCTTTGGCTTACTTGTACTATCTTTAATGCATTTATTTTTATTTAACATTACAAATCCTTTTTTGACAAAGATCCCCGTTCTTACTGTCATAACGAAAAATTCTATGACTTCTATATTTTCAACTTTTCCTCTCTTATATGGACACAAGTAACTCTCTAAAAAATAGCAGTTGACTCCACAATAGTCAAGTAAGCCAACAGTTTTAGTACTAGAGCAGTTACTAATATTCTCAACCATTCCTTGTAGGCTGTCTGTTAAAAAAAAAAAAAAATCATTCCTTGTAGGCTAGTCGCCAGTTCAGCCATGTTTACCTTTAACCTTTTTTTTTATTTATTAATATTAATATTCTCAACAATTTTTTATACAAAAATTTTTGTCATACGCAGCACCAAGTACGGTGGAATCTTTGATTCCCTGGGGCCCATCACCGATTTTCCCTTCTCCCGGCAATCGGTTATGAGAGCAACAACCAGAAGGAAATTTTCGTCATTTTGAATCGGGCACTTTAGTCATTTGATGAGAGAAATATAAAAGGGAATTTTTGGTCTTCGTCATTTGACGAGGAAGTTCTAGATTCTGACTGGTTCTGCTTCGCGTCCCTAACCTCTCCCTCCCGTCCTCCCTAGCTTCACCGCCGGCCGCCAGCTCCACCTGAAGCCACCGCTGGCCGGCCTTCCATCTCCGACCACGACAGGCGCACGAAGGAAGGCTCACACTACGCGCACAGGAGAAACAAAGCTCGATCCTGGAGTCGGAGCTTCATTTTCGTCGATTCGAGCTTCACCAGAGGTGAATCAACGTCGATTCCAGTGTTCATGGCTTCGATTGGGGGTTCCAGTGATCGTCTGGTTGCAGTTCCGATCGTTTGCTGTCCTGACCGCGAGGCGCTCCTTCGGCTCGTTCTTTCGCTTCAGGGATCGGTGGAAGGTTGCGGTAAGTTCGAATCGCATGGAAAAGGACGCTCGGGCTCAGTTGACTCCCAACCACCACTTTCGAATCTTCTCTCCACCGATTGAGCTCTTCCACTTCTTGCTCTAAATCAAGCCCAGGAGTCGTCCTCGCGTCTAATGAATGTACGGATACTGCTCAGGAAGTGTTCGATGAAATGACCGAAGGACTCTAGCCGATATTCTGTCCCGTTGCTGACCATTAGAATCAATGCGATAGCGAGGCTGTGCTCGCTGTCTGGAAGTCACTGAGTCGCCACCAAATCATCAGGTCGTCTCTTCTCCAATTAAACTTTGTTATTGTTGTCGGTTTGTTATAGACTCGCCTCTCTTGATCTCCGTTCAGTTTTTATTCTTTTCGCCTTTCATTTGACTGCTCCGTCCGACCTTTGTTTGGTCGTCGTGCCAAGACACTTCTCGTCACCAAAAGCCAGAAGCGGGACTGCAACGGTAGAAGCCAAGGAGGTGCGGTCCCGATCGCTTTCGATAATATTGGTTGCCTTCTTCGGACCTTCCTCTGTGTACACATTCGAGATGGCCGGAACGGTTTTTACTCGGGAGGTCATATGTGCTCGCTGAGGCCATAGCTTTTCGTGTCGGCCGAAGCTTATTCTAAGATTCCATTTATAGAAAGGTTCTGTCGATATTTGGTCCTAAAGTGGTGGTGCGATCAATTGTCTTTCGCATTGCAAGTTGAATCATGAAATTCCACGAACTGGACCCCTGATTTTTTGCTGGAATGCGTTGGAATTTGCCGAATTTTTGTCGAGGTGTTGCCAGAAGATTATTGTTGTAGCTTGGCTAGAATTCACTAAAAGTTTACTTGGAGTTGCCGTAATTTGTTCGGAATTGTTGGAACTCGCTCGAATATGCTGGAGTCTTGCTGAAATAAGTTAGAATTTTTGTCAAAACATGCCCCCGAGTCTTTAAAGATACTTTTCTAGTTCGCCAACGTGCAAGACGACATTTTAATGCCACGACTCTCCTCAAGGGCGTCCCGTATGTTATAACTCAAGGATTTTCTTGTGAAAATCTATTGATGCTGGCGAGAAGAGGAGAGAGAGAGAGAGAAGAAAAGGTGGCGAAGCTGCTGGTAATTTTTGTTTCATGTACTCAGTAAAATCTTTAAATAGAATGATAACTTTAAATAAATGAAGTAAGTAACTTCCTTGGTATCCGTAGGTTTCAGTGTTGGCTTTTAGGTTTTTTTTTTTTTTTCTAAATAAATTTTTTGATCTCAATTGAAAGTCTTGTTTCCCTATTCGATTATTCACCTGTTGCTTTTGGTGAAAAATTTCGCGTAATTCTATAAAGAGTCGGTCGCACTGCTGATATCTTTATCACGTTGATTCTCCCAATTATTTTCAATGAATCTGTATAAAAATCAAATCAGAAATCTCATCTTCTTACCCCCTTTATTTGGAGAAATCCCTTCGCACTCTTCCATCAGGCGACATACTGCTTCAGTTGCTTCCTTCATTGTTCCTCTTAGAGCATCATAATAAAAAATAAAAATAAAAATTGTTGCACAGACTACGTAGAATTACAGAAGAATCCATCTCTATTTCCTACGACTTCATAGCACACAAAATATCTAGTGCTCTGGCGACATCCCAATTCTAACAACACCCAGAAACCATTGCATTCCAGGAGCCTGTATCTCAGAACGGCGTATCATCAAACACCTGACGAGCATTACCTAAGTAATCAATCTGAGCATACGTGTGAGGCTGAAGCTTGTGGATCTGGGCTGGGTGTGAGATGGGCATGGTTTAATGGGTCGTATCGAACCGAAATGCTTGGGCGATGGGGCCGAATTTATCCTCTTTTATTCATTATCATTTTGTGCCGCGGTACTTCCCACTCCAATTTGGGTTTTGATGCCCTCAGAACCCATTTTTTTACCACGTCAGTCACTCGTCTTCTCTTTGAAACTGTCTTTCTTTGTCTATCACAATCTACTGCGGACATGGATTCCAGAAGAAGTTTTACTTTTCAAAATAGTGGTTATTAATGAATTCACAGATGTAATATTTAATTTGTTTATAGTTTTTGCTCATTTGCAAGCTTCAAGAAATTTGATTGATGAAATATTTATTTTATAATAATTGTTGCATATTAGTTCTCCTCCAAGCCGACACAAATATATAACAGAATAAAACAATTATTGTTTTAGAGCCGTGTGTGGGACCTTCTTTTATAAATTGCTTATGGCAAAGGCCGTCCCAATATGGGCACTTAGTTAGGGCGAAATAATTAGTGGTTTCCTATCGCCGCACCTAGACCTAAGATGAGTGATGGGACCTGCCATGGCTGCACATAAAAGTTTCGTGAAGTGGAATTAAGGAAGGAAAAGCAACGAACGACGGCTAGAAACCTCACATGCAGCCTGGAACCGACTATCTAAGAGAGCGCTGAAAATTAACATGGGCAGGTCCTTTGCAGTTGGAGATTCAATGGGAAGCATGGTTGGAGTGAGTCGTGGTGAGACTGAAAGGTTAATTGATAAATTTGTGAAGGAGGTCAGTGATAAACGCAACCATAAATTGCAATTTGCCATTCTGAGAAGTGCAGCCACTTATCACTGAGTGGAAGGTCCTAAAGGCACATTATAAGCACATTCGGATAGAAAATCAAGTGCCAGACTGGATTACTAAGGCTCATTGTTGCAAAATCCATTCTTGCAATTGGGTCCCTAATCTCCCACAAGTTTTATCAAACCTTGTTTGCTTTGAGGCTAACAAGTAATGAAAGCAGTTGGTTTCCCGGAAAAAAAAAAGATTAGCAAAATAAAATAAATATTTTGTCATTCTCACACACGTAGCTCATGCATGATCTAATCATTGTCTTACGGCTAAAGCACCTAGCTAATAACAAGGTTAATATACATAAATATAAAATTATTTTCTAAATCTCTCACAAAACTTAAATATTATATTTAATTCATATTCATCCCAAATCATGGAGTTTGACTCTAAAAATGATTCAAAATTTCCAATTATTTTTTCTCTATACATTTACAAACTTCTTCTTCTTCTTTTCCAAACTTTTTCCCTATAATATCTCAACAAAACTGGCCTCAAAAGATTGCATGGCCAACACTTGCCAACAAAATACATATACTCTCTCCCTCTCCTTCGACGCTTACCAATTTCCAGGCTTCATTTATAAGAGCTATAGTTTAGACCTAACTAGTCCTTCAGGTGTGTGTGTTTGTGCCAACATATTGTGCACAGTACCAATTGCGAGCTACTCAATCATGATGCCTTTCCTTCCTCAAAGTGTCCATTGGTCACTACTATTTAGAATGATGTTTAAAAGATACGTTTCCTATTTCATTAGAATGTTCATGATAAATAGATAGTCAATTTTCATTACTAGTTATTTTTGTTCCTTTGTTTTTAGTATGTTCTACGATTGTTTCTTGCAGTTGCAACAACTTGACATAGAGGATAATACTTACTCTAGGCAATTGAATTGGTGACAATTGTTGACTACGCTTGACCCTGAATTCCCACTTTCTGAAATAAATATATTTTTCATTGTAACGTCCAAATGCGGACTTCATTGTTGGCATGACAGGGTATATGGCGCACGAGATGGATGAAACGTTGATAGATTGACGAGTTCTAGGCGCAAATCGTTCCAGTCCTCATTTGTCTCTTACTGGATGTTTATTTCTGTCAAAGAATAGACGATGCCGATCCCTGCTCTGTTGACATTCTGTCCATCATGTTATCGCTTCTTTCCATGGAATATGATATATCTTGTTTAATTATTTTATGAGGGGAAGATCAAGCGGTTTAATAATGAACATTTATGATTAAAGACAATGAGTGGACGGAAGGATTAGATGAGATGAGAGGAGAGTTCTTATCCATCTACCTCTCTGTCATGCGTCACGGATTCACCCCTCCCTCTCTAATTTTCCTTGTCTCCGTCACTATGTTATGTCTATTTGGTCATGGAATTTCATTCTTGAATCGCATTATTGTCCTTGCCTGAAATGGAAATATACAAAAGGATCGAGAAACATGTCGCGTGAAGATGCGAGAATAGATGGAGAAATGATGAAGTGATAGGGGTCGCCGTTATCGGCATTTTGGTGCGAATGAACGTATGGAAGATGTACAGGAGCGGTTCAAAAGAAGCTTTTGAGAATCGATCTAGATTATGGACAGTTTATTTTATTTCTTAAATTTGCTGCAACTGGGAAACGCATTGGGATATCTCAAGATTGATTGCATTATAAATTCGTTTTGTTGCCATAATCGGCATTGTGGTACGAATGAAAATTCCTATTCTTACTAGATTAGCGTTTTGTTTTCTATCGCTTAAATATTTTCAACTTTTCATCTCTCATTTAGACGTGTGTAACTTCTGAAAAAAAAACATGTAACTTCACAATTGTCATGCGAGCCATCGACTTTAGTTTTAGAGCTGAAGTTGAAACCAATATTACGAAACAAAAAAGAATGCTTTGAGAAATTAAATTAAAATCGTGATCGACACTCTAGACCGAGATTGATTGTTGCTTGAAATGAGAAGTACAATCGGCAACAATCTCGTGGAGAGGTTAATGAGAGAGAGGAGTTGGTAAATTCTCGATGCTCTGTTTTTTGACATTCTTCTGTACAAAGTACAGGCTAAGAATTCCGGTTGAGATTTCTGCGATATATCCTTCAATTTAGGATTTTTAATGATCTGTACTCATTTTGATGCTGTTATTATAAACTTGGATCGCAATTGCTTTCATGTTGCGATTTGATCTCTTGTTCGAACCGATCACCATATGTTCGTTAAAATGCCGAAATGAAGTTCGTGTGCAAATTCGAGATGCATTCTCATGTCTTAGTCTGGAATGATGGTTGTATAATACACATGTTCGATTCATTTGCAGCGTCCCTGCTTCCAGTGATTTAAGCCTATGGCTGAGATGTCGACATGCCATGACTACTCGATTGTTGTTCAAATCCATCCTCACATGCTGTCTCTGATCCTGATATATTCTTGTCAATCAATTCTCAGGATGACCAAAGCATGTCAACTTATGGCAGTAGCATAGTAGAATCTAGTGGTCATGAAATTGTTGGCATCGGACGAATTATGTTCACTGGATTTGGATATTGTTTTACTCATGAATCTGTCGGTAGGCTGAAAGGTCTTACGTTGCCGATTTGTATACAGGTTCAGTTGTTGCTGAATGAGTCTCAACCATGAGAATTTACAGTAGAATGCGGCTCAATTCTGTTTTCCTGTGTTTATGTTGCTATGCATTTCGGTTTTTGCAGCATGATGTTCTTCGAAAATGTCTCCGCTGCAGCCGCCTGTGGGTAATTAGAACGTGGTCTTTAGTATTTGGTCCCAAGAGTTCCTGTTGTGTATTACCAGAGTTGTTTCCAAGTTATTCAAGTCATATTGTCAATTTACGTTGGATAGCCATGCTGATTTTTATAGAACTTTAATGTGTTTTTTGTGTCATATGTTGGCTAGGATTGGATTTGATAGATCTTGGTTTCATATGAGGGTTAGTTTGGTAGCACACGATGGTACATGACGTGCAGATGATTTCTCGTCATTTTTTAATGTTTTAGTAGTGATTTGCTTGAATAAATAAAGGTCACGTGCCATTGTCCGAACCATAAACTACAATTATCGGACTCGTTCTTAGTTAAATAACATGTCCCAGGTTAGTTTCTGTAAGTGGCCATGACCCCGGGCCGGATTCTTCAGTTTACCGGATCATTCTGTGCTTATTTGTTATACATTTCTCCTTGGAATTTAATTATTGGTCGTCATTTGGGGGATATTTATTTGATAGCTTAGAAATAAAATAAATCTTGGATTTGGCTCACAGGGATTCTTGTCTCGGGATAAGGCCATGTATATTCATTACCTGACATCATATCGGGTTTATTCAGCCGCACTTTACCTTTATTGCATTGATTATGATTGGTTACTTATTGATTGTGCACCCATGCAAGTACATCATTTAGTGGTGTATGATAATACAATAGGCAAAGATCATATGAACAATTTATTCAAAAGATTGAAAAACAGCACTAAAAGGGTGGTCATTAGATAATTAGCATAATTAAGCCCCCAATCTTAGACCAATAGTTTGCAAGAGTGATGTGTACTACTGCGCTTCACTTGGCTCTTAATTGACCCTAAATAGAGTAGTGGCAATTTCAATTAAATAAAATTTCTTTGATTAATCAACTGAAACTCAAACGTCAAGATAGTTAGGATTTAAGAGAACTCACATTAAACAAGAGAGAGCACCTTGAACAAAGGCATCACTCATTTCAATTCGATAAATCGGTATACCTGCCCCCTCTAAGATTCTTTAGAGAGGGTTGCAACAATTTATGAGAGGGAGCTTTCGAAAATTAGTTATGGTAATACGTGTTATGGTGACTGGAGGAGGTGGATTTAAGGGGCTTCATTTTTTGGCACGTTTTAAGATAGATGATGTTATCAATTAAATCTCTTGTCCATGTGCTCCGAAACCAAGTGGGGTCGCCAACAATTTGCTTTAGAAAATTTGGATGCCCATGCCAATTCATTTTGGCATTCCTATGCTATCTTTTTTCATTATTTATTTTTACTTATCATTACAGATCTTTTTTTTTTTTTTTTTTTTTTTTAACAAAAGATCTCCATCCCCTTTGCTTTAATGTTTTGTCTTCTATCGCCTAAATATCTTCAACCTTTCCTTGTAGGATAGCCACCTGTTCAGCATGTTTGCCTTCATTCTTGTGATAATGTACTTAATGCTGTCAATCGGCGACACGCATATTATACGTACCTTCATCTATATGAATGGTAAGCTTGAGTTGGAACCTTATGACACCTATATTCCAATGGTCTCTCTAAATCCTTCTTATTGAACCTTCATTCTTATCATGGATATTCTTCAGAGATAAACTACGAGAGAGAGAGAGAGAGAGAGAGAGAGAGAGAGAGAGAGTCCATGGTAAATGAAGGCATATAAATGAGGAATTAATGGAAAGGAAGTAAATAGAGCTGATAATAAAAAAAAGATGATAATTTTTTTATCAGAGTGAACTTCACCTCTAAGATAATATAAAAATAATGGAACTCATGAACTTGCCGAATTTTTGTTGAGGTGTTCCCGCAAGATTATTGTAGCTTTGCTAGAATTCACTAAAAGTTTACTTGGAATTGCCGTAATTTGTTCGGAATTGTTTAAACTCGCTTGAATGTACCGCAGTTTGGCTGAAATAAGTTGAATTTTGTCAAAACATGCCCGGAATATTTAAAGATACTTTTCTAGTTCACCACATGCAACACGACATTTTTATGCCATAACTGTCCTCAAAGGCGTCCCATCTGTTAAAACCTCAAGGATTTTCTCGGGAAAATCTGTAAATGCTGGTGAGGAGGAAAAATGGGTGCCATGGCAAGTGAAAATGTGAAAAAGAAAAACGAAAAAAGAGATGGCGAAGCTGTTGGTGATATTTTTTTCTAACTTTAAATAAAAAAAGTAAGTAACTTCTATTCAGCATCCGTAAATTTCAGTGCTTGCATTTAGTTTTTTCTAAATAAAATTTTGATTCTAATTAAAATTCGTGTTTTCCAATTTGATTTTTCACCTTTTGTTTTTTTTTTTTTTTGGTAACCTAAGGAACTCCGTAAGCCAACAGCTGGCGAGCAAACCCTAGGGGAGCGATTGCAGGATCCACTATCACAATACTCTAGGTAAGAATCCCTAATGACGCATGTGAGATTCGAACTTTTCCCCCTCGAGAGGGAGAGAGAGCTCAAGCCAGTTGCGCCGCTGAGGGCGGTGGTTCAATTTTTCACCTGTTGGTGTTGGTATTTCACGTAATTCTAAAAAAAGTCAATCACGTGGCTCATATCTTTATCATGTTGATTTTCCCAATTATTTTCGATGAATTTTTATAAAAATCAAATTAGAAATTCCATCTTCTTACTCCCTTTATTTGGAGAAGTCCCTTCGCATTCTTCCATAAGATGACATGCTTCAATTACTTCCTCATATTGTTCCACTCGATGCATCATCAAATTGAGCAAAAAATGGTGAGTAGATTATATAGAATTGCTGAATAATCCATCTCTATACTCTGTGATTTCATAGCAAACAAATTATATCCAGCGCTTAAGCGACATCCCCATTTTAACAAATACCCATAAACCATTACATTCCACGAGCTTGTATCTCAAAACTGTATATCATCGGGCACCCGACGAGCACTATCTAAGTAATCATGTTAAGCAAGCATACATGCGGAGGAAAAGGCAACGGATACTTAGATTCATAACTTAGCTTCAGAATTTGAGTAACCGAACCTTTCTCCCTCCAATACATTTTCTACAAATTTAATGGTGGAAGACCGGATCGGAAGATCGAAATCCCTTTCTTACTTCCTAACTCCGATGAAATCTAATTCAATTTGGAGAGCACTAGTGGAAAAGGTGAGGAAATAGCATGTCAGAAGAGAGTCGTAATGGTTCGCCTGCAGGCTCTGTATCGCAAGGTGTGAGATGGGCATGGTTTAATGGGTCGGGCCAGACCGAAAGGCTTGGGTGATGGGGGCCAAACTAGGCCCAATTGGACTCTCTCTTCTTATTTTTATTTACTTTTATTTATTATTGTTTTTGTATCTTTTTACTATTATTTATTTCTTATTTTTTTCAGAAATATATGCTTAGTGTGTCGATAAAAATTAAGGTGTCAATAATGGATTTTGTGGAATGAAGGGAGAGAGTGAGAGAGAGAAGAGAGAGAGATTATGTAATGCACTTTACAAATAGAAAAATATAATAAAATTACCCATTATCTTAGATAGGAGGAAGGAAAAGGTAAAAGCTCAGGAGAAAATCCATTATGAGATTGAATTCCCACACTAATCATAACAAATATTATATATTTTGATCACTCTTATGATTGAAAAAAAAAAAAAAAAACCATAGATACCCGTCAAAACAAGTTGTTTTGACGTACCCTTTAATATTGAAAAGGTTATATGGTTTCAAATATTTTGAGGATAAATGTTTACAAAAAAATATTTATTTATATATAGATCATATTGAGGATTATGATGGGGCCTGAAAGATATACTATCTCACATATGACTTATATTTGACAAATAGTAATACCAAATGGTGTTTATCACTGCGGCAATCTCCACCGATTCCAAAGACTTCGACTTTTTATCACCAACACGCAATAGTCTTTTTTGTCATCCAACGGTTCAAGCCTCTTCATGCTAATCAAACTGTTGCGAGGAATGATGCACAGAAAAGGGCAATTATTGCATGCGTAATTTCCACAACTTTATGTAGAAGTGCTTCTTGACTTGACTTGCCTTTTTTATTAATTAAAACAAAGAATTAGAAAAAAGAATCAGCGAGCAATAAGATGTTTCTTAGTTGGTAAACAATACTCTCCACCAACTAATTTTATAATTTTTTTCGCTAATAAAGTTTAGATTGCAATCCAAAAAGAACCAGCGAGCGATAATGACGCGAGGCATGATGCACGGAAAATGGCAATTTTTGCAAGGGTAATTTCCGCAACTTCATGTTGAAGTGCTTCTTGACTTGACTTGTCTTTTTTATTAATTAAAATAAAGATTAGAAAAAATAATCAGTTAGCAGTACGATGTTTCTTAGTTGGTAAACCGAACTCTCCACTAACTAATTTTGTAATTTTTTTGCCAATAAAGTTTAGATTGCGATCAAAAAAGAACCAGCGAGCAATAATGATGCTCCTTTGTTGGTAATCATACTCTCCACTAAGTAATTTAATATTTTTTCCGCTAATAAAATTTAGATTGTGATAGCGGTTAGTCTCTTTTCAAAAGATGGATGCGCAGCTTCAATGTCTTATCCAATTTGAAGGCCCTTACTCACGCATTTTTATTGTCTAATGACGATGGTACATGGAGAAGTTGTCAATCAATTCTAATTTTTTTGTACGAATGACAATAACATTTTAACTTTTTCAATTTTCTCAATTTGGTCCTAAATCTTTGTACAAAATCACAATATAGTCATTTTGGCTAATTTTCATCAAAAATTGCTAATGTTACAATCCACGTAGGATGGTTGACAATAACTCAATTGTACATCAGTAATTTCTTATATAAATTGACGAGATGGACAACATTGAATTTTGTGCAAATGTTTAAGACTAAATTATTAAAATTGAAAAGTTTTTGACTGAATTGACATCGATACAATACATCTAAGACTTGTTGGGTAATTTTTTCCTATTATGTGTATTAGCATGTAGTTGTGGAAAAGAAACTTATTTCATCATAAAATTAGAAGACAACTACTAAATTCGTGCATAGAGTCACCTCATACAACTTTAAGGTTGATCAAAGATTATATTCAACTGCTTAAGTAAACAATATCTCGAGTGAGTCAATTTAGGGATATGACCCTCGAGTTGGGCCTAATAGATGAACCATTGATAAAACAACAACTTGTAGTGGCAGCATACAAATGTTTTATTTTATTTCGAGTAATGATGATGGAACATTAAACGAACAAAATGATATAAAAAGGAACAAAGAAAGATGAGATACAGAACATAGGATTAAGACACGACATAGGGTCCAGGAAAAAGTAATAAGAACAAAAGCAGGAGAATATGATTGGTTTTTCTCGAGCCAAAAAGTGAAACCATAATATTTTTTGTTTCATGTGATAAAGGTCTCGTACATGTCAAAGACTCAGAGAAAATTCCTCGAGTACATCTAGAGAAGATGCATTCATATGTCATCATGCTCATCAAGGTGAAGATGGAATTTGCGTCCATTAAAGTGAATCGGTGAAATGGAGATGTAAGATAATCTTAACAGAAGGTCCCATAAATTTACAGTTCTAGAAAATAAAATTCACATCGTTTTCCAATAGGTCATACATATGCACTCCATTTTTTCCACAATATTTGAATAGTAAAAATCTCTGATCAAATTCCTTGATTGTATAAACCAAAGCAAGTCAAGTTCAGAATCTATTTTTAACTATTCGACTCAACTCGATCTCCATTAATAAAGGAGAAGTTCTCTTTTATATAATATCACAATTCTTGATCCTGAATATTTTTGAGTTATACCTTACTTGGCCTGAATATAAATCTAGGAAAAGCCACACAAATTACAGATGCATGAGAGGAAAAATCAAAATTGGGTCTTGGAGGCAAAAGAAAAGCCCCAAAAAACAGACATTTTCTTTTTTCCGACAATGAATGGTGCGTTCACTTCAAGAAAAAACGTCCACGGTGTTGTCTATGTGCTTATTGTTATTTCCTAATAGACTAGCTTTTCCACAAGACTTGCGGTCAAATAATATGACAAAATTCCAAAGATGCTTTTACAAGGAAAATAATACAAACTTTTGATGAGAAAAACATTTTGGCCAAAGCCGGTGGTGGCACGTCGTACAACAGGAGAAAGCATTAATTATTGCACTAAGTGGACTCTATAATTGTCAAATTTTAGTAAAGCTAATGCTCAAAGAGCCCGTCAAGTCACTGGGATTGGAGTGCCTTCATCTGCATCAGAATCTGGACTCCGGCCGCTGCGGATTGCTGGAGCCAAGCGCGACTCTCGTAATTTTTAGTGGGTAGGGTCTGAAGTCAATTTCAGTACAAAAGAAATGGCGGAGTGGGCCCTTTTGTTTTCAATTAATCGTGTAATCAGATGGAGGCATTTGCTCTTTTTGGAGACTCCGTAGATGTCGTGTAAAGATGATTAAATGAAGCTTTGCACTACACATGTGAGCGCGGACACCTTGCAAACATCGACTAAAGTACGAAATGGAGCCAAGGTTTAGCAGAGTCTATGCAAAAAAAAAAAAAAAAAAAGAAGAAGAAATACAGGTAAGTTAAGAGTTACCAAACTTATGATGAAAAATAACATCGAATTAATAGAAGATCACAGGATCCTCGATAGAAGTACGGGGATCTTCTCAAATGTGAGAGGGAAGTTGGAAGTTTCACATATGATGATTGCCGGCTGGCTTTCATTTTAGTTTGCGAAAATGGTGATCTTTTTAGTCCACACCTTCATCTAAAAACTTAAGATACTCTACAAAATAGATGAAAAAAATCTCTCTTTTTTTGCGTCGAGTGGGGGATAAGTTTTTAGAATCATTATAGTAATTTCACAAAATCTTTCAGATGTCCTAACTCCATTACCATATGAGATTTTGATAAGATCATTATCAACTGTTTTGAAAATTCAAGTTGTTATATGAACGCATTATTTATTATTTAAATATTTTAATAAACAATGCACTTCTGGCAACATAATACAAAACATTTCATGACATTTTCTATCGTGGCAAAATTCCTGACAACATACACCTCTTCAGATACAATAAATCCTCCACCCCCTTAGCATCGTCAATCCTTCCATCCACATCTACCTCTTCTCCTCTTCACTCATATCTCTCAAAGATCCCCTCTACAACGATCTGGTGGGCCAACACAATTTGAGACAATGAGATTATTTAGTCCTCTCTTAATTCTGGTTTTTGCGCAATATCGTTTAGACATTTTTGACATTTAAGACATTTATAGTTCGTGAGAAAAATATTTTAGAGAACTCTAGGTACAACAATAAGTCCATGACCAAACAACTCATTACACTTTTCTATCCAGCCTTCTATGGTTACTTGAGAAACCAATCTCGTGTTGTACCATGTTGAGCCCAAATGTTGTGCGGTAACTTTTGCATGAAGTGTTGTACCATATAAACACCTAGAAATTTTCAGTAATAATCATTTGTATGGTATGACAATTTGCATCGGAGCAATGGCAAATTTGTGCTCTAAAACTGAGAAAACTTATAAAGAAAACTTCTACACGACGAAGAAAATCAGATTCTCCTAAGGATGAGTAGAGCTTAAAATACCCGACCCCAATACTCGAAGCATCGTGGAAAATTGCACTGCACTGCACTGCGTGTGCAGAAGATATTGTTGCACTTTGGCTTTCCATAATTCAAGTTCAGTTTAAATACTACATTTTCTTGAAAGTCGTATTAAAATGTTTTTTTTTAAGTTCTCCATTGCACTTGTTTTGGCAATTCTTCTTTACGGACACAGGGAACTCATCAAATCGATCGCTCAAGAGCTACTGGTTAAGCTGTAGGGTTAAACGTAGGTTCATTACCGAGCATGGGGTCGTATTGAATGATCAAGAAGAAGGCATAGTGAAAATTATTAGATGCTGAAGTTGAAGGAGCACGTTTTGTTGTAATTTACTGGTTTGGTGGTAGTGGTAAGAAGTCTTTGCCGGTGTTATTTTTAGTCAGTTATATGCTAGCTTAACTCTTATGCAACTTGAGGAGTGTAGTTGGCCACTGAAGAGTGCATATCTTGATTCAAACGCTTTCCAATTGTCACACAACTTCTTATAGAAATTAGCTAAGATGAGAATACAACAAGTGATGTAATTTTTGTACGGCAATTACTTGAGTGTCATGATCTTTTTGATTAATTGAGTATCATGACTTTCAAAAAAAATATGTTCATTTGAGTGAATTAACTTCTAAAAAAATTTCACTTAAATATCATAACTTTCAATTCATCATTTAAATTCTAATTGCCATCACAAGTGCCATGATCTGTAGCATTTGTGGGGAATAGCCGAACAGAACTCGTATTTTGCATTTCAATTGAAAAGAAGGAACTCATTTTGCATTTCCCTCCATCTCCTTCCCCTTTTTGGAGGAAAATATCTTTGCAACGTGACCCACGCTGCATCAAAAGTCGTACTCCCATCGGCAGCATGAATGAGGGTGACATAACACGAAGCTTTTAATAATTGTCAAGGGACTAGTGACTGACGATGGCCAAAAAGCAAAACTTAAGTCCACCTAGGTTAACTCTTAACCTCATTTTGTTCTGTCTTCATCCTCCTCCTCTGCGTTTTAGAGAGAGAGATAGCAGCATCAAAGCAACGATGGTGGACGTGTCGGGGGAAAGACCCGTAAGGACTTGGAGTTTGGCAATGGGAAGCGTCAGCTTCGTGAATTGGTACATTACTTATTTTTGCAGAGAATCTGATAGTGTCATTACGTGGAGGGTACTAGCAAAGAGAGATTAGACGGAGAAAGATCCATATAATCCATGAAATAGGCTGACACTATCGAGTGTCTGCAACACTTGCAACACTGATATGGAGTTAATGATCCCCTTAACATAAACACATAATTACATACAAATACACTGCATATTCACTGGATCCGTTGATAGGGAGTAATCAATCATATAAAATTGGGTTTTTTTTTTTTTAGAACTATTGAAGTGCGATTTTGAGAAATAAATGATGATTATAGTTTATAAGTTCTACACAAAAAATGAGAAAGTCATCTTCCATGAACCTTCAATTTCTCTTGATAGTGTTGTGCATGTAGCTCAAAACCTATGCATATTGCATTTATTAAATAAGATAAAAAAATTAAAAAGGTACTCGTGATGACATTTTTCCGAAGTTAGCATTCTATTGCTAGGCCCATTGCGGATTTGTCACTTGCGAGATGCTTGTACGAGGAAAATAATACACCCTTGATGAGAAAAGCATTTTGACCAAAATAGGCGGTTACCATATAGTACGATAGGAGAAAGCATTATTGCACTAAGTGGGACTCCATTATTGTCCAACTTTCGTAAAGCTCATACGTAAATAACTCGTGAAGTGTCTGGGATTGGACTGCATTATCCCGATCAAAATCTGGACTCCGGCTGCTGGGGACTTGCTGGAGCCAGGCATAACTCTCATAATTTTTAGCCGGTGGGGACTGAAGTCAATTTCAGTACAAAAGAAATGGTGGAATGGGTCCACTTGTTAATCAAGCGCAATCAGATGGAGGCACTTGCTCTTTCGGAGATTCCGTAGATGTTGCGTAAAGATGATCAGATGACTCGCTGAAGCACGAATACGAATACATTAAAAAAGATATAACTAGAATCAAATTATTCATTTATCTGGATATTCATGCTATCGACATATGTATGGCGCTTGACATTTTATCATTTACTAATGTGCACATATATTATCACTGACAATGCCCTTTACAATTGTATTAGTGATTAATGATCACGTGTCTAAATATGACGGATTTTGCACTTGAATCTCAGCTTCTCCTACTTAGAACAACTTCAGAGGCCATGCCCGTCTTTTAGTAGATGAAGCCTTACACGACATATGTAAGCGTGGGCGGACTGCTCGCATCGACAAAAGTACAAAATGGAGCCAAGGTAAGTTAAAGAGTTACCAAGCTTTTGATGAAATATAATATCATATTGATGAAAGATCACGGGATCCTTGATAACAAGTACCCGGAATTTTATCAAATTTCATAGGGAAGTTGAAGAGTTATATATGATGATTGCTGGCCGGCCTTCACCTTAGTTTGCGAAGATGGCGGTCTCTTCAGTCTCAACTTCTATTTCCGATTTTCCTCGGCGTTGATCTGACGGGCAAAGACAGTATATCTAAGACAACAAGATACAGAACATTTATTGACATTTTAGATCGTGGCAAAGTTCTTGACAAGGTATACCTCTTCAGATACAATAAATTCTCCACCCCTCAGCATCATCAATCCTTCCCTCCACATCTTCCTCTTCACTCATATCTCTCAAAGATCCCCTTTGCATCGATCTGGTGGGCCAACACAATTTGATACGATGAGGTAATTACTCCCTCAGTTCTGGTTTTTACGCAATATGTTTAAGACATTTAAGACATTTCTGACATTTAAGAAATTTTTAGTTGGTGACAAAGTTATTGTAGAGAACTCTAGATACTACTACATCATTAAGTTTCTATCATTCTATGGTCACTTAAGGAACAATCTTCATCCCTTGTCGAGCCCGAATACTGAGCTGTTATTTTTGCGTAAAGTATCGTCCCATATAAATACTAAGAAATTTTCAGTGATAATCATTTTTATGGCATGACAATTTGTGTAGGAGCTAAGTTGTGTCTATAACCGAAAAAACTTATAAAGAAATTTTTTAACCAATGAAGAAAATCAGATTCTCCTGAGGATAGGTAGAGCCTAATTCACCCGACCAGTACTTTCGAAGCATCACGGGAAATTGCCCCGCACTGCATGTATAGAAGATAATATTGCACTTTGATTTTCCACAATTCAACTCAAGTTCAAATGGTATGTGTTGCGATTGGGCGAGCGATCGAACAAAATATAGACGGAAGAAGAAAAATAAATCGGACACCAGATTTACGTAGTTCAGTTGTAAAGACCCACGTCCACGGGGAGAATAGCAGTGAATTTCACTATAGATCAAGCGATACAAGGAGATTACACGCTCAAGTCACTCAAACACTCTTTCGCTGTTTCCCAAACCCCAATTTAACCCCAAACCCAACTTATGGCACAAAATTACCACACATTCAAGCTCAAAATACAATACTCTATGTACGCCTGGTTTGCGTACACACGAAATCGCGTGTCTCTTCGAGTTTCGCATGACTTCGTTGATCGGTGAATGTGCGGCTTCTTGGATCGTCGAACCTCTGCAGCTTCGTAGGGTTTTATCGCAGTGACTTTTGGCTGTCCCACGCACACACACGAAAGAAGAAAGTGAATCCTCGTATACATACGTGTGTGTGTGTGTGCGCATGTGTGCCCAAGGTCAAACTTTTGACCTTGGGTCCACCACTTTTAACTCTTCATGCAGAAGACTTCTTCGGCGTAGATTGGATGAGGAAACTTGCTCCTTTTAATTTTATTTCCTCCTTTTGTAATTCTTTCGTGAGTCCACCAAATTTCGCATTTTAGAAAACGCTCAAACTCGAGTCATATTTTAAAAATCTCCACCTTGGCTTGACGTTTGAGCCAAATTGCAATCGCTTCGTAAAAATTCAAATTCTGCTATTACTTTCCCATAGCCCCCGATGGGCTCAACCGCTACAGATATTATCCAAATACAAGCCTCGCTTGAACTTCATCATAACTAAGGACCTCATCAGAATACAAACTCCACATGCACCTTTAACTGCTTCGCAAGGATTTTTCGACGCAACCTCCTTAACCGCAGATAAAACAAAACTATTGTTGCATCCATATCTATCAAAAGATTAAATACGTACCTTGTTAATTTCAGCAGTTATAGCAACCGTTGGCTCTTTAAGTTTCACCTTGCTACAAACACCATCTGTGTTGATTACTTTGCTAGTATCCATATACGCTACCTCGGGAGTTTCGGTCACAACTCTACCTCAAGCTGAACACCGACCAAATCTGTATTAACATTGCCACAAACACTCCTAGCCGAAGTATTGGAGACTCATCAAGGGTAGCTTCTCTGTTTAACGGGTGAATTTATATCTCGGGCACCACAACAGATCACCCCGCTCACCTTGTGCTTAGCCATGGAATATGCACAGTGCCCTCCAATCAAGCTTACCATCATTTACTCGAAAATAACACGGGCAACCAAACATTCTAAGAATAGAATAATCAGCAACATTACCTAACAACACTTCTTCAGAGTCTGCCATTTAATAGCGTTAATGGGGATCTATTCACCAGGCAGCTTACCGTACTTAGCACATCAGCTAGGATTCTCCTAGCAATACCAGCACTAGAGATAATTTTTTTCGGGCTGTCTCTAGTGATGTTCTACTCATCAATTCTTCAAATTGTTGTCATTTACTAGCACTAGTGTGGTGTTTCACTATGTCATCTTTCATGCATAATTTATTTGCCAGCTCGAGCAAAACTCCATGCTATTGTCGATCTGCACATGCTTGATCAACTTACCGGTCTCCGTCTCGATCAAAGCTCTTGACTATGAGATCTTGACACCAACATTAAACTTGTGCCTAGGCACAAACACAAATGTCTTCCTCAAGCAGTCAAAAGACTCTCGAATAGATGCATTCGACGTCTTCGCAGCGAAATTTATCACTGTCTCACCTTGAAGTTTATACAGGCCATCGTGCTTGATTCCTTTCATTATCACCAGGGCACCTCAAACAACCTTCAGAATTCCACATTTTGAAGAATACCTGCAACCAGTTGAATCTAGGGCACCTAAGGAAATTAAGTTCTTTTTCAATTTTGGAACATGCCTTACTCCAGTCAATGTCCTCACGATACCATCATGCATTCTAATTTTAACATCACCAACACCCACAACATTGCACTCAATGTTGTTCCCTAACTGGACTTTACCACTACCTGTGCACTAATAAGTGATAAACCAGTTTCTATTTGGTGTGACATGAAAAGAACAACCAAAATCCATAATCCATCCATCAAACGATGAATAATTAGTGATAGACAATACATAATCAACATTATTTGCTATAGCTGCAACATTATCTGCAGAATCAACTATAATTCACTTACCATTCTCATTCTTCAGCTTAAGGTAATCTCTTCTAAGATGCTCCATCTTGCCACAGCTCCAACAGATAACATTAGCAGTCCTAGATTGACTATGTCTGTTCATATTAGTACTACCATTATCCACACGTGTTACAGATCTTCCTCTATTATCACCTACTAGAGCAGTAGATACATATTCGCTAGATTCTCTTCTACGAATGTCCTCGCTCAAAATCAAATTTCGAACCCCATCAAACGTCAAACTTGTTGACCCAGAGGAATTACTAACAGCGGTAACGGTAGTATTCCAACTATCGTAATGAGGATAATAGAATCAAAGCACGTACTCCATCTTCAAAATCATTCTCAACTGAACTCAATTGACTAACAATCACATTGAATTCATTGATATGCACCTTCTTTTATCTTCAAGTTAAACAGACGTCGCATCAAACAGACCTTGTTGATCGCAGAGGGCTTCTTGTACATATCCGACAAGGCAGTCTTCTCCTTCAAGATGTTAAACGCGACGTCACGAGCCAAGGTTAACCGAATAACACCCATAGCTCGTCTATCCAGCAAATCCCAATAAGCTTGCTTCATCGTCTCTGGCTTCTCCCCAAATAAAGGCAAGTGCAAATTTATCTAGTAAAGATAATCTTCAATCTGCATATTCCAGAAACTAAAATCCTTCTCATCAAATTTGTTGATTCTCACTTTTACTTCTTCGGTCACCATGGATTCGCTTCAACTCAGCCAAACCTGACTCTAATACCACTTGTTGCGATAGGGCGAGCGATCGAACAAAATATAGATGGAAGAAGAAAAATAAATCGGACACCAGATTTACATGGTTTAGTCGTAAAGACCTACGTCCACGAGAAAAGCAACAACGAATTTCACTATAGATCAAGCGATATAAGGAGATTACAAGTCACTCAAACACTCTCTCGGTGTTTCCCAAACCCCAATTTAACCCCAAACCCAACTCAAGGCACAAAATTACCACGCGTTCAAGCTCAAAATACAATACTCTACGTACGCCTGGTTTGCATACACACGAAATCGCGTATTTCTTTGAGCTTTGCGTGACTTCATTGATCGGTGAATGTGCGGCTTCTTGGATTGTCGAACCTCTGCGGCTTCGTAGGGTTTTCTCGTAGTGATTTTTGGCCGTCCCACACACACACGAAAGAAGAAAGTGAATCCTCGTATATATACGTGTGTGTGCATGTGTGCCCAAGGTCAAACTTTTGACCTTGGGCCCACCACTTTTTTTTTTTGGTCAATCCTACTCTATTCCTACTTTACACTCACTCTCAGACTTTTGCCCTGCCTCTTGCAGGACGTGGGAGTCGAAACCCACTCCTGAAACTTGCGCGTCCCCACCTCATCCCCCCCTGAGAATGTGAGGATTTGAACCCCTCACCTCCCCCTTCCATGTTGGAAGGGTGGCCACTGGAGCGAATCCCAGTGGTTTCTTCGGCGTAGATTAGATAAGGAAACTTGCTCTTTTTAATTTTATTTCCTCCTTTTGTAATTCTTTCGCGAGTCCACCAAATTTTGATTTTAGAAAACGCTCAAACTCGAGTCATATTTTAACAGTATGTTTTCTTGAAAGTTGTGTTAAAATGTTTTTTTGAGTTATCCATTGGACTTGTTTTGGCAATACTTCTCGACGGACATGGGGAACTCATCAAATTGATTGTTCAAGAGCTTCGGTTAAGCTAAAGGGTCAAACATTTGTTCATTACTGAGCCTGGGGTCATGTTGAATGATCAAGAAGAAGGCATAGTGAAAACTATTAGATGCCGAATCTGAAGGAGTACGTTTTGTTGTAATTTACAGGTTTGGTGGCGGTGTTAAGATGACTTTGCCGGTGTTATCTTTAGCTAGTTACTTGCCAACTTCAATTCTCATGCAACTTGAAGAGGGTAGTTGCCAATGAAGATTGCATATCTTGATACAAACAATTTCCAATTCTTATGCAACTTCTGATAGAAGTTAACTGAAGTAAGGCTTATAAAAAATTGTTCACTTGAGTGCCTTGACTTTTAAACTTTTAATGGATCCCCCCCCCCCCCCCCCCCACAAAAAAAAAGGTTCACCACGAGTGTTATGATACGTTGAATTTCTAGCACTTGTGGTGAACGTCTTTGAAAAAATTATGACACTCTATTGAACATTTATTAGAAGTCATGGCATTCAAGTAACCCAAAAAAATAACTATAGCACTTAAGTAATAAAAAAATAAAAAAAACTTGGGAACTCAAGTGAATGCCTTACGAAAATCATGATATTTGTAATGGCATTTCTCCAATCTAAGGGCATTGTGGACTTATTAAATGCAAGATGCTTTTACAGAAAAATAACATATTTCGACAAGAAAAACATTTCGTCCAAAACCAGTGATCTCCACATGGTACCACCAGAGAAAGCATTATTGCACTTAGCGCCTAGCGGACTCTATTTTACTTTTAATTTTAGCGTCAATATTTTAGGGTTATTTATTAATAATATATTCACATCGTGCATTCGATCACGATGCATTACGGAGGCAGAGAGAACTCAACTTTTCAGTGAACGTTTCCAATTGAAGAAAATATTTTAATTTTGATCCATTTTGACGAAAATTCTCAAAATCAAAAAGCGAGGAAAAAATTATGCATGCATCTATCTGTCCACTATCTGGACATACATAGCTTCACATTCAAAATTTCACACCAACCTTCGGCATTTCTTCGTTCACTCTCCATTACTCTATTTTCAACAGTTCACACGAACTTTCAAATATATAATAAAGCACAAAACTCAAGAAAAGAAGCCTAGCTTTTATGTTGACAAAGACTAGCTGATCAACTTGGCTTACTTCGAGGGGCGATGAAGGATAGCCATGTAATGAATTATGTAATAAGGTATTACTATTTGGGCATTGAGGGCGTGTTTATACCCATTTTCTTTCTATGAAGTAGGGGAAATGTACACCAATCAAGCCCTCCAGCCTTTCAATAGATTTGTGTTTACAAGAGACTCGCCTTTGGGTGATTGGTACAGACTCTCAGAAAATGTCATTTCAACTATAGAAAAGTTCTGTTGAGTGTTGAGGTCATTGGTTCCTTCCTAAGATAAGTTGGTGTGGTAAATAAAGGAGAAATGTCAAAAAAGTCATGGGTGATTCCCCTAAGGGAGTCTAGGAAATGTTGTTGCTAGGTTCCGAAAAATTAGATGATGCGGAAAAGCAAGCATTGCTCGACTATATCGTTTGTCTTTCGCCGGGTGAATAATGATATTGCATCTAATTATTTTTTCGTGTCTTACATAAATACAAATAATGTCTAGTAACAAAATCCCACGGTAAGAAATCAAAAGGCTTCATTTGATGCTTCACAAGAAGTGCTTTCTTCCAAAAGTTTTAGGAGTGACGTAAAACCTATTACATATTTCAAACAAATATATTAGCTACTCCAATAACTAACTGTAAAAAGTAATGTATTTGTGGTGGAGTAGACTTGCGATGTTAATCTTCAAGTGTCCTCGTGTACAACATATATGTGTATTTAAAACTCAATCGACTCTTCAATAACTCAATTGATTTGGATTTGCAATAGATATTACTCAAGTATGGAAATGATTAATCGGGAAATTGTGATCTTAAGAGTAGGATAATCTTAGGAAATGGTTATATTATTTCATCATAGTTCAGCTCGTGGATTGCCTGAATCAAAATAGATGCATATTTACGAAGTCTCTCTCAATCACTAGAGGTCTATGCTTTGTCCCGTAAAAGTGTACACTTTTTTTTTTTTGTTTTTTTTTTTTTTGGCACAAATCAATTCCAATACTTGAAAGAACTTTTTCCAGTGTAACGCTGCATATGAACTCACTCCCCTCTAAGCATAAAGCACTGGTGACAGCTGGACAGCCTGCCCGCACTGTTAGACGGGATGGCCGCTTCCGGAAATTAAAAATTAGTGTCACTGTACATGGGCCTAGAGGTGGGTTTATGTGTGCGTAACATAGTAACGCTGCCTCTATTAAAGCCAGGTGCTGCCCTTTCTGATCGTTGCAACTCTAAACGATCACTTTCTCCCTCTAGATTTCCACCTCCATTTACGCCTATTGCTAGAAGCTGTCTCTCCACCTAATCTTTCGTGGCCGGATTCATCGTGCAGAATCTTTCCTATTCGGTCATCTCGTTTCGTTTCCGGGTTCCATCAGTTCCGCCTTTCTCGGCATATACAATTTCTCAACCTCCATTCCTCCTACAAAAGAACCACAAAAGTAGAAGTCGAAAGGGGGGGGGGGGGGGGGGGGTGGAAATGACGGATATTGATGTGTCGGTAGCTGCCAAAGTGGCAGAGTACCTGGTGGCTCCGGTCGGTCGTCGTTGCGGCTACGTGATATTCACCGACAGCTACGTTGGCCAACTTAGGGAAGAACTTGAGAAGCTCCATGAAGTGAGAGTTGGGGTGCAGCGTTCCGTCAATGATGCTGAAAACAACATGATGGATATAAGACTCGAAGTTAACAGATGGAAGAATGATGCAGAGAACTCTGCCGACGAGGCACGCGGCGTGCTGAATAACGATAGAAGGGCCAATAAAACTTGCTTCTGCGGGTGGCTTCCCAACCCGAAGGAGCGTTATTGTCTCGGTAGGGACGCGAGGAAGACAGCCCAGGCCATCCAGGCACTCATTCCGCAGGGTAATTTCGAGAGGGTCTACTACGAGAGGGCTCCACCGGGGCATGTACCGAGTGCTTCCGACGTGAATTTGTCGGCCGATGATGGGGGTGACACTATCACCGATTCGCGAGCTTCCATCTTTCAGGACATAGTGGAAGCTCTGGATGATGAGAAGCAAAAAGTGATTGGGGTCTACGGGCCTGGCGGCGTGGGGAAGACTACTCTGCTGGAGGAAGTCGAGAAGAAACTCAAGAAAGAGGGAAGACCGTTCCGCATGATCGTCAAAGCGAAAGTATCGCAGACTCCGGACTTGAATAAAATTCAAGATGATATTGCTTACTTCTTCGGTCTAAAACTGAAGGACGAGCCAAGTGAAGTAGGGAGAAGAGATCTCCTGTGCCAGAGATTACAGAAGGATCCAAGTGAGAAGATTCTCATAATACTGGACGATCTGTGGAAAGAGCTTGATCTGAGGGAGGTCGGAACTCCTTCGGGAGACGAGAGCAAGGGATGCAAGTTGCTGCTAACATCGAGATTTAAAAATGTTCTGGAGCAAATGAAGTGCGACACCCCCATATTTCGTCTTGAAGGTTTAAAGTACGACGAAGCATTCAGGCTATTTGAAAAGACGGTCGGTGACAGGCTCAAAGAAGATGAGGAATTGAAAGCAATTGCACCTAAGGTGGTCAAGAAGCTTGCAGGTTTGCCTCTTTTGATTATCTCCGTTGCGTGTAGCTTGAAAGATAGGAATGTGGATGCATGGAGAATTGCTTTGAAAAAAATAGACCTGTCAAAAATGGAAACTATAGTGAAGTTGAGTTACGATCATTTGAAGAGTGAGGACACCAAGACCTTATTCTTGCTCTGCAGTCTTATTGGCGGGACCATTCAAGTTGAAATCCTGCTGGTTTTAGGCATGGGTTTAGGCTTGTTTGAGGAATTTGGGACGACGATACAAGATTCAAGGGCTGGATTGAATGCTATGCTCAATGAACTCCGCTCCGTTTGTTTGTTGCTGGATGGTGGCGATGACAAGAACAATGTAACCATACATGATCTTTACAGCGAGGTGGTCACCTCAACTCCATTTGGAGGTCAGAATTCCTTAATGATGAACAGCAATTATGGCTCGTGGCCAAAGGAAAAGCTTGAGAAATGTTGGGCAATATGCCAAGTTAATGTAGGCAGAGATAGGCTCGATAAACTAATGAAGTGTCAGTTTGCCAACTTGAAGATACTCATGTTGTCTCAACCACCAAACTGGTACAGGATTCCAGAACACCTACGTGATATGGGAGATCACTTGGGACTACTAGATTTCACATGCATGAAGGAGCTTCAAGTCCTGTATCTTTGCTCTATGCGTATCACTAGTTTACATTCCTCGATTAGAATCCTTGGGAACCTCCAGTCTTTATACTTAGAAAGTTGCAATGTGGAGGATGTGGCAATTCTCGGTAATCTCAAAGCATTACAGATTCTCAGCTTCGCAAGGTCCACAATTTCGAGGCTGCCTAAAAAAATCCAAGAACTAACGAATTTGAGATTGTTAAATCTAAGCTACTGCAAGCTTAAGATTATTAAGCCCGATGTCCTAAAATGCTTAACCAACTTAGAAGAGTTACTTATGATGGGAAGCTTTAATCAATGGATGGGCAAAAATGAAAAGCCATTAGAATTGCGTAATGCTGGGCTTGCCGAGTTGAGAAGCATGACAAAGCTAAATTCTCTGGAAATATCGATTCGTGATCCCATCGTACTCTTGGAGGTTGATGACCTACCATTTGAGAACTTGACTAGATTTTGGATCAACATAGGAAATATTGACAGAAGGGAATTTAAAGGTTTGAAAACCATGAAGATCAAATTGGAAGCACATGATAGTATTCTTTCAAAAACATGGATCCAAAAACTCTCCAGAAAACTCAATATTTGTGTTTGGACGGATTGGGAGAGTTCGAGAAAGCTCACAAGTTGTGCATTCAAGGATTTCCGGAATTGAAGCATCTCGACATTCAGAACAGCCCATCAATGAAGTATGTTGCCAGTTCGTCCAATAGTGCTTTTACAATTTTAGAGTCTTTGTTCCTTAACAATCTTATCAATCTGGAGAAGATATGCCATCACCACATCACTGCAGATTGCTTCAGCAAACTAAAAGTTGTGATAGTCAATAATTGCAACCGATTGAAATACTTGTGGTGTCTTTCACAAAGGCAAAATTTTGTACAGTTAGAAAAGATTGAAGTATGGAATTGTGGCTCAGTGCGAGCCATCGCAAGAAAAGACATAGTCTCTACCAATTACAGAGTTGAGTTGCCTTACCTACATCATTTGCATTTGGTTGGCTTACCAAATATGACGACTTTTTGCACAAGAGCTGAGATGACTTCAGAAGGTGCTCCAATTCAGGTAACTTCTCCATTTTCTCCCCATGTCAATTTGTCTTATCGAGAGGGTATAAGTTTTGTTCACATACTACACATTTTCATTCACCTTCAACGATTGGTAGAGGGAAGCCTCTTTCTGCGACTACTTTTTATTTTTTTATTTTTTCAATTTTAGATAATTACACTAATTAATTGGGCTCAAGGGTTTCTAATATGACTAGTTTATTACTCATATAACATTTCTAATGAGTAGAAGAAATAGTGTATTGAACGAATGAGCCTTCAAAGAATGAACAAAATAAAATAACTTCAAAATAAATAAAGCAACTTCCAAAGATTAAATTAAAGGAAAGCAAACGAAGAGCCACGTAACAAAGAAGTCCAGATAATTCATGTCCCAACTTCACGCAAGTTGGAACTAATTCCAACACATCATGCCAACTATAACCGTGTCAACGTCAGCTATTTTAAAGATATTTTGGGGACATTTCATTCTCCACTTTTTTCAAGCTCGACGGAAGATCTTAATCTTTCGCTCTCCATTCAATCGAGTTTTAAATATTTTTTATTGATTGATTAAGTTTTCAAGGGTTTTAAAGGCAATAATCCCATTCGTACACTTTGGGTCCATTCATATTCTTTCAAGGCTAGGGCTGTGGATGGAGGAGGAGGAGGAGATGAAGGGACAGAGTCAGTAATCACTACTTCAGATTTACAGAATACTTATTTAGATTCCTTCTTCGATGGAAAGGTAAACATCCCTTCTGTTGAGATTTTACCCATAATAGCCATAGATACTCGGTATGCTAGGACAGGTAACAATATCCTTTTGAAGATTCTTATTTGGTTTATTTGTTAACATGTGTTCACAATTTGTAACTACATTTGTTAGTGAATATTAAATCTTCCATTGCATTAGATTGGTGGTTAGGATTAGGCCAAATTATCAAATTTTTCACTTCCGTGATCCAACGCATGAGTCTTATGAGCAGATTAGTTTACCAAACTTGGAGCACTTAGGGCTTCACTCGGTGGGATCCTTCAAAAGGATATGGCACGATGAACTTTCCAGAAGTTCCTTTTGCAAATTGGCCACCATCACCATTCAAAATTGCTTTGACCTACTCCACATCTTCCCTTCGACAATCATAGGGGGATTGACCAGCCTGCAAAGTGTCAAGGTCTTTAATTGTCCTTTCTTTAATTGTCCATCCTTGAAATCATTGTTTGATTTTGGGTCCCTAGATTCAAATACAGAACAAACCGTGGTATTGCTCCCTAAATTGGTAAGCATCAACATTGGAAGTTGTCCCTCCTTGGAATCATTGTTTAATTGTGGGTCCCTTGATTCAAATGACAAAGTTGTATTGCTCCCCAAATTGGAGGAAGTAAGTGTGAGTGGAGCAAAAAGGCTGAGATATCTCTTTTCCAAATATACGGTCACAACTCTGGTGAAACTTCGGAAGCTAAATATTACTAAATGCAAACAGATGAAGGAAGTGATTCTTGAGAAAGAAGCTGGTCGATCAGAGGCAGAAGTGATGAGTTTGTCTTGCTTAAGTGAATTAACACTTAAGGAGCTTGATAACCTGATTAGTTTCAGTTCAGGAAGTTGTTCATATTATTTTTCCTCCTTACAAGATCTAAGAATTGTGGGGTGCTGTAACTTTAGAGTGTTCATCTCGAGTCCCACAAGTGTCAAGACGCAGCTAGGCGGGACGTCCAAAGAAAATGATAAATCGCCACAACCGCTATTCAATGAGATGGTTCGTTCTATCCTTTACTGTGATCATTTGTATTCTTGCATTATCATGTTTTATAATGAAGAATGTAATAAATTTGTTCTACTTATCCTCCTTTCTCGCATTATCCTCATGCAGGTTACATTTCCTAATATAACAAGTTTGGAAATTAATGGTCTTCGGTGCAAAGAGTTATGGAACAATCAAATTCCCATTGATTCCTTTCAGAAGTTGGAATCTCTTGAATTGAATAACTGTGACAATCTCCGACATATTGCCACTTCTTATATGTGGAAGAAACTGCAGCGCTGTCTCAAGAAACTAAAAGTATTTTCATGCCGTTCGATCGAGATCATATATGACAGTGATGGGACAGATACAAAGAGTGGTGAATTGAGGAGGCTAGCATTGCGTGATCTTGAAAACTTGAGGTGCATTTGGCAGTCCAACAGTCTCCCAAACATCCCATTCCCAAATTTGATAGACATAGAGGCCGTGAGGTGCCCCCGTTTGGAAATGCTTTTCCCTACCTTCACTACTAAATTTCTTGGGCAAATCGAAGAGCTGGTGGTGGAGTCATGTGAAGATATGGAACTAATTGCTGGCTATGAAAAATGGGAAGAATTGACCGGCACCACGATCACCTTCTCCGAGTTAACTGCTCTTATACTTTTTGAGTTGCCAAAATTCAGGAGCTTCTTACCTGAGAAATACTCTCTGAAGTTCCGGTGCTCCGAGGACTTCCCATCCTTGCATGTCATGAGTATAAAAAGCTGTGGAGCAGAGCCGGACCAAGTCCTTGGTAACTGGGAAGACTACCAACTACAACGACGATTTCGCTGGTTTTCATAAGACCTGAGGTATTCCTTCACTATTTCATTGCTTTGGTTTTGGCTCTCTATTCCTGGGACCCACACGCACTCTACATCACGTGGCCCTCTCTCTTCCTTCCTTACTCTCTTCAACTAACCATCTATCAATTCCCTTTTATCCATCCACCAACAGCCACCGCCGAGAGTCCATCGCTAGCCACCACACGACGTGGCACGCTGAGAAGGGAGAAAGGACAGAGAGCATTGATCGAAGGCTCTCGGTGATTTCAATTGAATCCTTTCCTCTCACTTCGCTGCTTGTCGTCACCGCTTCCCGATCACCACTTGTTTCGCTGCCGCGAAGAAGTTCTGTAATGCTAGAGTGCTCAAACTTCAATCATGGTTGCCTGCTTCGATGATTTCATTCCTTGACGTTGCTTATGTTCTTGCTCATGTCCGATGTCAATCGCTATAGCTAATTGTTCTTCGATCAATGCTCTGTTTTTCGTTGCTATTGCTACTATCTGTGTGCAAATCGACTGTGATTGAGGCTATATAAACGATTTGAACTAGTGCTTCTCCGCTGAAATGTGTACCATCTATTTGATGAAATTGCTGAACTAAATTTGTGTGTATTTTGATTCAGTTCTTGACTAGATTCTTGATCTATTCTAGTCATACAAGTGTATTTGAGTTTTGTTGCTTCATAAGAAAAACCATACGTATTCAATTTCGAATTTGTTTTAAATCTGCTGGAACCTTGTTAATGCATGCTGATTTGCAATTGTTTTGTTGCGGCCCTGAATTGATGCAATTTTGCTCAAGCAAACATGTGCAGTGATATAAGATTTGTGTTATGGTGATTTTCATGTTCGCTTGGGAAAGAAGTTACGGCATGAATGAATGAAATTCTACTGGAAATCGATCTGTAGATGCTGACTCTATCTTGATATCCCTGATTTGATCGGCTGTTGATTCCATCTTGAGACTAGTTTGGTTATGGGATCATATATTTCATGCTAGGAAAGTAATATGGTGAATCTCATGCCAATTTTGTGAGAATTATAGTCATATGGCTTGTAGGAAGATATGACATCAATTTCATGTCTATTAGTCATCAAATGATCACGATTTGTGATCATGTATTGTTGACACCTAATTTTGGAAAAATAAAATTGCATTTTGAACAAATAAAAGGAAGAAAAAATAAAAATGGGAAAGATTGATTTGATTGATTATGCATGGAAGTTTGAAATTGATGAGTATTGATTTTGATAAATGTAAAACAATTGAAAAATCTGGCGAACAAAGGGCAAGGATTTTAATAAAATGAAAGCCAAACCCAAAATCGGTGAGGATAATGATCAGATTGATAAATCAAAAGGAAAGTATCAAAAATTATACTCATCGATGAACTGTTTGCAAAAATCAAAACGAACCTGGATGCGTTTTTTGGTAAATGAGTGAAAAACCGAAATGTAAATTTGCGATGGCAAATCGGGGCAAATTTCAGAATTCCCGCAATCAAGGAAGCGCAACTTTCTAAAGATCAATAGAGGTTTTCACTATAAAAGGGCTACAGTTCGTGAGAAATTAGGATTCGGAAAAATCAGGAGGGAATTCGAAAAAAAATTCGAGAGAAAAATTCGTGCGAGGAAAAATCCTTCGTCCGTCTTGGTCAAAGGAGAAGCCATTTCTCTTTTCTTTCTCTGACAAGAAAAGGGAAAAGTCAGGAAGAGGTACAGAGAGGATGTGAGGGAGACGTGAGAAGAGAGAGAAAGAAATAAAAAAAGAGAGAGAAGAACACTGTTCTTCTTCGTGCGGGTGTTCTTCCCACCGCCGGCCTCCGTCCGTGACTACCTGCGCAGCTCGCCATCACCCGCGAGCACCAGCAGCAGCCTGCTCGTCGTTGCTGATCGCCCAGCACCGCTCGCCCGACGACCGCGCTGCTGTCCCCTGCCGCCGCTGCACCAACGCTCGACGTCTGCAATTCACCCGACGCCGCAGCAGCCCGCTGCTACCACGCCTCCACAGCCGCGAGCACCCTCGCCCGCGCTCCCGACCTCGTCGTGCCACCGCGCCGCTCTCCTCAGCCCAGCATCCGGTGCCTTCGCCGCCCATCTCCGCTCACCGAACGTTGCGACCGCGATCCCGACGACCGCGCTCCCGCCCTCGCCGACGCCGCGCCGTTGCAACACCTCTGCTCCACCCGCGACGCCGCCCGTCGATCTCCGAGCTCCGCCGCGCCTCCGCACCGCCACCTCGCTGGTCCCCTCGTCGCCGCCCAGCTTCGCCGGAGCTCCGACCGCGACGCCCTTGCCAGACCTTCGATTAGCCACCCTTGGCCGAGCCCCACGGCTGCCAAGCCCAATTTTTGAGAAAAAAAGAAAAAAGAAAGAAAAAGAAAACACATTAGGTAGTTTTCTTTAGTTTAGTTTATTTATTTTATTTTACTTTATCTTATTTTTTTAGTATAATTAGTCTTTAGTATATGATTGGAAATTCCAACATATCACCTGATCGATTAAATCACAAGGATTTTTTATTTCATCTATAAGCGCCTTGAAATAATTAATTAAGCGGGAATAAAATTGATATTTTGATCTTTAAAGCGCTTAAGATCAATTTTTCGATTTTATCAGCTAAATATTATCCCTGATCTGAATGATATGTGATATCCTTGGTTTAGCTTGTCATGATCGCTTTGTTTATCTTGAAATGTCTTTGGGCTATAATGTTGCATATTTTAGGGTTTACACATTTAGAATAAGAATCTTATTTCGAATTTTAAAATCAAAAATAAAAAAAATCAAATCAATCAATTTAGGTTGCTAGATTTTTAATTTGGATTGCATGTTTAATTATTTGGCAATTATTAATTTCGAAAATTAATTAAAAAAAAACAATAAAAAATCATCATGCATATGTCATGTAGAATTAGTGCATATTTTGTACATCATTGCATATTAGGGTTAAATTGCACTTAGTTTAATTCTAGATAATATCTTTCTTAATTTATTATGAGTTTAGATATTTTGCATTTTAGGATTATCTAGGTTAAGATAATATTTTAGTTTAAATTAGGATTTGGCTTAATCTAATTCCTAATACAAATTAAATAGAATCTTAATCTAGTTAAATAAATTTTCACATTTTTCCTAATTCCGAATTTTCATGAAAAAAATACAAAAAATGTCTTAGAATAAATTAGTTCTATTCCCTAGGATAGATTGCATTTTTAGGAAAAACAAAAAATATCATTGTGTATCATTAAAAGCAGATTCATGAAATGCATGTCATTTAGATATTGTTATTAGGTCCATTTAATTAGAAATTGCGTGACATTAGAATTAGGTCATTTAGTTAATACTGCATTGCATATTGCATGATTTTATTTAAGTGAAAACAAAAAGAAATCGCGTGTTAATTAGAAACCATATCCAGGGTTGTTGATGTGGTTTTTTTTAACTTAACATTGCAGATGCTTTCGTTGCTTTGAGGTAAGTTTTTGCAATTTATTTATTGTTTATCTGGGTGTTAAATTGGTGGATTGCACAGACACCCGTGATCACCTCACATGTTAGGAAAATAGATTTAAAATCAAGTTTAGTCGCAAAAACATTTTTTGAAAATAAAAGAATGGTACGAAAGGCGTTAGAGAAATCTAATGTAACCAGTCCTCGCATCTATAGTCTCTGGTTCGTAGGAGTAAAGTGAAACTCCCGTTACTTTACTTGGGTTTCTAATCGACCCACCAAAAAAGTAGATTAGTGGCGACTCCGATTAAAAAATCAATTGCATGTTAAGAACTTGAACTTAAGTCGCGAATTGGTATGGGCTTGGGAGAGCCCGAATTAAGTCTAGGCTTAATAATCCATTAGCCAAATTTTAGGTGGTTCACACCCGAAAAAATAGGTCGCGACATGTATGCTCTATTATAATTCTGAACATGTGCTGGAATCTTTGGAATGAGCATGAATCGCATGGATTTTTGTCTTTGCTTTAGTTGCCTTTTTGATTGCTTGTGGATAAATGATATCGCGTGTGCATGATTAAATTGATGAGATGTGTGCTTGATATTGCCATGACATTCTTGGCCTTATAACTGATTTAGAGAACTCCGATGTTAATTGAAGTTTAATTGCATGATTCTTGCAATTCCTCTACTAGTACACATATTCTTAAGGTGATATGGTAGATTAAGCCAGATGAGGAAATCTCTCAACAAAGCTGGTCAATGATGCCCCTAGAAATATTGCATGTATGACACTTGCCACCAGAGTACATGTATTGTCTTCCTCTCCTTCAACGCTCAGCAATTAAGGCTTATTTACAAGAGCTATTGCTTAAATCTAATTGATCCTTTTTTGTGTGTGTTTGTGCCAACATACCGTGCACAACACCAATTGCAACCTATGTCCTTTTTTTCTCGGAGTGTTCACTAGTCACTCCTATTTAGAATGATGTTTCAAAGATACGATTTTTGTTTTCCTCCCTCCCCCATATAATTCGCAAAAGCATGTCATTAGCAATACCAGCAACCTGCCCTTGAAATCCATCAGAACCCTGCCCATATGTTCCACCAGGATTAGGTCCCTAGTTTCGATTGTCTCTCCTATAAACAATTCTGCAATGGAGGTGCAGAGCTCCATCTATTTCCTTGCAGCAAGTCTCTCTGTTGATGATAGTAATTATTTTTAATGACCCTGCTGATTGGAGGTCCCCTGATCTGAAAAAGTAGAATCTTTTCCCTCTAAGAAGTTTATGCTATAAATCTCAAATGGAAAACACTTAGCCAAGAAGAACTTGATGAACCATATGAATTTATCTTAATGTCCACACTATAACATCAACTCATATAAAGCATTTTATGCAACAATGGCATCGTGTGTCCTTTCCACAACTTGCTTTAATTAGTAGAGAGTATCCATCTGAATCACAACTTTGTCCTGCTCATAAATGCTCATTCTACTCATATTTCTCAATTTCAGCTGCTCAAAACACTATGATTTAACTCAAAATCACTTGAAAATTTTGTTATATATCATTACATTTGCACACTCTCAAAATCGAATGCCACTAATTTTACCTAGTCAATCATGTTGTGAGAGCATCAGAAAGAGTGGTGGGCGATCCGAGGATTTTGCCACCCACATCGGGAAACGTTTCGAAACCGGCCAAAGGACCAACTTTACCGTCTCTGCTCACAAGGATGGGATACCGCATCAGGTGGCCTCTCATTTCCTTGGGATTATGTTGGTCCTCATCTACATAAGCTTTCCAATTCCGTTTGGCTATTTTGTTCACCCTCTTCATGCATTCAGTGCTTTGAGGTTCCCTAAAGCTGTCCTCTAAATCTCCAAAGTGCTCCGCCCAAAGCGACATCCTATAACCATAAACCTACGCAGCATAAGTTAACATTATTAGTCACAAGCTTAAGGTTTTGATATATGTCGCTACCCTCGCAAGGGTGTCTACCTAGTACCTCCATTTAGATAAGAGGCTAATCCGATGTACTAACCTGGCCATGCGGATGCCTCTTTTTCCCAGCCCAAGTGTGATGCTGCTAATAGGCCCCCATCGCGATTTCGGTGTCTCCTGAGCCATCTAGAGATCTTTGGTTGATATTTGCCGATCCTATGATCACGTACTCATCATCTACTATCATCCCTTTGGCATGCACATATATCATGAACCTGCGAAACTTTTGAACCGAAACCTGCATGGATAAAAACGACAACATGTTACAAAGCAGAAGTCTTTTTACCACTCATTCAAAAACCATAGCTCTTAATGACTATTTTTGTTTTGCTTTTTTAACAGATAAGTCAAAGGAAGAATCCAT
This sequence comes from Eucalyptus pumila, assembly GCA_016097595.1. Taxonomy (NCBI): domain Eukaryota; kingdom Viridiplantae; phylum Streptophyta; class Magnoliopsida; order Myrtales; family Myrtaceae; genus Eucalyptus; species Eucalyptus pumila. The sequence goes on from CM027852.1 coordinate 8,338,200, forward strand.
GAAAAGAGTATAGACATATACCAAGGCATTATTTTCGGATTGTTGATTCATTGCTTGGGATGAAGACTGTGTAGAGGACAAGGGCTCCCGCTTGCCAAGGCAATAGAAGTTCAAGTAATCTGATGGATGGTACTTGCGTGACAACCTGGCTTTTTTTAGAGCCTGGGCTATAATTTTGTACATCATCGTCATGGTTTGTCCCTGTCCACATTATCAATACACAAATATGAGAGTAGTGAATGTTTATCTCTTAGAGAAAAATACTAAAATGACCTAAATAGGGGCGGGTCTAAAATTTTCACCTTTAAGTAGCTAGGTTTGTTCTGCTTGGATAACTTCCTTTTCCGCTTAACTCTGTTCATCGCGTTGTTTAGTTTCAAGTTGCTAGGACATTTTATTTATTGATATACCGTTATTGAAATGCATGTGTCATCGCTATTTGTTTGCAAGATGAAAGAGTTTATCCTTGATCTGACTAGCCATAAGAGAATTTCTTGCACTGTAGCACTAGTAGGGACACCCTCCGGCCACATCGGTATCACTATATACACATAGAAGCGCTCGTTTTCACTGATCTTACTTGCGATTTTCAATGCCAGCTCCATCGACACTAGATTGTTTGCACCTGCTTGTCAAAACCAAATCAAGCATTGGTTGCCATCAAAACTTGAACTCAAGAAATTAGAAAGGCCGACAAAACTAGAAAATGGGGGAAAATCTAAATTTAAAAAGGTTTGATCTCAGAAATATAACATATTGAATTATAAGTCAATTTTAATGTCTTATACAGTGAGTTCTAGCTATTATTAGCTGATACACAATCCCCAGATGAAGCAAAGTCTCAATACTCTTTACTAGAGGTGCTATTACTCAATAAACTCAAGTCAGCAGAATGAATAGAAATGTGCATCTTATGCCTGCATTTTGTATGATGGCCAATGGTAGGAAGAGCCAAGAAAATACTGGTTTTCAATGTAGATAAAGTGTTGCGCTGATCTAATCGCTTTCACATACGCCGTGTGAATGCTCTTGTCTACTTTCAAGTTCTTTTCGCATATAAGATTCTACAAGCATGAAGAGATTGAAAGAAACGACATTATCATTGTGGGCTTCAATCTATATTCAAAAACACTAATGATTGTGCATAAGAAAATAGTGTGACTTTCTAATGTGTTGGAAAACTTTTCGAGTTACGCATATATAACAACCACTTGCAAATCTACTAGCACGGTTTTAGTAGCTAAAACTTACTTGCTTTGCAACTTCTTCAACGCTCTTTGGGATTTGCTTTTACAGATCCCGAATCAATCGATCTGAAGATTTAGGCCAACGCAAAATAGAAATGAAAGGATCAGCTTAGGCCGAATGCATCGTGGGCCTTCACACAGAAGTGCTCATCTTGCAAGGGGTTCTTATAGGTCGGGATTATTGACACTTGAATTGTACCAACAATGAAACAATAAAAAGAATAATAATAAAAAATTTGTCATACGCGACAGCTAGTATGATAGAATTTTTCATTCCCTAGGGCCCACTGCCGATTTTCCCTTCTCTCTTGAATTCGGTTACGACAGTAATAACTAGAAGGGCATTTTCGTCGTTTTCAAATCAGGGCACTTTCGTCATTTGAAGAGAAAGTTCTCAATTTTGCTTCGCGTCCGTAGCCTCTCCTGTCCTCTCTAGCTCCACCGCGGGCCGCCATCTCCACCGGCAGCCACCGCCGGTCTTCCATCTCGGACCACGGCAGGCAGACGCACGAAGGAAGGCTCACAACACGCACAGAAGAAACGAAGCTCGATCCTGGATCCGAAGTTCAATTTTGTTGATTCGAGTTTCACCAGAGGTGAATCAACCTCGATTCTAGTGTTCATCGATTGCGGGTTCCGGTGTCCTCTGGTTGCGGTTCCGGATCGTGTACTATTCTGACTGCGAGGCGCTCCTTCGGTTCTTTCTTTCACTTCAGTGATCAGTGGAAGCTTGCAGTAAGTTCGAACCACATGGAAAAGGACGCCCCGCCTCAGTTGACACCCAACCATCACTCTCGAATCTTCTCTCCACCGATTGAGCTCTTCCACTTCTTGGTCTAAGTCAAGCCCAAGAGTCGTCCTCGCGTCAAATGAATCAGATACTGCCCAGGAAGTGTTCGACGAAATGACCGAAAGACTCTATCCGTTATTCTGTCCCGTTGCTGGCCATTAGAATCAATGCTATAATAGTGAGGCTGAGCTCGCTGTCTTGAAAGTCGCTGAGTCGTCATCTCGAGATCACGCCGTCATCGCCACCAAATCATCAGGTCGTCTCTTCTCCAATTAAGCTTTGTTGTTGGTGTCGATTTGTTCTAGACTGGCCTCTCTTGATCTCTGTTCTATTCCTCTTTTTTTCTTTTTTTTCTCTTTTTTTGGCTCGCCTTTCGCTTGACTGCTTCATCGTCAGACATTTGCTGCGTCGTCGCGCGGAGACACTCCTCATCACCAAAACCCAGAAGCGGGACTGCGACGGTAGAAGCCCAGGAGATGCGGTCGCGATTGCTTTCGATAATTCTGCTTGCGTAGCTCACTGCATCAGAGGGATCGAGCCGACTAAAACCTTCCACGAAGAACAATAATCATCGATGCATCACACATAACGAAAATTACCGACGTGCCGTTCCGATACGAGCAAGATTATCTCGAAGCAGTTTCGCCTGGATAGCAAAACCGCCGAATAAGAAGGAAGCAACGGCAAGACATCATCACCTGGAGCTTGAATTCATGGAAACGAGCAGCAATGGCAATGATCTGCACCTGGTGCGGCTGAAGGTCTTCTGGCAGAGAAATTGCTAGCCGAAGACAACGAACGTGACTCGGTATCTCTGTCTACTCCGAACTCAGCGTCGAGGCAGAGCGAGCGCTCCTTTCTTCGGTCAGATCCAACTGTTGCGGTAATTGGGCTGATGGGTCTGGGCCACGGATCAGATCAATCGGTTGCTCTTGTGGGCCGCTCCAGTTGGACCAACTTTGGGCCTTTTATTATTTGTTATTTATTTCTATTTGTTTATTATTTATTATTTTGTTCTTTTTATAACCATTCATTGTTTTTATTTTTTATTTTTTACAAAACTGTAATTAAGGTGTAGACAGTTTCGAATTTATTTACTCTAAGGTTTGAAGAAGAATTTCATGCCATTGAGAACAAAGTACAAGATGTATGTTTTGTTGCGTCAAATCTTTACCTACCAAAGGTGAGAGTTATTTCAGATCGATGGGAGAAATTGACAAAAAAAAAAAAAAATGGAACAATTGAGTTGAATAGAATCAGAAAGGTGTTGATGATATATCGACCCATTTAAAATGACTTGATTAACGGTGGATGTGTTACGAGATCAACGGTGGGAGCCCATCCCCTGGGAAAAGCTCCAAGTTGGAGATACTGTGAAAGTGAGTAATGTTTATGCTTTCGGACTAATTTTTTTATTATTATTGGGTGATTTGTCATGTGACTGTGTTTCTTCCCGTGAAAGAACCTGTATTTTATTGAAGTGAATCATTTGTGTGCGGAAGGGTGTCATCTTCGGAGTGTTATCTTTATGTTGGAATTGGCAATATCATGCAACACAGTTTTTACCATTTTGTGTTAGCTCTCCGATTTTATATGGTGTGATTATTGCTAATTGAGCTTCTATGACCATACTGCCTTCACTGTTTATTCCACAAATTCTAAATATATCTCTCTCCGACATCCAAGTTTGTCTTCTGCGTTTGAGACTTTACTATGCTTGTCTTCTGCCTTTGAGAGATTTTGGTGCTTGGAAGAAGCCATTTGCCCTTCTAATTCTGGGGAACGGTGACTAAGCATCATGTGGCTCCGATTAAGGATAAGGCGAGAGAAGTTCGTCTGAGATGATTTGGTGCTTCAATGAGGAGGGGTAATCTGGGTACGAAGACTCGGGTTAGAAGTGGGAAGGGAAGACCTAAAAGACGTGGAAAGAGATGACAAAGATGTGGACCACATAGAGGTTATATAAGAAAGAAGACACGGTGCAAGTAGCTGGCTTCACCTAGAGGGATAAGGCTTTTCTTGTTTGCTGCCGCGTCGATCCTTCACAGAAAGGGCAGGTAGCCTCTGATGACTGTTAATATTGCATGTCACAATAGGTCAAATTAGATTCATGCTAATTGATTATGTATCACATAATTACAGGAATATCAGCTCCACCGTATTGGTAATTGGTGCTGGCTGACATTTTTAATTGTCTTGTCACTGGTTTCATTTCTTTTGAAGGTAAGTGGTGCTTTTGATAACATTTACGCCACGATTCTTTGGGAAAGTGATCCTGCAACTGGGTCACAAAAACTGTCATATGCCATAGGGGTGAGCAGTGCTCTAGGGTCGACCCTGACCAATCTGACCGCCCAACCCTGCCGGTCTTGGTGCAGTTACCGAGGGGATTGGGTGGTCGCTCCTTTGGTCCCGAAATTTCAAGATCAACATCATATGTGCGGGTTGGTCACCGATCTAAATTTTGGGTCATCAATCCCTGCACCAACCCCGTATATTATATTATATTATATTATTTATAATTCTTTTATATATTCAAACCTAAGTAAAATGTCATTATATTATATTATATTGAGATGTTCTATCAATAAGCACTAATAGTAATTTCAATTTAAAACTTTTGTTGAGTATTAATTATGTGTCGTTTGTTTTGTTTTCAAGTGTTTAGAAGTTCAAGTGAATTAACAAGATGTGAAGTTATATATTCATAGTTTATATTAAGTATTTTGAACTTTTTATGGTTTAATTGTATTATACTAATGAATTTCAGCTGCTCTTTGCTTTTCAATTTGTGTCAAATGGTAGAAGTTTTTGAAGAGTAGAGTAATACTACAATTGCTATGGTGATTTGCTAGTCAAGTAGTATGAAGCTCATTTTTTGGTTGAGTGGACTCTACATGATCAAATACAAGAAAACGATTTTGCATATGGTATTATGAATATTAAAGATAGATGATTACAAGAACTTTCCATCTTGTTCCATATCTCGATGAGCGGTTAGCAGGTACAAAATTTCTATTATTGTGTTATCTTAAATTTGCTAAATATGTATTGGTATTTATAGTTTAGTTGCACAATACTGCATTGTCGATGGATGTATAATTTGAATTTGTAGATTTGCTTTTTTAGGGAGCATAAAAAATAAGACGAAAAAAATTATCGATCGGTCCCGGGTTAATCTTGGAACTGGACCGAACCCATTGGGTCGGTCCGGTCCTTGGTCCTAGGCTCAATAGGGTCGGTCCTTGGTCCTAAAAATTCGGGATCGACACTGTACGGGTTGGTCCTAGGGTTAGGGGGTGGCCCGGACCAACCCAGACCATGCTCACCCCTATGCCATATGTTCATATTTCATTTTTGAAACTTCAAATTGGTGCCAATATTCGTCAAGGAAGTGCAGGAAGAACTTTCCCTCCATTATTTGATTTACTGATCAAAGAAGTGTAGGAACTTTTAAAATGGAACAAGAAGCAAACTAAGCCTTATACCACTAAGTTTGAGTCAGCTATGGGAATCCTTTGGGACCAAGCATTGTAACTACATCGAGTCTTCCGTAAGCTGTGAATACTGCATGTCTTTATTTATCATCTCCTTCCAATATTGTAAAATTCCCTTTTAGAACTGTCCTAAATTCATGTCATTAAGTTAGAAAACACATGATATGATTTAGGACAGCACGAGATAGATCAATGAACTTTCACAGATTGCCTGATGAGAGAAAATCTCTATTATAAAATTATACCCAATTGGAATAATCAGGTAATATACCACAAAAGCGGTGCTTTTGATGCAATCTAACAATTAGATTTTGATTAAGAATTGACCTAAACATTTAAGGATACATACCTATTGCTTGAAAATGCTGAGTTTGGTACTTGCACAACAAGGAGCAAGCACACAGCCGACGCTAGAGTGTCGAACAAACTTCTTTGTCTCTTCATCATGAGGTTGCATCATGCCATCCAGCGCCACAACATGGCACATGCCAAGTCTCAGTGATGAGAGATCTCAATAAAGAACTATCCTTTCCTAAGTCATGGATTTGAAATTTTTTGGCCAAACGGTGCATTGCACCATAAATGAGGATACTCATTCAAGAAAGAGCCATTATATAACATATTCTCCAATTGCATCTTGTAAAGGCAAGCCAGAAGAAAGAACTATAAGAGGTCAAGAATTTGTGTTAAAAAAAAAAAAAAAACAGAAAACTTCTTATACTGTAAACATTCATTAAGCCGATAGTAAAAGTAGGAAAATCCTTCACTGATTGCGCACCAGTGATAAAAGGATGATCCTTACTCTACTGCACTGGCCCAACAAATCAATAGTGATAGAAGTCATAGGCAGGCAAATTTTCTCAACCTAGTAGTACTCCAATCATCCCGAAAACCATAAAGACATTTCCATGTTTTAGCAATGCTTAATTACATGTGAGTATGGTCTAGTATTACTGTCTTCAAAAGGATCAGCTCAAGCAAAACGCATCGTGGTCCTTCACACAGAAGTGCTCATCTTGCAAAGGGTTCTTAAGGCGCGTTTGATAACGATTTTATTCCCCGAATAGATTAAACCAAAAATGATTATTTTTTATTCCGTTCCCAAGAACAAATTCTAACATTTTAAGCCATTTGGTAACTATCCAAAATTTCTAATTCTGAAATAAAAATTGCGTTTGATCGCGTCTTTAATTGATTCTGTTTCAAATTCAATTTCTTTTAATTTTTAAATAATTTTTTTCTTTTTTTCCTTTTTTTCTTTTCTTTTTTACTTTTTTTTCTTTTCTTTTTTTCCCTTTCTCTCTCATGTTCTTCTTCTTTTGGTGGTCGGTCGCCAGTCTGGCGACCGACCGACGAGGGCCAACGACCTCATCGGAGCCGCCGCCCTCGGCGAGGCCAACTCTCATTAGCCGAGCCTCACCGACAGCGGCTTGGTAAGGCTCGTCCAACCCCACCAAGCCTCGCCGGTGGCTAAGCTAGCCTTGCCGAGGTGGGCGAGGCTCACCTAGCCACCAGCGAGGCTAGGCGAGCCTCGTCGGGCAGGCAAGGCCCGCCGGCTATTGGCAAGGCCGGGTGAGCCTCACCAAGGCCGGGCGGGCCTCGCCCAACCCTCCGCGAGTTCGCGGTGGCCGGGCTTGCTTCGACAAGCTCGCCGAACCGGTTGCCGACGACCGCGGCGAACGGTGGCGAATGGCGGCTACAATGGCGACGGAGGCAAGCAACAACGAGACGGCCGCAGACGGCAACCGCGGATGGCGGTTGATGAAGAAGAAGAAAAGAGAAAATAGAAGAAGAAGAATTGGTTTTGATTCTTAGATTTGTTTCCGAAAAGACTAACTTTTTTTTTTCATTCTTGATTTTGTTCTAAATCTACTTCCGGAACAAAAAATAGAAATTTGTTCCCGAACAAAAATTTTACCAAACATGATTCTGTTCCTAAACTAATCCCTTTTAACAAAAAATCGAATCATATATCTTGTTTGGATGGTTCTGCAAACAGTGCCTTATAGGTTGGGATTATTGACACTTGAATTGTACCAACAATGAAACAATAAAAAGAAGAATAACAATAATAATAATAAAAATTGCCATACGTGACAGCCAATTTTCCCTCATCTCTTGAATTCGGTTATGACGGCAACAACCAAAGGGACATTTTCATTGTTTTAAATCAGGGCACTTTCGTCATTTGATGAGGAATTTCTCCGGTCTGCTTTGCGTCTATAGCCTTTACCGTCCTCTCTAGCTTCACCGTTGGCCGCCAGGTCAACCGAAAGCCGCCGTCGGCCTTCCGTCTCCGACCACGGCAGATGCACAAAGGAAGGCACACAACATGCGCAGAAGAAACGAAGCTCGATCCTGGAATCCAAAGTTCATTATCGTTGATTCAAGGCTCGCCGGAGGTGAATCGACGTTGATTCCACTGTTTATGACTTCGATTGCAGTTCCGGTGTCGTCTGGTTGCAGTTCCGATCACGTGCTGTTCTGACCACGAGGCGTTCCTACGATTCGTTCTTTCGCTACGGTGATTGGCGGAAGCTTGCGGTAGATTTGAATCGCATGGAAAAGGACGCCCCGTCTCAGTTGACTCCAACCATCGCTTACAAATCTTCTCTCCACCAATTGTGCTCTTCAACTTCTTGCTCTAGTCCAAGCCCAAGAGTCATCCTCGCGTCGAATGAATGTACGGATACTGCTTGGGAAGTGTTCAATGAAATGATTGAAGGAATCCATCCGTTATTCTGTCCCGTTGGCGGCCGTTAGAATCAATGCTATGATTGTGAGGCTGTGCTCACTGTTTGGAAAGTCGCTGAGTCGTCATCTCGAGCTCGTGCCGTCCTCGCCACTAAATCATCAGGTCGTCTCTTCTCCAATTAAGCCTCGTTATTGGTGTCGATTTGTTCAAGACTCGTCTCTCTTGATCTCTGTTCTGTTTTTTTCTATTTTTTGTCCTCGCCTTTCACTTGACTGCTTCGTCTTCAGGCATTTGCTGCGTCGTGGCGCCAAGACACTCGTCATCACCAAAAGCCAGAAGCGGGACTGCGACGGTAGAAGCCAAGGAGATGCGGTCGCGATTACTTTCGATAATTCTGCTTGCGTAGCTCACTGCATCAGAGGGATCGAGTCAACTAAAACCTCCCACAAAGAACAATAATCATTGATGCATCACATGTAACGGTAATCATCGATGTGCCATTTTGATACTAGCAACATCATCTAAAAGTAGTTTTGCCCGGCTAGTAAACCGACCGAATAAGAAGGAAGCAACTGGAATGACATTAGCTGGAGCTTGAATTCATGGAAATGAGCAGCGGCGGCAATGATCTGCATCTGACGCCCCTGAAGGTCTTCTGGTAGAGACATTGCAAGCCGAAGACAACAAACGTGACTTGGAATTTCTGTCTTCGCAGGGCGGAGGGCGGAGGAGGGGAGAGAGAAGGCCAGGCCAGGCTAGGGGAAAAGGTTGAAAGGTGGGAGTAATGGGGCTGGTGGGTCTGGGCCGCGGATCAACAGTGGGTTGCTCTTGTGGGCCGTGCCAGTTGGACCAACTTGGCCTTTTCTATTTGTTATTTATTTTTATCTTTTTATTACTCTTTTTCTTTTGTTCTTTTTTACTTCCATTCATTGTTTCTATGCTCATATTTTTTCAGAAAAACGTATGCGTAATTTTTCGATTAAAATTCAGGTGTCGATAGTTTTGAATAAATTTACCCTAATATTTAAAGAAGAATATCATGCCATCGTTAACAAAGTGCAAGATGTTGTATGTTTTTGTTGTGTCAATTCTTTACTTCCCAAAAAGCTAGAGTAGTTTATTGATCGATGGAAAAAATAGGCCAAAAAAATGGGACAACCCAATTGAATAGAATCGGATATGTGTTGATGAAATATCAACTCATTTAAAATGACTTAATTGATGACTTGGATTCATATAGACCCGATTTCCAATCTTGCCCATTTGGCAGGTTGAAGTCCTAGAATATCACCATGGAAGATTAAACAAAGATCAGTACAGGGAAAAAAGAAAGAGATGGTTTTCTTCATTGAAAAATGATTCCTTCGTGTTTTATGTTTCCTATTTGAGGATTCTTTTTCAATTTATTTAAACGAAATGATTAAACATGGCAAAGAGTTGAGGAAAAAGCAAAAGAAATGAATAAATATGTTGAGAATAACATAGGTTTAAATAAAACCAATTTTTATAAAATTTCACCCAAAAAACCAACCGTGATTGATCAAGTGGTCCAAGACTTGATTTGCAAGTCAAAGATCACAAATTTGATTTCCCAATCTATTAACCATTTTGGGATAATTATGCAAATAACTTGGCAGAATTAATTTAAACAATATTTGGTGGCGAATGCCTTCACCCGTTGGTGGCCAAAGATTGTTGCGGGTTGGAGAAACTCCAAATAGGATGTCCAGCAAAAACATTTGAGTCGTCAGTGATGCCCTTCAATGATAGGCTGTGACTGTACTTTGACGAGTTTCCATTTCCACGATGACTTTGAGAGACTTTCCTTCACACACAGAATCGTAATTTAAAAAAATCTTTTTTTGACAATAATGATGAGGATAGTCAATTTTGTCTCCATCAAATTTCATTTGCTCCTTTTTTTTTTTTTTATGATAGAGGGACCACCGAAGATCATCCTTAGGGAATCACACGACTCTCTGGTGCTCGATAACACTGATGGAGCCTCGCTGCAAGCCGCTATTTAGACGTAAATCCTCAGGGGGCTGGCCTAGTAAATCACCCCTAGGACCCTCACTTAAGTTGCAAACATCCGGAGATTCGAACTCGTTTCCTCGACGATGAGGTAGTAAAGCCCAACTATCACAGTTACCTACGGGTGGGTCATTTGCTCCTTTTGTTTGTTTAGGGGAATATAATGTTCTCTACTTTTATTTTTGTATTTTTTTAAGGTTCCCTCAATTGCTGAAAAAGAAAATTTGCCCGACGAGACTGAAAACATGGTAGTGCATTATTCTTGTAGTGTTTTGCACATGGCATAAAGGAGCAGTTCAAAAAACTAGCGAGGAACTAGGATCATTTTGGAAGTAAGATACTAATTACGATCCGGGACAAAAGCTTCGTGATGATCAAGCTGGAAATATTAGACCAGGACATCGTGAAACAACAAAGGAGGTTTTGGCTTTTGAGGTAAAGTTTAATGTAATTTGATCAAGCCGTCCAGCTTTTGGGGAGACGTGCCTTCGCAAGAGACTCGCCTCCAAATGGTTATAACAGCCTCTTGGAACATGTCATCTCGGCGATCATCGGTCCATTTCTTTCTGGTCAAATAATTCCGTGTCAATAGACACGTTGAAGAAGGTGCGGTAATTGCCCCAAGGAAGTCCAAGAAACATTGATGATAAGTTCCAAGAAGCTAGATTATGGGGAAAAACAATTATTTCTCGATCGTGTTGTTTGGCTTTCGCTGGGTGTACAATGACATCACTTCCAATTAAAGTCTTTTTTCCTTGTCTCGAATAAATATAAACTTTGTTTGGGTTTTGTTTTTTTTTTTTATGATACAGGAAATTCCGAAAGCCAACAGCCGACAGGAAGAATCTGGGGCTGATGCAAGCTAGCCATCACACTCACGTTAGCGGTTAAGTCACCAAGTAACGCCGCTAGGATTCGAACTTGGCATCTTTCGTGGGAGGCACAAAGCTTAAGCCAACTATACCACCGCAGTGGGTGGTAACTTTGTTTGGTTTTAATTCTTACTTTTACCAACAAAAAAAAACAAACTTTGTTTGGCTTTCTAGCATATGAAGTTCCAATCCATGCGAAATTGTAACTATCAAGTATCAAGTCATTACGGTGAATTAAAGGTGGATGATAAGCTCCTATAGAGAATGATAGTGTAGAGTGTGGGACAACTGGACAGAACTCATATTTTGCAGGCAGTGAGGCCCAAAGGTAATTTTAGAACAAAGAAATGGTGAAATGACCCTTTTTGTTTTAAATCAGCGGAGCATAGGATTTTGGGGACTTCTTTATTTTCAAAAAATAATTTTGGGTTCTTTAAGGTCAAGCATAATCAAATGGACGCATTTATCTTTTTAGTAATCACGTAGATGTTATAGATGATTAGATGATGCATTGTACAACCTGTGCCCATTTGCTAGTACTGAAGATGTACTCTAACGATGCATACAATACCAATGGAGTGAGCATGTCCTGATCCACCATGGAAAGAAAATGGAAACAAGATGCTTTGGCCTTCCACCACCGCAAACGGTCACCGTTGTCTTCCTTGAACTTTCCAAACATGGTACCCGTCATCCTTGTTGAGATGTCCATTCGCCTCACTAGCAGCCGACATCGATGTACTCGAGGCCTGCCCATTATATTTGGGGGGCGCATGTGGCCCGAGAGCACAGGTCCGAACTGACCTAGCCCATTGGCCATCCCAAGTAAAATCTAACTAGGAAGAACCTTATAATATTTTCTGAGAGTCGAGAATCCTTCCCTGAAAGCGTTGCCTACACCTTTGTAGATATTTCTGTAGCTACAACCCATCTCATTCAAGTATATTTCACATGTCCCATCTCGAAATGGTAGAGTCCAAAAGATGCGAATATATTATGGGCCCATTAAACTCGTCGTTTAAGGGAAGAAGGAACTCATTTTGCATTTCCCCTCTCTTTCCTCCCACTTTTTGGAGGAAAATATCTTTGCAATGTGACCCACAAATGCATCAAAGTCGGACATAACCATCTGTCGTAGCATAAATGAGATTGACATAACTATCTCAGTCAAATATCTATCACATGTCCCATTTCGAAATGACAGAGTCCAGAGATTGTAAATATATTCTGGGCCCATTGAACTCGTCGTTTAAGGGAAGAAGTTCTCATTTTGCATTTCCCCTCTCCTTCCTCCCATTTTTTTGGAGGAAAATATCTTTGCAACGTGGCCCACGATGCATCAAACTCGTACTCCCCATCTGTCGTAGCATGAATGAGATTGACATAACCCGTCTCATTCAAACATCTGTCACATGTCCCATCTCGAAATGACGCAGTCCAGAAAATATAAATATATTGTGGACCTATTGAACTCGTCGTTTATAGGAAGAAGGAACTCATTTTGCATTTCCCCTCTCTTTTCTCCCACTTTCCGGAGGAAAATATCTTTGCAACGTGACCCATGATGCATCAAAGTCGTGCTGCCCATTCGCAGCTGGAATGAGTTTGACATAACATGAAGCTCTAATAATTGTCAAGTGACCGACGATGGCCAAAAAGCAAAATTTAACTCTAGTCTCCAGCCTAGTTAACTCTTAATCTCATAGTGTTCCGTCTTCATCCTCCTCTGCGTTTTGAGAGAGAGAGAGAGAGAGCGAGCATCAAAGCAACGATGGTGGCCAAAAAGGACTTGGAGTTTGGCAATGAGAAGCATCGGCTTTTTGAATTGTCACGTTACTTATTTTTGCAGAGAATATGAAAGAGTGCCATTATGTGGAGGGTATTAGAAGAGAGAGATTCGTATAATCCATAAAATAAGCTAACATTATCAAGTGCATGCAACACTTAAATGGAGTTAATAATTCCCTTAACAGACACATCATTACATACAAATACAGTTCATATTCACTGGATCTATTCATGAGGTGTAATCAATCATATGAAATTGGATTTTTTTAGAACTATTGAAGAATGGTTTTGAGAGAGAAATGATGTTTATAATTGGTAACTTCAATACAGAAAATGAAAAAAGGCATCTTCCATGAACCTTCAATTTCTCTTGACGGAGTAGTGCATGTAGCTCAAAACCTAGCATATTCCATTTATTAAATAAGATTAAAAAAATAAAAGAGGTACTTGTGATGACATTTTTCTTGAAGTTAGCCTTATGTTGCTAGGCCCATTGCAGACCTGTTACTCGCGAGATGTTTTTACAAGGAAAATCATTCGGACTCTTGATGAGAAAAGCATTTTGGCCAAAATAGGTTGCGACCCTATAGCACAACAAGAGAAAGCATTATTGCACTAAGTGGGACTCCATTATTGCCCCACTTTCGTAGAGCTTTTAATTCAAGAACTCGTGAGGTGACTGGGATTCGAGTGCATTATCCCAATCAGAATCTGGACTCCGGCAGCTGCTGATTGCTGGAGCCAAGCATAGCTCTCCTGATTTTTAGCCGGTGGGGACCGAAGTCAATTTCAGTACAAAAGAAATGGTGGAATTGTAGAAAATTATTCTCATAAACAATTAATCTTTTCATAACAAACGGATCCATACATGATTGTAAAACACCAAGATCAATAAATACAATAATTAAATCGCACCTGTTTGAGCCATTGCTTTACTTGAAGAAAACTAGATCACTCGATAATCAGGATCTATCTAATACTGTGCCTTCCTTTCTATGACTATTTTGATATAAGCAGCCTTTCAATGGGATTAAAGAACCGATATGTATAACCTACCATTTTAAAGGTTAGAGAGGGGCCTAGAAACCCTAATCAATAAGCGTGTCAACCGAAATTTCCCATTACTGCTTCAAAAACACACCGCCTACACTTTGCTGCTCAACTAGCCCGTTATCAATAGATGCTAATACACAATTCAATCATATCACCTGTAGGGTTAACAAATATTGGAATATCCATTTACCCGATTATTTAAAATAGAAAATCAATTAATTAATGTAAGCCCATATTATAGGAAATTTCCAACATTCTCCCACTTGGGCTACATTAATTAACTTATTTTATTTTGAAAAAGATTTTATATTGAAAACGACACTATCGGGTTAATAACTGAAAATTTTGTTTTATATGGCCACAACTTTAAAAAAAAATAATATTCCAATAATGGCATCTCAATACCAATCCAATCCTATATAACCTCAGTATAGGATTATAGAGATCAATGTGTTAAGAAAATGCCACAACACAAGACCTTCCATAATCACATATAATAAGCATTATATGTTCATGGATCATGGGCCTAGTAGTGTAGTAAGAAATAGTGCCAATATGTGATCAAAATATACACTATTTCTTATCGGTCCTCAATGCAATTTCTCAACGACATGAAACTACATTAACGCAATTTCTAAACAACATGAAATTGCCTTAGTGCGACTTCTAAACAACATGAAATTGCACAATTATGTCACAATCCAACATGAGATCTCATAATCAGTGACATCCAATCATCTTTAAACAAAATTTGTTTAAAAAATACTGTTTTATACTTCCATTTCTCAGTCAACAAGAGAAATGATAACAATATAATCAATAACAACAGTTATTAAAATAAATGCTTAAATAAAAATCATAAAAGCATTATCAATCTATATATAACTATAATATCCAGAAATACAATTTGTATAACTCCCACTAACAAAAGAAATCAAAAGAATCTAAAACACCCATATTCTTTACAAGTTCTTTAAATAAAATGGGTCGTAAGCCTTTTGTTAGAGGATCGGCCAACATGGACTCAGTTCTGATATTTTCAATTACAATTTCTCCATTTTTGACCAAGTCCTTAACAGTATAATATTTGATCCAATTAACATTTCAACCATGGCATTTAAGTAACTGTTTGTCACACATAATGCAATAAGATCAATTATGGGCAATAAGTATTTCAACAAAAAATAATTAGTACATTATAAACTCCCCTTTGGGCAGAGTGTATAATGCACAATTATTTTTCACATCATGAAGTTTATAAAGCAACAATAAGGAGAATTACATATAATTGTCAATGATCCATCCCCTTTGGGCAGACAAATCATTTAAAGGGCAGACAAATCATTTAAATTATACATCTCCATGATATCGATATATAGAGATGATAAAAGAGAATTACATATATTCAATCCCCTTTGGGCAGACAAATCCTTTAAATTATATATATGTCCATTATCTCAACATAGAGGGGAATTACACATAACTCTAAAAATTTATCCCCTTTAGGCAAATAAACCTTTTGAGTCACACATCCCTATCATTCATCTCTAATATATCAATATAGAGGGGAATTACATATAACTTTCAAAAATTTATCCCCTTTGGGCAGATAAATCTTTTTGAGTCATACATCCCCATCTTTTAATTTTGGAATTTATCTTCATGCAATTTTCAAATTAATATACACAATAACCCCCTTTGGGCAGGTAATTGTATATACTAATTTTTATCAATAAGGAACTTCAAAAATTTACAAACTTTAACAATTTGTAAATAATATTCCATTTACTTAATGCCCAAAAATTCATCAAACAATATGAAGCACTTTATGACATGTGCTTCCCAAGATCATATTGCATTTATCAAGAAACAATTTTTGCCACGATTTTTTTCTTTTTAAATGTTTCTGAATTCAATCTATGATAATGAGGTACAATATCTTCTGTCACAATGTCAATTTATGCGAGAGAGTGTGAATAAAGTAAGATCTCGTGCATGGCACAAGCAATACTGTCTGTTACTAGCAAAAATCAAGATTGATATAGAAGAAGATCTCTAATCCAATTGCCCTCTTAAGCTTACTTTCCCTTTTCTTCTACGCAGTGGTCGTTCACATAAAACACTATCATAGACCATTGCTTATAGAGACATAATCATATCATCTGAATTTAGAAGTATCCTTCATGCATGTTATCATGAAACCCACAAGAGATCAAGTAGAATCTCTATAAAGAGAACTTCCAAACCTCAATCTTGTTAAGCCAGTCCACTCCGATGACTTGTGGTAAAACCACACAAGAAGACATGAAGGGTCCGTTTGGTTTGCCAGAATATTTTGACGCTATAGTCTTCCGTTAGTCACCGGTCCAAATCTGAAAAAGACTATAACCTTGAACAAAGCCAACATTCAAATTTTCTATGGTCCTTTTGCTCTTCTACTTCATAAAAATTCTCTATAAGTGTTACGAGATTCACCAACCCTATTAATCAAACCACATCTCCTTTTTTTTTCTTTAGTGTAAATCACTTCTCTGCTTAATTGTACCCATCAAGCGTAGTCAGATGGAGGCACTTGCTCTTTCGGAGATTCTGTAGATGCTGCGTAAAGATGATCAAATGACTCGCTGAAACACGAATGCGAATACATTAGAGAAATACAACCTAAAAAAGATATAATTAGAATCAAATTATTCATTTATTTGGATATTCATGTTATCGACATATATATGGCTCTCGATTTTATTTTATTTTCATTTACTAACACGCATATATTATCACTAACGACATCCTTTGCAGTTGTGTTACTGGTTAATGATCACGTGTCTAAACCTGATGGATTTTGTACTTGAATCTCAGCTTCTCCTACTTAGAACAACTTCGGAGGCCATGCCCGTCTTTTAGTAGATGAAGCCTTACGCGATATATGTAAGCGTGGGGAGATTGCATGCATCGGCAAAAGTACAAAATGGAGCCAAGGTTTGCAAAATCACTGCAAAATATATATATATATATATATATGTATGTATGTATGTATGTATGTATGTATGTATATACAGGTAAGTTAAAGAGTTATCAAGCTTTTGATGAAATATAATATCATATTGATAAAAGATCACGGGATCCTTGAAAACAAGTACCCGGATTTTATCAAATGTCAAAGGGAAGTTGAAGAGTTATATACGATGATTGCTGGCTGGCCTTCACCTTAGTTTGCGAAAATGGCGGTCTCTTCAGTCTCCACTTCTATTTCCGATTTTCCTCGGCGCTGATCTGGTGGGCAAAGACGGTATGTCTAAGACAACAAGATCCAGAACATATATTGACATTTTAGATTGTGACAAAGTTCTTGACGAGGTATGCCTCTTCAGATACAGTAAATCCTCCACCCCCTTAGCATCGTCAGTCCTTCCCTTCACATCTTCCTCTTCACTCTTATCTCTCAAAGATCCCCTGTGCATCGATCCGGTGGGCCAACACAATTTGAGACAATGAGATAATTGCTCCCTTAATTCTGGTTTTTACGTAATACGGTTAAGACATTTAAGACATTTTTCAAAATTTAAGACATTTTTCAAAATTTAAGAAATTTTTAGTTCATGACAAAGTTATTGTATAGAACTTTAGGTACGACAATAAGTCCATCACCAAACAACTTATTACACATTTCTATCCAGCTTTCTATGATTACTTGAGGAACCAATCTCATGTCATCCCTTGTCGAGCCCAAATACGGTGCTGTTATTTTTGCGTAAAGTATCGTCCCATATAAACACTTAGAAATTTTCAGTGATAATCATTTGTATGGTATGACCATTTGTGTAGGAGCTACGATAAAGTTGTGTTCCATAACCGAAAAAAGTTAGAGAAAATTTTTAATCAAAGAAAGAAATCAGATTCTCCTAAGGATGGGTAGAGCTTAATACACCCGACCCGAACACTCGAAGCATCGTGGAAAATTGCACTGCACTGCCTGTACAGGAGATATTATTGCACTTTGACTTTCCACAGTTCAAGTCAAGTTTAAATAGTATATTTTCTTGAAAGTCGTATTAAAATGTTTTTTTTTTTTTTTTTTTTTGAGTTCTCCATTGGACTTGTCTTGGCAATTCTTCTCGGCGGACACGCGGAACTCATCAAATTGATCGTTCAAGAGCTTTGGGTTAAGCTGCAGGGTCAAACGTAGGTTCATTACCGAGCATGGGGTCGTATTGAATGATCGAGAAGAAGGCATAGTGAAACTTATTAGATGCCGAATCTGAAGGAGCACGTTTTGTTGTAATTTACAGGTTTGGTGGCGGTGGTAAGATGACTTTGCCAGTGTTATCTTTAGCCAGTTATCTGCTCAACTTGAGGAGTGTAGTTAGCAGTGAAGTGTGCATATCTTGATTCATACACTTTCCAATTCTTACTCAACTTCTGATAGAAGTTAGCCAAGATGAGAATATGACAAATGATGTAATTTTTGTACAACAATTATTTGAGTGTCATGATTTTTTTATTAATTAAGTATCATGACTTTCTAAAAAAATATTCACTCGAATGTCTTAACTTCTAAAATTTTTTCACTCAAGTACTATAATTTTCAATTGACCTTTTAGATTCTATAATTTCCATCACAAGTGCCATGATATGTAGCATTTGTGGGGAACAGCCAGAAAGAGCACGTATTTTGCATTTCAATCGAGAAGAAGGAACTCATTATGCATTTCCCTCCATTTCCTCCCACTTTTTGGAGGAAAATATCTTTGCAACGTGACCATGATGCATCAAAAGTCGTACTTCCATTGGCAGCATGAATGAGATTGACATAACACGAAGTTTTAATAATTGTCAAGTGACCGACGATGGCCAAAAATCAAAACTTAACTCCACCCCAGTTAACTATTAACCTCATTATATTCTGTCTTCACCCTCCTCCTCTGCGTCTGAGAGAGAGAGAGAGAGAGAGAGAGAGAACAGCATCAAAGCAACGATGGTGGACGTGTCAGGGAGGGCAAGACATGTGAGGACTTGGAGTTTGGCAATGGGAAGCGTCGGCTTTGTGAATTGTTACGTTACTTATTTTTGTAGAGAATCTAATAGGGTGTCATTACGTGGAGGGTACTAGCAAAGAGAGATTAGATAGAGAAAGATCCATATAATCCATGAAACAGGCTGACATTATCGAGTGCATGCAACACTGATGTGGAGTTAATGATTGCCTTAACATAAACACGTAATTACATAGAAATACACTTCAGATTCACTGGATCAGTTGACGAAGTGTAATCAATCAAATAAAACTGGGATTTTTTAAAACTATTGAAGTGTGGTTTTGAGAAGTAAATGATGATTATGATTTTTAATTTCTAGACACAAAAAAAAAAAAATGAAAAAGTCATCTTCCATGAACCTTCAGTATCTCTTGATGGAGTTATGCATGTATGTCAAAACCTATGCATATTCCATTAATTAAATTAGATTAAGAAATAAATAAGAGGAACTTGTGATGACATTTTTCCGAAGTTAGCCTTAGGCCATTGCGAACTTATTGCATGCAAGATGCTCTTACAAGGAAAATAATACAATCTCTTGATAAGAAAAGCATCTTGGGCCATATAGTACCACAGAAGAAAGCATAAGTGGACTCTATTAGGGCGCGTTTGGTAACGATTCTTAGAAATGATTCTGATCAACGATTCTTTTTTATTCGTTAGAACGATTCTCGAAAGAAAAAACGCGTTTAGAATCGTACAAAATTTCGATTCTAGAATAGAAAAAAAAACGTAAACGCATTTGATAATTCATAAAATTTCTATTCCAATTCTTTTTTTAATTACCTTTTTAGATAAATATAAATTTGATATTGAATTCTCATAAACCCCTCATTGATTAATTATATTTATACTAAGTAATAAAAATATTAACTAATCAATTTTTATTAAATAGTTAATAATAAACCATAGTATAAATTATACTAATATACCTAAAATATGTAATAAATATAAATACTAAATTATAAAGCAAAATTAAATATGTATTCTATATATAGCAAATATTTATTTTAGAATAGGAGGAAATTAAAATAAAATATAGAAATAAATAAAAATAAAAACGAAAATTGTTGTTATTTTAATTTTTTTCGTATTAGAATTTCAATATTATTTATATTTAAATAAGATTTTTTTATCATGGTGATTTCTTATTTTCAATAAATATTTACATTTCTATGATTAAATATCTAATCCATTTTGAATTTAATATGGATGGATGTTAATTTTAATTTAACCAAGATTCTTCTCTCTCTCTCTCGCTCTATATATATATTCCCTTCTCCAAAATCGAACACCCAACGTTTAAAAGAATAAGTCTTCAAACCAACATGACTCTTTGAAACAAAAAAAAGACTTTAATGAGAAACTCATAACTACAACTTATCCATAAATGAATACTGAAGTAACTTAGTCCATTGTTCAACTTTGAAATATTGGCTTTGATAAGTCAATAATTAATAACACTATTACAAAAGTCGGAATATATCATTCACATATTGGACCATAACAGCACTCTCTCCACGCCTTTCATCCTTAAAATCACTCCTCACCCCAAACAAAACCGCACGAACCCAACTAATCCCCGCACCACACCAATCGATTCTGAGCAGAGACTCCCCACGGAACCAAATTGTATCCCCCACCCTAAAAAGCAAATGAAACCTAATCAATGCCTTCACCAAAGCACTCGACCACCATGAACAGGGTCAAGGCATCACTGAAAAAACACTCGACCACCTTGCCTTCGATGCCTCGAACAGTGACGAGATTGCCAATTTCGCCGAGGGCTTTGCGGTTTCTTCCTTCTACTGCGCCGTTCTTCTTCTGCTGCTTACCCGCTCCTCCTCCTCCTATCGCTGCCTCGCCTATATCATGGTCGCATAAGAATACAATCAACATGGATATTAACGACTAATTGGATAAATTACATACACGAAAGAAAGAACATAAACACGCTGCGGTCAATTTGGTTGCCCAGAAAATCCTTTGGCATTTGCCATTTGATTGCCTCTCAGAATTTTCTGAAAAACCAAACATGAATTGAAGGGGAGAAAAGCCCCGTTTTTCTGAGGGCCTATTCGCTCATCAAGGTCTGGGTTTCACACAAGCACTTGTCCACATAAGAAATCGTCGTCGACGGAAACACGAGATCTTCAACGTAATACAAGAACATTCCTAAGAAGATGCACACACGGGTCTGCTAATTTCCAAGACTACAGAATAGAACCCATCAAGAACAGAACATCAAGACAGCCAAGGGAGTCCCACGAATCATCGCACAGGACCAGAGGGGTTCAAAGAAGATCATCCCAGAAATCGGCACCAAAAGACATTGAAATATACTATTCGGCAAACGAAAGCGCCCCCCCCCAAAAAATCTGATTCGGGCCTAGGGGGCGCTCGCGTCCGCCGATTCGGGCCTGGGGGTCGCTCGGCGAGCGACTCCTCGGCCAGATCGGCGCTCGCGCCCGCCGATTCGGGCCTGGGGGTCGCTCGGCGAGCGACTCCTCGGCCAGATCGGCGCTCGCGCCCGCCGATTCGGGCCTGGGGGTCGCTCGGCGAGCGACTCCTCGGCCAGATCGGCGCTGGCGCCTGCCGATTCGGGCCTAGGGGGTCGCTCAGCGAGCGACTCCTCGGCCAGAATGGCGCGGGCGCCCGCCGACTCAGGCCTGGGGGTCGCTCGGCGAGCGACTCCTCGGCCAGATCGGCGCTCGCGCCCGCCGATTCGGGCCTGGGGGTCGCTCGGCGAGCGACTCCTCGGCCAGATCGGCGTGGGCGCCCGCCGACTGGAGCTCGGTGGCGCTCCTGCCAACCGTTGCAGACGATGAACGACGGTGATGGTGAGCAAACCGTCACCTAGATCAGCCGACAATGACGCTACCTGTGAGTGAAGGGAACTCACCTTGAACGAGCAGCTTCAACGATGAAGAAGCAGCAGTCGCCGTCGCCGTTGTTGTGGAGAGAACGAACCAGAGACAACGTCGAGCAAAAGAGAGAAGAAAAAGAAAGGGTTCGCACAGAGAGAACGTGGAGCAGGAGAGGGTACGTTGAGCAGAGAGAGAGAGAGCCACTTTTGTGATTCTTTTTTTCTGATTCAGAATCAAGAATCATATTTTTTTTTTATTCTAAATTCTTGTCCAAAACTGATTTTGGGAACAAATTTGTTTCTCGGAACAAAAAATTTACCAAACGCGATTCTGGGCCGAAACTGATTCTGGGAACAAAGAATCAGAATCTTGACCACCAAACAGGGCCTTATTGTCCGACTTTATTAAAGCTGATGCTTATAGAGCTCGTGAAGTGACTGAGATTGGAGTGCATTCTTCTGAATCGAAATTGGACTTTGGCTGCTGCTGATTTGCTAGGGCCAAGCATTGCTCTCGTAATTTTTAGCTGGCAGGGCCTGAAGTCATTTTCAGTACAAAAGAAGTGGGCCCTCTTGTTTTCAATGAAGCGTGATCACATGGAGGCATTTGCTCTTTTGGAAATTCTGTAGATGTTGCGTAAAGATGATAGGACCATACGCTGAAATACGAATATGAATACATCAGAGAAATACAACGTAAAAAAGATATAACTAGAATCAAGTTATTCATTTATTAGGATATTCAAGCAATTGATATGTACATGGTTCTTGGTTTTTTTTTTTTTTAATTTACAAATACACACGTATATTATCCTTTACAGTTGTATTAGTAATTAACGATCGCCTATCTTCTGGTATATGAAGCCTTACGCGATACATTTAAGTGCAGGCAGCTTTCATCCATCAACAAAAGTACGAAATGAAGCCAAGGTTCGTAGGGTCCATGCAAAAAAATACCGGTAAGGTAAGAGTTGCCAAGCTTCTGATGAAAGATAACATCACATTGACCAAAGATCACGGGATGCTCGATAACAGTGTTGGGATTTTCACAAATGTGAGAGGGAAATTACGACCAAATATCTTTACCAAAAAAAAAAAAAAAAGTTACGACCAAATATAATATCATATACGGCTATGCACATGTTAAGTCGAAGCTAGACAGGACAATGTTTAGATAGATAGAGAGAGAGAGAGGATGGTACGGTGGAGTTGGGTCCCTCGGCGTGAGGTTGAAAAAAGCAAGAAGCTTCAATAATTGCGACATGATCCACAGTCCGTAAAGTCCGTAAAGTCATACAGCCCGTATGCATCATGAGGTTGGCATAACACGAAGCTTCAATCATTGCAACGTGATCCATGATGGCGAAAAAGCAAAATCCCGGTTAAACCCTTACCCTCACTTTGTTTTGTCTCCTCCTCCTCCTCCTCCTCCTCCTCTTCATCATCATCATCATCATTTTAGAGAGAGAGCAGCAGCAATAGCACAAGAGGAATGATTGTGGACGTGTGTGGTCGGCACTTATCGGGGAAGGAGAGAGATGCAAGTATTTAGAGTTTGTAGAGAATCAGAAAGAGAAAGAGGGTCATTAAATTTTTAACGAGACGTAGTCGATCACTGCAATCATCCGGTTTTCTTTAAAACTAGAGGTTTTCAGAAATAAGCGATGAGTATAATTAGTAATTTCTATAAAAAAAAAAATGTCTTTTCTGACCTTCAATTTCTCTCTATGGAGTTGCATATGCAGCTCAAAGTCTATGCATTTTCACAGGATTAATAAATTAGTGTCTCTTAGGTATTAATGGAGTGCCTACGACTCTCTAAGCATCCAACGAACCTCCATCACTTGCGGTGGTCCCTCCATTTCATACACATCGGATAAATTTACCGTTTATATTGCATTCTTTTGAAATTGAGCAAGTTGCCACAGTTGATATTTTTTTTTATCTCAATTTCTATTTGAAGTTGATTTTGGTAGCTTAACAGACTAAACTTGGGAGCTGAGCCTCCCTTCCCTTTTTTTCCCCTTTAATTCTGGGGAAGGTTTGTTGAGCATTTATTCTATACTAGAAACTATTAATTATTTAAATTCTAACCTTAATCTCACATTATACATGTTTTTTCATGTGAAAATAGAATTAAGAAGTTGGGAATGAGAAACTACTTCCATTAAAGTTTATATATTACAATGATGAGCCATGATTAATTAAAATCCAACGATAAAAATTTTGGGTCACCGGCTTAGAATTTGTGGTCGATAGTTGAGGTATGATTAGCTTAAATATTAAGATTGATGGGGAAATTGAGCGTGACTCTTGTGGATCTTATCTTCATTACGTTTTGTCAAATAAATCGGGCGCCATTAGAGACGCAATACCTATCTTCGGACGATTGTAGGGGGCTCAACATTTTCCTGTACTTTTCACATGTCAATTGTTGTACAGAGCATCTAAGTAAAAGAAAGATGGGAAAATTCGATAGAGTTGGGTCCCCCAGTGATTGATTGATAGCCTTCACGCGCGTCGTACTGCCCATGCGCACCATTAAATTGACAAAACACGAAGCTTTAATAATTGCCAAGCGACCGATGATGGCCAACCAGCAAAGTAATCTCCACCCTGGTTAACTCTTTACATCGCTATGTTCAATCTTCCTCCTCTGCGTTTTAGAGAGAGAGTGTGTGTGTGTGTGGGAGAGCACGGGTCCGAACTGGCACGGCCCATTGGCCATCCTAACTAGAAAAAAGTGTTGCCGACAGCTTCATAGATATTCAACCCATCCCAATGTCAAATCACATTTTCCATCTCGCATTCACCTTATGCCCATCCTTCACTATCATTCTGTCTTTCACCGAAAGTATCGCCGACAGCTTCGCAGATAATTTCGGAACCTCAGCCCATCAATTCGGACATCTGTAAAATTTCCCACCTCGCAATCACTCTGTGTCCTTTCATCCTTCACCGAAAATTGTTGGGGACAGCTTCGTTGACGTTTTAGGAGCCTCGACCAATCTTTATTCAGACATCAATCCACAATTCCCATCTCCCAATTCAATCCGTGTCCTCACTGTCTTCTATCCTCCACCATAATTCAGACATCTGTCCCCTGTCGCATCTCCAAATGACCAAGAGTTCAGAAAATGCGACATGTGATGGGCCCACTGAGCTCGTCATTTGAGGAAAATAAAGAGCTCCATTTTGCGTTTCCCGCTATTTTCTCCCCACTTTCCCAAGGAAAATATCTTGCGGGCCCCCACAGGAAAATCTTTCTCCACCATTTTCTTCGTATTCCTTGAATCTTTTATTTTCCTCACTTCTTTTCACCCAATTCCTGAAACCCGCTTCATTCTACGGAATGGCTTCATTGGATTCTATACATACATACGGGTCTTGCTCTCAAAAGAAAAATCAAGGTAGCAAACATTTGGAGTAGCTCGTCATCCGTATACAACATCTTTCGTTTGATGGGAAACTTAAAATGTAAGACTTCTCTGCTGATATCCTTGTTAATAATAATAATAATATGTATAGACTTGGCTATAGTTGCATTAGTAGATGTTACTCAACAAAATGTCAATAATATAAACAAGCTTCTCAACTCAGATTATGTTTTGTACTCTACATTTAAAAATGAAGTAAAGACAAGATGTAAATGGTTTACACAGAGAAAAAGTGGATGAACAAGGCGACATATTTATCTTCAGCAATGGTGCATGCAGATGTTTTACATAGGAGACAGAGGTTCTTTTATTTTCTTTCGTTGATCAATATCTTGCAATTTTTTATCTTATATTATCTGTTTTTCCATATAGAAATTGAATATCATGACTACATATGGAATGTATACCTTTTTAACTAGAAATTTAATTATGTCCATAGAATAACAAATCTACTACAAGACTAAAATAACTTTATGTGCATGATGATTATTTGATTATATCGGGTTATTTAAATTTTTTGGTCATATTTATAAATATGTTTTCCCATTGTTTAAAGCAGTTTTTGTTTTGGGTGATTGATTGAACGTGTTTTTTCTTTTTTTCGGTTAGGATGATTGACCGAATTAAGAGGTTGGTTTCTTCAGAATATTTGTCGCTCTTGTTCATAAAACAATTTGTACGAATATGGGACCAAACGTATAACCATATATAGCTTTGCACATATTAAGTCGAAGCTAGCGGAGACAACGTTTAGATAGATAAACAGAGAGAGGATAGTACGGTGGAGTGGGATCCCTAAGCGTGTGGTTCAAAAAGTATGAAGCTTTAATAATTGCAACGCGATCCACAATGTATAAAGTTATACTGTGCATATGCATCATGAGGTTGACATAACACGAACCTTCAATGATTGCAATGTGATCCACGATGGCCAAAAAACAACTTTAACTCCACCCCGGTTAAATTCTTAACATCACTTTGCTTTGTCGTCCTCCGTTTTAGAGAGAGAGAGAGAGAGAGAGCAGGAGCATCAAGGAGCAATGATCGTGGAGGCGTGTGGTCGGTACATTAGGGAAGGAGAGAGACTCCCAAGGATTTGAATTTTACAGAGAACCGGAAAGGGGGTCCTTAAATTGTTAACGAGGTATAATAAAGCAATGAAATCGGGTTTTCTTTAAAACTATTAAAGTGAGTACTTTAAATGACGATTATAATTAGCAATTTCCATAAAAAAAAGAAAAATAAAAAGGCAACTTTCATGGACCTTCAATTTCTCTCAATGGAGCTGTGTATGCAGCTCAAAACCTATCCATGTTCACGAGATTAATAAATTAGTGTCTCTTAGATATTAATGGAGTACCAAGTCTCTTTGAGCATCCTACGAATCTCCATCAAATGCGGCGATTCCTCTATTTCATACACATCGAATAATTACTGAAGACAAATAGTTTTTCTTAATATATCTATGATAAATTTACCTTTTATATCACGTTCTTTTGAAAATGGGCAAGTTGCCACACTTGATTTTATCATCTCAATTTCCATTTGAAGTTGGTTTTGGCAGCCTAATGTTCTAAACTTGGGAGCTGAGTCCCATCCTTTCGATTGTTACTTGAGTGCCATAATTTTTTATCAATTAATTGAGTGTAATGACTTTTTAAAAAAATGTTTACTTGAGTGGCTTAACTTCTAAACTTTTTTCACTTAAGTGCCATGATTTTCAATTAATTATTTAAATACTACAATTCCCACCATAAGCGTCATGATGCGTAGCACTTTTGGGTAACCTCTTCTACAGCGCTCAAATGAATATATTTTAGAAGTTTTATAGTAAAGTGAGAGAATAAAAAAAGTTGCGATACCCTTGCTGTGACATTTATTTCAAAATTAGCCTTATGTAACTAAGGCAATACAGACTTTTACATGCCATGACAATACAGTCACGTAAGCACTTCAAGATGCGTTTGCATAAAAATGATACAAACTTTTATGGAAGAAGAGGGGACAAGAAAAACATTTTGGTCAAAACTGGTGGCCTTCACATAGTACAACAGTAGAAAGCATTAGTGCACTTAGCGGGACTCTGTTATTGTCCGACTTTATTAAGGCTGACACTTAAAAGAGCTCATGAAGTGACTGAAATTGGAGTGCATCATCTGAATTGAATTATGGACTTAGAGAGATTGGGGCCTTGACGCTGCTGATAGCTAGAGGCGAGCACGTATGAAATGATTAATAGACGGCGATGGTGGTAGACAGCCGATAATTCTCACATTCCACAAGCGGCGGGGTCCGAAGGCAATTTTAGCTCAAAAAGAAATGGCGGAGTGGGTTATTTTAGAACCGTCAAATTGAGGTTCTAAAAAAATGATAATTATGCTTATTAATTTTTATAAAATTAAATGAAAAGGCATCTTCCATGATCCTTCGGTATTCCAATGGAGTTGTATGTATAGTTCAATGCATATTCACAAGATTAGTAGATAGGTGTCTCTTCGATATCAATTGAGTGTCTAAAATTCTTTGAATATTCGAGTAATCCTCATCAAGTACGGCGGTATTTTTTATCCCACACACATTAATAATCACCAGTGACATATGCCTAGGCTCCCAATGGTGGCCCTAAGTAAATGCACAAATATGGTGATTCAATCACAATTACCATTTGAATAACCTCTTAGATTTAAAAGGTACGCGCCGCTTAGTTTTTTTGGAAGAAAGTTGACCTAATGTAAAGTGAAACCTCTTGATTTTTCCTTATAATTTTTTTTTTTGATTTTGTAAATGATATCTATCATTGTGATCACAGTTTTATATCGTATTCTTTTGAAAAAATTTTAGTTGCTGCCCTTAATCTTTTAATATCAATTTATATTCGAAGTTGATTTTGGCTGCTTAATGTTTTAAACTTGGGAGCTAAGCCCCGCTTCTTTTCTTTTCTTTTAACTCGTGGGAAGGTTTGGAGGATATTTCTTCTACACTAGAAATATTTTATTAAAATTTAGATTCAAATGATGATGCATGACCAATTAAAATCTAATTGCAAAAGTTATGGGTCACAAGCTTTGAAAAATTTGGAGTTGATGGTCACGGCATAATTAGCTTAAATATTAAGATTTATACGGAAATTGAGTGCAACTGTTGTGGATCTTATCTTTCCCAGAGAGGTGCAAGTTGGAGGAACATTTCTCACCTTGGCAGCACCATTCTAGTTTGTTAACATTGAAATTTCATGTTGTCGCAATAGTGCCACATATCTCAAACAAACTTGAAAACTTGTCACTCTTATTATCGATGAATGCTTGGCACTTTCCTGTTTTGAAACGCTTGGTGAAGTTGAGGACACTGCGAATTACTAGGTGCAAATGCCTCATAAGGACACCTGATCTGTCGTGCTACAATCCTTGAAGCCCTCTCAATTAGAAAGACTTGTTGGGATTCAAGGTTTGCGAGCATTGAGATCTTTGTTGCACCTAACAGTTTTCTATTGCGATTCAATTGAAACATTACCTAAGCTATGCAAGCTGAAGAAGCTTAGGTGTGTTGAACTGAGGGGTTGTGCTAAGCTAAGAGCCATGGAAAGCTGCAATAGCCTAGAGTCTTTATGGTACTTGCAGACCAAAGGTTGTAGATCTCTCGAAATGTGCCACCCAAGGTGTCGAGATCGACCAAAAAAGAGACGAATTAGATGTCTCTTTATGAAAATTGATTCCCTATGAGGTACCTCATCATAATTTGGACATTTCTATTCACTTTGATGGTTGATCTTAATTTGGACATTTCTAATCAAGCAAGTTTGAATTGTATTCGTGGTATGAACAAAAAGTATCAAAAGCATAAGTACAATATGGTTAATGTTTATACAACTCAGTGGAAGAGATTCATCTATGGATTGATATTTGACAGCATGCTTGTCCTCAAATTTAAATTAGTGATTGATGGTAAGAAAGTTAGGTAATGTTTCTTTGGTGGTGGTGGTTGTTGTTGCCGTTGTTATCATCATTGTTAATAATGGGAATAATTATTCAAAAAGTCCTAAATTTATTGTACAACGATCACTTCAGTCATAAACCTCTCATTTATGTCGGTTTAGTCTAAAATCTTTTAACAAATTTTTAATGTAGTCACTTTAGTCAATTTTGATCGGAAATTGATGACGTGAATATCAGCCATCCGAGGTGATTAATTTTCTAATGAACCGATGTCAAAATTAGGTGGGAAGAAAGATATTATGTTATGATCTAGGACATTGAGCCTAATGATTTTAAGCTTCAAATTGAACTCTATAGAAACGATAGAGAGGATGAGATACAATTTGGTTCTGATGAACAGAAGCAGTGGAAAGTGGTCCCAACCGAGGTGGCGCGTATAGTGTTAACTACTATTGACTAGTGAGCCACAAGGTTTAAGCTTACTGCAATATGGCATCTTAGTTTCAATATGTTGTTACTTGAGTTCCCTAGTTTCCAGAAATTTACAAATATTTAGTTGAATGGATGTCACCCAATTTTGCAAAACAACAATCACATATTATAGACCACTCTAGTTATGATAATAAGTCAATAGCTGAAACTTATTGCGTGTTTTATCTAGCCTTCTAAGGTCACCCGACGAGTCGATCCCCCATTGTATCTTATCAAGCCCAAATTCATTGTCATAATTTATGCACAATCATCATACCATGCAAACAATTACAAATTTTCAATAATGGTCACCTGTATGGTATGACAATTTATGTAGGAGTTACAAGAAATATGTGTTCAGTAATGGAGAAAGCTTATAAACAAAATAATCAGATTGTCCTCAGGACGGGTAGAGCTTAATATGCCCAACCACAATACTTGAAGCATTGTGCAGAATTGCATTGCATTGCGTGTATAGGAGATATTATTGCACATTGACTTTGCACAACTTAAGTTCTAGTATTATATTTCCTTGGAAGTTGTATTAAAATGTTATTTTTTAGTTCTTCATTTCACTTGTCTTGGCAATTCTTCTCGACTGATAGATGCATATCAAATTGACCGTCCGTGAGCTTTGGATTAAGCTGAAGGTCCAACATAAGTTCATTATTGATCATCTGATCGTATTGAATGATCAAGAAGAAGGCATAATGAAAACTATTAGATGCCGAAACTGAAAGGGTACAGGGTACGCTTTGTTCTAATATACAACATGGATGGCAATGGCAAGATGATTTTAATGGTGCTATTTTTAGCCAATTATCTGCTAGCTCCAACTCTTACGCCATTGAATAGATCATATCTTGATTCAAACACTTTTCAATTCTTATAATCGAGATGAGAATATGACAAGTGATGTAATTTTTGTACATCAATTATTTGAGTATCTTTGTTTTGATTAATTGAGTATCGTGACTTTAAAAGAAAATATTCAGTTGACTGATTTAATTTTAAATTTTTTTTCACTATGATGTCATAACTTTTCATTGATTATTTAAATTCTATGACTCCCACACCACGAGTGGCATCTATGGGCAATAGTTGGACATAACTCGAATTTTGCATTTCTATTGAAAACAAGGAATTCATTTTGCATTTCCCTGCATTCCTCCCACTTTTTGGAGGAAAATATCTTTTGCAACGTGACCCACGATGCGCAGAAGTCGTACTGCCCATCTGCAGCATGAATGAGATTGACATAACATGAAGCTATAATAATTGTCAAGTGACCGACGATGGCCAAAAAGCAAATTTTTTTTTTAATTTTTAATTTTAATTTTTAAGTTTTTATTTTTGAGCAAGGCCAAAAAGCAAACTTAACTCTACCCTGATTAACTCTTATTCTCGCTTTGTTCTATCTTCATCCTCCACCCCGCGCTTTAGTGAGAGAGAGAGAGAGAGAGAGAGAGAGAGAGAGGACAGCATCAGAGCAACGATGACAGACGTGTCAGGGTGGGGAAGACACGTAAGGGCCTCGAGTTTGGCAATAATAAGCGTCGGCTTTGTGAATTGTTACGTCACTTATTTTTTTGCAGAGAATTTGAAAGTGTCGTCACGTGCCAAGGTATTAGCAACGAGAGATCAGATAGAGAGAGATCCATATAATCCATGAAATTGGCTGATCTTATCGAGTGCATGCAACACTGATATGTAGTTAATGATCCCTTAACATAAACACATAATTTCTTACAAATACAGTTCATATACACTGGATCCATTGATGAGGTGTAATCAATCAAATAAAATTGGGTTTTTTTTAGAACTATTGAAGTGTGGTTTTAAGAAATAACCGATGATTATAATTTGTAACTTCTACACAAAAAATTAAAAAGTCATCGTCCAAGAACTTTCAATTTCTCTCGATGGAGTGATGGAGTTGTGCATGTAGGTCAGAACTTATGCATATTCCATTAATTAAATTAGATTAAGAAATAAAAAAGGAACTTGTGATGACATTTTCCAGAAGTTAGCCTTAGGCCATTGCAGACTTATTGCATGCAAGATGCTTTTTACAAGGAAATAATACAATCTCTTAATAAGAAAAGCATCTTGGCCAACGCTGGTGGTGGCCATATAGTACAACAGGAGAAAGCATTATTGCACTGAGTGGACTCTATTATTGTCCAACTTTATTAAAGCTGATGCTTAAAGGGGCTCGTGAAGTGACTGGGATTGGAGTGCATTGAAATATGTCCAGAACCTCTCGGGTTTCACAGAAGGAGGTGGCCAGACTCGACCATTCATTAGCGTGAGATCCGTATAATCCCTAAAACAAGCTCGCGTTATCAAGTCCATGCTAAGCTAACATGGAGTCAATGATCCCCTTAACATACATATTTACATACAAATACACTTTACATTAATCGATACAGTTAACGAGGTGTAATTAATCAATGAAATTGAGGTTTTTTAGAATTGTCAAAGTGAGGTTCTCAACAATAATTGATGATTATGCTTATTAATATTTATAAAATTAAGACTCCATTCATTTTTCAAAAAATAAATTGATTGAGGAAAACATTTTCTTTGAAGGGAAAAAAATCTCCTAAAATAAAGAAGGAAAAATATTTCCCTCACTCACTCTTTTTTATCTCATATTCTTATTAGTCCCACTTCTTCTTTTTTTTTTAATTCGAAATTGTTTTTTATTCTTTTTTTTTTTTTATGCTTTTCCTCCTTCTCGACTGGTGCTGGCTACGGTGGCGACCGACAACCGACCGAGGGCTAGCCTCTAGCCATGGGACCTCGGAGCTGCTGATGATTGATGGACGGCGATGGTGATTGGTGGTAGATAGCTTGGACAATTCTCGCATTCCGCAAGATGTGGGGTCTGAAGGTAATTTTAGTCCAAATAGAAATGGTGGAGTGGGGCCCACTTGATTTAACTCAGCATCCTTAAGGTCAAGCAATGGAGGACGCGAGGGGCATCTTAGGGAACATCAATCTAGTAAAGCCACATGTATAAATTAACGCTTCGTGCCGCTTTCTCCCACCACCATTGCATCGTCTAAATGATTTCTTCCTCGCTCTAGAAACCCTCTCTTTCACCTGATCTTCTGCGGCTATTCTTTTTCTTGGAACCGCCGCGTGTGCATCGTATTGAATCCTTCCCCTTCTTCAGTCATTGTCGTTTCCGGGTTCCCTCAGTTTCGCCTTCCTCGGAAAATATAAATTCTTAACTCTCGTTTCTCCGCAAAGAAGAAGGAAAGAAAGCCAGAAAGGCAGAAGAAGTCGAAACGGGGGGAAAATGGCGGATATTGTTGTGCCTGTAGCTGTCGAAGTGGCAAAGTGCCTGGTGGCTCCGGTCCGTCGGCACTGCAGCTACGTAATATTCTTCGACCGCCACGTTCGCCAACTTAATGATGAAGTTAAGAAGCTGGGTGACAAGAAGGATGAGGTGCAAAGTTTAATCGTTGTAGCTCAAAACGACATGAAGCCGATCAAACCCAGGGTCGTGAAATGGGTGGAAAAAGCGGATGCCGGCACCACCAACGCACGCAAAATACTGGAAAATGACGGAATAGCTACGACAACTTGCTTCTACGGGTGGCTTCCCAACCCGAAGGCGCGATATCGTCTTGGCAACGAGGCGAGCAAGATGATCAAGGAGATCAAAGATCTCATTGTGGAGGGTCAATTCGAGAGGGTCTACAACGAGAATCCTCCGCCAGGGCTTGTTGGCGGTGCTTCCGACGTGAATTTGTCGGCCGGTGATGGGGGCGACTTTATCACCGATTCACGAGCGTCCGTCTTTCAGGGCATAATGAAAGCTCTGGATGATGAGAGGGTGAAAGTGGTTGGGGTCTACGGGCCTGGCGGCGTGGGGAAGACTACGCTGTTGGAGATAGTCGAGAAGAAACTCAGGAAAGAGGGGAGACCGTTCGACCTGATCACCAAAGCGAAAGTCTCGCAGACTCCGAACGTGACGAGAATCCAAGACGATATCGCTCACTACTTAGGTCTAAACAGGCTGAAGGATGTGTCGAGTGAAGATGGAAGAAGAGATCTTTTGATTCAGAGATTGCAGAGGGACCCAAATGAGAAGGTTCTCATAATATTGGACGATCTGTGGCGAGCACTTGAATTGAAGGCGGTCGGAATTCCTCTGGGAGACGAGAGCATGAATTGCAAATTGTTGCTCACTTCGAGAGATGAAAGTGTGCTGGATCATATGTGTGCTGATCAAACATTTCGTCTTGAAGGCTTAGAGGACGACGAAGCTTTAAGGCTATTTGAAAAGATAGTTGGCGACAAGCTCAAAGACGATGGGGAATTGAAATTCAAGGCGGCTGAAGTGGTAAAGAAGCTTGCAGGTTTGCCTCTTTTGATTACCTCTGTTGCAAGGACCTTAAAATCTAGAAATGTGTCCGTGTGGAAAAACATGTTAAGAAAAATAAAAGAATCAAATACTGAGAGAATAGTGGAGTGGAGTTACAACCATTTGGAGAGTGAGGACGCCAAGTGCTTATTCTTGCTTTGTGGTCTTATTGGTGGGACCATTAAAGTCGAACTTCTGCTGGGTCTAGGCATGGGTTTGGGCTTGTTTGAGGGATTCAATGAGACGATGCAAGATTCAAGAAATGATTTGATTATTGCACTCGATAGCCTCCGTTCCATTTGTTTGCTGCAGGATGACGGCGATGACAAGGAAAATGTGACCATACATGATCTTTATAGCGAGGTGGTTGTCTCAACTCCATTTAGAGGTCAGAATTCCTTAATGATGAATAACAATTATGGCTCATGGCAAAAGGAAAAGCTTGAGAAATGTTGTGCAATATACCTAGCAGATGTTGGCATAGATAGGCTTGATGAACTGATGATGTGTCAGTTCCCCAACTTGAAGATACTCATGTTGTCCCAACCAGAACTTGGGCTTTATTTGATGCAAGAAGGCCTACTTGATGAGGAAGATTTTTGGGAACCACCGGATTTCAAACACATGAAGGAGCTCCGAGTCCTATATCTTTACTCCATGTATATCTCCAGTTTTTATTCCTCGATTGGAATCCTGGGGAACCTCCACTCTTTATACTTAGACCACTGTTATGTGAAGGATGTGACATATCTTGGCAAGCTCAAAGCATTGCAGATTCTCAGCTTTGCCCAGTCCACCATTTCTAGGTTGCCTAAAGAAATCGGGGAACTTACAAATCTGAGATCGTTGAATCTAAGCTACTGTAGTGAGCTTAAAACAATTGAGCCTGGTGTCCTACAAGGCTTAACCAAATTGGAAGAGTTACGTATGGAGGGAAGCTTTGATCAATGGATCGGCAAGGATGAAATACCATTGGAATCATGTAATGCTAGGCTTGCCGAGTTGAAGAGCTTGACAAGGTTAACCACTTTGGAAATATCAATCCCTGATCCCACCATGCTCTTGGAGAATGGTGACTTGCCATTTGGGAACCTAATCAAATTTCGGATTGACATAGGAAATGTTGACGGGAGGAAATTTCAAGGTTTGGAAACCATGAAACTCAAATTGGAAGGATGCGATTGTATTCTCTCAAAAAGATGGGTTCAGAAAACTCTACAAAAGACTCAATACTTGCATTTGGACGGACTAGGAGAGTTCAAGAGGAATGCTCACGAGTCGTGCATCCGAGGAAATACACAACTAAAGCATCTCGACATTCATAACAACCCCTCAATCAAGTACATTGCCAGTTCATCTAGTGACCCTCTGTCGCGACCTAAATTTTCAGGGCAATCCTAGATGTTTAGGTTAATGGATTACTAAGTCCAAGACTTTAAGCACGGACTCTCCTAAGTCCTACCAATCGCGACTTGATAGAAATTAACTCATTTAAACACGCAATTATATTCATTTGGAGCCGCCACTAACCAATTAGGGTTGGTTAAAAACCCAAGTAAAGTATGGGAGAATCTTTCTTTTTGCGAACCGAGATTGATGGTCCCATTACTAGTTCGCTTAGATTAATTAAACGCCTTTCGATACCTTTTATTTTAATTTTAAAAAAATATTTTGCAGGCAATGTTGATTAATTTTAACTTAAGCTACTAACATGCAAATGGTGATCATCTTGAGTCTTGATCAATAAAAGAACATTAAAAAAAATGCTAATAAAAATGCATACCCTAAACATGATTTCTAAATGACATGACACCTAATTTTTTCTTTTTCTTTTAAAAAAATTAATTATATGCAACCTTAATCTAAATTTAATATGCATGGATTTTACTTTAATGACATGCGAGATGCAATTCATATAGTATGACTTAAACTTATCACTATATGTATGCAATCTAATTTTTATAATCCTAAATATGCATGTCTTACATGATATGAGATGAATGACATGATATTTACTACATGCATGCTTTTTTATGATTTTATTTTAATGATGATTCATTTTATAATGCATATATGCAACCTATGCTAAATAATGATGATATGAGATTAATTATGAATTAACCTATTAGCTAACCAAGGAAATGACTTTTGTGTTTTCTTCTTCTTTTTTAATATGACTTAATAATTCTTATTTAAAAAAAAATAACATAACGATGGAATACTAATCTTTGGTTTTTTTTTTATTATTTAAAAAAAAAACTACATGATGGGAATATTAAAACATTAATCTATGACCTACTAACTAGAGTGCAACATGTGGTGTGATTTATATGACCTAAATAACATTTTTATTTCTTTTTTTTGTTTATTAAAGGAAAATCATCCTAATTCTAAATGAATCTTACAAAATGCAAAAGCTTTAAATATGAAATGCATATGGACCTAAGTACTTAAATTCTAGATATGCATAATATGTGAGGAGCAAATAATGATGATGCACTAAAATATAATTCATCAATGTATATCAATGACATATATCTTAACGCAAGTCAATAATGCAAAGCAAACCATAAATTTGTCATAAAAGATTGAAATAATCAAAAATCTAACCCGACGTCTCGCGAGCTTAATATTTTTTATTATCATAACTTAATATGACAAATTTTCCAATTGGATAATAAATCAAAACAAATCAAGTTAGAATAAAAATAATAAGTAAATAATAATAAAAAAACTATGAAACCAAATACCTAAAAATTTACCTAGTCTAACTCACGGTGGGACTTGAAGAAATGGCGAGGAAGCAGTAATGGCTGAACTGCGATGGTGGCTCGCCGTTCGGAACAAGGGCTGTCCGTCGGAGCTCCGGCGAGGTTCGGCAGTCACCAGACCTGCAGCAAAACAGAGGAGGCAACAAATGGTCCTGTTCGGGCGTGGAGCCGGCGTCGGTTGCTGCAGAGGTGATGATGCGAGCTGTGGTAGCGGCAGTCTGCGGATGCACGAGCAAGCAGGAGGTCGCGGTGAAGCAAGCCTCGGATACTGGTGCAGGCGGAGCAGCAGGGCTTCGGTGCGGCGGTGGACGGTAGGAGGCGAGCTGCTGCGGGATGGGCTGCCGGAGTGACGAATGTGCGCTCGCGTGTTGCGGGGTGGTCTGCTGGCGTCGCTGACGGGCTTCAGGGATGACGCTAGTGCAGAGGCGGTGCGGCGCACGGTGGTTGCGAGCAGCAGGTCGCGGCTGGTTTCGAGTTGGCGAGCCACGCGGGTCGGAGACGCGACGAGGAGGTGAATCGGGTGGCACTCCGGCACGGTAGCGAGCGAGCAGGAGGTCGCGGGTCACAGTGGGCTGCAACAGAGGACTCGGGGCGGCGCGGCGGTCGCGGCTGGCTTCGGGCGGAGCAACAGCGGCGGTCGGATCGATGAGCAGGTATGGCGTCGACGTTCGTGGGTCAAGCGGAAACGAAGCTGAGGCGTTGCTGGTGCTTGGGCGCAAGGCTGGCAGAGCGCGGCGAGGACAGGGGAGCGCGAACGGATGACGGCGGGACTGCGAGCGAGGCAGACGGCGGGCACGGCGCTGGCTGGGGAGCGATGGTGCAATCGCGGCGGCGCGGGTGGTGCAGGCGCGGTGGGCAACAGCGGGCACCGGCGGCTTCGGAGAAGACGGACTGTAGCCCCTTTTTTTTTTTTTTTTTTTTGTTTTTCCCCTGCTCTCACGTCTCTCTCTCTCACGTCACTTCTCTCTGCTCTCATCTGTCCCTGTCTCTTTCTGCAGAAGCAAAAGCTTCCGCTGACTTTTCTTTTTTTTTTTTCAAGAACCAAGCCCCTTTCTTTCTTTCTTCCACTCTTCTTTTCCTCTCTTTTCCCTGCTCACGTCAACTTCTTCTCTTTTTCTCTTCGCTATTTTTTTTGGACGAACAATGAAGAGAAGCCCCCCCGGTTCCGAAACCTGGCATTCCTTTTTATAGAGGAAAGACTTGAAATTGTTGAAGATCCGGCGATATTCACTCAACTTCTTCAACAAAGAAATGGCTCCAAAAATCAAACGGTTAATTTTTTTTTTAAATTTTGAAATGAGAATATATTTTCAACAACAAAGATTTTCAAAAATCGAATTTTATTTAATTTATTATTTTTTAAAATATTAGGTGTCAACACCCTCCCACTGCATTTATGATTTTAGAGTCTTTGTTCCTCAAAAATCTTATTAATCTAGAGAAGTTATGTAATGGCCCTGTTGCACTAGATTGCTTCAGTAAATTGAAAGCAATCCATACCACAAAGTGCCATCGATTGGAAAATCTGTGGTTCCTGTCAGAGATGCAAAGACTTGTACATTTGGAAGAGATTCAAGTATGTGAATGTGACTCATTACAAGCCATTATCACATATGATGCAAGAAAAGGAGAAGTTGCCGCTGATGACATAGTTGAGTTGCCTAAAGTACGTCGTTTGGGTTTGCGTAAGTTACCAAATATGACGAGTTTTTGCACTGGAGCTGAGGGTGCTCCAATTCAGGTAATTTTTTCATTTAATGATGCCTAGATCATACTATTATAGGTGGATTTAGGATAAGATGATATTGGTGTTCACTGAACCTTAGTGCATATTGCATTAAATTTGATTATTTGTACATTTTGATCCACATTTTGAATTACAAATAAAAAATCCATTCAAAGATATCACAGACCATACATTTTTATTTACATTCAACTATAGCTGGGAGGAAGCCTCTTTCTACGTCTGTTTTCTTTTCTATTTATTTCAACGTTAGATAATTGCGCTAATTACTTGGGCTCTGACATGGTTTTGTGCTATGACTAATTTATTACTCATTTTAACATTTTTTAACGGGAAGAAAAAATGTTGTACTGGGCAAGAATGAATTTTGAACGAATGAGCGAAATTCAAGACTCTTGAAACGAAGAAAGTGAGAGATTAATTAAATGGAAGGCGAACCAAGAGCCACATAACAAAGAAAGTCCACCTAGTTGATGTTTCACCTACATGCAAGTTGTAATTGATTCCAACACGTCATGCCAACCTCACCGTGTCAACGTCGTCTCCCTCTGTTATCCCTTTCTTTAGCTACTAAGGGGATATTTGAGGCACGACGAATGATCTACACATAACGCCCTCTGATCAATTGATTTTTGAATATTTAATTTTGATCAATTAATTTTTTGACGTTCTTAAGAGACATCGAGCCCATTCATGTATTCGATGTCCGTTTATTTCATTGAAAATTCATTATTGTTGAAAAATGTTTTCTTGGTAAATCGTTTTTCTAGAAAATGAATTGTTTTCCTTATTTGGTTCTATTGAAAACGCAATTTGAAAACTTTTTATGATGTTTATTAACAAAGCGCAAAAATTTACAAAGTAAAGACAAAAACTATTATGGATCCTTAATAGAAACAAGCCCGAATAAGTCATATTTACTTGTTCTTAATGAAAACCAATAAGTTAACAAAAAATTTATGAAAAATTGAACTTTGATATGAAGTTATTGTCAATTTTGAAGTTCAAAATAGAAAAACAAAAGAAAAGATAACCAAATTATTGTAGTCGTTTTGAAGATCGGTAAATGACTTCAAAAGAAAAGAGAAAAAAATTATGGTCATAGTTTTGAAGATCAGCTAAAGAAAAGACTAAAAAATATGATGACAGTTGAGAGAGAGAAAGAGAGAGAGAGAGAGAGACTTGTGCAGTAGTGCTGCATTAGCAGCATGACAGCGGAGAGAGAGAGAGAGACTTGTGCAGTATTGCTGCATTAGCAGCATGACAGGGGTGAGGATATCCTTATGAAAATGATTTTCTTTTTCACGGAAGACATTCATTTTTTTTTGTATTTTGGCTCGAGAGTTTCAATCATTCTCTAGTATCTATGAAAAGTCTGAAAGCAGTTTCCTGAAAATGGCTTGCTTTACTTTTAACTAACTTACCTTTAATGAATTTCATTGTGGTGCTTCGTTAGGTTTCATTGCCTTGCTTGGAATCCCTGGTAATGGTTGGATTCCTTGACCTGGAAAAGATACTCTATAGTGGACCTTCATTAAAATACGGCAATCTGAAATCGCTAAAGATAAAAAAGTCTAAATCCACGTCGAGTATTGTGAAAGATTGGATACTGAAGCTGTCAAATTTGGAGTCAATGGAAATTGCGTACTCTCCTTCAGTAGAAGTAGTTTTTGACTTGGAGGGGCTAAAAGTCACTGGAGATGCCGAGAGTCTCTCTCGACTAAAGAAATTGGAGTTAATTAAGCTGCCAAACCTGCATTGCTTGTGGAAACAGGATGGACAATTACAAGGAATATCGATATTTCGAAACTTGAAGTGGCTCAAGATCATCAATACGGGGCTGACATTTCTCTTTTCGGTGTCTATGACTAAATGTCTTAGAGAAATTAGAGAAATTAGTGTGTATTATTGTCCAAATATGAAGGCAGTGATTGTGGATGAAGAAGGAAGAGACGATGGGACAGATGATATTATAGAGTTTCCATTATTAAAGCGACTATCTATAAAACTATGTCCCATGGAGAAATTCTTCTCATATCCTCATGGAAAAAAAGAGTTAATAGCCACTACTTCAGATTCACAAGATACTTATTCCGATTCCTTCTTTGATCAAAAGGTACGAATCCTTTCTTTTGAGTTTACGCCCATAATAGTCATATGCACACGATTTATAGGGGCAAGTAATAATATTTCTTTGAAGATTTTTTATTTGGTTTTATTAGATAGAATGTTTTTATAATTTATAACTACACTTGTCATAGTAAGGCCATTAGTGAAAATTCCTGCCTCCGCCGCATTAGATAGATCAATATAAGATTAGGTCAAATTGTCAAATTTTTCATAGCTATGATCTGATGCATAACTCTTATGAGCAGATAAGTTTACCAAGCTTGGAGGAGTTAGAACTTGAGTTGGAGAAATTGTCAGAAAGGATATGGCAACGTGAACTTCCCAAAAGTTCCGTCGACAAATTAGCCAACCTCACCCTGAAACAAGATGTAAAATTACAAGGAATATCGATATTTTGGAACCTCAAGGAGCTCTCTATCCATGAAACGGGGCTGACATTTCTCTTTTCGATGTCTGTGGTTAAATGTCTTAGAGAAATTAGAGACATTGAAGTGGAGGATTGTCCAAATATGAAGGCGGTGATTGTTGACGAAGAAGGAAGAGATGATGGGACATATGATATTATAGAGTTTCCATTATTGGAGCGACTATCTATAAAACAATGTCCCATGGAGAAATTCTTCTCATATCCTCATGGAAAAAAAGAGTCAATAGCCACTACTTCAGATTCACAAGATACTTATTCCGATTCCTTCTTTGATCAAAAGGTATGAATCCTTTCTTTCGAGTTTACGCCCATAATAGTCATACGCACGCGATTTATAGGGGCAAGTAATAATATTTCTTCGAAGATTTTTTATTTGGTTTTATTAGTTAGGATGTTTTTATAATTTATAACTACACTTGTCAGAGTAAGGCCATAAGTGAAAATTCTTGCCTCCATCTCATTAGATAGATCAATATAAGATTAGGTCAAATTGTCAAATTTTTCATAGCTATGATCTGATGCATAACTCTTATGAGCAGATAAGTTTACCAAGCTTGGAGGAGTTAGAACTTGAGTTGGAGAAATTTTCAGAAAGGATATGCCACCGTGAACTTCCCAAAAGTTCCGTTGACAAATTAGCCAACCTCACCCTGAAGCAAGATGTAAAATTACAAGGAATATCGATATTTTGGAACCTCAAGAAGCTCTCTATCCATAAAACGGGGCTGACATTTCTCTTTTCGATGTCTGTGGCTAAATGTCTTAGAGAAATTAGAGACATTGCAGTGGAGGATTGTCCAAATATGAAGGCGGTGATTGTTGATGAAGAAGGAAGAGATGATGGGACAGATGATATTATAGAGTTTCCATTATTGGAGCGACTATCTATAAAACAATGTCCCATGGAGAAATTCTTCTCATATCCTCATGGAAAAAGAGAGTCAATAGCCACTACTTCAGATTCACAAGATACTTATTCCGATTCCTTCTTTGATCAAAAGGTATGAATCCTTTCTTTCGAGTTTACGCCCATAATAGTCATATGCACGCGATTTATAGGGGCAAGTAATAATATTTCTTCGAAGATTTTTATTTGGTTATAACTACACTTGTCAGAGTCAGGCCATTAGTGAAAATTCTTTCCTCCACCACATTAGATAGATCGGTGTAAGATGAGGCCAAATTGTCAAATTTTTTATAGCTATGATTTGATGCATAACTCTTATGAGCAAATAAGTTTACCAAGCTTGGAGGTGTCAAAACTTGAGTCGGTAGGATCATTAAAAAGGATATGACACGGTGAACTTTTCAAAAGATCCTTCGACAAATTAGCCAACATCGTCCTTGAAAAGTGCTCCAACCTACTTGATGTCTTCCCTTCAACAATCATAGGGAGAGTGCACGACCTCAAAATTGTAAAAATTTCAAAGTGTCCCTCCTTGGAATCGTTGTTTGATTTTGGATTCCTTGATTCATATATGAAACAAGCAATTGTGTTGGTCCCCAAATTCGAAGTAGTCAGGGTTTTAAGCTGTCCCTCCCCAGAATCGTTGTATAATTGTGGGCCCCTTGATTCAAGTATGGAAAACAAAATTGTATTGCACCCCAAATTGGAAACAGTGGCCGTGAGGGGAGTAAGAAGGCTGAGACACGTGGTGATGTGTGACTCCATAACGGTTTTCAGTTTTCCTAGTCTAAAAGAAGTCAGTGTTCACAATTGCTCCGAGCTAAGATATCTCTTCCCTAATTATACGGCCACACCTCTAGAGAAACTCGAGGCCCTCATGATTATCGAATGTGAACAAATGAAGGAAGTGGTTCCCAAGGAAGAAGGTGGTCGATCGAAAGCAGAAGTGATGAGTTTCCCTTTCTTAACTACTTTAGTCATTTTGCGGTGCCCTAACTTTGGAGCATTT
This sequence comes from Eucalyptus pumila, assembly GCA_016097595.1. Classification (NCBI taxonomy): domain Eukaryota; kingdom Viridiplantae; phylum Streptophyta; class Magnoliopsida; order Myrtales; family Myrtaceae; genus Eucalyptus; species Eucalyptus pumila. The sequence goes on from CM027852.1 coordinate 8,381,281, forward strand.
ATCCAGAGTCCTACTAGTGTCAAAAGGCAGTTAGGCAAGATGATCAAAGAAAATGATATGATTTGCTCTATACCTTATTGTGGTCATCTATAATCTTGCATTATCATGTTTTAGAACGAACAATGTAATAACATGTCCTACTTATCCTTCTTTCTCACATTATCCTCATGCAGGTTACATTTCCCAATATAGAAGACCTATATATTGAAGGCATCCGATGCAAAGAGTTATGGAACAATCAAATTTCTGATGATTCCTTTTGCAATTTGAAATCTCTTATATTGAAGGGTTGTCACAATCTCCAGAGTATTGCCCCATCCCATATGTGGAACAAGCTACAACACTGTCTCAAAACCCTAAAGGTGAAATCATGCTGTTCAATTGAGATCATATACGAAAGTGATGGGACAGTGGCAAAGAGCAGTAATTTGAGGATGCTGGTTTTGCGTGATATGGGCAACTTGAAGCAGATATGGTGGTACGACAGCCTCCCAAACATCCCGTTCCCAAGCTTGAGATACATAAAGGCTTTGAGCTGCTCTCGTTTGGAAATGCTTTTCCCAACCTTCACGGCGGAATTTCTCGGGCAAATCGAAAAGCTGGTGGTTGGGTCATGTGAAGATATGGAACTAATTGCTGGCCATGAAGAATGTGAAGAAGCGACTGGTACGACAATTACCTTCTCCAAGTTAACTAGTTGTAGCCTTTACAATTTGCCGAAATTCAGAAGCTTCTTACCTGAAAAATACTCTTCGAAATTCCCATTATTGGATCGTGGGAGTATAACGGAGCCAGACCAAGGCTACCAAAGCGAGGAGGACAGTGAGGGGGAAAGCGAGGACGAAAGTTACGGGGAAAGTTACGGGGAAAGCGAGGACGAAAGTTACGGGGAAAGCGAGGACAAAAGCGAGGACGAAAGTTTGTGACTGTGAATGTTGCAACGAACGGTGATTGGCAATACAAAATGACATGTCTGGTAATGTGAGAATTTTTTTTTTCTGTAGTCTCTTCTACACATCCCGCGGAGTTTGTGACTATTATTTTCTTGACTATTCATTTCTTTGGATTGTCTCCTCGGCTATAGTGACGAGAGACCACTCATTGGACCATACATTGTAGGGTGTTGTATAAAGTTTAATCAAATGCATTATCCTGTTCACAAACTTTCTTGTGACATTAAAAAATGTATGCAGTATTATCTTAAGCATGTTCAAGAAAACCACTGAAATTTTTCATATTTGAAAATTTTTCATAATGCTCATTGTCCACACATTCATGCCTATCCCTCAACCACTAAGTTCTCTATTATGAATTAGCATTTTGGAGGGAAAGCAACTCCCCCCCACCAAAAAAAAAAAAAAAAAAAAAAAAAAAACACAAAAACACTGTTGTCATGTAAGGATCAGTCATTTGTCGATAAACTGCGAAATTTTTTTGCTCTAGCGCATTATTGTGACAATTTTAGAATTTATGCTTTAATTTTCCCTTTTTGTTTACGTTAAGTGAAAAACTATCATAGCAACCGCTGGCATTATAGCCTGCTATGGACAGAATGTTAAATATAAGAAATTCTTCGCACGAAAAATTATAGATGAAAAAGGAGTTAGATTTCCACATTTGGCATTCCCATGCTTACACATTCTACAATTTGTTTCCACTTTACTTTTACATATTTCCATGAGATAAGTGTATTAGAAATTTTAAAACTTGTTATGAAAGTAGATTTAAGCCCAAAAAACTCACTTCCTTGGCTTGGTTAAATTAAATAACGAAAAACGCTTGCTCTTTTTATTTAAAATATAATTTTTTAATTAAAAAAAGGCTCGTTTTATTTGAAAAAAGAATACATCAGTTCCATCAACGGGCTTCGATGGTGGGATTTGCTCAGCGACATAGGGCCCGTTTAGTTCGGTTTTGACCAAATGCCATTGGGAAAATGCAGATATCTTTGAACTAAAGAGATTTGTGAAAATGCAAATTGCGTTCGGTAAATTGTAATTTTAAAGTGCATTGTGAAAGGACTTTGGGCAAAATATTATTTGGTAAAAATTGCATTTGTAAGAGACTTTTGTTAAATTTAAAAAAAAAAATATTTGTATTTTTTTTATGAAGTCCGGGCCGCTGGATGGCCGATCTAACCTTAGGCAAGGCCACCCGAGGTTGCACGACCTCGCGGCGATCGTTGCTTGGGTCGCAGGCCGCGATCAAGTTCGGGTCGCACGACCCCGAAAGCGGCGACCGTCGCTTGGGTCGTCACGCGACATTTGTAAGAGACTTTTGTTAAATTTAAAAAAAAAAATTTGTATTTTTTTTTTTTTTTTTATGAAGTCTGGCTGTCGGATGGCCAAATCTAACCTCGAGGTAAGGCCGCCCGAGGTTGCGCGACCTCAGGCGGCGATCGTCACCTAGGTCGCGCGACCTTAGGTGGCGACCATCGCTTGGGTTGTCGCGTGACCCAGGCGACTAGGCGACAATCGCTTGGGGTCGCGCTCGCTTGGGGTTGCACGACCTCAGGTGGTCGTCACCAGGGGTCGCTCGACCCGACAACTGTCGCCTGAGGTTGCACAACCTTAGGCGGCTGCGCGACCCATGCATCGCCGGAGGTCCGGAAACGGTCGCTGGGGTTGGGCGACCCTCAGGCAGCGGTCGCCGGCATGCGTGACCGTCGCGGGCGCCGGCCGTCGGCCTCCGATCGCTTCCGTGCGTGGTGTTTTGGAGAAGATGAATAGTACCAAGACTTGCATTCCAAAGATGCAACTTCCCAAAGTATATCCAGAGGTACATTGGGCTAAAGGCCCTTAGAGCTAGGGGTGAGCGGTTCTAGGTTCTTTACAGGTTCCGCTTGGAATCTGGAACCTACCATTGGGCTAAAGGCCCTCAGTTTTTGGAACCTGGAACCTACCCATCGGAACCAAGAATCTAGAACCTACCCTGTCATAGGTTTCGGGGCCGGTTCCAGGTTCCAACAGGTTTTTTTTTTTTTTTTTTTTTTGTAATTTCATTTTTAGTTTAAAAAACATAAATGAACGTAACAATAATAAATAAACTTGTCATTCATCAAAGAGTATACAAAATGAAGAGAACTATCAACAGAGGAAAAGCAATTCTTGACAAGGAATTCAACTAGATAAAAGAGAATACTTGCATCGATTGGTTATCTTTCTTGACCCAGAAAAGAAGAATTATGATCTGACGGAACAAATAATCAATCAATGCATTTGAAGTTTCAGCGGACCCACGCTTTTTGGTTGTAAGGATGCCAGGCAAAGTCACAGAGCCACAACTATTCCAATTATTTGACCCTTTCTTCTACACTGCAACATCAGAATTTGAAAACAATCAAGCAGCAACCAGGCCTTTTAACACTTTGTCTAGCATGACATGTACAGATTCACGCCTATTCTCATCTACGTACATAATTCTCTTCCCCGAGTATCATTAGCTCATTTTCGATGACTCATTCCAGCTTCATGATTGCTAATTTGTTGACACGACGAATTAGACACGGATCTAAAGCTATGTAGCTCTCGGGTCAATTGGCTTGTATTTGCCTGAATCATTTTCATGAAGTATGCCATTTGGAGACAGCGGGCATTGGAGAGCAAGGAAAAACTGAGCCTGACATCATCACATGAATAAGCTGAGTCCCAATAAGGACACATTCCACAATAAAATTCAGTCTCCAAGCAAGTGACTAATGCTGGAAAAAGAAGCCAATGACAAAGAATTTAGCCATACCCATTGAAATCCAACAAGTGCGCACCAGCAACCTGGCAATCCATACCCTTTATTGCTCAAGAGCTACAAGAAAGGATAACGAGCTATGTTAGGGCAATCAGATAGCCAAAAAGTTTGAAGACATCATGCAATTTGATGGTAGGAATGTAAGCTCTAGACCCCTACCAAGAGCAACAAAGCACCCAATGAAAAGCATCCACTCATTGAAAGACTTATGAATTTGAGATCTCATCCGGCCTGCATTGTGCAAACAAGCACAGATCTGTCAGGAGCTCAATCTGTGAAGAAGTTAGCTCCTTTGATGACAAAATAGAGCAATTCAACATGTAATTGGATATGAGAACAACTTAGTTTCCTTTTCTTTCTCTATCTTTTAATCCTATTGTTTTTTTTCTCAAATCTTGGTGGCGTGATATGATATTAATGCACGTAGTTTCAGGAGTTTACTAAGGTCTGGAAGTAGATGTACAGACAACTAATGCAAAACTGGAGTTGCAAGTGCAACTGCTAATGGTCGTAATCCATTCTATATTGTGAGTTATTCAAAAGTATCAGCTCAAAGATGGATTTGCCGGGAGTAAGGGGCGACAGAATGTGGAATTACTAAGTTGGGACTAAAATGAAATTTTAGAAAAGTGAGATATTGTACTTATTTCCCTTTATTTGAGGGAGAAGGACAAACTATAAACGTACATAAAAGCATATGATAATACATGCATCTGCATCCAAAAAAAATCTTTATGATTCGCTGGTGTTCCCACATAGCCCATCTGAAAAAACAAGGAATAAAAGTGGTTGGACAATGATAAGAGAAGTTTGGATCACTCATAGGTCAAATGTATTATGCTAATAGAACTCACATTAGTTACTGCTTGTACATTTTCAAGAAATAATAATAAAAAATAACTATGATAAGAGAATGTGAGTTGACAAGAATAGAATGCAATACATGCATTCTAGTCTTTGACTTTCATACCTTCAACTTCAGGATACAAGAAAAATCATAGAAAGCACCATAAACATCAGCCATAGTTCTTGTGTGATCAAACAATTTAGCAACAAGACCTGAAATGTATAGGTAGACAAATGGAATCACAGAGCGACCATTATGGGAGTACCAGATCTATTCAGTGTCTGCACTCACATCAACGACACCAACAGACTTCACAAGAGCACCTTTTCTTATCTGCAAATCACAACAAGCATTGTAACTGTTTGGTACCAATTTGGCAGCAAATTTTACATCTTCGGCTTGGATTTATCAAGCAAGTTTGATTACTTTTACCAAAACATTCAGTCTATTAAGAGAAGCAATTTATATAATGCGACAACATAAACACGGGCAAGTATGCTGACTATGCTTTTTACCAGAAGAGGCATCTTTTAATTCGATCAAGTTAGGGCATGCATGGAAACGTTCCAAAGAAACGTTTCTGGAACACTTCTGTACGGATTTTGTTCCTAACAAAAAAAGAACAGAAAACGCGTTTGGTTGCGTTTCTTTTTTTTTGTTTTTTTGTTTCCGAACAAAATAAGAACAAAAAAAAGAAACAACAAATTGTTGTTTCTTGTTCCAAAACAAAAATGAAGAAACGTTTTTCTTCTCTCTCTTCTTCTTCTCTTCTTCTTTTCTTCTTCTTTTTTCTTCTTTTTCTTTCGCCCGTCGCCGGCCTCGGCCATGGCCGGCGATCGGCCGTCGAGGGCCGGCGACGCCGAGCCTCGCCTTGGCTGGGCGAGCTCGGGCTCGCCAGATCCGGCGAGGCTGCCGGCCCCGTTGGCCGGTCGCCGGAGGCCGGTGACCGGCCGAAAAAAGAAAAAATAAAAAAGAAAGGAAAAAATGAAAAATAAAATAAAAATGTTTAAAAAATTAAAAGAAATAAAAAAAAGAATAAAATTTACCAAACGTGTTTCTATTCATTTTTTATTCCCGGAACAAACGTTACCAAACGCGTTCTTTTGTTCAAAAATTGTTCCCGAACAAACACTTTTTTTTGTTTCGTTCCCTTAACAAAAAAAAATGTAAACGTTACCATTCGCACCCTTAAAAACCCTTCAAGTACTACAGAAACATAAGAGACACGTGAGAACAACGAAAGAAGAAAGCAGAAGGCTTACACATACCTTGGACTTAGCAACATCCTCAAACATTTTAATACCTGAAATCACAAAGAAATCAACATTATAGAGACTTGATGATACTTACAAAATAGCATGTTATTTGACAATACTTAAAAATTAGCGAGCGGCGAGCGGCGTCAGGGGTGACTAGGCTAGTGGCGAGCGGCGTCGGGGGGCCGAGCTAGCGGCGAGCGGCGTCGGGGGCAACTGGGCGAGCGGCGTCCACCAGGGGGTTGAGTGGCGTCCAACGGCGGCGTCGAGGGCAAGTGGCGTCCAGTGGCTGAGCGGCGAGGCGAGAAGGGGGTGACGGTGTCGAGGGAGCAAGAGGGGGTGAGGGGCGTCCAACGGCGAGATGAGCGACGTCTGGTGGCGGCGTCGAGGATAAGCGGTGTCCGGCGGTGGCGTCGAGGGCAAGCGGCGTTCGGTGGTGGCGTCAAGGGCGAGCAGCGTCCGGCATTGGCGTCGTAGAAGCAGAGAACGAGTCATGAGAGAGAGGAGAACTGAACTGAGTGTAAGCGAAAAATTGATTTAGGGTTTTTAGGAATAGGTTCCGGTTCCTACCGGTTTTGGTTCTCATAGGAATCGGAACCGGAACCGGGAACCGCTGGTTCCCAGAAATAGGGAACCGGGAACCGGAACCAGCCTCTCTAGAACCGGGAACCGAACCGGAACCTCCGATTTGGTTCCTTGGTTCCCGGTTCTACCCGTAAACCACGCTCACCTCTACTTAGAGCCATTTGGAGATGCAATTGCATTTCGCTAAAGTTATCCAAAAAATCGAACCAAACGCGTTTGCATTTAGCTAAGGGACTTTAGAGTCCCAAAGCCGAACCAAACGGGCCATACTTTGATCCCCACTCTTCCTGCTCGCACTCCTTCGCACTCATCCAGGCCAATGCTGCCCAGAACTTCTCCTTCCACCGCCCTCCAACCGCAGGTGTCGCCACCGCCGATGGCACCACCGCGCAGCCGCTGTCGGCCCCGGAACCGTTGCTCAAGGCACACCTTGAGGCCGCACGCCTTGCACGTGTTGGCGTCGAAAAGCGTTAGCACCTCCCTGCATTGACGGTTGGGGCACGCCGACGTCTTCTTCTCCCTCGGATCACAGTAATTGAACCTCTCTTGCCTCTGCAAGATCGTCTTCTCGTCTTCCCCAGGGTCCCGATCGCAGTCGAACAGGCTTCGCAAGTAAACGAGCCGCTAGTTCAGGTGGTCCGAATTCAGGCACTTGTGAGACATGTAGATCTGTGCTCGAGACACAAGAACTGCACATGATTTGTTCATTTGCATGTAAAGATGTGTGATTTGGGATCGAAAAATTATTGAAGATATCTTTCTTTCCGTATAAATTTATAAGGAATTGGCCACCAAAATCACAAACTCGATTGCTTCGCGATCCGGCGTAAGCAATCGAAGTCGTGATGAAATTACCTCACGACAACCGTCGCGGGTGGAACAAGGAGATCAAGGAGATTGCAATCTGGGAAAGCCCATGTTCCTCCTCCCATCTCTCCCTCTCTCTCTGACAATTGATTGAGGCTGAAACCGTTTAAGTTTGAGGGATAGTATCATGATTTTGAGTTTGAGGTCGGTTGAATGTGAGGTGGAATCGTTGATAACGAGGATTTCTCTGAGTGGGTTGAGTATTTGAATAATCATGATTCTCATCAAGGTAACTTCGCATGCTCTGTTTCTGCTGGCGTGAAATACGGTTGAGGCCGAGACTGTCCTGATGAACTCAAACACATTTCGATGATTCGGTGATTTTTTGGATACGAACATTTTCCTTATCATTGCATTTAGGTGCCCTTTACTGAAACGCCTACCACATGTTTGATTGAATTCTTGAACGGTACTAGCATGCGTATTTCACAAGTATTCTTGCATCGCGATGATTATCTGGCGATGGCGTGCTTAAACTCAGAGTTCTCCAGGGCATAGACAAATTATTTTCATTGATGTTGGTTGAACTTCTAAGGTTGTGCTCAATGCTCCCACAACTGAGAATTTGAACATGCTGTGTTGGCTTAATTTACTCAGAATTATGTTATTTATGTCAATCTACAATGTTTGTATATGGCTATTCTAACATTCGAGACAATTACCATCCTTGAATTGGAAATGGTGAAATCCTTCTTCGAAATGTGCATCGTGTACTTTGTACTTCAGTGAATTCCTGTCCGGACTTCATCCTTTGCTTGATCTCGTGAGTAATTGGTTCGTATGCTTGGATGATTATGCCTTGCATTTCTTGATCCGCTCATTGATACTTCGATACCTTCTCACTGTCAATGGTATTTGGTTCTTTTTTTTTTGGCGAATGCATAGGCCTTTAATTGTTTGATTTTCCTCGTTTACTGAAGATTCTGAAGTTCATTCCTTGAATGTCATTTGCTTGTATTTTTCTGTAAATGGCATGCGAGTCCCTGACAAAACTGACATTCGATGGTTGAGTGCATAATGAGCTGTTTATGCCATAACCGAATGCTTTGCTCGATTCATTGTCCACATTGCCGATTTGCATGCATGTTCAGCTGTTGCTGAACGAGTCTCATCCATGGGAATTGACTGTAGAATGTGACTCAATGCTGTTTTCCCGTGTTTATGTTGCTATGCGTTTCAGTTTTTGCAGCATGATGTTCTTTGAAAATGTCTTGGCTGGAGCCGCCCGTGGGTAATTATAATTTGGTCTTTAGTATTTGGTCCCAAGAGTTTCTGTTGTGTATAATCAGAGTTGTTTCCAAGTTATTCAGGTCATATTATGTCAATCTATGTCGGATTCATGTCAACTTCATGTTGATATCTTATAGAATTTTAATGTGTTTCTTCTGTCATATGTGGGCTAGGAGTGAATTTGATAGATCTTGGTTTCATATGAGGGTTAATCGGTAGCACATGATGGTGCATAGACATGCAGATGATTTCTCGTCATTTTTTAGTTATTAGAGAGTCTCTATCCATCCAAATTACACAACTTACTTGGTCATGCTCATGCATGGTCATTCTACTCCCTGTATTTCTCAATTTTAAGTAGTTGAAATAACCTCGATACCTTGAGCCATATTGCTTTAGAATTGACTGCAACTAATTTACATATTTGATCATGTCCTAATCGTATCAAGAAAAGTAGTGGGCAATCCAAGAATTTTGCTGCCCACTTGAGGAAATGTTTTGAAACCGGCCAAAGGACCGACTTTTCCGTCCCTGTTCACATGGATCAGATATTGCATCAGGTGCCCTCTCATTTCCTTGGGATATTGCTATTTTGTTCAGCCACTTCACGCATTCAAGTTGGATCATAAAATTCTACGAATTGGACCTTTGATTGTATGCAATGACATGATACTCTCCGACGGCTATGTTTACAACCTTAAGGAGGAAGCTGTGAAGTTAACTAACGCGAGACAAAGGATGCAGCGTTCTGTCGATGAAGCTCAATACAACACAAAGCCAATTGAAGCCAACGTCTAGAGATGGGAGGCAGGCACAAAAATCCTCGCTTATGAGGTGTGCGGTGCGCTAGAAAACGGCAGGAGAACTTGTTTCTGCGGGTGGCTTCCCAACCTCAAGGTGTGATATCGTCTCGACAAGGAGGCAAGGAGGACAGTCCACGCCATTTAGGCACTCAAATCATAGAGTGAATTCCAAAAATTCTACTATTATTGGAGAAAATTCTTTTGATATTTTGAAGTTGACAAAATTTATCCAAAGTCTATTAGGAAGATTTCCAGACTTCTATGTCAAAGTTTGAAAACTGCCAGACTTTAGTGTTAAAGTTTGTTCTACATCAGAAGTCTGCCCACTTTGACGAATTCTAGACTGAGCACGATGAAGAACGAAGACGAAATCAAACTCAAGATTATCTTCATTTCTTTGAAGCTTCGGTTCATACAGGATAATTATGGCTTTCTGGTTGGGAACAACACCTACAAGATTGGTTATCTTTATTGGAATCAATTAAGATACATCAAATCTTTTCGGAAGACAAGTAATTTTGGAAAAAGTTTACTTATGGAAATCAAGATCCTAATTGTATGGGTGAACATGATTGAGGGGCTTTCATCACAATCTTCAAATGGCTCGAGATCTCCTTGATTGATTTTGTTTAACGAGTTGATTGGAAGAATTCCTTTGGAAAGTGCCAACGGTCAAGAAAGCATGAAGGATTATTTAAGGAGACATCTCCAATCATTCGATAGAGTGCGTGAAAGAGAAATTCCAAAGTTTGAAGCTTCCTAGTTTCTTGTTACTCCATATACTGTGCTTAAACCTGTACTCAAAGGAGAGAGAGAGAGAGAGAGACTTATAGTGTGACTTCGTGAGAGAGGAGTAGAGATTCTTCACTGTGAAGTTGAGATCACAAGATTGTAAATTCTCTTTTGATTCATAGTGGAATCTAGCTAGGAGGCTGTTAGCGTGGAAGAGTGGACATAGGCTTGATCTAAATTGAGCCACTATAAATTAAGTGTTCTTATTCTCTTCCTTGTGTTGGAGAAAACTCATTTACTGTTTTGAAGTGGACAAAACCTTTCCTTAGTCTAGTTCGAAGACTTCCAGACTTTTATGTCAAAGTCTGAAGACAGCCAGACTTTAGGTTCAAAGTCTGCCCTCACTGACAATACCCAGATTGAAGAATTAAGACTTATCCATATGCGAGATTATCTTAATTTCTTCAAGCATTCAATTCGTATGGTTTACGATTGACTTTCTGGTTGGATACAGCACCTACGCGATTGGTTAATTTGATTGGAATCAATTCCGTTAAATCAAATCTTTTGGAGGCAAGTATACTTGGAAAGTTCCACTTATGGAAATCAAAGATCTTGATTATATGGGTGAACAGGATTGACGGGCTTTCATCTCAATCCTCGATACAACTCGAGATATCCTTAATTAATTCTGTATAACGGTCATATTGGAAGAATTCATTTGGAATGTGTCAACGGTAGTTTTGGCATGAAGGAGTATTTAAGGCAGACTCGCTAGTCGTTTGAAGAGAGTGTGAAAGAAAAATTTCAAAGTCTGAAGCTTCCTAGTTCATTGCTATTCATCTTATACGTTCTCAATTTTACTTCAAAAGATAGAGATAATCTTTGTTAGACTTCGTGAGAGAACAGTAGACTCTCTTCATCTTGAAGTTGAGATCACAAGTTGTAAAATCTCTTTTGATTTATAGTGGAATCCAGCCAATGGGTTGTCAGCGTGGGAGAGTGAACGTATGCTTAATCTAAGCCGAACCACTATTAACTTTGCATTTTCATTCTCTTCCTCAACTCCTTTATTTTGCTTTATCAAACTCTGATTTCATTTATATTGCTTCATCCTCAAAATGCTAAGTTATTCAGATAATTTTTATGAAAAATTTAATCTACACCTATTCACCCCCTCTAAGTGTTCGTATTAACACTTTGAATTGGTATCAGAGCAAGTGCTTATTTATTGAAGTGTTTTACTTCTTAAGCTAAAGATCTATAGCTAGTATTTTGGCTCCAGGATTGGTTGAAGGCCAAAACAACACCAGACCTCCTTACTTTGATGGGAGGGAATACAACGTATGGAAAAACAAGATGAATGCGTTTCTAAGATCAAAGGATCCCCTTGAATGGAATGTTATAGAAAAATGGATCAATCTCAAAACTACATCAACCTCAGAAAGAGCAAAGGAAGTTGTAGATGCTGACGAATTAACACAAGCAGATTTAACCAATAGACAAGCTCTTGATGCTAAAGCTATCTACTCGTTATACTGTGCTTTATCCTCTACTGAGTATAATCGTATTTCTTCTTGTGAAATAGTAAAAGAAGTGTGGGATAAACTGCACGTTACCTATGAAGGAATTGATCGAGTAAAGGAAACGAAGATCAATATTCTACTTGGACAGTACGAAGCTTTCAAAATGAAGCCTGGTGAATCCATCATAGAAATGTTCAGTCGCTTCACAGAGATTGTAAATGGATTGGCATACCAAGGATAGTCAATCTCAGAACCAATGAAGGTCAATAAACTACTGCGTGGACTCTCCAAAGACTGAAATCATGTGAAGATATCAATTAGAGAAACCCAAAGGATCATGCCTCTTTCGGTAGACGAACTAATTGGCACACTCCAATCATATGAAGTGGATCAAATCAATGAGGAAGAAGATCTTAAAGGTAAATAAATCAATTGCTTTAAAATCTAATGATGATTCAAAATTCTAGAAGAGATCAACTCAATGAAACCAATCAAGATCCGTGATATGAATGCAAGTTATCCCGGAGAAATCCTCGTGGATGTTTTGTTCGACAAAATGTTTCCGTCGATTTAACCTTATCATCTGACTTCCTGGAGAAGATCTCGTGGCTGAAGAAGACGTATCCGTTGAAAAGGTCCTTTGATTGATCAAGATTGATTCAATGACTGAAGATTCGATGATTGTCTAAATATTATTGGAAGGTTTGCGCTATTATTGGATGGAAACCAAGATCCGAGATCGATTGTATGGGCGAACATGATTGATGGGCTATCAACACGTTCCTTTAATAGCTCGAACGATCTTCCTAATTGATTCCGTCCAACGGGTAGATTGGAGGAATTCCTTTGGAAAGTGCCAACGGGTATGATGGCATAAAGGAGTATATAAGGAAGACGTTCTTAGTTGTTTTAAGAAGTGCGCGATAGAAAAATTCCAAAGTCTGAAGCTCCTATTTGTTTAGATAAATCTCTTGAGCGAATACTTGTATACAAAAGAGAGTCTATATTTGTGAGAGACCTTGAGGAGGTGTGATAGAACATCTACACTGTGGAATCAAGGCAAAGCTGTGCTGTAACTACTCTTTTGATCATAGTGAAATCCAGCCGGTGGGCTGTCAGTGCGGAAGAGTGGACGTAGGCTTGGAATAAGCTGAACAACTATAAATCCTGTGTTTGATTTTCTCTTCCTTACTCTCTCTACATCGATCGTATTTCAATCTGTTGCATACGTATTTGAGAAAAATAGTTTGTGCGCCTATTCACCCCCCTCTAGGTGTTTATACTAGCAATATCAATTGGTATCAGAGCCTGTGTACTTACTTTATTTGAAGTGTTTTACTTCATAGTAAAAGATCCATGGCTAGTATGCTAGCACCAGGGCTGATGGAAGGTCAAAGCAATACCAGACCACCTTACTTTGATGGAAAGGATTACAACATCTGGAAGAATAAGATGAAAGCTTTTCTACGATCAAAGGATCCTCTGGAATGGGACGTTGTAGAAAAAGGAATTACTCCTACCACTGCATCAGTCTCTGAAAGAGGAAAAGAAACTGAAGAATCCAGCGGAATGTCTCAAGAAGAAATAACCAAGAGACAGACACTCGATGCAAAAGCAATTTATTCCTTATATTGTGCTTTATCACCAACTGAATATAATAGAATATCTTATTGTGGTACAGCAAAAGAAGTTTGGGACAGATTGCATATTACCTATGAAGGAACAGATCGAGTGAAGGAAACAAGAATCAACATTCTTCTCGGTCAATACGAAGCCTTCAGAATGAAACCAGGAGAATCAATATCTGACATGTTTAGTCGTTTTACAGATATTGTAAATGGTCTTGAAAATCAAGGTCAACCAACTTCTGATCCCATGAAGGTAAACAAGCTACTGCGTGGACTCTCTAAGGATTGGAATCACATAAAGACTTCGATAAGAGAGACGCAGAGAATTATGCCACTATCTGTCGATGAGCTAATTGGAACTCTTCAATCCTATGAAGTGGAAAGGATCAATGAAGATGAAGATCCAAGAGGTAAGAAATCTATTGCATTAAAATCAAATGATGATTCTGATGTTACAGATTCTGAAGAAGATATGGACGATGAGGAGCTTGCTCTCATGATAAGAAGATTCAGAAAACTAAACAGAAAAGGAAGAAGGTTCAACTCAAAGAAACAAGGCTTTCAAAGACAGCAGACCAAGTCTGTTGATGATGAGGAACCAAACAAAGATGTAGTCTGCTTTGAATGCAAGAAAAAGGGACACATCAGACCCAACTGTCCTCTTTTGAAGAAAAAGAAAGGAAAAGCTGAAAAATTTCGAAAAGCTCTCAAAGCTGAAACCTGGAGTGATACTGAGTGTGAAGAAAGTGATAATGAATATGCCAATCTATGTCTCGATGGCACAATCGACTGACTGGATCGACTCGGGATCGACTCGAGACAAAGGAATTTGAGGTAAGTAACTTTAAAATTCCTGTCAAAGTTTCTAAATATATTGAGGAATTATGCTTTAGTCTTAAAATTTCTCTCAAAAGAATTTCCAAACTAAAAAGGGAAAACTCAGCTCTAAAACTAAAAGAAAATGTTTTAGAAGAAAGAGTTAAAAGTCTAGACGTGTCTGTTTCCAATCTTAAAGAAAATGAAGAAAATCTTTTAAAAGAAAATATTTTTTTAAAAACAGACTTATCTAATATATCAAAGAAATTTTCTATGGGATCTGAAAAACTTGAGAAAATTCTTTCAGCACAAAGACCTTACTTCAATAAGTCTGGTCTAGGTATGACAGAAGAAACAATTCCCCTGATTGATTTTCCTAAAGTAAAAGAAAGAATCAAGAAAAGGCTTTCAAGTGAGGTTTACAAAAATCACTTCAAGAAAGTTTTTGTTAAACCCGTAGGAAGAAATTCTCTTAAATGTTCAAAGTGCAACAGTCCGGATCACTTTGAAAAAGAGTGTCCTATGGTATGGAAACCTATTAAGAAAGTATGGGCTAATACTGTTTATCTTACTAACACCAAAGGACCCAAGAAAATTTGGGTACCAAAGAAAGCTTGAGACTCTTTGTTAAATGCAGGTCTCCATCAAGAAACAGGTAAAGTGGTATCTTGACATGCTCAAGACACATGACACATGCATCAAGACACATGACAGAGACTCAAATTGCTTTATAAAACTTGCTCAAGTAAATGGTGGAAAAGTTTCATTTGGAGGAAACAGCAAAGGAAGTATTGTGGGATTTGGAACCGTGAAAATTGAAACTCTCACAATAAGTAATGTTTCCTTAGTGGAAGGACTCAATTACAATCTTCTCAGCATTAGTCAATTGTGTGATACTGGTTTCAAGATCTTCTTTCAAGAAGGAACATGTTCTGGAATCAGTAAAGACTCTACTCAATCTTTTTTGGGTAGAAGACATGGAAATATCTATCTTCTGGATGTGAAACCAAATGAATCGCAATGTCTTATCTCAATTCAAGACGAAGCAAGCTTATGGCACGAAAAGCTTGGACATGTCAATATGAAGCAATTAGCAAAAATCTCATCAAAGCAGCTTGTTCGAGGTCTACCAAAATTGCCATACCAAAAGACTGATTCACGCACTCCATGTATTATGGGAAAGCAGGTAAGAAATTCTTTTAAGCCAATAAATCATGTCTCTTCTAATCATGTTCTACAGTTGCTGCATATGGATCTCTTCGGACCAACCAGAACTCAAAGTATTGGGGGTAAGAAGTATTGCCTAGTAATTGTTGATGATTACTCTCGTTTTACTTGGGTATATTTCCTTTCAAGTAAGTCCGAAACCTTTTCGTATTTTGAAAAATTTGCTAAAAAGGTTCAACATGAAAAGGGATGTGTAATCTCTTGTATAAAAACAGATCATGGAGGTGAATTGAAAATCAAGATTTTACAAAATTCTGTGATGAATCTGGCTGTAAGCATGTGTTTTCCTCTCCATATACTCCTCAGCAAAATGGAGTTGTGGAAAGAAAGAACAGATCTCTTCAAGAAATGGCTAGAACTCTTTTAATTGAAAGTAAAATTTCTTCTCGATTTTGGGTTGAAGCTGTTTCAACAGCTTGCTATATCATCAATAGAGTCTTCTTAAGATCTATTCTTCAGAAAACCCCTTATGAGTTATTCAAAGAAAAGAAGCCTATTGTTTCATACTTTCATGTATTTGGTTGCAAATGTTTTATATTAAAAAATGCAAAAGATCTAGTTGGTAAGTTTGAATAAAGATCAGATGAAGGTATCTTCCTTGGATATTCTACATCAAGCAAAGCTTACAGAGTCTATAACAAGAAGAGCCAGTCTGTAGAGGAGTCAATGAATGTTAAATTTCAAGACTCAATGCAAGATGAATCAAGACAGACTCATCAAGAAGAGTCTGAACCTACTCCAGACCCTCCAAAGTCTACAACTCAAGAAGCAACTCAGACTCTGGAAAACCAGCATCAGGTTGATAGTGAAGATCCAAATAAAGAAAGAGATCATCTACCAGAAAAATCAACGAGTAACTAGAAGCATAAATCTAGTCATCCCAAAGATCTTATAATTGGCGAAATTAATGAAGGAATTCGCACAAGATCCAAAAGGCGAGAAGAGTCTAATGCTGTGGCACTCGTTTCTGAAATTGAACCAAAGAGCATAGAAGAAGCTTTATCTGATGAAAGCTGGATTGAAGCTATGCAAGAAGAACTCAGACAGTTCAGAATAAATGATGTTTGGGAATTGACATCCCAACCAAAAGGAAAAACTGTTATTGGAGCCAAATGGGTGTTCAGAAACAAGATGAACGAGAAAGGGAAAGTCGTACGAAATAAAGCAAGACTCGTGGCCAAGGGATATACGCAAGAAGAAAGAATAGACTATGATGAGACTTACGCTCCAGTGGCAAGGTTAGAAGCTATTCGACTATTACTCGCGTTTGCTTGTTATAAGAATTTCAGGTTATTCCAAATGGACGTCAAAAGCGCCTTCCTAAATGGATTTATCCATGAGGAAGTTTATGTTGAACAACCGCCAGGGTTTGAAGACCCAAAGAAGCCAGACTCAGTCTTCAGACTGAAAAAGGCTTTGTATGGTTTAAAGCAAACACCTCGGGCTTGGTACGACAGGTTAAGTAATTTCCTATTACAAAATGGTTTTGTTAAAGGTAAAGTAGATACGACTTTATTTATCAAGAAGGAAAATAAAAGTTTCTTACTTGTTCAAATATATGTGGATGATATTATTTTTGGATCCTCTAATGAAAGTCTGTGCAAGAATTTTTCAAAGTCTATGCAGGATGAGTTTGAAATGAGTATGATGGGAGAATTAACATTCTTTCTTGGTCTTCAAATAAAACAATTGAAGAAAGGAACTTTCATTTTTCAAGAAAAATATGTTAATGATCTTGTCAAAAGGTTTGGACTGGAGAATTGCAAAAAGACCGACATACCAATGTCAAGTTCTTTAAAGATAGACAAAGATGAAGAAGGGAAGAAAGTTGATCAAAAGCATGCACAGAGCATTATTGGATCACTTCTTTATCTTACGCCTCTAAACCTGATATTTTGTTGAGTGTTTGCATCTGTGCTAGCTTTCAATCGATCCTAGAGAATCCCATCTCGGTGCTGCCAAACGCATCATTAAATACGTTGCTTCATCATCAAGCATCGGTCTTTGGTATCCTAAGAAGGAGACTTTAAACTTCCGGGATATTCGACGCAGATCTAGGCCGGTTGCGAGTTGATAGAAAGAGCACTTCAGAACTTGCCAGTTGCTTGGAAACAGAACAGTGTCTTGGTTTTCAAGGAAACAAAGTACTGTGTCTCTTTCAACAACTGAAGCAGAGTATGTAGCTCTTGGAAGCTGTTGTTCACAAATTCTATGGATAAAACAACAGCTAAGAGATTTTGCAATTGAAGACTCATGCACGGAGATTAATTGCGACAACACCAGCGCTATCAACCTCACCAAAAATCCAATTCTCCACTCAAGAGCGAAGCATATAGAAATTCGACATCACTTTATTAGAGATCATGTTCAAAATGGAGATGTTTCAATTCAATTTGTTGACTCAAAGAATCAGCTGGCTGATATACTTACGAAGCCTTTGGAGAAAAATCAATTTGAGTCTATACGGACTAGACTCAATATTTTGAGGTATGAAGATATCAAAGTCTAAAGACTTTCAGACTCAGGCTTACAAGACTTTATCAACAGTCTTGTCTCGACCTTCAGACTGTAAGTCTTTTTCTCTCCAATCTTATCTTGAAAAGGTACGATCATCAGTCTGTGTTTAAATTGTTGCCGTATATATTACATCGATTCATTTTCAAAAGGGAAGTTATTTTTGAAATAGCTATATTTACGGATAAAATCAGTTATTTTAAAAAGGCATATTTTTATTTCCTTTGTGACGATTCGTTTACTCTTCTTTTTAACCGAACGAGCACTATCGATTACTCTTCACTTGTCTATTCACTTTACTCTCAAAACCCTAGAAAGCATCGATCCTCCACTCCCGTTTGTCTTCATCGCTAAATCTTCAAAAAGTTGTCATCTTTTCTGGGAAAGTCAAGCTAGGAAACTTCCAAACACTGTTAAAGATGTCTTCTTCACGAAAATCGTCAAGAATCTCAAACAGGGGACCACAGAGAATGAGTAAAGGGCCTACGCACTTCGATCTTACTGAAGATGAAGTTTCTCCAGATTAGCATCCGAGCCCACAACATTCTTAACAGCGTCATTCTCCATCATCTAGTCCTCGAGACGTTGTTCATCAGGAAGAAATCATCGAGGAAGCAGACCCCGTAAGAACTCAAAAGCCTGCTTTTATCTACAAGTTATATCGTGCTTTAAAAGGAATTCGTACTCCTTTGAACTATATTGATAGTTTTGTTAAAGAAAAAGGATATAGGAACGAATATATTTTTCTGAAAAGAATGGAAAGTTTGGGAATCGCTTGTAAAGGGGTGGCTGAGGAAACCCTTGCGAATATTCCAAGTGATCCTCGTGACTGGGGGCCAAATCCTGTAGATGGGAATGGTGATGACAATCTGTTCAGTTTATTTCAACCGAAAATGGCTATTGCGGCTGAAATTCAAGGAAAAATGGGAGATTTGTTCAGATCAAAGGAACAAAAGGATCTGTACTCGAAATTGCTGAAGCGTGGGGTAATAAACCCTAGAAGTGTGGACTTTGATTTTCTGGATGCTGTGAAAGTGAACTTGAGGGAAAAGTTCAATTTTCTTCAACTTGAAAAGTTCTGTTCTGACTCAACTGAGGCTTATGCTGAATTGACTGCTTACTTCTATTCAAATCTTAGCTTTTTAGATGCGAATAGATTTTCCTTCAGTGTCAATGAACAAGACTATGTTGTGGATATGGATATGCTGGCTGATGTGTTAGAAGTTGAGAGAGGCAGATATCAACCGATTAAAGTTTCCATTGCTCGGGCCACAATTGAATTGGTGAAGGACAGGAGAACAGAAGAGAAGATCACCTACTCAAGGATGAATGCATTCAACATTTTGCTTCACAAGACTGTGATTAATTGCCTTCGGCCAAAATCAACTTCCAAAACTGATGTTTCAAGCTCTGAGGCAAAGTTGATGTATGCTATCCTCTGTGGAAAGAAGTTTTCTCTCCCTCATACTGTCATGTTTCACATGTATAGAGCGGTGATGAAGGACAGAGGTCAACTCCCTTACCCAAGCCTTGTTACGAAGTTATTCAGACATTTGAATATTCAGCCTCCGCAAATCTTTTGTGTTCGATCATGCGATCATATGGTGGTAGGACTGAAAATGGTGACCAAAATGCGTCTGAAGGAACTGAGCAAGGAATTGGAGAAATTCAAGGAGAAGACTCCTGCCAAGTCTCATCAACTCTTTTCTGCTGCTAAGAGAAAAGGGAAGGAGCCCATGGCTGCTCCATCAAAGAAAAGAAGAGCTCTCCTCGTTGAGGATGAAGATGATGATGATGACATCACCATCTCTGAAATGGCTTTAAAGAACTTGAGTCGTCCTGTTCCACAGAAAGAATCGGAACAAAAGACGAAAGAAGCAGAGAAAGAGGAAGAAGAAAGAGAAGCAAAGGAGAAGGAAGAAGAAGAAAGAGAAACAGAGCAAGAAGCAGAGCAAGAAAGACCTGAAGAAGAAGGAAGAGAAGGAGAACCTGAGGAAATCTCTTCTCCACCTGTAGGCATGAAAACAGGGGGAGTTCAGGAGAAAGGAGTGACATCTTCATTTCCAGATGAAAGTGAAGGAGTCAGTCGTTCGCCTGCAGACCCAGAAGATGTTTATGCATCTCAATTTCCAGAGGAAGGTCTTGAAACTTCATCGCCCAACCTGCGAGATTATGCTGATCCACCATCGTCTGCTTTTACTCCATCAGAACGAGCAGAAGCAAGTACTCAAACTGATAATGGAGCAGATTTTCGCAGAATCATGGATATTCTCTTGGAGATGAAAGGTCAGATATATGCCTTGGGATGCGAAGTTCAAAGCTTGAAGAATGAAGGTCAAGCTTCTTCCTGTTCATTAAATGAAAAGATGCAAGCCCTCTCCATTCAGAATCAGGCCAATGCCAAGAGTGAGGAGGTTGTACAGCTGAAGGAAGACTTTAAGAGGCTGGAAGGCATTGTTCAGTCTATGGAAGATTTCCAGCTTGTCCGTGTTCCCAAGCAATCTTGATTTCATCTCATCCTTTTTAAATGATGACAAAAAGGGGGAGAGATGCATGATTTGAAAAACAAAACTTTCAATCTTTTTATTTTGTTGGATTGTGTTTAACTGTCTGTTTGTTTTTGACAGACTTTGACCTTGTGTTTTGTGTCTGGATAAGAACTGCCTAGACTTGGATTTGACTGCATCTATTTATCAATATTGATATCTTATGAATGGCTTAATTATATATTGGACTAACCTATTTTCTGTGGTTGCAGATTCTAGTGTTATTCTATTAGTCATTTATTTTCATAAGATATGCATATGTGTTTTAGAAATGTTTTGCAGATCAACGTTATCCAAATCTGTAGGAAGGTTTTGTCACCATCAAAAAGGGGGAGATTGTTGGAGAAATCCTCGTGAAGAGTTTTGAAGTTGACAAAATGTTTCCGTCAGTCTGAAGGTCTGCAGACTCTGTTAGTTAAAGTCTGAAGACTTCCGGACTGCCAGACTTAAGACTCAAAGTCTATCCTCATTGACAGTCTCTGATCCGTTGAAGAAAGGTTATCCCGAACTGGATGTTTTGTTCAGGATTTAACCTTATCATCTGGAGAAGATCTCGTGGCTGAAGAAGACGTATCAGAATCCTTTGATTGATCAAGATTGATTCAATGACTGAAGATTCGATGATTGTCTAAATATTATTGGAAGGTTTCGCTTATGGAAACCAAGATCCTGATTGTATGGGCGAACAGGATTGATGGGCTATCAACACGTTCCTTTAATAGCTCGAATGATCTTCCTAATTGATTCCGTCCAACGGATAGATTGGAGGAATTCCTTTGGAAAGTGCCAACGGGTATGATGGCATAAAGGAGTATATAAGGAAGTCGTTCTTAGTTGTTTAAGACAGAGTGCGAGATAGAAGAATTCCAAAGTCTGAAGCTCCTATTTGTTTAGATAAATCTCTTGAGCGAATACTTGTATACAAAAGAGAGTCTATATTTGTGAGAGACCTTGAGGAGGTGTGATAGAACATCTACACTTGTGGAATCAAGGCAAAGCTGTGCTGTAACTTCTCTTTTGATCATAGTGAAATCCAGCCGGTGGGCTGTCAGTGCGGAAGAGTGGACGTAGGCTTGGAATAAGCCGAACCACTATAAATCCTGTGTTTAATTTTCTCTTCCTTACTCTCTCTACATCGATCGTATTTCAATCTGTTGCTTCCGTATTTGAGAAAAATTGTTTGTGCGCCTATTCACCCCCCTCTAGGTGTTTATACTAGCAATATCACATATCAGACCCAACTGTCCTCAATTGAAGAAGAAGAAAGGAAGAAACCAAAAATACAAAAAGGCTTTCAAAGTTGAAACTTGGAGCAATACTGAATGCGAAAATAGTGATGAAGAATATGCCAACATTTGTCTAATGGCTAATTCAGAATTAGACTAAAACCTTGATACAGATTCTGATTCAGACTTAGACAAAGAATTCGAGGTTAGCGATTTGAAAATTCCTATTAAAGTCTTGAAATATATAGATTAACTCTGTCTTAGTCTCAAAACCTCTCTTAAAATGGTTTCGAACTAAAAATGGAGAATTCTAAACTTAAGCAACAAGAGTCTTTTTGGAAAAGAAAGTTTGAAATTCTAGACGAAAGTTTTGTTAATTTAAAAACAAACTCAGACTCTCTTTCAAAGGAGAATGCCTTTTTGAAATATGATATTTCAAACATCACAAAAAGATTTTCAATGGGATCTGAAAAGCTGGAGAAAATTCTTTCGGTTCAAAGGCCTTTCTTTAACAAATCTGGTTTGGGAATGACTTTAGAAACCATTCCATTAATTGATTTCCCAAAAGTTAAAGAATGAATTAGGCAAAAACCTACAAAGGCACCTTACAAAAATCATTTTCAAAGGGTTTTTGTAAAACCTATTGGCTGAAGTGCTCTCAAATGCTCCAAGTGTAACAGCTTGGAACATTTCGAGAAGGAATGTTCCAAAGTCTGGAGACCTGTTAAGAGAGATTGGGCAAAGACAATGTTTAATACTAACTCCCCTAGACCCAAGAAAATGTGGGTACCAAAGAAAGCTCGAGTTCTCCTTTTGAATAACAAGTCACTATCAAGAAGAAGATCAAGTGGTATTCGAATAGTGGTTGTTCGAGACATATGACTAGAGATTCAAGTTGTTTTATAAAGCTTGTTCAAGTTAATGGTGGAAAAGTTTTCTTTGGCGACAACAGCAAAGGAAAAATTGTTGGATGTGGAACCGTGAAGATTGGAAGTCTAATAATCAACAATGTTTCTCTGGTGGAAGGTTTGAATTACAATCTACTCAGTATCAGCCAGCTTTGCGATACTGGATTCAAAATAAACTTCCAAGAAGGCATTTGTTCGGGATCTAGTAAAGACTGCTCTCAATATTTCATTGGACGAAGGCATGCGAATATCTACCTTCTAGATATAAAACCAAAAAGTTCTCAATGTCTTATCTCCATTCAAGATGAAGCAAATCTCTGGCATCGAAAGCTTGGGCATGTAAACTTAAAGCAAATTGCCAAGATTTCATCCAAGAAACTTGTTCGTGGTCTTCCTAACCTAAGCTACCAAAAGACTGATTTATGCACTCCTTGTATGTTGGGAAAAATGTAAGAAGTTCTTTTATATTTGTAAATAAAGTTTCTACTAATCGAGTTTTGCAGCTTTTGCATATGGATCTTTTTGGACAAACCATAACTCAAAGTATTGGTGGAAAGAAGTATTGCTTAGTAATTGTGGATGATTACTCTCGCTTTACTTGGGTTAACTTTATGGCAAATAAGTCTGAAGCTTCTCCTTATTTCTCAAAATTTGCCAAGAAAGTTCAGAATGAAAAATGATATTCTATTTCAAGTATTCGAACAGACCATGGAGGTGAATTGAAAAATCAAGACTTTGCAAGATTTTGTGATGAATCTGGTTTCCAGCATGTTTTCTCTTCTCCATATACTCCAGAACAAAATGGGGTTGTGGAAAGGAAGAATAGATCATTGCAAGAAATGACAAGAACCCTTTTAATTGAGAGCAATATTTCCTCTCAATTTTGGGCTGAAGTAGTCTCTACAGCCTATTATATCATTAACATAATGTTTTTGAGACCTATTCTAGAGAAAACTCCATATGAAGTGTATAAAGAGAAGAAGCCGGATGTTTCCTACTTCCATGTGTTTGGCTGTAAATGTTTTGTGTTGAAAAATGCAAATGATCAAACTGGGAAGTTTGAAAAAAAATCAGATGAATGATTTTTCCTTGGGTATTCAATCTCGAGCAAAGAATATAGAGTCTTCAACAACATGACCCAAACTGTGGAAGAATCTATGAATGTTAAGTTTCAAGACTCTTTGCAAATTCAACCAGATCAAGTTCAACTTGAAGAATCTGAGCCTGCTCTAGACTTAACTAAGTCTATTTCCCCTGAAGTGGTTCAAACTTCTGAAGATTAGCAACAAGCAAAATTAGAAGATTCAATTGAAGCAGAGGAACAACAAACTTTCAGACTAACCAGTAACTTGAAGTATAAGTCAAGTCATCCCAAAGAACTCATCATTGGCGATATTGATGAAGGAATTCGATCCAGATCCAAACGGCGAGAAGAGTCTAGTGCCCTAGCTCTTGTTCCTGACAACTTTTCCTTTCTCATCCACCTTGTTCTTAAAAAATCATTTAGTTCTAATAATAGATTTACCTTTTGGTTTAGGAATTAGCTCTTAAACATCATTGATGTTGAATTGTCTGAGCTCTTCTTGCATAGCTTCAATTCAGCTTTCATCAGTCAAGGCTTCTTCGATACTTTTAGGTCTTGAAGAGAGACAAGGAACCAATGACAAAGCCGAAAAAGAAGAGAAGAGCTCTCATTCTTCAGGATGAAGAGGAAGAGGATGAGCTTACTCTTTTAGCTTTTGCCTTGAAAAATCTTCGGAGCTTTGTGAGCTTTGAGCAGCCGCAAGAGGAAGAAGGAAGAGAACAAGAAGGAACAGAGGCAAGAAGAGAAGGAACATAGAGAAGAGAAAGAGAAGAGAGAAGAGAAGAATGAGAAAGAGAAGAAAGAGCAGAACAAGGCAGGGATGCCTCTTTTGAGTCGACTCTTGCAATTTCTCTATCAGAAGAATCTGAGAGGACTAGGGGTGAAGCTGCAGGAGATGAAAGAGAAGAAGAACATCACTTGAAGTTGAAATAGAAAATGAGCAAGAGGAAGACTTTGCTTCTCCACTTGTGACCACTGAAACAAGGGGAGTTCGTGACAAAGAAAGTACTTCTTCTCCTATTTTTACTAACGGTGATATAAGCAAATCACCAGCAGACCTAGAGGATGTTTATGCCTCTCAATTTCTTGAAATTGATGTTGAGGCATCCTCTCAAAGCCCTAGTGACATCGTGCTGCTAAACCCTCAGATCTCCCTACTCCTAGCATTGATGTGGTTGAACCTAGTGCAAGAGCAGAACCATTAGCAGACTTCAAAAGACTATTGGATGTCCTTTTGGATTTGAAGGCTCAGCAATATGGTATGGAGTTTGAGATGAAGAGTCTCAAAGTAGCCCTGTTATCTACTTCAGAAACCCTTCACAAGCAAGTTCAGGATATTAAGCTTCAGATTCAATCTACTGCAAAGGGTGAAGAGTTGGCAGAGCTAAAGGAGATTGTGAGGAAGCTAGAGGGAATGGTCAAAGCGATGGGGGATTTCTAGCTTGTTCGTATCCCCAAGCAGCTCTAATTTTATCAAACATTTTCTTGTTGTTTCCCACTTTTTGCTGCTAATAAAAAGGGGGAGAATGTTCGCAGATTTTGACTGATATTCCTTTACTTTTGTTTATTACTTTTTGCTTATTTTGTTTTAATTTTTGGTCTGTTAAACTTTTGACTCTTGCAGTTACTTATTCTGCGATAATGATCGTGGTTGGACAATTATTTGTTTTGTCTTTTTAAGACTAACTTGTTTTTTGTGGTTGCAGAATCTCTTTTATCCAAAACCCAATCATTTAATTTATGAGATATCATGTATTGCCTAAGTACTGTTTTACAGATCAAGAGTTCAGGTCAAGAATTCCTAAATCTGTAAGAAAGTTTTATCACCATTAAAAGGGGGAGATTGTTGGAGAAAACTCATTTACTGTTTTGAAGTAGACAAAACCTTTTCTCAGTCTAGTCCGAAGACTTCCAGACTCTTATGTCAAAGTCTAAAGATAGCTAGACTTTAGGTCCAAAGTCTGCCCTCACTAACAGTATCCAGACTGAATAATGAAAACTTATCCAGATGCAAGATTATCTTAATTTCTTCAAGGATTCGATTCGTATGGTTTATGATTGACTTTCTAATTGGATACAACACCTACGTGATTGGTTAATTTGATTGGAATAAATTCCGTTAAATCAAATCTTTTGAAGGCAAGTATACTTGGAAAGTTTTACTTATGGAAACCAAAGATCCTGATTGTATGGGCGAATAGGATTGACGGGCTTTCATCTCAATCCTTGATACGACTCAAGATATCCTTAATTGATTCTGTCCAACGGGCAGATTGGAAGAGTTCCTTTGGAAGATGTTAACGGTAGTTTTGGCATGAAGGAGTATTTAAGGCAGACTCACTAGTTGTTCGAAGAGAGCGTGAAAGAAAAATTTCAAAATCTGAAATTTCCTAGTTCATTGCTATTCATCTGCTACGTTTTAAATTGTACTTCAAAAAAGAGAGATAATCTTTGTGAGATTTCGTGAGAGAACAATAGACTCTCTTCATCTTGAAGCTGAGATCACGAGTTGTAAAATTTCTTTTGATTCATAGTGGAATCTAGCCAGTAGGCTATCAGCGTGGGAGAGTGGACGTAGGCTTGATCCATGCCGAACCACTATAAACCTTGTGTTTTCATTCTCTTCCTTAACTCCTTTATTTTGCTCGAATTTATATTTATTTATCAAACTCTGATTTCAATTATATTGCTTCATCCTCAAAACGCTAAGTTATTTAGATAATTTTTATGAAAATTTTATTCTACACCTATTCACCCCCCTTTAGGTATTCGTACTAGCACTTTCACCCCTGAACTCCTTTATTTTGTCCATATCTCTATTTTATAGTTAAAGTTTAAACTTGCTCAAAGTTTGTTGTTTTTCAGACTCAGTTTCATAACCAAAATATTTTATTGCTTTTCGCGAAAATTTACTTTACACCTATTCACCCCCCTTTAGGTGTTCATACTAGTACTTTTAATTGGTATCAAAATCAAGTGCTCGTTTTATTAAAATGTTTTTACTTTAGAGCTAAAGATCTTCTGTGACATTCAGATTTTCAGGTTCTGATTTCGATTGGATAAGATTGGCCTTTCGTTAATGTGACTATAGTGTTTTTCTCTGAGTTGGCTACTCACGAGATAACTGGCCTATTCGGTAAAGCCATTAAGGGATTTTAAACGCATTAGACTTGAGAATTCGACTAGAAATCGACTTTTCGATCGTGTTCGTCTTTAGAGGTCATTACGACACAGATATAAATCGATTTGAGATTAGAGATAGGTCGGTTCGACTGAGGTGCGTGGCTAATCGTGGGTGACACCACTAAATTGGAAAACTCTCGTCGACCGGCACTAGACTAATTTTCTTATCATTTTAATACCCTGTGTTCGTGTTTGAAACCTTGAGATTTTCACGACCACCGAGGGTCGCCAATGTGTCGAATAGGTACGAGTGGCTCGAAGAAAATCGACCACGGGTCAATTGCACCAAAAATTCCTAAAAGCTACCCAATAGGCAAGGTCACACTAAAAGTGCGTTTGATTGAAAATAACCGCAAATTTGAATTCGATTCAGAAACTGGAAATTCTGTCGTGTCATGAGTCATTCTAGAAATGGTGACTCACCTTTCGAGGAATTTCCGGTGAGCTTGGGATTTTTATGGAAAATTGTTACGGACGATTCGGAAAATGAACGGAAACTCGGATTGGCCAATTTGAAGAGACTTTTGGCGTCTGGTGTGAGTGAATAGATGAATAGAAGTTGTCTGGACTTTTTTTGAATTCAAATAGGACCTCAACCGAATTTATTTGTTCAGAAAATCGGATTCCGAAGAAAAATGAATTAAAATTTGGAATTGAAGAAAATGGCGGTTTTTGTTACCCGAGATTCATTGTCAAGGGAAATTTTGTGCAAGGAAGCAAGTGGGGATCAAGTACCTTAGTCTAGGAATTTTCAGGGATCAAATTGGACTAAGAATTATCGTTTTTTTTGGGATTCCATTTAATTCCTTTTTATTTCTATTTCTCCCTTTTCCTTCCCCTTTGCGCACGTTCTTCCCCTAGCCACCCACGTTTCTCTCTCTCTCTCTTGCGGAACAGCCCCACACCGACGTTCCTTTCCCCCCTGCCGTGTCTCTCTTTTCTTCCTCACCTTATCTTTGACTTTTATTTATGTTTATCCCCTCCCCCACGTTTGTTCGGTTTTGGCCGACACACACACGCGAGCCTCCTTCTTTTTTTCTTTCGTTAAGCCGCACCCCTCACTCAACGCCATAGCTTCATTTCGTTGGCCTTCTTCGCTGTTGCTGCCTCAGTCCCGCGAAGGAACGTCCGCCAGTCAAGCCTTGTGTTTCTTGCACTTCGGTTCCGCCCCATCTCTCTATTCCAGCCTTGTTCGGCCGTCCCTGCAGTGCGTCCAGCAGCTCCTTTGGCCTCGTGTTGGAGCTGTTCAATCGCCGTGGACCGCCGCTCAGCCACGCCGGACCACCACTTGCTTTCCCCCGAGCCTTGCTGCCCTAGCCGAGTTGATTCCCTTCTGTTTTGCATGTTTTGCAGTAAAACCAGCAGCTTGGTTAGTGGGTCTCGCAGCAACCTTTTGGCCCGTTTTGGCCGTCTTCCCGAGCCTGGATGCTCGGCCCGCCTTGAGGAAAGTCGATCCTCGTGTCGTCCCCGTTGGATTGATCTGACTTGCGTTTAATTCCAGTGAATTTTACTCACTAATGCCTTCTTAGTTTGCTAATTATACTTAATGGTTGATTAGTGTTAATTAAGCGTAATTAGGTGGTTAGATTAGAATTGATTAGCGATTATTAGTTAATTGCTTTGCATATTAGTTAGGTGGTTAGTGTACTTAGATAGAGAATTGCCTATAGTATTTATTGGATCTTCATGGGATTTTTCCCGACCCTTATCGGGTGTTAATTAGGCAATTCGGGCCTAAATAGAATTTTTAGGAATTAAATATTAATTTTCGAAATTAATTATTTAATTATTTATTTTCCGGAAATTAACTGGGATGGTAGTGACCTAATTTTATCTTGATGATCATGGTGCAGATCTGTTTATTTAATTTAGCTTTATACTTGGCTAAATTGAATTTATTGTATTTATTTATTTAATTTTCGAAATTAATTATTTAATTATTTATTTTCCAGAAATTCAACCGAGATGGCCTATGATCGGAATTTCGTGCTTATTGTCGTGGTGCAGTCCGTTTATTTATTTGAGCTCCACGTTGTGCTTAATTAAATTGATTGTGCAATTTAAGGAATTATTCTTTAATTGATTGAAATTGAGTGGAATTGAATGGTTGATTGGTAGATAGCCAAGTATGGCTATTTAGCATTAATAATGCCTTGATGAGCTGTAAAGTGGAGAGAATTGTGAGAGTGAAATGAGAACTCTTTTAGCTGAAACCGATTAGGTACAAAGTATAGACAGGCGTGGTTCGGTGATTAAGGATATCACTGTGCAAAAACGGCGCCTTAAAGAATGCATGTAGACTGTCTATGATTTGTGGCAGGCGTGGTTCAGTGATTAAGGATATCACTATGCGAAAACGACGCTTTAAAGAATGCACGTAGACTGCCTATGGTTTGTGACAAGCGTGGTTCGGTGATGAGGAATACCACTGTGCGAAAACGGCGCTTTAAAGAACGCATGTAGACTGTCTGTGATCTATAACTTGTGGCAGGCGTGGTTCGGTGATTAAGGATATCACTGTGCGAAAACGGCGCCTTAAAGAACGCACGTAGACTGCCTATGATTTGTGACAGGCGTGGTTCGGTGATGAGGAATATTACTGTGCGAAAACGGCGCCTTAAAGAACTTACGTAGATTGTCTGTGATCTATGACGAGCGTGGTTCGGTGATGAGGAATATCACTGTGTGAAAATTGCGCCTTAAAGAACGCACGTAGACCGTCTGTTACTTATGTCACCTTGGCGAAAACGATGCCCGAGAGTATTAATGAAGCTCTGTGACTAAGTGTACTATTGGAGGTTATGTGGGATGGAGTGAATGACTTAGAAATGGTCCGACTAACATGAAATTGACTAGGTCGATTAATCTTTGCTTTGATTTGATATTGCGGATTGATTGATTGAATGGAAATATGACCGTGAGTGGTCTTGTTGGCGTGTAACCGACTAAGTCGATTGATCGACAATTCGATCCAAGTGTGATTTAATGTGATTCAATGATTTGATCTGATGTTGTGAATGGTTTGATTGAGGTGTAATCGACTAGGTCAATTTGATCCATGCTTTGATCCGTGATGTGATTCTCCGGGTGCCTATTTGATCTATGCTAATATGCAGGTGGAATCTGAGGCCAAGGTAAGTTCTCTGACTCGTGTTGTGCATAGGCAGCCCTAAGGTGTATTAGTTTATTAATCGGGTCTTAGGGAGTAAAACTTGCTGAGACGTTGTCTCAATGATTATTAAATAACCATTTCAGGACCCGGATGAGGAGTCTAAGGAGGAGGAATCTAACGACGAGATTCCTGATGAGGAACTCGAAGAGGAGTACGTGGAGGACCCCGAGGATGACCCCGAGTACAACCCGGATGAGGACTGAGATCATGTCCTATCTTGTCAGACCTTGTCTGCATGTGAATAGATGTTAGATCGGACTTACGTATATATAGTATTGTAGAATACTATGAGATGCGTGTAAAAATGTGTGGTTGTGAATTTTCGTTATGAAAAATATGGCATGCTTTTCTATCCCATTGTTTTATTGTTTGGGGATTTATAACTGCTTCCGCATGTGCATATATAAATGAAAGGGATGGCGATACATAGTCTTGGGATATCGCATTTTAAAATCGACCAAAGATAAGGATGTGCGCATGCCTAAAGATCGGGGCGTGCCATCTTCTATGGCTAGTATTTTGGCACCAGGACTTATGGAAGGGCAAAGCAACACCAAACCACCTACTTTGATGGAAAGGAATACAATGTTTGGAAAAACAAAATGAAGGCATTCCTAAGATCCAGAGATCCCTTACAATGGGATGTTGTGGAAAAATGAATCAATATCATTGATGCGTCTACATCAAATAAGAATGACAAAGACAAAAAAACTAAACCCCTCGCTCCTATATCTCAGACGGAGATATCCAAAAGAGAAGCTCTTGATATAAAAGCTATTTATTCTTTATATTGCGCATTGTCTCTTGTTGAATATAACAAAATTTCTTCATGTGAAACAGCTAAGGAAGTCTGGGATAAACTCTATGCCACTTATGAAGGGACTGATCATGTAAAGGAGACAAAAATAAACTTCCTACTTGGTCAATATGAATCCTTCAAGATGAAGCCAGGAGAGTCAATTGGAGTAATGTTCAGCCGTTTTATAGAAATTGTAAATGGTTTGGCGTATCAAGGTTATCCAATTTCTTCCCCAATGAAGGTCAATAAACTTTTGCGAGGTCTCTCAAAAGATTGGAACTATATTAAGACCTCAATCCGGGAGACTTAGAGGATTATGCCACTCTTTGTTGATGAATTGATTGGCACTCTTCAATCTTACGAAGTAGAACAAATCAACGATGAAGATCCCGAAGGTAACAAGTCCATCACTTTAAAATCTAACGCTGATTTTGATGATACAGACTCAAAAAATAATATGGATGACAAAGAACTTGCTTTTATGATTAAGAAATTCAAAAAGCTGAGTAGAAAAAGGAAGGAAATTCAGTAGAAGAAGACACTACAAGTAGAATGTGCAGAAAAGAACAATGAAAGAAGATGACGAGCAAGAAAATATATGCTTGATGGCACATTCGGACTCAGACTCAAATTTGGCATAAGAATCAGACTCAAAATCAGAGTCTAACTCAGACACGGACTTAGAATCCGATGAGGAAATCGAGGTAAGTCATTAAGAAATTCTTACTAAAGTTCTTAAGTATATAAATGAGCTTTGCTTAATTTCAAATATTCTCTTAAAAGGATCTCCGAACTAAAATAGGAGAATTCATGGCTTAGGCAACAGGATCTTTCTCGAAAAAAAAAGTTTGAAATTTTGCAAAGAGATTTTCTACATACAAAAGAAAGTCGAGATTTACTTGTCAAAGAAAATGATTCTTTAAAAAAAGAATTTTCAAATATTTCATCTAAATTTTCAAAAGGTTCAAAAACTTTAGAGCATATCATTTCCATACAAGTACCTTACTATAATAAGTCGGGATTTGGTTTCAATAAGGAAAGTGATTTTCTAATAGATTTTCCTAAAGTCAATGAGAAACTTAGACAAAGACCTCCTAAACTTGCGTACAAAAAGCATTTTCAAAAGATCTTTACAAAACCTGTTGGTAGTAGTGCACTTAGATGTTCGAAGTGTAACAGCTCAGAACATTTTGAGAAGGAATGTCCCAATGTTTAGAGACCAATTAAGAAGGACTGGGCTAAGACTGTTTTTAATACTAACTCTCCTAGACCCAAGAAAATCTGGGTACCAAAGAAAGTCTGAGTTTTTCTTTTGATTACAGGTCACTATCAAAAGAAAGATCAAATGTGGCTGTTCGAGGCATATGACAAGAGACTCAAGCTGCTTCATAAAGCTTGTTAAAGTGGATGGTGGAAAAGTTTCTTTAGGAGGAAATAGCAAAGGAAAAATTGTATGCTGCGAAACTGTGAAGATTGGAAGCCTGACTATTGGTTGGAGAAAACTTCCCGATTTGTTTTGAAATTGACAAAACGTTTCCATCAATCTAGTCTAAAGACTTGAAGACTCTATCGACAAAGTCTGAAGACCTCTAGACTCAAGATTCAAAGTCTGCCTTCATTGACAGTTTCCAGACCGACGAAGAAAAAGTATTATTCGTTGAATTAGACGAGTATATCTTTAAGGATTTGATTCGTGTGGTTAAGGAAGATCTCACGGCTGGAGATAACATCTCAAGATCTGTTATTCGTATTGAGATTAATTCGAGTAACTTAGATTCGATTAATCGGTGAAGTATATTTAGAAGGTTCTACTTATGGAAACCTAGATCTTGATTGTATGGGCGAGCAGGATTGGTGGGCTATCATCACATTCCTCAAATAACTTGAGATCTCCCTAATTGATTCTATCCAATGGGTTGATTGGAAGAACTCATTTGGAAGGTGCCAACGGTTATGAAGGCATGAAGGAGTATAAAAGAAAGACGCTCAAGTTGTTCAACCGCGGTCGATAGAAAAATTCTAAAGTTTGAAGCTCCTTGTTCTTTGCGATCTTATTCGTTGAGCTCTATTTGTACTCAAAAAAGAGACTAGATATTTGTGAGACCTTGAGGAAGTGTAGTAGAGTCTTTACACTGTGGAATTAAAGACGTGAGATTGTAAATTCTCTTTTAATTTTTAGTGGAATCCAGCTAATGGGCTGTCAGTGAGGGAGAGTGGACGTAGGCTTGGTATAAGCAGAACCACTATAAACCTTGAGTCTTGATTCTCTATCTCTTCTATCCCTTAAACTCTTTACTTTACATCGCATATTTATACGACTGTTTACTGTCTTCACTCTTTCAGTCTATTAATCATTGAAGACTAATTTATTTGGTTAAGTTTCGCGAAAACTTCTTTGATAACCTATTCACCCCCCCTCTAGGTGCTCGTACTAGCCCTATCAACTGGTATCAAAGCCTGCGTACTCATTTAATTGAAGTGTTTTACTTCTGAGTTAAAGATCTATGGCTAGTATATTGGCTCCAGGTTTGGTTGAAAGCCAGAGCAACACCAGATCTCCTTACTTTAATGGAAATGATTACAGCATATGGAAAAACAATATGAAAGCATTCCTAAGATCGAAAGATCCTTTGGAATGAGATGTAGTAGAAAAAGGAATCATTCCTATAGATGCATCAAGATCAGACAAAGGAAAAGATGTTGCAGTTCCTACCGAGATGACTCAAGAAGAAATAACCAAGAGACAAGCTCTTGATGCTAAAGCAATTTACTCTTTATATTGTGCATTATCTCCTACTGAGTATAACAGAATATCTTCTTGTGAAATAGCTAAAGAAGTCTGGGACAGGCTGCACATTACCTATGAAGGAACTGATCGTGTGAAAGAAACAAGGATCAATATCCTTCTAGGACAATATGAAGTCTTCAAAATGAAACCAGGAGAATCTATCACTGATATGTTTAGCTGTTTTACTGAAATTGTGAATGGTCTAGAATATCAGGGACAACCAATATCAGGACCAATGAAGTTCGATAAGGGAAACACAAAGGATTGCGCCACTTTCTGTAGACGAATTGGTTGGGACACTTTAGTCTTACGAAGTGGAGCACATCCATGATGAAGAAGATCCCAAAAGTAAGAAGTCTATTGCTTTAAAGTTTAACGATGATTCTGATATTACAAACTCTGAAGAAGACTTAGATGACTAGCACTTATGATAAAGAGGTTCAGAAAACTGAACAAAAAGGAAAGAAGATTCAATTGAAAGAAACAAAGTACTCAAAAGTTTCAGAACAAATCAACTGAGGATGATGAATCCAATAAATACGTGATTTGCTTTGAATGCAAGAAAAATGGACACATCAGACCCAACTGTCCTTTATTGAAGAAAAAGAAAGGAAAAAATGAGAAATACAGAAAGGTTCTCAAAGCAGAAACATGGAGTGATACGAATGTGAAGAAAGTGATGATGATTATGCCAACATTTGCTTAATGGAAAAATCGAAATTAGACTCGAGACTTTGAGACAGATATAGACTTAGACTCAAATAGTGAAATTGAGATAAGTAATTTAAAAATTCTTATGAAAGTTTCGAAATATATTGATGAACTTTATCTTAGCCTCAAATCTTATCTTAAGAGGATCTCCGAGTTAAAAAGGGAGAATTCTACATTGAAGCAACAGGAAAAATCTTGGAAAGAAAATTTTGAAAATTTAGACAAAAGTTTTGTTATTTTGAAAGAAAATGCATACTCCCTTTCAAAAGAAAACACTTGCTTAAAAATGACATTTCAAACATTTCAAGAAGGTTTTCAATTGGATCTGAGAAGTTAGATAAGATTCTTTCGATACAAAGACCTTACTTTAACAAATTAGGTTTAGGAATGACTTCTGAAACCATTCCTTTAATTGATTTTCCAAAGGTAAATGAAAGAATCAAACAGAGACCTACAAAAGCCTTTTATAGAAATTATTTTCAAATTTTTTTGTAAAACCTGTTGGCCGAAATGCTCTCAAATGTTCGAAGTGTCAAAGCTCGAACACTTTGAGAAAGAATGTGTTATGATTTGGAGACTTGTTAAAAAGGATTGGGCAAAGACTGTTTATTGCACTAACTCCATTGGACCCAAGAAAATATGGGTACCAAAGAAAGCTTGAATTTTCTTTTAATTGCAGGTCACTATCAAAAGGAAGATTAAATGGTATTTGGATAGTGGCTGCTCAAGACACATGACAGGAGATTCAAGTTGTTTTATAAAACTTGTTCAAATTGATGGAGGAAAAGTTTTTTTGGTGGAAATAGCAAAGGAAGAATTGTTGGATATGGAACAGTAAAGATTGAAAGTCTAACAATCAACAATATCTCCTTGGTGGAAGGATTAAATTACAATCTACTTAGCATAAGTCAATTGTGCGATATTGGATTCAAAATCAATTTTTAGGAATGAATATGTTTAGGAACTAGTAAAGATTTCTCTCAATCTTTTACTGGGCGTAGACATGGGAATATTTATCTTATGGATATAAAACTAAAAAGATCGCAATGTTTGATATTAGTACAAGATGAAGCGAATCTATGGCATCGAAGGCTTGGCCATATCAATATGAAACAAATTGCCAAAATCTCTTCCAAAAAGCTTGTTCGTGGACTACCCAACCCGAAATACCAAAAAGCTGACTTGTGCACACCATGTGTATTAGGAGAACATGTTAGAAGTTCTTTTAAACCAATAAATCAAGTTTCCACTAATCGTGTGTTGCAACTCCTACATATGGATCTCTTTGGACCGACTAGAACTCAAAGCATTGGTAGAAAAAGATTCTGCCTAGTAATAGTAGATGATTTTTCACGATTTACTTGGGTCTACTTTCTTGCAAGTAAGTTTGAGACTTTCTCTCATTTTTTAAAGTTTGCTAAGAAAGTGCAAAATGAGAAAGGTTATTCTATCTCAAGCATACATACAGACCATGGAGGTGAGTTTGAAAATCAAGACTTTGCTAAATTTTGTGATGAATCTGGTTTTCAGCATAAGTTCTCCTCTCCATATACACCAGAACAAAATGAAGTTGTGGAAAGGAATAATAGATCTTTACAAGAACTGGCAAGAACTCTATTAATTGAAAGTAACATTTCTTCTCATTTTTGGGTTAAAGCAGTTTCTACATCATGTTATGTTATTAACAGAGTATTCTTAAGGCCGATTCTTGAGAAAACTCCCTATGAGTTATTCAAAGGAAAGAAGCCAATTGTCTCGTATCTTCAAGTGTTTGGTTGCAAATGTTTTATCTTGAAAAATGCAAATGATCGTGTTGGTAAGTTTGAAGAAAAATCAGACGAAGAAATCTTCCTTAGATATTCAACTTCTAGCAAAACTTACAGAGTATTCAACAAGAAGACTCAGACTGTGGAAGAATTGATGAATGTCAAATTTCAAGACTCTCTACAAAATCAATCGATTCAGACTTAAACCAAAGAATCTGAACCTGCTCCAGACTTTACAAGGTCTACCTCCCTTGAAGCAGTTCAGACTCCAGTAGAGAAACAACGAACGTATGATGAAGAATCAACTCAAGAAAAAGATCAACAATCTATCAGACTGACCAGTAACTGGAAGCATAAGTCTAGTCATCCCGAAGAACTCATTATTGGTGATATTAATGAAGGGATTTGTACTAGATCCAAAAGGCAAGAAGAGTCTAATGCTGTGGCACTTATTTCTGAAATAGAACCCAAAAGTATAGAAGAAGCCCTGACTGACAAAAACTGGATTAAAGCAATGCAAGAAGAACTCAGGCAATTCAGTATTAACGATGTTTGGGAATTAACTCCTAAACCAAAAGGTAAGACTATTATTGGAGCTAAATGGGTTTTCAAGAACAAAATGGACGATAAAGGAAATGCGGTAAGGAACAAAGAAAAACTCGTGACCAAATGATATACGCAATAAGAAGGGATAGACTATGATGAGACTTACGCTCCTATAGTAAGGTTAGAAGCAATTAGATTATTACTTGCTTTTACTTGCTATAAGAATTTCAGGTTATTCCAAATGGATGTCAAAAGTGCATTCCTAAATGGATTTATTCAAGAAGAAGTCTATGTGGAACAACCCCCTAGATTTGAAGATCCAAGGAAACCAGACTTTGTGTTCAGACTGAAAAAGGCTCTATATGGATTAAAACAAGCACCTCGAGCTTGGTACGAAATGTTAAGTAAATTCTTAATTCAAAATGGTTTTGTTAAAGGAGAAGTAGACACTAACTTGTTTATCAAAAGGGAAGGTAAAGGCTTTTTACTTATTCAAATTTATGTTGATGACATTATATTTGAATCATCTAACGAGAATTTGTGCAAGAAATTTTCTAAGTCTATGTAGGATGAATTCGAAATGAGCATGATGGGTGAATTATCTTTCTTTCTTGGACTACAAGTGAAACAATTGAGGGAAGGAATTTTTATTCATTAAGAGAAATACGCAAAAGAATTTGTTAAAAAGTTTGGATTGGAGAATTGCAAAAAGACTGATATACCAATCTCAAGTTCTTTGAAGCTGGACAAAGATGAAGGAGGAAAGAAAGTTGACTAAAAACTATATAGGAGTATCATTGGTTCACTTTTTTATCTTACTACTTCTAGATCTGACATTTTTTTTAGTGTTTGCAATTGTGCTATATTTCAATCAGATCCCAAAGGATCACATCTAAGTGCTGCGAAATGCATCATCAAATACGTTGCAACAACTGCTAAGTTAGGTATATGGTTTCCCAAAGAATGAGACTTTACTCTCATTGGATATTCAGACACAGATCTAGCAAATTGTAGAGTTGATAAAAAGAGCACATCCGGCACTTGTCAATTGCTTGGTAACAGGGCAGTATCTTGGTTTTCAAGGAAGCAAAGTACTGTGGCTCTTTCAACAGCAAAAGTAGAGTATGTGGCTCCTAGAAATTGCTGTTTTCAAATCTTATGGATAAAGTAACAACTAAGAGACTTTGGAATCGAAGACTCATGCATCGAGATCAAATGTGACAACACCAGTGCAATTAATCTCACAAATAATATTATTCTTCATTTGAGAGCAAAGCACATAGAGATTCGACATCATTTTATTAAAGATTATGTTCAAAATGGAGAAGTCTTGATACAATTCATTGACTCAAAGAATCAACTGGCGGACATATTCACAATGCCGCTAGAGAAAAGCCTATTTGAGTTTATCCGTTCCAGAATTAATATCATATCTCTCAAAGACTGATGAAGCTCAGACTCAGGGATAAAATATGAAGAAACTCAAACTCAAAAAGGTCAAACTTAGAAGACCAAAAGTTACGACCGTAAGTTATTTCGATTATAGTATTTTAACTTTTGAATATAAATCTCGAAAAGGTAAGACTGTCTGTTAATCACCAATTAATTGATATTGAAAAGGTAGTTATTATTTTTGAAAAAGATAGTTATCTATTTTAAAAAATGCAGTTATTTTTTTAAAAGGCATTTTTTTTGGTGACGATTCGAATACCCTGTTTTGATTGGTTTATATACTGTTTCTCTTCTTCGTTTTTACCCACAAACCCTAGAGCACAGATCTTCACTTTCTTACTTTTTCTCTCTAGTTTAATCCTTAAAGTTTTCATCTTTCTCGCAAATTGAGTTCGAAAATTCTCTCAAAAACTGTGACAATGTCGTTCCAAAGAAAGTCATCAAGGATTGCAAGCGGGGACCACATTTTATGCGTGAGGGACCTACGCACTTCGATTTGATTGAGGAAGAAGACCCTTTAAGGTAGCAGCAAAGTCAACAACAACATTCTCAACCGCGCCATTCTTCTCTGGCTAGGTCACATGAGCATCATCAACAACAAGCCGAAGAAGAAATTATTGAGGATGTCGAACCTGTAAGGACTATTAAGCCTTCATTTACTTACAAACTCTACTCCGCTTTGAAGGAAGGTGGTTCTGCAATGACTTTTATTGATGAATTTTTTAGAGAGAAGGGGTATCGGAATGAGATCCACTTTTTAAGAGTTATGGAACGTTCGAGAATTGTTCTGTTGGTACGGCGAAAGGGCATTTGCGAATTTTCCAAGTGATTTACGTTTTGGAGGAGTCAATCAACCTAAAGGAAAAGATGACAATGAAAAGATGTTCACGCAATTTAAGCCTAGGATGGGTGTCGCTACGAACATTCAAGGAAAAAGGGCAGATTTGTTTCGTTCTGAGGAACACAAGCAAGTTTACTCTAACTTGCTGAAGCGAGGGGTAATGAACCCAAGAAGTGTGGATTTTGATTTTTTCGATTCTTTAAATGTCAAGTTGCAGGAGAAGTTTGCGAAACTTCAACTTGAGCGTTTTTGCTCTAAAACAGATGTTGTTCATTCTGAACTTACTGCATATTTCTATTCCAATCTAAGCTTTTTGGATGCGAATATATTTTCTTTCAGTGTTAGAGATCAAGAGTATGTGGTAGACATGGGCACTCTTGCTGATGTGATTGGAGTGGAGAGAGGGACTTTCCAATCCATAATTGTGTCTATTGGTCATGCGACTATGGAGCTTGTTCGAGATAGAATTGCAGAAGGTCGAATTTCTTATATAAGGATGAGTACCTCTAACATCTTGCTCCATAAGATTGTGATCAACTGTCTCAGGCCCAAAACCATATCAAAGACTGAAGTCTCCAATTCTGAAGCAAAGCTGATGTATGCCATCAATGTCGGTTACAAGTTCTCACTGCCTCACACCATCATGTTCCACATGTATAGGTCCATGGCAAAGGACAAGGGAAAACTTATTCTGCTCTCATTACTCGTTTATTCAGGCATTTTAACATTCAGCCTCCCAAAATTCTATGTATTCGAACCATTGATCAAATGGTGATAGGGTTGAAGATGGTTACAAAGATGCATTTGAAAGAGCTGAGCAAGGCTTTAGAGCGATTTAAGGAGAAGACCCATGTCAAGTCTCGACAAGACTCTGTGGCTGCAAATAGGAAAGGCAAGGAGCCCATGACCACTCCATCTAAGAGGAGGAAAGCAATCATCTTGCAGGATGAAGAAGATGAGGAAGACATTGCTATCTCCGCTATTGTCTCACAGAATGTACAGTGTCTTGTTGCAGAATTTGCAGAACGAGAGAACCAAGATATAGAAGAGACAGAGAAAAGGAATGAAGAGAGGAAATCGATGAGAAAAGAAGAAGAAGAAGGAAGAAAAGAAGAAAAAGAGCAAGGAGGAGAACAAACTGAAGGAGAAAGTCGTGGTGATTCTCCAGCAGAAAAAGAAGCACAAGAACATCATGACATTGAAGAAGAACCCAAGCAAGAAGAGTACTTCTCTCCACCTTAAAGCATTGAAACAGGGGGAGCTGTTGTTAAAGAAGGTATTCATCTACTTGCTTTTATCAATGATGATGTTAGTCGTTCTCCTACCGATCCAGAGGATGTGTATGCCTCTCAATTTCCTGAAGAAGATCATGAGACTTCATCTCCAAGTCTGGATGCTTGTGCTGAAGTACCATCATCTGGCTTTACTCCACAAACTGATCATGCTGAAGCAAGCACTCAAACTAACAACTCAGTAGACTTTAAAAGGTTGCTTGAAATTCTTATGGAGCTCAAAGGCCAGGTTTATGCGTTGGGATGTGAATTGCAGACTCTGCAGAATGCTCATCATGCCACTTCAGTTACTATGCAAGATCAAGTTTAAGCCATCAATCTTCAGATTCAAGCAATTGCAAAGGGTAAGGATCTAGCGCAACTGCAGGAGGATATGAAGAAGCTGGAGGAGACTGTCAAGTCTATGGGAGATTTTCAGCTCATTCGCATTCCCAAATCATCTTAATTTTATCGTCTTTATCTTCTCTACCTTTTGCTGTTGACAAAAAAGGGGAGAAGTTGGTGCATATTTGATTTTTTGGTTATAGATTGACTTTATCTTTTGTTTGGTTGAACTGGTTTGGACTGCTTTAAACTTTTAATGCTTGTAGTATTTTAAGCTATGTTGATGATTTTGGGAAAGATAATTGCTTTTACATGACTAACTTGTTTTTTGTGGATGCAGAATCGCTACTATCTTTATCCTAATCTGTTTTGAGATATTTTTGTTTGCTTAAGTACTATATTGCAGGTCAAAAGTATCCAAATTTGCAGGAAAGTTTTGTCACCATCAAAAAGGGGGAGATTGTTGGAGAAAACTTCCTGATTTGTTTTGAAGTTGACAAAACGTTTCCATCAGTCTAGTCTGAAGACTTGAAGACTCTATCGACAAAGTCTAAAGACCTCCAGACTCAAGATTCAAATTTTGCCTTCATTGACAGTTTCCAGACTGACGAAGAAAAAGTATTATTCGTTGAATTAGACGAGTATATCTTTAAAGATTTGATTCGTGTGGTTAAGGAAGATCTCACGGCTGGAGATAACATCTCAAGATCTGTTATTCGTATTGAGATTAATTCGAGTAACTTAGATTCGATTGATCGGTAAAGTATGATATTGCTAGTATGAGTACCTAGAGGGGGGTGAATAGGTATATAAAAGATTTTTCTTCAACAATTGCACAATACTAGACAGTTGAAGGATTTGAGACAAACGATAATCAAAGTAAGACTGAGAGAAGAGAAAATTGAACATGCGGTTTATAGTGGTTCGGCTTATATCAAGCCTACGTCCACTCTTCTTCACTGACAGCCTATTGGCTAGATTCCACTATGAACAAAAGAGAAGTTACAGCACAGCTTTGCCTTGATTCCACAGTGTAGATGTTCTACCACACCTCCTCAAGATTTCTCACAAATATAGAC
This sequence comes from Eucalyptus pumila, assembly GCA_016097595.1. Classification (NCBI taxonomy): domain Eukaryota; kingdom Viridiplantae; phylum Streptophyta; class Magnoliopsida; order Myrtales; family Myrtaceae; genus Eucalyptus; species Eucalyptus pumila. The sequence continues at coordinate 8,422,773 of CM027852.1, forward strand.
TCTCTTTTGTATACAAGTATTCGCTCAAAGGAATTTTCTAAACAAAAAGGAGCTTCGGACTTTGGAATTCTTCTATCGCGCACCCCTTGAACAACTAAGACCGTCTTCCTTATATACTCCTTTATGCCATCATACCCGTTGGCACTTACCAAAGGAATTCCTCTAATCTACCCGTTGGACGGAATCAATTAGGAAGATTGTTCAAGCTATTAAAGGAACGTGTTGATAGCCCATCAATCATGTTCGCCCATACAATCGATCTCGGTTTCCATAAAGCGTAACCTTCCAATAATAGTTAGGCAATCACCGGATCTTCAATTATCGAGTCAATCTTCGATCAATCAAAGGACTCCGTTATGTCTTCTCCAGCCACGAGATCTTCTCCAGTTGATAAGGTTAAATCCTTAACGAAACATACAGTTCTGGATAACCTTTCTTCAACGGATTAGAGACTGTCAATGAGGATTAGACTTTGAGTCTTGAGTCTGGCTGTCCGGAGGTCTTCAGACTTTAAACAGCAGAGTCTGCAAGCCTTTAGACTAGACTGATGGAAATGTTTTGTCAACTTCAAAACACTTCAAGAAGATTTCTCCAACAATCTCCCCATTTTTGATGGTGACAAAACTTTCCGCAGATTTGGATATCTTTGACTGCGAAAACATTTCTCAAACACATATGCATATCTTATAGAGATAAATGGCTAACAGAATAACACTAGAATCTGCAACCACGGAAAATAGGTTAGTCCAAAGATATGATGAAGCCATCCATAAGATATCAATATTAGTTAATAGAAGCAGTCAAGTCCAAGTCTAGTTCAGTTCTCATCCAGACACAAAACAAAGTCAAACAGAGTTCAAACCACAAAACAATCCAACAAACAATTAAAAGTTTAATGAATGAAAAGTTTTTGTTCAAATCTTGCATCTCTCCCCCTTTTTGTCATCATTAAAAAGGATGAGATGAAGTCAAGATTGCTTGGGAACGCGGACAAGCTGGAAATCTTCCATAGACTGAACGATGCCTTCCAGCCTTTTAAAGTCTTCCTTTAGTTGTGCAATGGCATTGGCCTGATTCTGAACAGAGAGGGTTTGAATTTTATCATTCAATGAACAGGAAGAAGCTTGACCTTCATTCTTCAAGCTTTGAACTTCGCATCCCAAGGCATAAATTTGACCTCGCATCTCCAAGAGAATATCCATGATTCTGCGAAAATCTGCTCCATTATCAGTCTGAGTACTTGCTTCGGCTCGATCTGATGGAGTAAATGCAGACGATGGTAGATCAGCATAATCTCGCAGGTTTGGCGATGAAACTTCATGACCTTCCTCTGGAAACTGAGATGCATAAACATCCTCTAGGTCTGCTGGTGAGCGACTGACTCCTTTACTTGCATCAGGATATGAAGACTTCACTCCTTTCTCCTGATCTCCCCCTGTTTCCATGCCTACAGGTGGAGAAGAGTGTTCCTCAGGTTCTCCTTCTTCTCTTCTTTCTTCTTCAGGTCTTTCCTCCTCTGTTTCTTTTTTAGCTTCTATTTCTTCTTCTTCCTTCTCCTCTGCTTCTTTCGTCATTTGTTCCGATTCTTTCTGTGGAACAGGACGACTTAAATTCTTCAAAGCCAATGCAGAGATGGTGATGTCTTCCTCATCATCTTCATCCTCAACGATGAGAGCTCTTCTTCTCTTGGATGGAGCAACCATGGGCTCCTTCCCTTTTCTTTAAGCTGCAAAAGAGATTTGATGAGATTTTGCAGGAGTCTTCTCCTTGAATTTCTCCAACTCCTTGCTCAGTTCCTTCAGACGCATTTTGGTCACCATTTTCAGTCCTACCACCATATGATCGCATGGTCGAACACAAAAGATTTGCGGAGGCTGAATATTCAGATGTCTGAATAACTTCGTAACAAGGCTTGGGTAAGGGAGTTGACCTCTGTCCTTCATCATTGCTCTATACATGTCAAACATAACAGTGTGAGGGAGAGAAAACCTTTTCCCAAAGAGGATGGCATACATCAGCTTTGCCTCTGAACTTGAAACATCAGTCTTGGAAGTTGATTTCGGTCGGAGGCAATTAATCACAATCTTGTGAAGCAAGATGTTGAATGCACCCATCCTTAAGTAGGTGATCTTTTCATCTCTGTTCTCCGTCCTTAACCGTTCAAGTGTGGCCTCGAGCAATGGAAACTTTGATTGGTTGATATCTTCCTCTTTCAACTTCTAACACATCTCGCCAAAGATATTCATATCCACAACATAGTCTTGGTCTTTAACGTTGAAAGAGAATCTATTCGCATCCAAAAAGCTTAGATTTGAATAGAAATATGCAGTTAATTCAGCATAGACCTCTGTAGAGTCAGAGCAGAACTTTTCAAGTTGAAAATAACTGAACTTTTCCTCAAGTTCACATTCACAAAGATCCAGAAAAATCAAAATCCACACTCCTAGGGTTTATTACCCCACGCTTCAGCAATTTCGAGTACATATCCTTTTGCTCCTTCGATTTGAACAAATCTCCCATGTTTCCTTGATTTTCAACTGCAACACCCATTTTTGGTTGAAATTGACTGTACAATTTGTCATCATCATTCCCATCTACAGGATTCGGCCCCCAGTCACGAGGATCACTTGGGATATTTGCAAGGGTTTCCTTAGCCACCCCTTTTCGAGCAATTCCCAAACTTTCCATTTTTCACAGAAAGATATATTCGTTCCCATGTCCTTTGTCTTTAAGAAAATCATCAATGTAGTTCAAAGGAGTACGAATTCCTTTTAAGGCACGATATAACTGGTAAATATAAGCTGGCTTTTGAACTCTTACAGGGTCTGCATCCTCGATGATTTCTTCTTGTTGTTGATGATCAACGCCTTGAGGACTAGATGGAGGAGAATGACGCTGCTGAGAATGTTGTGGGCTCACTTGCTGTTATGGAGTCACTTCTTCTTCAGTAAGATCGAAGTGCGTAGGCCCCTCACTCATTCGCCGTGGTCCCCTGCTTGCGATTCTCGAAGACTTTCTTGAAGATGACATCTTTCTCAGTTTTTGGAAGATTCCTTGCTTGACTTTCCCAGGAAAGATGACAACTTTTTGAGGATTAAACGAAGAAGACAAACGGGAATGGAAGATCGATGCTTTCTAGGGTTTTTGAGAGTAAAGTGAAGAGGAATCGACAGTGCACGATCGGTTAAAAAGAGGGATAAAAGAACCGTCACAAAGGAAATAAAAAAAAATGCCTTTTCAAAATAACTGTCTTTTTCCGCAAAAATAGCCATTTCAAAAATAACTTCCTTTTTGAAAATGAAACGATGCAATATTTACGTCAATTAAATATAGCAAATATTTAAACACAGTCTGACGATCGTACCTTTTCAAGATGAGATTCAAGAGAGAAAGACTTACAGTCTGACGGTCGTACCAAGACTATCTTTAAGATAAAGTCTTGTAAGACTGAGTCTGAAAGTCTTTAGACTTTGATGTCCTCATACCTCAAAATGTTGAGTCCGGAACGTATAGACTCAAATTGATTTTTCTCCAAAGGCTTTGTGAATATATCCGCCGCTTGATTCTTTGAGTCAACAAATTGAATTGAAACATCTCCATTTTGAACATGGTCTCTAATAAAGTGATGTCGAATCTCTATATGCTTTCCTCTTGAATGGAGAATTGGATTTTTGGTGAGGTTGATAGCGCTGGTGTTGTCGCAATTAATCTCCGTGCATGAGTCTTCAATTTCAAAGTCTCTTAGCTGCTGTTTTATCCATAGAATTTGCGAACAGCAGCTTCCAAGGGCTACATACTCGCTTCGTTGTTGAAAGAGATACGTGCTTTGTTTCCTTGAAAACCAAGACACTCGTCCCGCTTCCAAGCAACCGCAAGTTCCCGAAGTGCTCTTTCTATCAACTCGCAACCGGCCGGATCTGCGTCGAATATCCCGGAAGATTAAAGTCTCCCTTCTTAGGATACCAAAGACCGATGCTTGATGATGAAGCAACGTATTTAATGATGCGTTTTGCAGCACCGAGATGGGATTCTCTAGGATCTCGATTGAAACCTAGCACGATGCAAACACTCAACAAAATGTCGTCTAGAAGCGGTAAGATAAAGAAGTGAACCAATGATGCTCCCGTACAGCTTTTGATCAACTTTCTTCCCTTCTTCATCTTTGTCTATCTTCAAAGAACTTGACATTGGTATGTCGGTCTTTTTGCACTTTTCCAGTCCAAACCTTTTGACAAGATCATTAACATATTTTTATTGATAAATAAAAGTTCCTTCCCTTGATTGTTTTACTTGAAGACCAAGAAAGAATGTTAACTCTCCCATCATACTCATTTCAAACTCATCCTGCATAGACTTAGAAAATTTCTTGCACAGATTTTCATTAGAGGATCCGAAAATAATGTCATCCACATATATTTGAACAAGTAAGAAACTTTTGTTTTCCTTTTTGATAAATAAAGTCGTATCTACTTTACCTTTGACAAAACCATTTTGTATTAAGAACTTACTTAATCCGTACCAAGCTCGAGGTGCTTGCTTTAAACCATACAAAGTCTTTTTCAGTCAAGACCGAGTCCGGCTTCTTTGGGTCTTCAAACCCCGGTGGTTGTTCCACATAAACTTCCTCATGGATAAATCCATTTAGGAAGGCGCTTTTGACGTCCATTTGGAATAACCTGAAATTCTTATAACAAGCAAACACAAGTAATAGTCGAATAGCTTCTAACCTTGCTACTGGAGCGTAAGTCTCATCATAGTCTATTCCTTCTTCTTGCGTATATCCCTTGGCCACGAGTCTTGCTTTGTTTCGTACGACTTTTCCTTTCTCATTCATCTTGTTTCTGAACACCCATTTAGCTCCAATAACGGTTTTACCTTTTGGTTTGGATGTCATTTCCCGACATCATTAATGTTGAACTGCTCGAGCTCTTCTTGCATAGCTTCAATCCAGCTTTCATCGATAAAGCTTCTTCTATGCTTTTTGGTTCAATTTCGAAACGAGAGCCACAAAGACTAGACTCTTCTTGCCTTTTGATCTCGGTGCGAATTCTTTCATTAATTTCGCCGATTATAAGATCTTTGGGATGACTGGACTTATGCTTCCAGTTACTTGTTGATTTGTCTGGTTGATGATCTCTCTCTTTGTTTGGATCTTCACGAACATCCTAATGCTGGTTTTCCAGAGTCTGAGATGCTTATTGAGTTGTAAGCTTTGGAAGGTCTGGAGCAGGTTCATACTCTTCTTGATGAGTCTGACTTGATTCATCTTGCGTTGAGTTTTGAAATTTGACATTCATTGACTCCTCCACAGACTGGCTCTTCTTGTTATAGACTCTGAAGGCTTTGCTTGATGTAGAATATCCAAGGAAGATACCTTCATCCGATCTTTCTTCAAACTTACCAACTCGATCTTTTGCATTTTTCAATATAAAACATTTGCAACCGAATACATGAAAGTATGAAACAATAGGCTTCTTATCTTTGAATAACTCATAAGGGGTTTTCTCTAGAATAGGTCTTAAGAAGACTCTATTGATGTTATAGCATGCTGTTGAAACAGCTTCAGCCCAAAATCGTGAAGAAATCTTGCTTTCAATTAAAAGAGTTCTAGCCATTTCTTGAAGAGATCTGTTCTTTCTTTCCACAACTCCATTTTGCTGAGGAGTATATGGAGAGGAGAACACATGATTAAAGCCAGATTCATCACAAAATTTTGTAAAATCTTGATTTTCAAATTCACCTCCATGATCTGTTCTTATACTTGAGATAACACATCCTTTTTCATTTTGAACCTTTTTAGCAAATTTTTCCAAATACGAGAAGGTTTCGGACTTACTTGCAAGGAAATATACCCAAGTAAAACGGGAGTAATCGTCCACAATTACTAGGCAATATTTCTTACCTCCAATACTCGTGTTCGGTTGGTCCGAAGAGATCCATATGCAGCAACTCGTAGTACATGATTAGTAGAGACATGATTTATTGGCTTAAATGAATTTCTTACATGCTTTCCCAGAATACATGGAGTGCATGGATCAGTCTTTTGATAAGGTAATTTGGGTAGTTGTCGAACAAGCTGCTTTGATGAGATTTTGGCTAATTGCTTCATGTTGACATGACCAAGCTTTCGTGCCATAAGCTTGCTTCGTCTTGAATTGAGATAAAACATTGCGATTCATTTGGTTTCACATCCGGAAGATAGATGTTTCCATGTCTTCGACCCATGAAAGACTCGAGTAGAGTCTTTACGATTCCGAACATATTCCTTCTTGAAAGAAGATCTTGAAACCAAAAGTATCACACAATTGACTAATGCTTTGAGAAGATTGTAATTGAGTCCTTCCACTAAGGAAACATTACTTATTGTGAGATTTCCAATTTTCACAGTTCCAAATCCCACAATACTTCCTTTGTTGTTTCCTCCAAATGAAACTTTTCCACCATTTACTTGAGCAAGCTTTATAAAACAATTTGAGTCTCCTGTCATGTGTCTTGAGCATCCACTGTCAAGATACCACTTTACCTTTTTCTTGACGGTGACCTGTATTTAAAATAAAGTCTCAAGCTTTCTTTGGTACCCAAACTTTCTTGGGTCCTTTGGTGTTAGTAACATAAGCGATAGCCCATATTTTCTTAACAGGTTTCCAAACCTTAGGACACTCTTTTTCAAAGTGATCCGGACTGTTGCATTTTGAACATCTCGAGAGCATTTCTACCTACAGATTTTACAAAAACTTTCTTGAAGTGATTTTTGTAAGCCTCTCTCGAGAGTCTTTTCTTAATTCTTTCTTTTACTTTAGGAAAATCAATCAAGGGAATTGTTTCTCTGGTCATACCTAGACCGGACTTATTGAAGTAAGGTCTTTGAGCTGAAAGAATTTTCTCAAGTTTTTCAGACCCTATTGAAAATTTCTTTGAAATATTTGATAAGTCTGTTTTTAAAAGAGCATTTTCTTTTAAAAGATTATCTTCATTTTCTTTAAGAGTGGAAACAAATCAAGTCTAGACTTTTAACTCTTTCTACTAAAACATTTTCCTTTTGTTTTAGAGTTGAGTTTTCCTTTTTCAGTTCGGAAATTCTTTTGAGAGAAGTCTTAAGACTAAAACACAGTTCATCAATGTATTTAGAAACTTTGACAGAATTTTAAAATTACTTGCCTCAAATTCACCGTCCCGTCGATCCAGTCCGAGTCCGATTGTGCCATCGAGATATAGATTGGCATATTCATTATCACTTTCTTCACACTCGTATCACTCCGGTTTCGACTTTGAGAGCTTTTCGAAATTTTTCAGCTTTTCCTCTCTTCTTCTTCGAAGAGGACAATTAATTAGGTCTGATGTGTCCCTTTTTCTTACATTCAAAGCGAGACTACATCTTTGTTTGGTTCCTCATCATCAACAGACTTGGTCTCGCTGTCTTTGAAAGCTTTGTTTCTTTGAGTTGAACCTTCTTCCTTTTCTATTCGGTTTTACAATCTTCTTATCATGAGAGCAAGCTCCTCATCGTCCATATCATCTTCGAATCAGATCATCGGAATCATCATTTGATTTTAATGCAATGGATTTCTTACCTTTTGGATCTTCATCTTCATTGATCTTTCCACTTCATAAGATCAAGAGTTCCAATCACTCGTCGACGAGATAGTGGCATAATTCTTTGCGTCTCTCTTATTGAAGTCTTTATGTGATTCCAATCCTTGGAGAGTCCACATAGCAGCTTGTTTACCTTCATGGGATCAAAAATTGGTTGACCTTGATTTTCAAGACCATTCACAATATCTGTAAAACGACTAAACATGTCAGTTATAGATTCTCCTGGTTTCATTCTGAAGGCTTCGTATTGACCGAGAAGAATGTTGATTCTTGTTTCCTTCACTAGATCTGTTCCTTCATAGGTGATATGCAATCTGTCCCAAACTTATTTTGCTGTAACACAAGAAGATATTATATTATATTCAGTTGGTGACAAAGCACAATATAAGGAGTAAATTGCTTTTGCATCGAGTGCTTGTCTCTTGATTATCTCTTCCCGAGTCATTCCGCCGGTCTCATCGTTTCTTTCCCTCTTTCGAGACCGATGCAAAGGGTAGGAGTAATTCCTTTTTCTACAACGTCCCATTCCGGAGGATCCTTTGATCGTAGGAAAGCTTTCATCTTGTTCTTCCGATGTTGTAATCCTTTCCATCAAAGTAGGGTGGTCTGGTATTGCTTTGCCCTTCCATCAGCCCTGGTGCTAGCATACTAGCCATGGATCTTTTACTACGAAGTAAAACACTTCAAATAAAGTAAGTACACATGCTCTGATACCAATTGATATTGCTAGTATGAGTACCTAGAGGGGGGTGAATAGGTATATAAAAGATTTTTCTTCAACAATTGCACAATACTAGACAGTTGAAGGATTTGAGACAAACGATAATCAAAGTAAGACTGAGAGAAGAGAAAATTGAACACGCGGTTTATAGTGGTTCGGCTTATATCAAGCCTACGTCCACTCTTCTTCACCGACAGCCTATTGGCTGGATTCCACTATGAACAAAAGAGAAGTTACAGCACTTTGCCTTGATTCCACAAAGTGTAGATGTTCTACCACACCTCCTCAAGATTTCTCACAAATATAGACTCTCTTTTGTATACAAGTATTCGCTCAAAGGAATTTTCTAAACAAAAAGGAGCTTCGGACTTTGGAATTCTTCTATTGCGCACCCCTTGAACAACTAAGACCGTCTTCCTTATATACTCCTTTATGCCATCATACCCATTGGCACTTACCAAAGGAATTCCTCCAATCTACCCGTTGGACGGAATCAATTAGGAAGATTGTTCAAGCTATTAAAGGAACGTGTTGATAGCCCATCAATCTGTTCGCCCATACAATCGGGATCTCGGTTTCCATAAAGCGTAACCTTCCAATAATATTTAGGCAATCACCGGATCTTCAATTATCGAGTCAATCTTCGATCAATCAAAGGACTCCGTTATGTCTTCTCCAGCCACGAGATCTTCTCCGAGTTGATAAGGTTAAATCCTTAACGAAACATACGATTCCGGATAACCTTTCTTCAACGGATTAGAGACTGTCAATGAGGATTAGACTTTGAGTCTTGAGTCCGGTCATCCGGAGGTCTTCGCACTTTAAATACAGAGTCCGCAAGCCTTCGACTAGACCGATGGAAACGTTTTGTCAACTTCAAAACACTTCAAGAAGATTTCTCCAACAAAGTATACTTGGAAGATTCTACTTATAGAAACCTAGATCCTGATTGTATGGGCGAGTAGGATTGGTGGGCTATCATCACATTCCTCAAATAACTCGAGATCTCCCTAATTGATTCTATCCAATGGGTTGATTGGAAGAACTCATTTGGAATGTGCCAATGGTTATGAAGGCATGAAGGAGTATAAAAGGAAGACGCTCAAGTTGTTCGATCGTGGTCGATAGAAAAATTCCAAAGTCTGAAGCTCCTTGTTCTTTGCGATCTTATTCGTTGAGCTCTATTTGTACTCAAAAGAGAGACTAGATATTTGTGAGACCTTGAGGAAGTGTAGTAGAGTCTTTACACTGTGGAATCAAGGACGTGAGATTGTAAATTCTCTTTTGATTCTTAGTGGAGTCCAGTCGGTGGGCTGTCAGTGCGAGAGAGTTGAAGTAGGCTTGATCTAAGCCAAATCACTATAAACCTTGAGTCTTGATTCTCTATCCCTTAAACTCTTTACTTTACATCGCAGCTTTATACGACTGTTTACTGTCTTCACTCTTTAAGTCTATTAATCGTTGAAGACTAATTTATTTGGTTAAGTTTCGCGAAAACTTCTTTGATCACCTATTCACCCCCTTCTAGGTGCTCGTACTAGCCCTATCACTATCAATAATGTTTCCTTGGTGGAAGGTTTGAATTATTTGCTGAGTATAAGTCAGCTTTGTAATACTGGTTTCAGAATAAACTTTTAAGAAGTACTGGTTTCAGAATAAACTTTTAAGAAGGCATTTGTTCTGGAACAAGTCAAGACTTCTCTCAATCTTTTACTGGTCGAAGGCATGGCAATATTTACCTTTTGGATATAAACCCAAAAAGTTCTTAGTGCCTTATTTCTTTTCAAGATGAAGCAAGTCTGTAGCATCGGAAACTTGGTCATGTTAATATGAAGCAGATTGCCAAGATTTATTCTAAAAAGCTCGTTTGAGGACTTCCTAATCTAGCTTACCAGAAGAATGAATTATGCACTCCATATGTCTTGAGAAAACAGGTTAGAAGTTCATTTAAACCTGTGAATCAAGTCTCTACAAGTCGAGCTCTGCAGCTTCTTCATATGGACCTTTTTGGATCAACCAGAACTCAAAGTATTGGTAGAAAGAAATATTGCCTAGTAATTGTGGACGATTACTCTCACTTCACTTGGGTCTACTTTCTGGCAAATAAGTCTGAAGCCTTCTCTTATTTCTTGAAGTTTGCAAAGAAGGTTCAGAATGAAAAATGTTATACTATTTCAAGCATATGAACTAACCATAGAGGTGAGTTTGAAAATCAGGACTTTGCGAAGTTCTATGATGAATCTGGTTTTCAACATGTTTTCTCTTCTCCATATACTCCAGAACAAAATGGGGTTGTGGAAAGGAATAACAGATCCTTACAGGAATGGCCAGAACTCTCTTGATAGAGAGCAAGATATCCTCTCGGATTTCAAGCAAGGGGCCTCGGAATGTGCCAGAAGGGCAAACACATTTCGATCTAACCAAAGAAGACTCTCCACAAAAGTCTCCACAACACTCTCCTTAGAACTCTCCGTGCCAACCGATGGAAGAAGAAGTTGAAGAGGATGATGTTCCACTCAGAGTCCTAACACCCAAGGTTCTTTATAAGCATTACACTTATCTAAAACAGGGTGGTTCAATGTCTTTTATTACTAATTTTCTTAAAGGACATGGACATGGGAATGAAACAGTTTTCGTAAGAGCTATGAAGTGTTTAGGAATAGTGCCGAAAAGAGCGGCATATGAAGCTTTTCTTAACTTTCCTTTTGATCCTAGATTTAGCTCTTAGAATTAGCCTGAAAGTAAAGATGATGATGAACGGTTGTTTTCAAACTTTCAACCCAAAATGGGTGTGGCTGCAGATGAACCTGGTGATAAAACTAAACTCTTTCGTTCTAAGGAGCACAAAAGGGTTTACATCCAAATGCTGAAAAGAGGGGTGATGAACCCTCGAACTATTGATTTTGATTTCCTAGATTCGATTAAGGTTAACTTGAGGGAGAAGTTAGCCCTCCTTTAACTCGAGCAATTTTGTTCTGAGATGACTATTGCATATCTAGAGTTGACTGCATTTTTCTATTCGAATCTGTCTTTTCTTGACCAGAATCGAATCCGGTTTACTGTGAGTAATAAAGCCTATGTGGTGGATGTTGACACTCTAGCTGACATTATTGGGTTGGAAAGGAGTGGTTTTCAACTGTAAAGAAGAGAAGGTCACTTATCTTGTAGGACAAAGAAGATGAAAATGATCTTACAATTTCTACCATTGCCTTAAAGAATCTTCAAAGTTTTGTTGGTTCTGAAAAACGAATGGAAAGAGAAGGAGGAGACAAAGAAGAAATAGAGCAAGAAGAAGAAGAAGAAGAAATAGAGAAGGAAGAAGCAGAAATAGAAGAAAGAGCAAGAGATGAAGAAGAAAAAGAAGGTCATACTAAAAAAAAAGGGCTAAGGATGACTCTTATGAAGAGATAGTTGTAATCACACTGTCTGAAGACTCATAAGCAACTAGGAGTGGACCTGAAGGAGTAGGCACACAAATAGAACATCATTCTCGTTCTGAAAACAAGAAGACTTAAGAAGAAGGAATCTCTTCTCCACTTGTAGGCACAAAAATAGGGAGAGCTCTTGAGAGAACATGGACTTCTTCTCCTCATTTTGCGAGTGATGGTATAAGTCGATCTCCTGCAGACCCAGACGATGTCTATGCTTCTCACTTTCCTAAAGCTGACATTGCAGAATCTACTCTGAGTCATGGTGCTAGACAAGTTGATGTTCCCTCAACTTTCAACTCTCCACGAATTCAATTTGCTGAAGCTAGTGCGCAGACTGAACCGAATGGTGACTATCCAAGGATGATAGAACTCCTTTTGGAGGTAAAAGCTCAACAATACGCTATGGAGATTGAGATCAACTTCTGATTTTCACACTGAAAAGGTACAGTCTTTAGACACTCAAGTACAAACTTTGAATCAACAAGTTTCTCAGACTGTGGCCAAGAATGATCAGATTATTCAGATTCTCAAGACTATTCAGATTCTCAAGTCTGTTCAGAATCAAGTCGAGATTGTTCATCACTAATGCCAGAAGGTTGAAGAGGCAATGCAATCTATGGGGGATTTCCAACTAATTCAAGTTCCCACTCTGACAAATTCCAGAAGTCTGCCCACTCTGACAAATTCCAGACTGAACACGATGAAGAATGAAGACGAAATCAGACTCAAGATTATCTTCATTTCTTCGAAGCTTCGGTTCATACAGGATAATTATGGCTTTTTGGTTGGGAACAACACCTACAAGATTGGTTATCTTTATTGGAATCAATTTAGATACATCAAATCTTTTCGGAGGACAAGTAATTTTGGAAATTGTCTACTTATGAAAACCAAGATCTCGATTATATGGGCGAACATGATTGACGGGCCTTCATCACAATCTTCAAACGGCTCGAGATCTCCTTAATTGATTCTGTTCAACGGGTTGATTGGAAGAATTTCTTTGGAAAGTGCCAACGGTCAAGAAGGCATGAAGGAGTATTTATTGAGACATCTCCAGTTATTCGATAGAGTGCGTGAAAGAGAAATTCCAAAGTCTGAAACTTCCTAGTTTCTTGTTACTCCATATACTGTGCTTAAATTTGTACTTAAAAGAGAGAGAGAGACTTATAGTGTGACTTCGTGAGAGAGGAGTAGAGACTCTTCACTATGAAGTTGATATCGCAAGATTGTAAATTCTCTTTTGATTCATAGCGGAATCAAGTCAGGAGGCTGTCAGCATGGGAGAGTGGACGTAAGCTTAATTTAAGCCAAACCACTATAAATTTTGTGTTCATATTCTCTTCCCTAAACTCCCTTATTTTGTTCATATCTTTGTTTTATAGTTAAAGTTTAAATTCACTCAAAGTCTGTTGTTCTTCAAACTCGGTTTCATAAGCAAAATATTTTACTGCTTTTCGCGAAAATTTACTTCACACCTATTCACCCCCCTCTAGGTGTTCATACTAGCACTTTCAACTATGAGGATCCTGAGCTATATATCAATATATAAGGACTTAAAAGATGGTTTTAATCCTCATGATGTACTTAGGGTTTTTTAATTGACCATATTAAAATAATAATCCGTTCTTTTAGAGATAGTTGTTTAGTTCACCACCTACAAGACGATATTGTAAAGCTTTGACTATAAAGGGCGACTGATTTGTTAGACCTCAATGAGTTTCTTAGGAAAGTCTGTCTATTGATAATTTTTTGCATGTACCTAGCAAAATCTTAAATAAAAGTAACTTTTATTCGGCACCTGTAAACTTCATTGTTCGCTTTAAGTTTTCTCCAGATAAGTAGTGAATTTTATGACAAGACTAGATTCCTTATTCAATTTTTCACCTATAATTTCGATTCGCTTGCGATTTCAGTTTTCCAATGATAAGTCTCTTCAAATGATGGAGGTTACAATTCTTATTTGTCTGTTCAATTTTTTACCTGCATTGCTTGAGCTAGTTCAATTAAGGAGGATCGCTTTTGGGGTTTGGACTGACATATGGCACTATTGATTAGTAATTCAGACAATAGCTAGTTTACTTTTTATCTACTATATTTCGTGGATTCGCGAAATCTAGTCAATAGCGCAAAATGCGGAGGGTTGTGTTATATTTCGAGTTAACACATTGAAGCCTTACTTTCTTGCATATGAGCTCCTTGGTTTCTCATTTTGCCTTATGTTGTCCTTGGCAGATTCTTGAAAATACTGGTTGCATTGTAAGGACATGTGCTGCGTCGGCCATTGGCTTGCATCTTGTTGGGGTGCTTAGTTTGTCCAACCACTCGAGCTTTTCTTTAGTGTACTTTGAAGACATTCCTCAGTAAAACACATATTGACGAGTCACCAATGATTTGTGATCGTTGCATCACCATCCAGTTTCTTTTGATGCCTTTAAAGTAGTGAGCCATGTTTTAGTAATATATTACTACTTGAATTCTTAATGATAGCAGATAAAAGTACCATATTACTACTTGAATTCTAGATTTGATCAAAATGGTGATGAAATTATCCAAACTTTGTATCGAGTACCGTTAGGCCACAGGCTATCTTGGATAAGTGCTGGCATTTAGTATATATAAACCACTGCTATAAGAACAGTAATCATCGATGCATCACACATAACAATAATCATGGTCGCGCCATTTCGATATAAGCAAGATCATCTAGAAGCAGTTTTGCCTGGATAACAAAAGGACCGTATAAGAAGAAGCAACGGCAGGACATCAATTGGAGCTTGAATCCATGGAAACAAGCGGCGGTGGCAACGATGTGCATCTGGCACACCTTCCAGACAGAGACATTGCTAGCCGGAGACAACGAACGTGACTTGGAATCTCTGTCTACACCAAGCTCAGCATCAAGGCAGAGCGAGCGGCTCCTTTCTTCGGTCAGGTCGATTGTGACGTCCTCGCAAGGCGGAGGAGAAGGGGAGAAAAGGCCAGGCCAGGGGAAAAAGCTGAAATATTGGGGTGATGGGCTGATGGGTTTGGGCCGTGGATAAAACCAATGGGTTTGCTCTTGTGGGCCGTGCCAGTTGGACCAAATTGTCCTTTTCCATTTGTTATTTATTTATATTTGTTATTATTCTTTTCATTTTTTTTTTTTTTTTACTACCATTCATTGTTTTTATGTTCTTTTTTCTTTTTTTTAATTACAAGAGCGCATGCTTAATTTTTTGACTAAATTTCGGGTGTCGACAAACGAATATATTTACCTTAATATATGAAGAAAAATATCATTCCATCCGAACAAACTACAAGATGTTGTATGCAGTATTGCGTCAAATATTTAGTTACCAAAGGCCATATTTGTTTCCTGATCAATGGGAGAAGTGGGCTAAAAAATATGGCACAATCTAATTGAGTAAAACATATATGCGTTGATGAAATATTGACCCATTTAAAATAATTTGATTTATGACCTAGATTCATATTAAGCCTAGAACCTATCTTGTCCATTTGTGGGGTCAAAGTCCCAGAAATCATTGTGCAAGATTAAACAAAAAGCAATACAAGTAAAGAACTTATGAAAATGTCGAGAATTCAAATCTTATTTGGAAAAATATATGACTGCTAACTTACTTTAAAATCACCCTCAAGTAAGTTGTCATTATTATCAGGATCTTGTCAATGTCTAAACAAATTAGTAAATTATCACTTCTTCTGAAATTTCACGAGCATCTTTTTCTTTTTTTATATATCAGTAATATGATAAAATTACCTATATTTCACTACTGATCAATTTCTTTGAAATTTTAAAACTTTTTTTTTGGTAAAATACCAACTCAATAAGGAATCTACCAACCTCTCAATAAATCAGCGAATTATCAAGTTTTTTCAAGCTGCTAATTATTAAACTAACAAGATAATATATAAAAATAAAAAAGGAACAAATAAAGATGAGATATAATAGGATAAAGACATGGAAAAGAGTCCAGGAAAAAGCAAATATGTAGTGGGCCCATAGAGTCGTGTAAGGGAAGAAGGAACTCATTTTGCATTTCCCGTTCTTTTTTCCCACTTTTACGAGGAATATATTTTGTGGGCCCCACAGGAACAGTTTTGTCTACCACTCTTTCCACTCCCCGCGCTCTTGTTCTAGCCCTACAAGGCAAGCATTATTTCCTTGTTTCTTTATTTACTCCCCTTTTAACCCAAGTCCTAAAATCCGCTTTACTCTAGGAAATTACCCGATTCGATTCTATAAGGGTCATGCCATCAAACAAAGGGGGACAATTGCCTGTTGAATAGAATCGAATATGTGTTGATAAAATATCGACCATTTTAAAATGACTTGATTTATGACCCGAATTCATATTAAATTTAGATTCGATCTGACCTATTTGGTGAGTTGAAGTTTAAGATATCACGATAGAAGATTAGACTTAGAACAATACAAGGAGGGGGGGAGGAGAGATATGGGAGGTGAAAGATGATTCTTTCGTATTTTTCTTTTTCCAATTTGAGGATTCTTTTTCACTTTTTCAAAGTTTTCCAAGGTGAAGAAATGATGAGATGCTTGAGAATTACAATCTCGTTTGTAAATAGATCGAGAAAACTACCCAAAAAGTTCTAAACTTATTATATTTTGTCAATTCAATTCTTAATTTTTTTAATTTTACTAACAAAATCATTAATATTTTGACAATTTGCCAATTGAGCTATCCAAGCGACCGGAAATTGCTAACATGAACACTAGGCATCTTGCTTCACACATAGTCATTAGAGTGGACATTTTTAATAACATTTTTGAATATTTTTTTCCCATTTCTTTACTTTCTTTTTTATTTTTGGAGTGATGGCCGGCCAAAGCAAGGGTTTGTGAGCCTATGCAAGGGCTGCCAAACCTTTGCCTAGCCTAGATCTAACGAAAGTGTCATGGCATTCATTAGATCTAGGTAAGGGCTCGTGAGCTCTCGCTTAGTGTCGGGGACTTGGCCTAGGCTTTCAACAGCCATGGTGAGGGCCCATATGGCCATTGAGGATTGCAATGCCCTCACCCAAAACTAGTGAGGATCGCCAGCCATCACTCCAAAAATCCAAAATAAAATAAAATAAAGAAGATGAAAAAAAGAGAGGAAGAAGATTATAAAAAAAAAGAAAAAGAAGAAGCTATTTGTCATCGTTGATAGCAATGTGTGTTGACTATAGATGCTACGATAAGAACGGAGAAATAGAGATGAGCTGTTAATGGTATGCGTAAAGAAACAAGGTGGATGAACGCGATGACTTCTTCATCTTTTGCAATGGCACTGGAGATATTTTATATAGGAGCGAGAGGTTGTTTTGATTTCTTTCGTTGATCAATATCTTGTAATTGTTTATCTTACATTACCTTTTTTTCAATATAGAACTTGAATATCACGGCTACAGATGGAAAATAAACCTTTTTAAATAGAATTTTTTACTAGGTTCACAATTGGTAGAAAAATCTTCTGTTGCAGCATTACAACAATTATGAGTATATGATGTCTATTTGATTATATCGGGTGATGTAAATTTATGGATTATATGTAAGTATTTTTTCCCATCGATTAAAACTATTTTTGTTTTGGATAATTGACCAAATTAAATGGTTGTGCACACATTAACGTGATGCTTTCTAGCTTTTTCCAGCAATTCCTTTTGAATTTCTATTTTACCGGGAGTACAGGTCGATACATGTACGTTTTTTCTTTTATGTAGTTGGATTGAAGATATCTTTACTCTTATTTTCTGATGACTGAGTTTTGACTTCTTTCGATGCAATTGACTATATGCTTGGAGATGTAGGGGCTAAATAATTTCATAAACTTTTTTCTTTTTTAATTTCATAAACCTTTCATATGTCATTATCTTAAATTCGCATCTAAGTAAAAGAAAGAACGATATTCAAAGTCCTTAGTAATTGTCATTCAAATGACGAGGTATGATCAATTAAAATCTAACGATAAAAATTTTGGATCACTAGCTTGGAAGAACTTGTGATTGAGGGTTGTAGCATAATTAGCTTAAATATTAAGATTGATAGGAAAACTAAGCGCAACTCTCGTGGACCTTATCTTCATTACGTTTCATCAAATAAGTTGGGTGTAATCAGCTGTGCAATTGGTGTAGCCGCGTACCCCCGTCAGCAGCTTGAGGTCGACATAACACAAAGCTTTAATAATTCCCAAGGGACGGACGACGGTGAAAAAGCAACTTAACTCCACCCTGGTTAACTTTTAGCCTCACTTTGCGCTGTCTTCTCCACCACCTCCTCCTGGTCTGTGTTTTAGAGAGAGAGAGAGAGAGAGTGGTTGGTACGTGTTATCAACGTGTGGCCCGGTGGCACGTGTGTGGTGGCTAGCACATGCCACCCCCAGTGGTTTACTCTCGATCACGGTCGTGCGGAGTTCCCTGGGTTATCAAAAAAAAAAAAAACGTGTGGTTTTGTGAATTGTTACATCGCTTTGCCTTGAATGAATCGGAAAGAGGGTCATTCCACGGAGGTTAATAGCGAAGGGAGGTCAGAGAGAGAGAGAGAGAGAGAGAGAGAGAGAGAGAGAGAGAGAGAGAGAGAGAGAGAGAGAGAGAGGTGGTCCCATATAATCCATGAAATAGGATGACATTATCGAGTGCAAGCAGCACCGATATGGAGTCCATGATCCCCTCAAACATACATATAATTACATAAAAAATACTTCATATTAACTAGATCCATGGTGTGATCAATCAATGAGATTGGGTTCTTTAGAACTATTAAATCGAGGTTTCAAGAAGTAAATGATGATTATAACAAAGGCATCTTCCATGAACTTTCAGTTTTTCTCAATCAGATGGAGGCATTTGCTCTTTTGGAGATTCCGTAGATGTTGTGTAAAGATGATCATATGAAGCATTACACTATCCATGTAAGCGCAGCCACCGTGCATGCATTAACAAAAGTATGAAATGGAGCCCAGGTTCGCAGAGTCCATGTAAAAGAAATACAGGTAAGTTCACTGTTACCAAGCTTTTGATGAAAGAGAGCATCATATTGATAAAAGATCAAAAAAGCCTCAATACAAGTAGCCAGATTTTCTAAATGTGAGGGGGAAGTTCGATGTTTTATATATGATATGTGTCGGCTGGCCTTTATTTAGTTTGCGAAAATGGTGGTCTTTTCAGTTCATGCTTTTATCTAAGAATGATTAGAGATTCTTTTATAAAATTTTGTATGGTATTTTATCCAACAGTTTATACTTTTAGAACAGTTCATATTATATTTTATCTGACAGCTTAAACTTTTAAAACACTTAACATAACACACTAGAGAGAGAGAGAGAGAGAGAGAGAGAGAGAGAGAGAGAGAGAGAGAGAGAGCATGTGGTTGGAACGTGTTATGTAGGGAGGGACACAGAAGCATTTGGAAGTCTGTAGTGAGAAGTTTCAGCTTTGTGAACTGTTTCGTTGCTTTTGCTTAGAATGAATCGGAAAGAGGATCATTCCGTGGAGGTTAATAGCAAAGAGGTCATAGAGAGAGAGAGAAAGTCCCATATAATCCATGAAATAGGCTGATATTGAGTTAATAACATACATATAATTACATACAAATACACTTCGCATTTATTGGATCTATGGTGTAATCAATCAATGAAATATTACCTAGAATTATTAAAGTGAGGTTTAGAGAAATAAATGATGATTATAATAAAGGCATCTTCCTTAAACCTTCAGTTTCTCTCAAAAAAGTTGTGTATGTTGCTCTAAACCTATGCATATTCACAAGATTAATAAATAGGTGTCTTTTAGTTACCAATGGAGTATCTATGACCTCTTTAGTTGCATTTGGCAATCAAGATCAGATTCAAGATATGATAAAATATATCATATCTTGTGTTTAATGCATGCTTAAGACAAGATAAAATCGAATATGAATAAAGAGATATAAATCAAATTAAATTATCTCATGGGGAAGGTAAGATAAAGGTGGATAAGATTTCTAATATCCATAATATGAAAGTTATTTTTTATGAATAAAAAACTTCTTAAATTAAGAAATTAAAATTATATTTAATATAGTTAATATTTGAATTCTAATATGAGAAGTTCAAAATAAAAAATAATAATAATTTAGTTATTTTATTTTAATCTTATTTTTATTTATATATTCGAATTTAATTATATTTTATAATATAAATTCAATATATAAATATAGATATACATTTATGTTTATTACATATTTTAGGTATATTTGTACAGTTTACTATTTAATAAAAATTTATTATAAAATGATGGAAGGGTAAGAAAGAAATAAAAAGAAATTAATTAAAAAGAGAGGAAAATAAAATAAAAAAGTAAAAAAGAGTGTCCCGAAACATTTTTAACATATTCATTTGTAAAATTTTTAGTTCATTTATACTAATATGCCGTTTTTACTAAACAATGTATACGATATAATATGAATAAATTTGACTTTATCACTACAAATACCAAACAATGGATAAGATATATCAAAAACCCTGGATTTCATATCCTATCCTAGTTAAAAATTCGAATGACCAAATATAATCTTTGAGCATTCGATTGATTTTCATCAGGTGTGACAGTCACTACATTTCACACCTACCAAATAATTACTAGAGACACGGTTTTTATATTACATTCTTTTGAAAAACTATTAGTTGCCACACTTGATTTTTTTTTATCTCAATTTCTATATGAAGTTGGTTTTGGCAGCTTAACATTCTAAACTTGGGAGCTAAGTGCCTTGTCCTTTTTTGTCACTCCTGGGAAGGTTTTGTGAATATTTTGTCTATACTAGAAACAATTACTTATCTAATTTCTAACCTTAATCTCGCATTACATATATCCTTTTTTTCATGTGAAAAAATAAGATATAATTCGTGCATACTTATAGGGACCAAAAATCTACGGATAAGTACATTGGAAACCCTAAGACTTATCATAAAAGTGCAATTGAGTTCTAAAATTGATCAAAAGTGCATTCAAGCTCTAAAAATTGTCAAATTGATACAATCAAATCATTCCAATAACTCCATCCAATTAGACTAAGGTAAATTTTTTAATATTTTCTCTTCTACGGGGCATTATCTTATTAAAACATGAAAGACGGGACTAAAACGAAGTTGTTTTGATATAAATCCTACTTTTTTAATAGACAAATCAATTAAATGAGATCAAGAAATAAAAGAGGTACTTGGCAAACTTATTACATACAAGATGCTTTTATAAGGAAAATAATGCAAACTTTCAATGAGAAAAGCATTTTGGTCAAGACTAGTGGTGAAGTGATTAGGATTGGTGTCGCGACCTCTTTTTTTTTCGGCGCCCGCGATCAGGTATGGGCGCCTAAGGAGGCTAATGGCTTGGCTGAAATTAGTTATGCCTGGACTCTCCCAAGTCTACCAATTCACGACTTTAATAGTCTAAGTTTTTAACCTGTAAATCAATTTTTAAAATGGAGTCGCCACTAATCAATTTGGGGTGGGTTGATTAGAAACCCAAGCGAAGTATCGGTTGAAATACTCACTCTGCGCAACTAGAGAAATTAGGATCGGGACTTGATTGGGACTTGATTACACTAGTTAATCACTAATGCCCTTTCGGTACCTAATCTTGTTTAAACCTTGGGGTTTTTGGATGTTCGAGGATTTTCCATGTATTTTTGGAGAAAAACATTTTTTGGGTCTTTTTCTAATTTTTTTTTACATAAAAGGGATTTTTTTCTTGGATTTTTTGGTATTTTTGGAAAAATACAAGTCTTTTTGGCTTTTTTTCTGAATTTTTTTCGTTTTTTCATGAATTTTTGGCTTTTTTTGGATTTTTGGCATTTTTTGAAAATATGGAATATTTTTGATTTTTTTGATTTTTCGGAAAATAAAATATTTTTTAATATTTTTCAACTTTTTTTTGGAAAATAAATTATTTTTTATTTTTTATCGATTTTTTTGGAAAATAAAACATTTTTTAACAATTTTTAAATATTTTTTTGAAAATAAACCATTTTTTATTTTTTTAAATAAATTATTTATTTACAATATTATTTAAAATAAAACTTAAAAAGCCGACCCGGGTCGGATCCGCGGTTGTCCGACCGACGGCCGTGACCATGACGGCCGAGCGGACCTTTCTTCGTCCGAACCTTTCTTCGGGTCGCTTTAACGGAAATTGCTCGTCCAAGACCCGAACCATTATTCTGGCCGCTTATTGAGCAATCGGTTTGTCTCGACCAACCATTCTTCGGTCGCTGTTAAAACAATCAATGATTTGTCTAGGACCAACCTTTCTTCTGGTCGTTTTGACGGGAAATTGCTCCTCTAGGACCCGAATCATTCTTCGGTCGCTGTTGGAGCAATCGGTGGTTTGTCTCGACCAACTATTCTTCGATTCTTTGTGACAGGAATTGCTTCTCCGGACTCGAACCATTCTTTGGTCGCCTCGTTAAAACAATCAATGATTTGTCTAGGACCCGAACCTTTCTTCGGTCGCCTTGACGGAAATTGCTCCTCCAGGACCCAAACCATTCTTCGTCTCCGTTGGAGCACCGGTGGTTTGTCTCGGACCAACCATTCTTCGGTCGCGCGACGGAAATTACTTCTCTAGGACCCGAACCATTATTTGGTTGCCTGTTAAAACAATCAATGATTTGTCTAGGACTCGAACCTTTCTTCGGTCACCTTGACGGGAAATTGCTCCTCCAGGACCTAAACCATTCTTCGGTCGCCTGTTGGAGCAATCAGTTGTTTGTCTCGAACCCGAACCATTCTTCGGTCGCCTGTTAAAACAATTAATGATTTGTCTAGGATCCAACCTTTCTTCGGTCGCCTTGACGGAAATTGCATCTCCAGACCGAACCATTCTTCGGTCGCCGTTGGAGCACCGTGGTTTGTCTCAAACCCGAACGATTCTTCTGGTCGCTCGTTAAAACAATCAATGATTTGTCTAGGACCCGAACCATTCTTCGGTCGCTGTTGGAGCAATCGTGGTTTGTCTCGGACCCGAACTATTCTTCGGTCGTCATGACAGGAATTGCTTCTCCAGGACTCGAACCATTCTTTGGTCGCTGTTAAAACAATCAATGATTTGTCTAGGACTCAAACCTTTCTTCGGTCGCCTTGATGGGAAATTGCTCCTCCAAGACCCGAACCATTCTTCGGTCGCCGTGACGGGAAATTGCTTCTCTAGGACCCGAACCATTCTTTGGTTGCCTGTTAAAACAATCAATGATTTGTCTAGGACCCGAACCTTTCTTCGAGTCACCTTTACGGAAATTGCTCCTCCGGACCCGAACCATTCTTCGGTCGCTGTTGGAGCAATCGTGGTTTGTCTCGACCAAACCATTCTTCGGTCGCTGTTAAAACAATCAATGATTTGTCTAAGACCCGAACCTTTCTTCTGGTCGCCTTGACGGGAAATTGCTCCTCCAGGACCCGAACTATTCTTTGGTCGCCTGTTGGAGCAATCAGTGGTTTGTCTCGAACCTGAACCATTCTTTGGTTGCCTGTTAAAACAATCAATGATTTGTCTAGGACCCGAACCTTTCTTCGGTCGCCTTGATGGGAAATTGCTCCTCCAAGACCCGAACCATTCTTCGGTCGCCTGTTGGAGCAATAAGTGGTTTGTCTCGAACCCGAACCATTCTTCGGTCGCCTGTTAAAACAATCAATGATTTGTCTAGGACCCGAACCTTTCTTCAGTCGCCTTGACGGGAAATTGCTTCTCTAGGACCCGAACCATTCTTCGGTCACCGTGACGGGAAATTGCTTCTCCAGGACCCGAACCATTCTTCGGTCGCCCGTTAAAACAATCAATGATTTGTCTAGGACTCGAACCTTTCTTCGGTCGCCTTAACGGGAGATGCTCCGACCTTTCTCAAGGCATCTCATTTGTGGGTGCCTGATTTGTATCGAGGACACCAGTTGGTACCCAACCTTTCTCGAGAGATGCGCCGACCTTTCTCAGGGCATCTGTTTTGTGGGTGTCGACCTCTCGTCAAAGACAACAAAATTGGTACCCGACTTTTCTCGGGATAATGCGCCGACCTTTCTCAGGGCATCGATTTTGGAAGATACCTGGACATTCACAAGCATATCAAAGAGTACCTGGATATTCATAAGTACTAACCTGAAGGGTATTTGGGCCTTTGTAGGCGTCAAAATGGGTATTTGGCTGATCATAGGCATTAAAGGGGTACTTGGATGATCACAAGTATGAATTCTTGAGCGATACTTGGACATTCACAAGCATCGAAGGGGTACTTGATAATTGGAAATATCAAGGGCATACCTTGGATATTTGTGAAGGTGTCCCACCTCTTGGCAATTGGGAAATATCGAGGGCGTACTTGGGATATTCATGAAGGTCTCTCACCTCCTAGTAATTGGGAATATTGAGGACGTGCCTCGCATATTCATGAAGGTCTCTCACCTCCTGGTAAATGGGAATATCGAGGGCGTACCTGAGATATTCGTGAAGGTCTCTCACCTCCTGATAATTGGAAATATCGAGGGCATATCTGAGATATTCGTGAAGGTCTCTCACCTCCTGGTAAAGGGGAATATCGAGGACGTACCCCGCATATTCGTGAAGGTCTCTCACCTCCTGGTAAAGGGGAATATCGAGGATGTACCTGGGATATTCGTGAAGATCTCTCACTTCCTGATAATTGGGAATATCGATGACGTACCTGGGATATTCGTGAAGGTCTCTCACCTCCTGGTAATTGGGAATATGAGGGCGTACCTGGGATATTCATGAAGGTCTCTCACCTCCTGGTAATGGGAATATCGAGGGCGTGCCCCGCATATTCGTGAAGGTCTCTCACCTCCTGGTAAAGGGGAATATCGAGGACGTACCTGGGATATTCGTGAAGGTCTCTCACCTCCTGGTAATTGGGAATATTGAGGGCGTACCTGTGATATTCGTGAAGGTCTCTTACCTCCTGGTAGTTGGAATATCGGGACGTGCGATATTCATGAAGGTCTCTCACCTCATGGTAATTAGGAATATCGAGGGCGTACGAGATATTCGTGAAGGTCTCTCACTTCCGGTAATTGGGAATATCGAGGGCATACCCGAGATATTCGTGAAGGTCTCTCACCTCCCGGTAATTGGGAATATCGAGGGCGCACTGAGATATTCGTGAAGGTCTCTCACCTCCGGTAATTGGGAATATTGAGGGCGTACGAGATATTCGTGAAGGTCTCTCACCTCCTGGTAATTGGGAATATCGAGGACGTGCTGGATATTCCGAAGGTCTCTCACCTCACGGTAGTGGGAATATCGAGGACATACCTTGGATATTTGTGAAGGTCTCTCACCTCCCGGTAATCGGGAATATTGAGGGCGTACACGAGATATTCGTGAAGGTCTCTCACCTCCCGGTAATTGGGAATATCGAGGCGTGCGGGATATTCATGAAGGTCTCTCACCTCCGGTAATGGGAATATCGAGGGCGTGCCCCCGCATATTCGTGAAGGTCTCTCACCTCCCGGTAAAGGGAATATCGAGGACGTGCACAGGATATTCGTGAAGGTCTCTCACCTCCTGGTAATTGGGAATATTGAGGGCGTACCTGTGATATTCGTGAAGGTCTCTTACCTCCTGGTAGTTGGAATATCGAGGACGTACCTTGGATATTCATGAAGGTCTCTCACCTCATGGTAATTAGGAATATCGAGGGCGTACCTGAGATATTCGTGAAGGTCTCTCACTTCCTGGTAATTGGGAATATCGAGGGCATGCACGAGATATTCGTGAAGATCTCACCTCCGTAATTGGGAATATCGAGGGCGTGCACAGAGATATTCGTGAAGGTCTCTCACCTCCTGGTAATTGGGAATATTGAGGGCGTACCTGAGATATTCGTGAAGGTCTCTCACCTCCTGGTAATTGGGAATATCAAGGGCGTACCTGAGATATTTGTGAAGGTCTCTCACCTCCTGGTAATGGGAATATCGAGGGCGTGCCCCGCATATTCGTGAAGGTCTTTCACCTCCTGGTAATTGGGAATATCGAGGACGTACCTGGGATATTCGTGAAGGTCTCTTACCTCTTGGTAATTGGGAATATCAAGGACGTACCTTGGATATTCGTGAAGGTCTCTCACCTCCTGGTAATTGGGAATATCGAGGGCATACCTAAGATATTCGTGAAGGTCTCTCACCTCCTGGTAATTGGGAATATCGAGGACGTACCTGGGATATTCTAAAGGTCTCTCACCTCCTGGTAATTGGGAATATCGAGGACATACCTTGGATATTTGTGAAGGTCTCTCACCTCCTGGTAATTGGGAATATTGAGGGCGTACCTGAGATATTCGTGAAGGTCTCTCACCTCCTGGTAATTGGGAATATCGAGGGTGTACCTGAGATATTTGTGAAGGTCTCTCACCTCCTGGTAATGGGAATATCGAGGGCGTGCCCCGCATATTCGTGAAGGTCTCTCACCTCCTGGTAATGGAAATATCGAGGGTGTGCCCCGCGTATTCGTGAAGGTCTCTCACCTCCTGGTAATGGGAATATCAAGGGTGTGCCCCGCATATTCGTGAAGGTCTCTCACCTCCTGGTATTATAAACTTGAATGTGGTATGAGACTTACTTGGATTGCCACAGGCACTTAAAAGGGGTGGAACACCTGGGTAGCCACAGGTGTACAAAGTACTGGAATACTTGGATGAACACAAGTATTTAATGATATGATCTGGGACCACTCAGGCAGGTCCAAGTCTCATGATGATAAGAGAGCATACACGGGTAGCGCAAGGCATAACGCGATTAGGAATGCTTGAACAGCTACTATATTATTTGGGGACAACTCGAGTAGGTTGAGTGTCATGAAAAGGGGGTATTCGAACAGTGGCCGGTACTCAAAGACAATAGGGATACTTAGACAGCAGTAAGCACCCAAACTCAAAGGACGACTCAAATAGGTTGAGTGTCAATAAGAGAGTACCTGGACAGTGGTAGGTACTTTAAGACAAATAGGGATAGAGATATGCTTACCTGGTAATATCTCTGATCTCTGAGAGTATGTTTGCTATTTGCACAATATGCATACATGATTGTATATGCTGTAAATTCATGAGTTCAAATGAGATTCATGCATGATAATTTTGTCAGTTTTGCATCATCTGATTTCCACTGGGGAAGATTTTGAAAGACAACCTTCATTTAGAATGTAGATGTCTTGAGCATGCCAGATGAGGGACTTTTAGTCTGAAAGGACTTTCTGCTCACTCTCATGGAAAAGGCTATCCTGACCATTGATGCAGGATTTATAAGGACCACATTATCTCACTGTCATCATGTTAACTGGGGTCCGAGTATTCTCGCAAACAGTACGACTTTACCAATGTGAGAAGTCTTTATTGAAATTGCGATGAAGTCTTGGTCAGCGGCTCATCAAAAGGGACCATTGAGGTCGAAGTCGATGGACAAAAATGCTGCACGATCATCTCGGGGTTTACAAGTCAAGAACCCTGCGAAAAGAGATAGAGTAATCTTGCTCGTACTTCTTTGAGCGATGTTCATAGACATATGAAATCCTACGTTAATTGAAGTGCCCAAGTCTGAAGAGACTTTTACAATGGGATGCAACGTAGACTTGGCTCACATGTAAGAGGGTGAGAGTTGGTGACTGTCTTGGCATTTGTCACTAGTCTTTCTTGTCAGATGGAGGTTCTATAGATCACAACAACAACTTTTTCTTGGTTGTATTTTTGACTGGGAGGCATTGGCCTTGCTTTTACCAGGCACATTGCTTTTTCATGCCCCTATTTTTTATTCCAGTTCTTCTTTTATGGGCATTGACCTTGCTTTTACCAGGTACACTTCCTTTTTATGCCCTGCTTTTTCTTGTCGTTAGAGGAACTAGCCTAGGCAAGCTCAATCACGAAACTGTTGTTAGACTCTTGAGTCTTCATCTTCAGCTAGCGCTCTAGGCTATGCTGCTTAAATGGCAGTAACTTCTGCTTTACCTCCATGTGATGGTAAAATTACAGACTCAATTAGGTTGTACAATGAATACAAGTGTAGAAAGAATTACTCTTCGTCATTCTGGGGCACTTAAATTAACGCGAGTGTTCATATGCAATAAAGACACCCGAAGATTGATGCAAGTGCGAGTAAGAAAATTTCTATCTCTCTTCTCACCTTGTGATGTTGCTTTGCCTTCGCTCTGCCCCAATGTGGGGTGGTTCTTGACGGGGGTATGAGAGAAGCTTCACCAGTGTATGGGGCTCAATGGGGTGAGCGATGGAATGCCTCTCACTATTTTGGTTATCGTACTATTCGCGAAAGAACTCTTTACCCTGCAGCCATGGAATCTTCTGCACTCATCTCACAAGTGTATAGATGGGGGGGATTGTGTGTAGGATATAGCTTGCCTGTCGTCATTCTGACGCGTCTCATCTAGCATGCTCAATTAATCTTGTATTCTTCAATTAGCTGTCTATTCTAATAATTCTCAATGGAATCAGTGATTTAGACAGACAAAATCATCATGCAAAATCCATTTGGAAAATGCATGCGGCATTTTAAATGTGATGGAGTTTGTATTCTCAGAACAAATGAATGGTTTTTGCTCAAAAAGACCTTCTTGTAGCTTTAAGGGTCAACATAATAGTATTGTTAAATTTTGAACATCAAAAGGGTTATTCACAAAGGGGTGTCGATGGTTGTCCTTATTGATTAGGGATATGACACATGAATGATCAGCCAAGGATTGGGAATTTGATCGGGCATTTCTGCTTTTGCCCCTGTAGAAGAGAAGATGTACAAGTAGATCAATTAGTCTTGCCAAAATCAAATGTAAGTTGAGGCTTGAAGATTTTCTGTCATTTTCTTTGGCGATTACCCAGGACGCCATTTTGTTTAGGAGAGTTTGTCATGCCTCTCATTGATTTGTTATCCTTGTTTTTGACAGTCAAGTGATCCTGCAACAAGACATGCTTCTCATTGATTTGTTATCCTTGCTTTTGACAGTCAAGTGATCCTACAACAAACAAGGGGGAATGTGTTAGTCATGAACTCTTTCAAGAGTCAAATAACTGGAATTGATACCAC
This sequence comes from Eucalyptus pumila, assembly GCA_016097595.1. Classification (NCBI taxonomy): domain Eukaryota; kingdom Viridiplantae; phylum Streptophyta; class Magnoliopsida; order Myrtales; family Myrtaceae; genus Eucalyptus; species Eucalyptus pumila. The sequence goes on from CM027852.1 coordinate 8,451,587, forward strand.
TTTACCCTTCACTGGTTTGCAGATGATTGGGTGAACCTGAAGTGAGAGGGGGACACGAAGTCTTATGTCCTTTGCTTCGTTAGGTCAATTATTCTCTGAATTGGCTCCTGGATGACATGTCTTTTTACACGAAGCTAGGTGAATTTGATGTGGGTCATTTCCATAGACTAGCTTGGCCAATATTGATTTGCCAAACCTAACCATCAAGTTTGGCTCTTGAATCCTGATGCTTCCTGCCAATAGGGGGAATATGTCAAAAATGAATTCAAAGAAGGGGGAGTATTGGAAACGATACCAAATTACTCTTCTCCAAAGTTTGTATTTACTGATTCCTAGGGATATTTGAATATCGATGACAGCCTTTTCGTTTTGGCATAGTTCAATGTTTCCTTCAATTGGCCTTCCTCCTTTGTGACCATATATGCATGATTGTTGGTCGTTGATTCATCTTCAACGCCTTCCTTCTATGGAATTTCTCCTTCTATCTTTAATTATAGCATTATTGGGCAAAAGTCATGTACCTCAAGCTTCTATGGAATCTGAGATAAAAAATCCCAAGCTTTCTGATGGCAATTACTCCTTGGAAGAATATGCGTCTGGAGTGAAGCTTCTAAATTCCAAAGTCATTGTCCAGGGTGTGGGGCTATGGATTGCCTTGACTGTCTGGATTTTCTCCCTGTTGACAGTAATCACTTTAAAAGAAGAGAAGGAACTTCTTCCTTATGCTTATGGGCTCGTCGAAGTTGAAACTGTAACATCTAGCTGTTTGGGCGCGTCGTGCGACAAGCTAGTCCTTTGGCTTAGGATGGAGCTGGGCAGGAGTGAGGTATATCATGGGTGTTTCAATTTCAACTGTATGCCTGTACCTATTACGTCTCACCTTTTGTATCATGTAAATAGAAGAGAGGGGTTGTCATTCTCAATATTATGTTAAGGGAATAAGACTTACCCTTTTTTGAAACGGGACGCTCCTTTCTGTTTGCCCCCCGCTTTCTTGAAAATGTGTTCTCGAGTTTGGTCTGTTCACATGATGTGCTTGCTTCAAATGCCCCTTGTCACACTAAGTCAAAGGGGATGATGTTCTGAAACATAAAGTGAGAGGGTTAGAAAGACAAACGTGCTTAAATTTATCATCTTTTTTTAAAGATTTTGGTGATGAAGTGTTTTCTGTTTTCAAAATATGTATTCGAGGGAGAAAAAAGCATGAGGAAGCCCAGCCCTTAGTATTCTTCTTGGATGATATTTTCTTTTCATGGTTGGATAACATTACTAGGCTGATTTGGAGTACCGCCTCATGCTCTTAAAACAAAATATTATAACTGTACAATAGAGTACTTGGAATGGAAAATACAACAGTAGCACACTAGACAAGATAAGAAGCATGAAATTATAAAAACAAGTAAAACCCATGAAAACTCCTATGTAAAGGAGTGTTTTGATAGTGTTGGTTCCGAAATCAAGCGCCTTTGAGTTCCTTGTCTCTAGTAGACTCGAAGTATTCGCATGAGAGGACCACTTCATTGAAGCTATGGAAGTGCAACCCATGCAACCAACAACGATGCTTGCGAGGTAAAGTCCCTATGAACAGTTTTATCATTTCTTCTTCGGCCAGTTGAGGGTAAGTTTGTATCATAAAAGCCTCCCACCTCCTTGCATACGCTCGGAAATCCTCCATTGGTCTTCTTTTGAAGTGAACCAAGTTCTGACAAGGCACTTCAGTCCCAATCTGACTTTAATACTAAAGCAGGAATGCAGAAGACAGCTCATTCCAATCTCTCATGAGGTAGATATCTGCTGTGATGAACCATTGCAATGCAGACCCTGTAAGACTTTCTTGGAAGGCTTGAGTTGTGAATGACATCGGGCCATAGTACTGACTCATTTTAGCGTGGAGATACTACAAATGAGCCACAGGGCAAGTTGTGCCATTATACTTACAGAGATTAGGTATCCACATCTCTCCAAGGGTCATGATCGTATGAGCGTAAGACGGGCTTGATGCATTCTGGTTAGGCCACTGGTTTTCCCACTGCATATTCGTTGTAGTGGTGAATTTTTCTGTTTCAGGAAAGTTGGACTCTACCGAGATTACCCCATTGCTTTCTTCTTGGTCAAAATTTCCGAATGAGAATGAAGTATTAAAGCTATCCTCATGGTCAGAGGACGAGCTTAGTACTTCGTTAGGATCGTAGCGGATAAAGACGTATGCTTCCTCTTCTGACGGGCCTTCATCCCCAGGTGAGAGTAGGAAACAGTTATACGATGAATCGTCAGTTTCATTGTCGAAATAACGCTGGAAGTCCTTGGGATTGTATTCTAGGGCCGGGAAGTCTTCGGGGTTGTACTCTAGAGGATGGTAGCCTTCAAAGCTGTATTCTTGGGAATGCTCGAAGCTTTGGTGCAGTGGCTCATCGGTAGATGCTGAATTGATCTACTTAGGCTTTCTTTTCTTGGCTTATGGTTTAGACCTTTTGAGTAGGGCCCTTCGTTTTGCCAGCTTGATTCTATCAAGGGAAGTGAGGGACATTAAAGTTTCATTGTTTGATTCACTTTCCAGGTTGATAGGGGTTGGTATTCTTTGGACCCTAGCTCTTGGAGTAAGCTTGGGGAGTTGTCCAGTCGTGCCCCACTCTTGAACAAGCTCTGTGTCTTTGATCTCATACAAAGGCTCCTTGCCTTTCCTAGTGGGAAATTTTCCAAGAATAGGGATGTTGCTCAACTGCCCATTTATCATGCAAGGCTTCATTGACATGCTCTTCTCCTATCTCAGCGACTAATGGCTCCTCATGCTCCGCGATCATCGGCTCTTCGTAGGGCAAGGTGATGTCAGGGGTGATGTCAATATTATACTCTTGGTGAAAAACATGAATTAGTTCCCTCCAGGTTTTAAGGGGACTAATCTTCCTGACAATGTACCATCGCAAGGCAGGGCCAGTCAAGCTCGATTGGTACGATTGAATCATCCTTCGAACTAGGTAGGCCTGCAAGTAGGTCTCTAGGCCGGAGGTATCAGCATACCTTTCGCATTCATGTGCTTTGAGTTTTTCAAGGATCTCAATGCCGGCGTAATTGGACAGGTCCATGGGATTCTGCTCCTGCAACTGGCTTAACTTTTTCATGATCCTTTCAAACTGCCTATGGTACTGGCTATTTTCTGGCAAATTTACGGGTGTCATGAAGGTGTTTAAGGCAACTACAGAGTTGGGTTCGACTTGAGTGGATTCCATTTGCTTTGAGTGTTGTCGAAGGACAATAGACATCTGTCCTACGCCGTCTTCAATGTTAATGAGGCGATTCTGTACATCATTCTGATCAGGCCCTAGTGTATGAGGCCATTCGCGAGCTATTGATGGCCGGCGATTCATAATTACTTGTTCGTTGCGAAAACAATGAATGAGCACGAAAGTAAACAAAGATTGACCCATGACAATGGTCTAATTGCTTTTTTATTTATCAAAAAAGGATTTATAGACTGCCAACTCCTAACATCTAAAACTTGAAATTGAAATGACGGGATGAGATACTAGATATTAAACAAGAGTCCCTAAACAATGGGACAAAACTTTCATAATATTAACACTAAGGGGCACATGATTGCCAATTTATATGCGACGGTGAGCCTTGTTCTTGCGAGGATGCCTACTTCCTTGGACTGGCTCTGAGGTGTGCATCCAGTCCATTCCTAAATCCCTCTCCATGAGTTCTGCTTGCTCGTGTTGGCTGCTCTCGCTGATTGAGTGAGGGACTAACGGCTTCCATTTTGTTGGGATACGATGGTTGTGGATGTAGGACATGGAGGCGTGGTGGGCTTTTTCTTCTCCCTCAAGCCCTTCAGGTACCACGATCCTTTTGCGATGGCACTTGTCCCAAGTTTCCTCAGCGGTAGAAATTTCGAATGCATAGTCACGGCTTGTGTTGAAAAGAACTGGAGGGATCATCCTCTTGAAAGGCGGTGAGATCTCCTGAAGGGCTCCATATTGTCGTGCTACCCGATACGGGTAATAGGAAATGGCGTCGATGAGGCCGAGCAACGGAATTGGGCGGGTGCGTATGTAAGAAAAGCGGGCCCTCTTTTCATGGAACCAACCAGCACACCATTAGAATGCCTCAGGAGCTGGGTTTCTTAGGAAGTCAACCCAATTTAAACATCTTCGATGGGGAATATACGGTCCTAAAACCATAAATTTTTGTAACGGATTTTCGAAAACATTTGTTTCAGACGATCGCATGAAGTCTCGAAATTCGCTTAGGTGAGAAAAGAACTAGACTTGTAAAATTTCAAGAGAGGCTCGCATGATTTTCTCCGAGTTGTCTTTAAAACGATTAAAGGACAAGAATGTTTCAGTTAAAATCATGTTGACATAATTCCCCCCTCTTAAGATCTGATCGACTATCCATGCCATCTTGGGACTTATGGCATTTCTTTGATGGGGGAAGATGATGAGCCCGAAAAAGGCCAAGAGAAAAATCTCACTTTTCTAGGACATAGGCTGATTTTGGAAACAGGCATTCATAAATTCTAGTGGGCAGGTATTATGGTTGTCTTAAGAATTTGTCTCATGACATGGATTTCAGTTCCTAAAAGTCGCGCTAACCCTCGCCATGGGAGGGCGCATGTTGATGGCCTGACAAGCTTTTTCTCAAGAGGCATTCCAGTGATGATGATGTATTCTTCCAGGGTTGGGGTTAGCTCAAACCTACCGAATATAAAAGTAATTGTCTTCGGGCACCAAAAATGTGCCATGGCTTGTATGACTTCAGGACAAACAATGATTTGGATCAACGATAGGAGATGACCGACTTTGGCCTTCACGTGCTCTTGGGCAAACTGATCTAATTGACCCCACCATCTGAAGAGCTCCGCCTTGGGAGCAGGAATGAACTGGATATTGTCTTTCCCCATCGCATATAAACTGGGACTTGAAAAGCTTATCCTAAATTTCCATGGGCCAAATAAAAAGACTGAGTAAAAGTAAAGAAATCACTTTGCTTTTAAAGAAAAATGGCAAGCACAAAGACATGCGCATGGGACGTGCGGCTCGATTTCTAACTGAGAAGGTTTGTTGAAATTAAAAGGGTATCTGCCTGTCGCAGTCTCGCATTAGCAGCATACCCCCTTAACCTTGGCTAAGAAATTCGGGGAAAACAAAGGCAACCTCTACATCGCAATCTCGCGTTCGAGGTCGTATCTTTCTTAACACCATCCTAGAAATCCTATGGCAGCCCAAGTCTGGCGGCCGGGTTGTGTGTGCCATGTGTAGTGCTAAAACATTTAAGGATGCACAGCAGTTTTTAATCACAAAATATTTTATTTTAACAGAATAAAAAAAAACTTTAAGCTATTACCCTGCACAAAAGAAAAAAACCCAAGTCAGCAAAGCATTTAAACAAAGATAAAATGGCCTAAGTCCTCAAAAATGATCCCTAGCAGAGTCGCCAAGCTGTCGCGACCTCTCTCTTTTTCGGCGCCCGCAATCGGGTACGGTCGCCTAAGGAGGCTAATGGCTCGGCTGAAATTAGTTATGCCTGGACTCTCCCAAGTCCACCAATTCATGACTTTAATAGTCTAAGTTTTTAACCTGTAAATCAATTTTTAAAATGGAGTCGCCACTAATCAATTTGGGGTGGGTTGATTAGAAACTCAAGTGAAGTATCGGAGAAATACTCACTCTGCTGCAAGAAGAGAAAATTAGGATCGGGGACTTGATTACACTAGTTAATCACTACTGCCCTTTCGATACCTAATCTTGTTTAAACCTTGGGGTTTTTTGGATGTTTGAGGGATTTTCCATGCATTTTTGGAGAAAAACATTTTTTGGGTCTTTTTCCAATTTTTTTTTACATAAAAGGGATTTTTTTTCTTGGATTTTTTGGTATTTTTGGAAAAATACAAGTCTTTTGGCTTTTTCATGAATTTTTGGCTTTTTTTGGATTTTTGGCATTTTTTAGAAAATATGGAATATTTTTTATTTTTTTGATTTGTTCGGAAAATAAAATATTTTTTAATATTTTTCAACATTTTTTGGAAAATAAATTATTTTTGATTTTTTTCTCGATTTTTTTGTAAAATAAAACATTTTTTAACATTTTTTTAAATATTTTTTGCAAATAAACCATTTTTGATTTTTTTTTAAATAAATTATTTATTTAAAATAAAACTTAAAAAAGCCGACTCGGGTCGGATCCGCGGATGGGTCCGACTGGGGCGGTGACCCGAGCACGGATGGGCCCGACTAAGATTTTCTCCTTTTTTTATTTTAAGAAACGGCGTCGTGGCCAAGTGTTTAGGGACACCCGGCCCGGCCCGACAACCCAGCTCCGTGACCCGACTCCCCGCGAACCCTACCTAACCGACCCGACTCGCGACTCGAGCTCCGCCGCCCTCAGGATTTACGAAATCCCTACCCGGTTCCCGATCCGGGTCCGACTCGACAACCTGGGATCGTGACCCGGAAAATCGGGAACCCTAAAGGTTTCCGAATCGAGGCGCCAAGGAGGCGCAGCGGCGACGACAGCGATGACGGCAGCGACGGCGGCGATGACTGGACTGAGGGGAGGGAGGTGGCAACGGCGACGGCGACGGCGCAGTACCTGCTCGTGATGACGGCGCGACGAGGGCGGCGATGATAGTGAGACCCCCCGTGAATCTCTTCTTCTCCGGCGTCTCTATCTCTCTCTCTCTCGGGCTCGCCCTTCGAGCTCCCCGAAGTCTCTCAGGGACCCCTCCGAGCTCACCACACCACGGCCGGCCTGCACTCGAGCTCCCCGAAGTCTCTCAGGAGACCCCGAGCCCGGCGGCCTCTCTCTCTCAGTGTGATCTCCGTTTCTTCCTTCTCCCCGGGCCATCTTGGCTGGGATCGACGGCCTATTTATAGGCCAAGGGGCGGACGGCCGACGGAGTTCGACTGTCGGTCACCACGGCCTTCGCCGGCCGAACCGGCGTCCCATCTGCCGCCAGCTGCCCCCTGCTCCACGTGCGTCGTCGCTGCTCCTCCCCTCCGCTCCGGCGTCACGCCCCCTGCGCATGCACTGCAACTACACGAGGAAGAAGAAGACCCGCCTGGGCCGGGCTGAGGCGGAAATGGGCCTCACGGGCCCATGCGAGGGCTTTTCTGCTTTTTTTCTGTTTTTTCATATATTTTTATCCGAAAAAGATAAAATAAAATAAAAAATAAATAAAGTAAAACCTAATTAATTAAAAGGAAATTTTAGGTGTCAACAATTGGAGTGTATTATCTGAATCGAAATCTGGCCTTCGGCTGCTGTTGATTTGCTGGAGTCAAGCACGGCTCTCGTAATTTTGAGCTGGCGGGGCCTGAAGTCAACTTCAATACAAAAGAAGTTGGGGAGTGAGCCCTTTTGTTTTCAATCAAACGTAATCAGATGAAGGCATTTGCTCTTTGGGAGATTTCATAGATGTTGTGTAAAGATAATCAAACGAAGCCTTGCACTATACATGTAAGCTCGGGCACCTTGCATGCATCGACAAAAGCACAAAATGGAGCGAAGGTTCGCAGAGTCCCTGCAAAAAAATAAAAAAATACTGGTGAGTTAAGAGTTACCGAGCTTCTGACCAAAAATAACATCATATTGATAAATGATCAAGGGATCCTCAATACACGTATCGGGATTTTCTCAAATGTGAGGGAAGTTGGAAGTTTTATATACGATGATGGCCGATGGCCTTTGTTTTATTTTGCGAAAATGGTGGTCTCTTCAATCTACATCTTCATCTAATAATTTAAAACTTTTAAAATAGTCAGTATCAAATTTCACATGGTATTTCATCCAACAGTTCAAGCTTTTACAAAATTACACATAGTATTTTATCTCAGAGTTTGGGCTTTTAGAACAATTGACAGTAGTTCTATAAATTCTCATATGGTATCAAAGCTAAGAGGTCTTGAGTTCAAATCTTTCGTGCTCCTAATTACCTCGCCTTAATTGATCTTTTTTGGAAGTCATGACATTAGAAAGTCTTAATTGTATCTCTGGTATGACCAGAAAGCATCAATTGCACATGTACCGTATGGTTAATATGTATGCAGCTCAGTGGAAGATATTCAGCTATTTCCATATCTATGTGCTCTTGAGATTATTATTTCATAACATGCTTGTCCTTTAATCAAAATTAGTGATGGGCGGTAAGAAACATAGTACTAAAGCCCATGGTGATTAATGTTGAGTCCATCAAAAGATGACCTTCAGAAATTAATGTTTACTTTACCTCCAGATCTGACAAATGGAACATAGTTCAGCTATAGTGATGAAGAAGAGATCCCATAGGATGCCAAGGAATAACCGATGATAAAGCCTTTTTCTAAATTCTAATAGAATACTAATCGAGGGGCTCCATTTGATTCCTCACATGAAGTACTTTCTTTCAAAAAGTTTTAGGGGTCACGTGATATCCATTATAGCTTTGTAACAAATACAGTAGCTACTCTGATGACAAAATACTGTGATAAGTAATATGTTCGTGGTAGCCGTGCTATATATTAAGTCATCTTTAGGTGTCATTGTGTACGGCAGATTTATGCATCTAAAACTCAATTGGCTCTTCATTAACTCGACCGGTTTGGATTTATGACTGATACTGCTCCAGCATGGAATGATGAATCGGGAAATTTTGATCACAAGAAAATGCTAATCTCTAGGGAAATGCTCATCTCGTTTCATCGGAGTCCAGCTATCCCGAAATAGAACGAAATTGTGGACTGCCTGAACCAAAACAGATGCACATCTACAAAAGGGTCTCAAGACTCTCAACCACCAGAGGTCACGTCAATTTCAATACTTGAAAATCTTTCTGCGGTGTAAGACGGTGTATGAAATTGCTCACCTCAAGCTATGGTGATGGGAGGGTATCCTCGGGAAAATAAAAATTTATGTAAGTGGACATGGGCCCAGGGGTGGGTTTATGTGTAACTTGGTAGCGCTCGCTCTATTAAAGCCAGATGCTCCTCTTTCTGAGCGTTGCAACTCTCAATGATCTCTTCCTCCCTCTAGATTTCCATCTCCATTTACGCCTATTGCTGGAAGCTGTCTCTTTTCTCCTAATTTTTCGTGGTTGTGGATTCATCCTGCTGAATCTTTCCAGTTCAGTCATTTCGTTTCGTTTCCGGGTTCCATCAGTTCATATATCGAGATGGAGGATATCGTTCTGTCTGTAGCTTCCAAAGTGGCAGGGTACCTGGTGGCTCCGGTCGGTCGTCAATGCGGCTACGTGATATTCGCCAGCAGCTATGTTGACCAACTTGAGGAAGAACTTGACAAGCTGAAAGACGCGAGTCAAAGGGTGCAGGATGAGGTCGATGTATTTGAAAACAACATGAAGCCGATTCAATCCGACGTCAAGAAATGGGTGGAAAAAGCGAAGACCGTCATCAACAAGGCTACCGTGCTGAAAAACGATGGAAGAGCCGAAAAAACTTGCTTCTGCGGCAGGCTTCCCAACCTGAAGGCGCGTTATTGTTTTAGCAAAGAGGCGAGGAGGACGGCCAAGGAGATCCAGGCACTGATCCTGCAGTGTCATTTTGCCAAGGTTGCGTACGAGAATCCTCCACCGGGGCTTGTTGGCGGTGCGCACGAGGTGAATTCGTCGGCTGGTGATGGGAGTGACACTATCTCTGATTCGCGAACTTCCATCTTTCAGGGCATAATGAAAGCTCTGGATGATGAGAAGCACAAAGTGATTGGGGTCTACGGGCCTGGCGGCGTGGGAAAGACTACGCTGTTGGAGGAAATCGAGAAGAAACTCAAGAAAGAGGGGAGACCGTTCCAAATGATTGTCAAAGCGACAGTCTCGCGGACTCCAGACTTGACGAAAATCACATACGACATCGCTTATGGCTTGAGTCTAAATCTGAAGGACGTGCCGAGCGAAGACGGAAGAAAAGATCTTCTGTCCAAGAGACTAAAGGACTTGAATGAGAAGGTTCTCATAATATTGGATGACCTGTTGGGAGAACTTGATTTGAAGGCGGTTGGAATTCCTTCGGGAGACGAGAGCGTGAAATGCAAAGTGTTGCTCACTTCGAGACATAAAAGTGTGCTAGAGCAAAGGATGCGTGCCGATAGAACATTTCATCTTAAAGGTTTAAGCGACGAAGAAGCTTTCAGCCTATTTGAAAGGATGGTCGGCGACAAGCTCAAAGACGATGAGGAACTGAAAGCAAAGGCGGCTCAAGTGGTAAGGAAGCTTGCAGGTTTGCCCCTTTTGATTACCTCCGTTGCAAGCACCTTAAAATGTAGCAATGTGTCCACGTGGGAAAGCATGTTAATAAAAGTAGAAGACCCAAATAACGAGAGAATAGTGAAGTGGAGTTACGACCATTTGCAGTATGAGGACGCCAAGTGCTTATTCTTGCTTTGTGGTCTTATTGGTGGGACCATTGAAGTCGAACTTTTGCTGGGGCTAGGCATGGGTTTGGGCTTGTTTGAGGGATATAACGAAAGAGTACAATATTCAAGGAATAGGTTGAATGAGATGCTCGATAGCCTCCATTCCTTTTGTTTGTTACAAGATGGTGGCGATGGCAAGAAAAATGTGACCGTACATGATCTTTACAGCGAGGTGGTTGTTTCACGTGCATTTGGAGGTCAGAATTCTTTAATGATGAACAGCAATTATGGCTCATGGTCAAAGGAAAAGCTTGAGAAATGTTGGGCTATACGCCTAGCTCGTGTTGACAAAGATAGGCTTGATAAACTAATGACGTGTCAATTTCCTGACTTGAAGATACTCATGTTGTCTCAACCAAAAGGCTGGAGTTGGATGCAAGAACACGAACATGAAGTGGGAGATTGCTCCAGACTACCAGATTTTACATACATGAAGGAGCTCCATGTCCTATATTTTCTCTCTATGCTTATCACCAATTTACCTCCCTCGATTGGAATCCTCGAGAACCTCCACTCTTTATATTTACAACATTGCAGTGTGGAGGATGTGGCAATTTTTGGCAAGCTCAAAGCATGACAGATTCTCAGCTTTATGTGGTCCACAATTTCTAGGCTACCTAAAGAAATGGGGGAACTTACAAATTTGAGATCGTTGAATCTAAGCAACTGCAAAAAGCTTCAAAGAGTCGAGCTTGTTGTCCTAGAACGGTTAATCAAACTAGAAGAGTTACATATGAAGGGAAACTTTAATTGATGGATGGGCAAAAATCAAAAACCATCATAATTGTGTAATGCTGGGCTTGCCGAGTTGGGGAGCACGACAAAGCTAAATTCTTTGGAAATATCGATTCGTGATCCCATCATACTCTTGGAGGTTGATGACCTGCCATTTGAGAACTTGACTAGATTTTGGATCAACATAGGAAATGCCGAAGGAAGGGAATTTAAAGGTTTGAGAACCATGAAGATCAAATTGGAAGGGCATGATGGTATTCTTTCAAAAAAATGGGTCTTGAAAACTCTCCAGAAGACTCAATACTTGCTTTTGGATGGATTGGAAGAGTTCGAGAATGCTCACAAGTTGTGCATTTGAGGATTTCCACAATTGAAGCATCTCGACATTCAGGATAGCCCATCAATAAAGTATATTGCCAGTTCATCCAATAGTGCTTTTACGATTTTAGAGTCTTTGTTCCTCAACAATCTTATCAATCTGGAGAAGATATACCACGGTGACATTGCCGCAGATTGCTTTAGCAAACTAAAAGCTGTGAGAGTCAAAGTGTGCAACCAATTGAAATACTTGTGGTGTCTTTCACAAATGCAAAATCTTGTACAATTAGAAGAAATTAAAGTATGGAAATGTGACTCAATGCGAGCCATTGCAAGAAAATATATAGTCCCTGCCGATTACAAAGTTGAGTTGCCTTACCTTCGTCGTTTGGATTTGGCTAAGCTACCAAATATGATGAGTTTTTGCACAAGAGCTGAGATGACTTCAGAAGGTGCTCCAATTCAGGTAACTTCTTCATTTTCTCCCCGTGTCAATTTGTCTTATTGAGAGGGCATAAGTTTCATTCACATACTACACATTTTCATTTACATTCAACTATAGGTAGAGGGAAGCCTCTTTCTATGACTGCTTTTTTTTTTCTATTTTTTTCTATTTTAGATAATTGCACTAATTAATTGGGTTCAAGGGTTTCTACTATGACTAATTTATTACTCATGTCACATTTTTAATGAGTAGTAGAAACAATGTATTGAACGAATGAACCTTCGATGAATGAACGAAATTGAATATTTTCAAAATGAATAAAGCAACCTCCGGAGATTAAATAAACCAAAGGCGAATGAAGAGTCACATAACAAAGAAAGTCCACGTGGTTCATGTCCCAACTTCATGCAAGTTGGAATTGATTCCCACATATCATGCCATCATAACTGTGTCAACGTCAACTAGTTTTGGGATTTTTCCTTCTTCATTTTCTCAGGCTCGATGGAAGATCTTAAGCTTTCGCTCTCCATCCAATTGAGTTTTAAATATTTTATACCGATCGATTAAGTTTTCGACATTTTTAAAAGCAATAATAAGCCCATTCATACACTTTGGGTCAACCACTGGGGGTTCGCCCCAGTGGCCACCCTTCCAACATGGAAGGGGGAGGTGAGGGGTTCAAATCCCCACCTCCTCGGGGGATGGGGGTAGGGACGCGTAAGTTTCGAGCGTGGGTTGCGACTCCCACGCCCTGCAAGAGGCAGGGCACAAGTCTGCGAGTGAGTGTAGAGTAGGAATAGAGTAGGACTGACCAAAAAAAAAAAAAAATACACTTTGGGTCCATTCATATTCTTTCAGGCGGGGGTTGTGGATGGAGGAGGAGGAGGAGATGAAGGGACAGAGTTAGTCACCACTACTTTAGATTTTACAAAATACCTATTCAGATTCCTTCTTTGATAGAAAGGTAAACATCCCTTCTCTTGAGATTTTACCCACAATAACCATAGATACTCAGTTTGTTAGGGCAAGTAACAATATCTTTTTGAAGAATCTTATTTGGTTTTATTTGTTAAAATGTGTTAACAATTTATAAGTACATTTATCAGTGAATATTAATTCTTCCACCACATTATATTGGTGATTAGGATTTGCCTAAATTGTCAAATTTTTCACAATTGTAATCCAATGCATTACTCTTATGAGTAGGTTAGTTTACCAAACTTGGAAGACTTAGAGCTTGACTTGGTGGGATCCTTCAAAAGGATATGGCACGATGAACTTTCCAGAAGTTTCTTTTGCAATTTAGCCACAATCAGTGTCAAGAATTGCTCCGACCTACTCCACATCTTTCCTTCGACAATCATAAGGAAATTGCACCACCTGAAAAGTGTTGAGGTTAAAAACTGTCCATCCTTGAAATCATTGTTTGATTGTAGATCCCTGAATTCAAATACAGAACAAGCTATGGTGTTGCTCCCCGAATTGTTTAGCATCAATGTTGAAAGCTGTCCCTCCCTAGAATCATTGTTTAATTGTGGGTTGCTTGATTCAAATGCGGAACAGAAAATTATATTGCTCCCCAAATTGGAAGAACGAGAGTGAGTGGAGCAAAAAGTTGAGAAATGTGGTCATGAGCCACTCCCAAATAGTTTTGGGTTTTCCTGGTCTTGAAATTGTTAGTGTTGAGAATTGCTCTGACCTGAGATATCTATTTTCTAATTATATGGCCACAACTTTGGGGAAACTTGAGAGGCTAGAAATTATTAAATGCAAACGGATGAAGGAAGTGATTCTCAAAAAGAAGTTGGTCGATCAGAGGCAGAAGTGATGAGTTTCCCTTGCTTAAAATATCTAAGAATTGTGGGGTGCTGTAACTTTGGAGCGTTCATATCACGTCCCACAAGTGTCAAGAGATAGCTAGGTGAGACGGCCGAAGAAAATGATGAATCGCCACAACCGCTGTTCAATGAGATGGTTCGTTCTATTATTTATTGTGATCATTTGGATCCTCGCATTATCATGTTTTATAATGAAGAACATAATAAATTTGTCTTACTTATCCTCCTTTCTCACATTATCCTCGTGCAAGTCACATTTCCCAATATAAGAAGTCTAGATATTGAAGGCATTTCATGCAAAGAGCTATGGAACAACCATGTTCTCATCGATTCTGTTGTTTGTTCTCATCGATTCCTTTTGGAAAGTGTCGAGGTTAAAAACTGTCCATCCTTGAAATCATTATTTGATTGTGGTCCCTTGGATTCAAATACGGAACAAACAACGGTATTGCTTCCCGAATTGGTAAGCATTGACGTTGAAAGTTGTCCCTCCCTGGAATCGTTGTTTAATTGTGGGTTCCTTGATTCAAATGCGGAACACAAAATTATATTGCTCCCCAAATTGGAAGAAGTGAGAGTGAGTGAAGCAAAAAAGCTGAGAAACATGGTCATGAGCCACTCCCATATAGTTTTGGGTTTTCCTAGTCATGAAACTGTCAGTGTTGAGAATTGCTTTGATATGAGATATCTCTTCCCTAATTATACGGCCACAACTTTGGTGAAACTTGAGAGGCTAGAAATTAGTAAATGCGAATGGATGAAGGAAGTGATTCTTGAGAAAGAAGTTGGTCGATCGAAGGCAGAAGTGATGAGTTTCCCTTGCTTAAAATATCTAAGAATTATGGGGTGCTGTAACTTTGGAGCGTTCATCCTGAGTCCCACAAGTTTCAAGAGGCAGCTAGGCGAGACAGCCGAAGAAAATGATGAATCGCCACAACTGTTGTTCAATGAGATGGTTCGTTCTATTCTTTACTACGATAATTTGTATCCTCGTATTATCATGTTTTATAATGAAGACCATAATAAATTTGTCCTACTTATCCTCCTTTCTCACATTATCCTCGTGTAGGTCACATTTCCAAATATAAGAAGTCTAGATATTGAAGGCATTCCATGCAAAGAGCTATGGAACAACCATGTTCCTACCAATTCTGTTGTTTGTTCCTACCGATTCCTTTTGGAAAGTGTCAAGGTTAAAAATTGTTCATCCCTGAAATCATTGTTTGATTGTGGGCTCTTGGATTCAAATACGGAACAAACAACGGTATTGCTTCCCGAATTGGCAAGCATCAACATTGAAAGCTGTCCCTCCCTAGAATCGTTGTTTAATTGTGGGTCCCCTAATCCAAATGTAGAACACAAAATTATATTGCTCCCCAAATTGGAAAAAGTGCGAGTGAGTGAAGCAAAAAAGCTGAGACACGTGGTCATGAGTCACTCCGAAATAGTTTTGGGTTTTCCTAGTCTTGAAACTGTCAGTGTTGAGAATTGCTTTGACTTGAGATATCTCTTCCCCAATTATATAGCCACAACTTTGGTGAAACTTGAGACGCTAAAAATTGCTAAATGCGAACAGATGAAGGAAGTGATTTTGGAGAAAGAAGTTGGTCGATTAGAGGTAGAAGTGATGAGTTTCCCTTGCTTAAGTGAATTAATACTTAAGGAGCTTGATAACCTGATTAGTTTCGGTTCGGGAAGTTGTTCATATTATTTTTCCTCATTAAGAAATCTAAGAATTTTGGGTTGCTGTAACTTTGGAGCATTCATCCCAAGTCCCACAAGTGTCAAGAGGCAGCTAGGCAAGACGGCCGAAGAATTTGATGAATCGCTTCAACCGTTTTTCAATGAGATGGTTCGTTCTATCATTTACTGTGATCATTTGTATTCTCACATTATTATGTTTTATAATGAAGAATGTATTGAATTTGTTCTACTTATCTTCCTTTCTCACGTTATCCACATGCAGGTTACATTTCCTAATATAACAAGTCTGGAAATTGATGGCCTTCAATGCAAAGAGCTATGGAACAATCAAATTCCCACTGATTCCTTTCAGAAGTTGAAATTTCTCAAATTGAATAACTGTGACAATCTTCAACATATTGCCTCTTCTTATATGTGGAAGAAGCTGCAGCGTTGTCTCAAGGAACTTGAAGTGGTTTCATGCCGTTTGATCGAGATCATATACGATGGTGATGGGACGGATACTGAGAGTGGTGAATTGAGGAGGCTGGTTTTGCATGATCTCGAAAACTTGAGATGCGTTTGGCAGTCCGACAGTCTCCCAACCATCCCGTTCCCAAATTTGAGAGATGTAAAGGCCGTGAGGTGCCACCGTTTGGAAATGCTTTTCCCTATCTTCACGGCGAAATTTCTCGGGCAAATCGAAGAGCTGATGGTGGAGTCATGTGAAGATATGGAAATAATTATTGGTCATGAAAAATGGGAAGAAGCAATCGGCACCACAATCACCTTCTCCAAATTAATTGTTCTTAGACTTCTTAAGTTGCCGAAATTCAGGGGCTTCTTACCTGAGAAATACTCTCTAAAATTCTCGTGCTCCGAGGACTTCCCATCCTTGCGAGTCTTGAGTATAGAAAGCTGTGGAGCAGAGCCGGACCAAGTCCTTGGTGACTGGCTGGACCAAATGCAACACGAATTGTGCATGCTCGAAAGAATTGAGGTATTCCTTCAATATTTCATTTCTCAGTGAACCCACACGAACTCTACATCATGTGGCCCTCTCTCTTCCTTTCTCTCTCTAGCTCTCTTCCTTACTCTCTTCAACTAACGATTTGTCGATTCCCTTTTATGCTCAGGAATAGTGCCCTCTGGAGTCCCCTTGATCTTCATTCCTTGTTCATTCTCCCTTTCCGTCGCCTTCCATCGACCAACAGCCGCCATCAAGAGTCCATCGCTGGCCACCACACGACGTGGCACGCTGAGAAGAGACGAAGGACAAAGAGCATTGCTCGAAGGCTCTTGGTGATTTCAACTGAATTCTTTCCTCTCACTTCGATGCTGGCGTCACCGCTTCCCGATCACCACCTATTTCGCTGCCGCGAGGAAGTTTTGTAATGCCGAAGTGCTCGAACTTCGATCATGGCTGCCTGCTTCCACGACTCCATTCCTTGATGTTGCTTCTGTTATCTCCTTGCTCATGTCTGATGTCAATTGTTATAGCGAATAGTTCTTCGTTCAATTAAACCATGTATGCTCTGTTTTCCATTGCTATTGCTACTGTCTGTGTGCAAATCGACTGTGATTGAGGCTATATTAATGATTTGAACTAGTGCTCCTCCGCCAAAATGTGTACCATCTGTTTGATGAAATTGTTGAACTAAATTTGTTTGTATTTTTATTCAGTTCTTGACTAGATTCTTGATCTATTCTAGTCATACAAGTGTATTTGAGTTTGGTTGCTTCATAAGAAAAACCACAGGTATTCAATTTTGTTTTGAATATGCTAGAACCTTGTCAATGCATGCTGATTCGCGACCGTTGTGTTGCGGCCCTGAACTGATGCAATTCTGCTCAAGCAAGCATGTGTAGTGATATAAGATTTGTGTTATGGTGGCTTTCATGTTCGTTTGGGAAAGAAATTATGTCTTGATATACCTGATTTGGTGGGCTATTGATTCCATCTTGAGACTAGTTGGTTATGGCATCATATATTTTCATGCTAGGAAAGTAATATGGTGAATCTTATGCCAATTTTGTGAGAATTATAGTCATATGGCTTGGAGGAAGATATGGCTTCAGTTTCATGTCTATTAGTCATCAAACAGTCACGATTTGTGGTCATGTATGCTCTGTTACAATTCTGAACATGTGCTGGAATTTTTGGAATGAGCATGAATCACCTGGATTTTGTCTTTGGTTTGGTTGCCTTTTTGATTGCCCGTGGACAAATGATATCGCATGTGCATGATTAAATTGATGAGATGTGTGCTTGATATTGCCAAGAGAGTCTTGGCCTCATAGCTGATTTAGAGGACTCTGGTGTTAATTGAAAAGGACGCCCCGCCTCAGTTGACTCCAACCATCACTTTCGAATCTTCTCTCCACCGATTGAGCTCTTCCACCTCTTGGTCTAAGTCAATCCCAAAAGTCGTCCTCGCATTAAATGAATGTACGAATACTGCTCAGGAAGTGTTCGACGAAGTGACCAAAAGACTTTATCCGTTATTCTGTCCCATTAATGGCCATTAGAATCAATGCTATAATAGTGAGGCTGTGCTCGCTGTCTTGAAAGTCGCTGAGTCGTCATCTCGAGCTCACGTCGTCATCGCCACCAAATCATCAGGTCGTCTCTTCTCCAATCAAGCTTTGTTGTTGGTGTCGATTTGTTCTAGACTCGTCTCTCTTGATCTCTGTTCTGTTTTCTTTTTTTATTCCTTCGCCTTTCACTCGACTGCTTCGTCGTCAGACATTTCCTGCGTCGTCGCGCGGAGACATTTCTCATCACCAAAAGCCAGAAGCGGGACTGCGACGGCAGAAGCCAAGGAGATGCCGTCGCGATCACTTTCGATAATTCTGCTTGCGTAGCTCACTGCATCAGAGGGATCGAGTCGACTAAAACCTTACATGAAGAACAATAATCATTGATGTATCACACGTAAGGAAAATCATCGATGTGCAGTTCCGATACGAGCAAGATCATCTAGAAGCAGTTTCGCTTGGATAGCAAAACGGCGGAATAATAAGGAAGCAACGGCAGGACATCATCAGCTGGAGCTTGAATTCATGGAAACGAGCAGTGATGGCAATGATCTGCATCTGGTGCGGCTGAAGGTCTTCTGGCAGAGACATTGCTAGCCGAAGATAATGAACGTGACTCGGTATTTCTGTCTACTCCGAACTCAGCGTCGAGGCAGAGCGAGCGCTCCTTTCTTCGGTCAGATCAACTGTTGTGGTAATTGGGCTAATGGGTCTGGGCCGCGGATCAGATCAATGGGTTGCTCTTGTGGGCCGCTCTAGTTGGACCAACTTTGCCCTTTTTTTTTTATTTGCTATTTATTTCTATTTGTTTATTATTCATTTTTTTGTTCTTTTTACTACCATTCATTGTTTTTGTATTTTTTATTTTTTACACAAATGTAATTAAGGTGTCCACAGTTTCGAATTTATTTACTCTAATGTTTGAAGAAGAATTTCCTGCCATTGAGAACAAAGTACAAGACATATGTTTTGTTGCGTCAAATCTTTACCTACCAAAGGCGAGAGTTATTTCAGATTGACGGGAGAAATTGACCAAAATAATGGAACAATTAAGTTGAATAGAATTGGTAGGTGTTGATGATACATCGACCCATTTAAAATGACTTGATTAACGGTGGATGTGTTACAAGATCAACGGTGGGAGCCCATCCCCTGGGAAAAGCTACAAGTTGGAGATATAACGGAAGTGAGTAGTGTTTATGCTTTTGGACTGATTTTTCTTTTTCTTTTTTTGCGTGATTTGTCATGTGACTGTGTTTCTTCCGGTGAAAGAAACTGTATTTTATTGAAGTGAATCATTTGTGTGTGGAAGGGTGTCATCTTCGGAGTGTTATCTTTATGTTGGAATTGGCAATATCATGCAACACAGTTTTTACCATTTTGTGTTAGCTCTCCGATTTTATATGGGGTGATTATTACTAATTGAGCTTCTATAGCCATACTGCCTTCACTGTTTATTCCACAAATTCTAAATATCTCTCTCTCTCTCCGACATCCAAGCTTGTCTTCTGCGTTTGAGACTTTACTATGCTTGTCTTCTGCCTTCGAGAGATATTGGTGCTCGGAAGAAGCCATTTACTCTTCTAATTCTGGGGAACGGTGACCAAGCATCATGTGGCTCCAATTAAGGATAAGGTGATAGAAGTTCGTCTGAGATGATTTGATCACACTGAACAAAGGTTTTTGGTCCTTCAATGAGGAGAGGTAATCTGGGTACGAAGACTCCGGTTAGAAGTGGGGAAGGGAAGACCTAAAAGACGTGGAAAGAGATGACAAAGATGTGGACCACATAGAGATTATATAAGAAAGAAGACACGGTGCAAGTAGCTGGCTTCACCTAGAGGGATAAGGCTTTTCTTGTTTGCTGCCGTGTCGATCCTTCACAGAAAGTGCAGGTAGCCTCTGATGACTGTTAATATTGCATGTCACAATAGGTCAAATTAGTTTCATGCTAATTGATTATGTATCACATAATTACAGAAATATCAGCTCCACCGTATTGAAAATTGGTGCTGGCTGACATTTTTAATTGTCTTGTCACTGGTTTCATATCTTTTGAATGTAAGTGGTGCTTTTGATAACATTTACGCCACGACTCTTACGGAAAGTGATCCTGCAACTGGGTCACAAAAACTGTCATATGCTATACTCTCATATTTCATTTTTGAAACTTCAAATTGGTGCCAATATTCGTCAAGGAAGTGCAGGAAGAACTTTCCCTCCATTATTTGATTTACTGATCAAAGAAGTGTAGGAACTTTTAAAATGGAACAACAAGCAAACTAAGCCTTATACCACTAAGTATGAGTCAGCTATGGGAATTCTTTGGGACCAAGCATTGTAACTACATCGAGTCTTCCGTAAGCTGTGAATACTGCATGTCTTTATTTATCATCTCCTTCCACGTCTTTCAGGAAAGATATCAAGCACTTAGAGCTTACAGGATTTGATACAGAATAGATTGCAATAGCGTAATAAGATGTTGTATAGCTGAGCCGACTTATGGCTACATGGTAAAGGTTTATTAATTTTGTTCCAGTGTCAAGAGTTTCCTTTCTTTATTTTAATTTCTTTGGTCTTCGTCATTTGACGAGGAAGTTCTGGATTCTGACTGATTCTGCTTCGCGTCCCTAACCTCTCCCTCCCGTCCTCCCTAGCTTCACCGCCGGCCGCCAGCTCCACCGGAAGCCACCGCCGGCCGGCCTTCCATCTCCGACCACGGCAGAGGAGAAACGAAGCTCGATCCTGGAATCGGAATTTCATTTTCGTCGATTCGAGCTTCACCAGAGGTGAATCAACGTCGATTCCAGTGTTCATGACTTCGATTGCGGTGTTCCAGTGATCGTCTGGTTGCAGTTCCGATCGCGTGCTGTTCTGACCGCGAGGCGCTCCTTCGGCTCGTTCTTTCGCTTCAGGGATCGGTGGAAGGTTGCGGTAAGTTCGAATCGCATGGAAAAGGACGCCCCGGCTCATTTGACTCCCAACCATCACTTCCGAATCTTCTCTCCACCGATTGAGCTCTTCCACTTCTTGCTCTAAATCAAGCCTAGGAGTCGTCCTCGCGTCGAATGAATGTACGGATACTGCTCAGGAAGTGTTCGATGAAATGACCGAAAGACTCTATCCGATAGTTTGTCCCGTTGCTGGCCATTAGAATCAATGCTATAGCGAGGCTGTGCTCGCTGTCTGGAAGTCACTGAGTCGCCACCAAATCATCAGGTCGTCTCTTCTCCAATTAAACTTTGTTATTATTGTCAATTTGTTATAGACTCGCCTCTCTTGATCTCCGTTCAGTTTTTATTCTTTTCGCCTTTCATTTGATTGCTCCGTCGTCCGTCCGACCTTTGTTTGGTCGTCGTGCCAAGACACTTCTCGTCACCAAAAGCCAGAAGCGGGACTGCAACGGTAGAAGCCAAGGAGGCACAGTCGCGATCGCTTTCGATAATACCGGTTGCTTTCTTCGGACCTTCCTCTGTGTATACATTCGAGATGGCCTTAACGGAATTTACTCGGGAGGTTATACGTGCTTGCTGAGGCCATAGCTTTTCGTGTCGGCCGAAGCTTATTCTAGGATTCCATTTATAGAAAGGTTCTGTCGATAATTGGTCCTAAAGTGGTGGTGCGATCATTTGTCTTTCGCATTGCAAGTTGAATCATGAAATTCCACGAACTGGACTCCTGATTTTTTGCAGGAATGTGTTGGAATTTACCGAATTTTTGTCGAGGTGTTGCCAGAAGATTATTGTTGTAGCTTTGCTAGAATTCACTAAAAGTTTACTTGGAGTTGCCGTAATTTGTTCAGAATTGTTGAAAATCGCTTGAATATGCTGGAGTCTTGCTGAAATAAGTTAGAATTTTGTCAAAACATGCCCCAAGTCTTTATAGATACTTTTCTAGTTCGCCAACATGCAAGACGACATTTTAATGCCACGACTCTCCTCAAGGGCGTCCCATACGTTAGACCTCAAGGATTTTCTTGGGAAAATCTATTCATGCTGGCGAGAGGAGGAAAAATGGGTGCCATTGGCAAGTGACAAAACGAGAGAGAGAAGGTGGCGAAGCTGCTGGTAATTTTTGTTTCATGTACTCAGTAAAATCTTTAAATAAATGAAGTAAGTAACTTCCTTGGCATCCGTAAGTTTCAGTGTTGGCGTTTAGGCTTTTTTTTCTAAATAAATTGTTTGATTTCAATTATAAGTCTTGTTTCCTTATTCAAGTTTTCACCTGTTGCTGTTGGTGAAAAATTTCGCGTAATTCTGGAAAAAGTCGATCACACGGCTGATATCTTTATCATGTTGATTCTCCCAATTTTTTTCGATGAATTTGTATAAAAAAAATTGAATCAGAAATCTCATCTTCTTACTCTCTTTATTTGGAGAAATCCCTTCGCATTCTTCCATCAGGTGACATGCTGCTTCCATTGCTTCCTTCATTGTTCCTCTTAGAGCATCATAATCAAACTGAGCAAAAAATGGTGCACAGACTATGTAGAATAATAGAAGAATCCATCTCTATTTCCTACGACTCCACATCACACAATATCTAGTGCTTCGGCAACATCCCAATTCTAACAATACCCCGAAACCATTGCATTCCAGGAGCTTGTATCTCATAACGTCGTATCATCAAACGCCTGACGAGCATTACCTAAGTAATCAATTTGAGCATACGTGTGAGGCTAAAGCTTGTGGATCTGGGCCGGGTGTGAGATGGGCATGGTTTAATGGGTCGTATCGAACTGAAATGCTAGGGCGATGGGGCCAAATTTATCCTCTTTTATTCGTTATCATTTTGTGCCACGGTACTTCCCACTCCAATTTCGGCTTTGATGCTCTCAGAACCCAATTTTTTATCACGCCAGTCACTCGTCTTCTCTTCGAAACTGTTTCTCTCTTTGTCTACCACAATCTACTGCGGACCTAGACTACAGAAGAAGTTTTACTTTTCAAAATAGTGATTATTAATGAATTCACAGCTGTAATATTTAATTTGTTTATAGTTTTTGCTCATTTGCAAGCTTCAAAAAATTTGATTGATGTAATATTTATATTATTATAATTGTTGCATATTACTTCTCTTCCAAGTCGACACAAATATATAAAATAATAAAACAATTATTTTTTTAGAACCGTGTGTGGGACCTTCCTTATACGATTGTTTCTTAGAGTTGCAACAACTCGACATAGAGGATAATACTTACTCTAGGCAATTGAATTAGTGACAATTGTTGACTATGCTTGACCCCGAATTCCCACTTTCTAAAATAAAAATATTTTTCATTGTAACGTCCAAATGCGGACTTCATTGTTGGCATGACAGTGTATATGGCGCACGAGATGGATGAAACGTTGATAGATTGACGAGTTCTAGGCACAAATCGTTCCAGTCCTTATTTGTCTTTTATTGGATGTTTATTTCTGTCAAAAAATAGACGATGCCAATCCCTGTTCTGTTGACATTCTGTCCATCATTTTATCGCTTCTTTCCATGGAATATGATATATCTTGTTTACTTATTTTATGAGGGGAAGATCAAGCGGTTTAATAATAAACATTTATGATTAAAGACAATGAGTGGACGGAAGGATTAGATGAGATGAGAGGAGAGTTTTTATCCATTTACCTCTCTGTCATTCGTCACGGATTCACCCCCTCCCTCTCATATTTTCCTTGTCTCCGTCACTATGTTAGGTCTTTTTGGTCATGGAATTTCCTTCTTGAATCTAATTATTGTCCCTGTCTGAAATGGAAATATACAAAGGATCGAGAAACATGTCGTGTGAAGATGCGAGAATAGATGGAGAAATGATGAAGTGATAGGGGTCGCCATTATCGGCCTTTTGGTGCGAATGAACGTATGGAAGATGTACAAGAGCAGTTCAAAAGAAGCTTTTGAGAATCGATCTAGATTATGGACAGTTTATTCTATTTCTTAAATTATTGCTGCAACTGGGAAACGCATTGGGATATCTTGAGATTGATTGCACTATAAATTCGTCTTGTCGCCGTTATCGGCATTTTGGTGCGAATGAAAATTCCTATCCTTATCATTTTAGCGTTTTGTTTTCTATTGCTTAAATATTTTCAACTTTTCATCTCTCATTTAGACGTGTGTAACTTGTGAAAAAAAGAGCATGTAACTTCACAATTGTCATGCGAGCCATCGACTTAGTTTTAGAGCTGAAGTTGAAACTAATATTACGAAGCAAAAAAAGAATGCTTTGAGAAATTAAATTAAAATCATGATCGACACTCTAGACTGAAATTGATTGTGGCTTGAAATGAGAAGTACAATCGGCAACAATCTCGTGGAGAGGTTAATGAGAGAGAGGAGTTGGTAAATTCTCAATGCTCTGTTTTTTGTCGTTCTTTTGTACAAAGTACAGGCTCAGAATTCCGGTTGAGATTTCTGCTATATCCTTCAATTTAGGATTTTTAATGATCTGTACTCATTTTGATGCTGTTGTGATAAACTTGGATTGCAATAATTGCTTTCATGTTGCGATTTGATCTCTTGTTCGAACCGATCACCATATGTTCGTTAAAATGCCGAAATGAAGTTCGTGTGCAAATTCGAGAAGCATTCTCATGCCTTAGTCTGGAATGATGGTTGTATAATACACATGGTCAATTCATTTGCAGCGTCTCTGCTTCCGGTGAGTTAAGCCTATGGCTGAGACGTCGACATGCCATGACTACTCGATTGTTGTTCAAATCCATCCGCACATGCTGTCTCTGATCCTGATATGTTCTTGTTAATCATTTTTCAGGATGACCAAAGCATGTCAACTTATGCCATAAGTAGCATAGTAGAATCTAGTGGTCATGAAATTGTTGGCATCTGACGAGTTATGTTCACTGGATTTGGATATTGTTTTACTCGTGAATCTATCGGTAGGCTGAAAGGTCTTACGTTGCCTATTTGTATACAGGTTCAGTTGTTGCTGAATGAGTCTCAACCATGAGAATCTACAGTAGAATGCGGCTCAATTCTGTTTTGCTGTGTTTATGTTGCTATGCATTTCGGTTTTTGCAGCATGATGTTCTTCGAAAATGTCCCCGCTGCAGCCACCTGTAGTAGTTGGTCCCAAGAGTTCCTGTTGTGTATTATCAGAGTTGTTTCCAAGTTATTCAAGTCATATTGTCAATTTACGTTGGATATCCGTGCTGATTTTTATAGAACTTTAATGTGTTTTTTTGCGTCATATGTTGGCTAGGATTGGATTTGATAGATCTTGGTTTCATATGAGGGTTAGTTTGGTAGCACACGATGGTACATGACGTGCAGATGATTTCTCGTCATTTTTTAATGTTTTAGTAGTGATTTGGTTGAATAAATAAAGGTCACGTGCCATTGTCCGAACCATAGACTACAAGTATCGGACTCGTTCTTAGTTAAATAACATGTCCCGGGTTAGTTTCTGTAAGTGGCCATGACCCCGGGCCGATTCTTTAGTTTACCGGATCATTCCGTGCTTATTTGTTATATGTTTCCTCTTGGAATTTCATTATTGTTCGTCATTAGGGGGATATTTATTTGGTACCTTAGAAATAGAATAAATCTTGGATTTAGCTCATGGGGATTCTTGTCCCGGGACTCAATAATGAGGTCATGTATATTCATTACCTGACATCATATCGGGTTTATTCTGTCGCACTTTACCTTTATTGCATTGATTATGATTGGTTACTTATTGGTTGTGCACCCATGCAAGTACATCATTTAGTGGTGTATGATAATACGATAGGCAAAGATCACATGAACAATATATTCGAAAGATTGAGAATCGGTATTGAAAGGCTGGTCATTAGATAATTAGCGTAATTAAGCCCCGATCTTAGACCAATAATTTGCAAGAGTGAAGTGTACTACTGCGCTTCACTTGGCTCTTAATTGACCCTAAATAGAGTAGTGACGATTCCAATTAAATAAAATTTCTTTGATTAATCAATTGAAACTCAAACGTCACGATAGTTAGGATTTAAGAGAACTCACGTTGAACGCGAACACCTCGAACAAAGGCATCGCTCAATCGTTATACCCGCCCCCTCTAAGATTCTTTAGAGAGGGTCACAACAATTTATGAAAGGAAGCTTTCGAAAATTAGTTATGGTAATACGTGTTATGGTGACCAGAGGAGGCGGATTTAAGGGCTTCATTTTTTGGCACATTTTAAGGGGTTCGCCGTGGACGCTACCTTTCCAACTGGAAGGGGGAAAGTGAGGGGTCAAATCCCCACTTTCACGGGGATTGGGGTGGGGACGATTTCATTTCGGAGTGGGTTTTTCCCACGCCTGTAAGGAGGCGAGGCCAAAAGTTTGAGTGAGTGTTCGAATAAGATTAGAGAGGGCCGACTAAAAAAAAAAGATAGATGATGTCGTCAATTAAATCTCGTCCATGCGCTCCGAAACCAAGTGGGGTCGCCGACAATTTGCTTTAGAAAATTTGGATGCCCATGCCGATTCATTTGGGCATTCCTGTGCTATCTTTTTTTCATTATTTATTTTTATTTATCATTACAGATCTTTTTTTTTTGTTTTTTGTTTTTTGTTTTTTTAACAAAAGATCTCCATCCCCATTGCTTTCATGTTTTGTTTTCTATCGCTTAAATATCTTCAACTTTCCTTGCAGGATAGCCACCTATTCAGCATGTTTGCCTTGTTCTTGTGATAATGTACTTAATGTTGTCAATCGTGCGACACGCATATTATATGTACCTTTATCTATGTGAACAGTAAGCTTGAGTTGGAACCTTATGACACCTATATTCCATTGGTCTCTCTAAATCCTTCTTATTGAACCTTCATTCTTACCGTGTTTATTCTTCAGAGATAAACTACAATCGAGAGAGAGAGAGAGAGTCCATGGTAAATGAAGGCATATAAATGAGGAATTAATGGAAAGGAAGTAAATAGAGCTCATAATGAAAAAAAAAAGGTGATAATTTTTTTATCGAGTGAACTTCACCTTTAAGATAATATAAAAATAATGGAACTCATGAACTTGCCGAATTTTTGTTGAGGTGTTGCCGCAAGATTATTGTAGCTTTGCTAGAATTCACTAAAAGTTTACTTGGAATTGCCGTAATTTGTTCGGAATTGTTTAAACTTGCTTGAATGTACCGGAGTCTAGCTGAAATAAGTTGAATTTTGTCAAAACATGGCCGGAATATTTAAAGATACTTTTCTAGTTCACCACATGCAACATGACATTTTATGCCATGACTGTCCTCAAAGGCGTCCCATCTGTTAGACCTCAAGGATTTTCTCGGGAAAATCTGTAAATGCTGGTGAGGAGGAAAAATGGGTGCCATGTGAAAACGGAAAAGAGAGAGAAAAAAAAAAAAAAGATGGCGAAGCTGTAGGTAATATTTTTTTTCTAACTTCAAATAAATAAAGTAAGTAACTTCAACTCGGCATTCGTTTCAGTGCTTCCATTTAGTTTTTTCTAAATAAATTGTTGGTTCCAATTATAAATTGCGTTGTCCTATTTGATTTTTCACCTGATGGTATTGGTATTTCACGTAATTCTAGAAAAAGTCGATCACATGGCTCATATATCATGTTGATTTTCCCAATTATTTTTGATGAATTTTTATAAAAATCAAATTAGAAATCCCATCTTCTTACTCCCGTTATTTGGAGAAATCCCTTTGCATTCTTCCATAAGATGATATGCTTCAATTACTTCCTTATATTGTTCCACTTGATGCATCATCAAACTGAGCGAAAAATGGTGAGTAGATTATGTAGAATTACTAAATAAACCGTGAGTAGATTATATAGAATTATAAAATAATCCATTCCTATACTTGGCGACTTCATAGCAGACAAACTATATCCAACGCTTTAGCGACATCCCCATTCTAACATATACCCATAAACCATTATATTCCACGAGCCTATATCTCATAACAGCATATCATCAGACACCTGACGAGTGCTATCTAAGTAATAATGTTAAGTATGCATATGTACTGAGCAAAAGGCAACGGATACTTAGATTCATAACTCAGCTTCAGAATTGAGTAACCGAACATTTCTCCCTACAATACATTTTCTACAAATTTGATGGTGGAAGACTGGATCGGAAGATCGAAATCCCTTCCTTACTTCCCAACTCTGATGAAATCTAATGCGATTTGGAGAGCACTGGTGGAAAAGGTGAGGAAATAGCATGTCGGAAGAGCGTCGTCATGGTTCGCCTGTAGGCTCTGTGTCGCAAGGTGTGAGATGGGCATGGTTTAATGGGTTGGGCCAGACCGAAAGACTTGGGTGATGGGGGCCCAACTAGGCCCCATTGGACTCTCTCTTCTTATTTTTATTTACTTTTATTTATTATTGTTTTTGTATCTCTTTACTATTATTTATTTCTTATTTTTTTCAGAAATATATGTTTGATGTGTCGATAAAAATTAAGGTGTCAATAATGGGTTTTGTGGAATGAAGGGAGAGAGGGGGAGAGAGAGAGAGAGATTATGTAATGTGCTTTACAAATAGACTAATATAATAAAGTTATCCATTATCTTAGATAGGAGGAAGAACAAGGTAAAAGCTAAGGAGAAAATCCATTATGAGATTGTGTCTATTCCAACACTAATCATAACAAATATTATATATTTTGATCACTCTTATGATTGAAAAAGAGAGTATAGATACCCATCAAAACAAGTTGTTTTGTCGTACCATTTAATATTGAAAAGGTTATATGATTTCAAATATTTTGACGATAAATGTTTACAAAAAAAAAAATGTTTATTTATATGAAGATCATATTAAGGATTATGATGAGGCTCGAAAGATATAATATCTCATAAATTACTTATTTTTGACAAATAGTAATACCAAATGGTGTTTATTGCTTCAGCAATCTCCGCCGATTCCGAAGACTTCAACTTTTTATTGCCAACATGCAACAGTCTACATTGTCATCCAACGGTCCAAGACTCTTCATGCTAATCGAACTATTGCAAGGTATGATGCACGGAAAAAGGGCAATTATCGTGAGCATAATTTCTGCAACTTTATGTAGAAGTGCTTCTTGACTTGACTTGTCTTTTTTATTAATTAAAACAAAGAATTAGAAAAAAGAATCGGTGAGCAATAAAATGTTTCTTAGTGACACCCGGACCCCTAGAGTCTTAAAGTTGGCGCGAAAGGAACACTTAAGTCTTGAAAAGTTACGAAAGTGATATTTGAGTGCCAAAATATGAGCAAAATTGATCATTTAAGTGTCAATCCGGCCAAAATGCTTTGAGTGGTGATTTTCCGGTGAAGTAAGTGCAAAATGGCGTCGTTTTGGTGCTGACATGGTAAAATATTAATATAAAAATTAATTAAATGAAATTTAAAACTAAATTTATTTTAAAATAAAAATAAAAAAAATTTAAAAAAATTAATTAAAAAAAAAGAGAGGGAGGCGGGCGAGGGTTGAGCACTCATCGCCGCTATCGGGAAGGGCCGGCGACGGAGTGGGGAGGGTCGGTTGGGTCACCAAGCCTTGGCCGGGGCCGAAAACCCGGTTGTTCGACGGCTGCGAGGGCCCACGAGCCCTCGCCCCCGATCTAAGGCGAGGGTCACAGCCCTCCCCGGATCCGGTGAGGGTTGGCGGCCCTCGCTCGGCCTAGCTAAGGGCCGTCGCCTTCGCCTAGATCCGGCGAGGGTTGCCGGTCGGCCGAGGTTGCCGGCCCCTGGCCAACATACGACAACCCCAGCCGACCCTCCCCCTTTGTCGCTGGCCCTTCTCGACGGCGGTGGCAAGGGCTCGCCCTAAGCCGCCTCCCTTTTTTTTTAATATTTGTATTTTTATTTTAAAATGTTTTAAATAAATTTAGTTTTAAATTTAATTAAATTAATTTTTTTATTAATTTTTTTACCACGTCAAAACCAAAACGACGTCA
The DNA here is from genome assembly GCA_016097595.1 of Eucalyptus pumila. Classification (NCBI taxonomy): domain Eukaryota; kingdom Viridiplantae; phylum Streptophyta; class Magnoliopsida; order Myrtales; family Myrtaceae; genus Eucalyptus; species Eucalyptus pumila. Next base: position 8,481,447 of record CM027852.1, read on the forward strand.
TTTTTGCATTGTCTAGCCACGTTAGCATGTATAACGACGCCGTTTTGCACTTATTTCGCCGGAAATTGCGCACGTCAGCATTTTGGCTGGATTAGCACTTAAGTGATCCATTTTGCTTCGATTTTGGCACTTAGGGCGCGCATGACAACCATTCGGTTAGAAATAGTTTACGGAACAGAAATAGATTTTTCTATTTTTATTTCTAGAAGAGTTTCTAAGAAAAATAACCGTTTGATAACGATACAAAATTTTCTACTCTAAAAATAGAAATTGTTTGATAACAACACAAAATTTCTTCCTTTTCGGACGGCGGTGTACGACCGCGACCTTTAATATAAAAAAAAAATAAAAATAAAAATGATTTAGTAACAAAAAAAATAAAGAATAAAATAAAATAAAATAAAATAAATCATAAAAAATAAAATAAAAATTATCATTTTATTTTAAAATAAAAATATCCTTAAAAATAAATTCATTTTATTTATCCTATTTTATTTTATTTTACGAATAAATTTATTTTAAAATGAATAAAAAATTATTTGGCAAAACACTCAAGGCAAATAAAAGTAATTTATTTTCATAAATAAATTATTTTTAATAAATTTAATAAATTTATTTTTAATAAACTAAAAACAAAATGATAATAAAAATAATTTATTTATTTTTAAATGAATAAAATGAATATATTTATTTTATTTATTTTTATTTTTAATAAAATGAGGAGAGGCGGAGGAGGAAGAGGAGGCGAGACGTAGAGGAGACGAGGGAGGACTGATCAAAATTAGGGTTTAGTGGGAGAAATTATTTCTGATTTCTCTTCTAGAAATCAGAAGTAGAAAATTTATATTTCTGATTTCTCTTCCAAATCAATTGCTGGAATAGATTTCTATCCCAGAAATAGAAAAACTGAGTAGGTTTATCAAACAGGTTTCTATTCCAGAAATAGGTCTGGAATAGAAAAATTATTTCTGGAACAGAAATTTTGGTTATCATGCACCCCCTTAAGTGTCACTTTCGTAATTTTTGGCACTTAAGTATCTATTTATGCCAACTTTTGGCACTTGAAGCGATCTTTTGCCGTTTCTTAGTTGGTAAAGCGTACTCTCCACTAACTAATTTTATAATTTTTTTCTCTAATAAAGTTTAGATTGCGATAAAAAAAAAGAACCAACGAGCAATAATGATGCTCCTTTGTTGGTAATCATACTCTCCACCAACTAATTTAATATTTTTCTGCTAATAAAATTTAGATTGTGATAGCGCCTAGTCTCTTTTCAGAAGATGGATGCGCAGCTTCAATGTCTTATTTAATTTGAAGGTCCTTACTCAAGTATTTTTATTGTCCAATGACGATGGTACATGGAGAAATTGTCAATCAATTCTAAATATTTTGTACGAATGACAATAACATTTTAACCTTTTCAATTTTCTCAATTTAGTCCTAAACTTTTGTATGAAATTACAATATAGTCATTTTGGCTAATTTTTATCAGAACCGCATAGGATGATCAATAATAATTGAATTGTACATTATTAATTTCTGATAAAAATTGATGAGATGGACAACATTGAACTTTGTGGAAATGTTTAAGACTAAATTATCAAATTGAAAAGTTCTTGAGTGAATTGATATCGCTACAATGTATCTAAGACTTGTTGGATAATTTTTTCCTATAGTTGTGGAGAAGAAACTTATTTCATTAGAAAATTAGAAGACAACTACTGGATTCGTGCATAGTCACCGTGTTACAACTTTAAGGTTGATTGAAGATTATATTCAACTGCTTAAGTAAATAATATCTTGAGTGAGTCAATTTAAGAATATGATCCTCGAGTTGGGCCAAATAGATGAACCATTGATAAAACAACAACTTATAGTGGCAGCATACAAATCTTTTATTTTAACAAATAGTAAACACTAAATCTGACTTTTTTATGCAACAATATTGCCATTTCATAATCCATAATATATATAGACCATAGTATTTTCGAAATATGAGTTTTACAAACTCAAAGAAGATATAACATCACTCATCTAGATATATCACAAACCAAACAACAAAGCCGACTCAAATTAATGAACTCGCTTTCCTATCATATAAGTGAAAAATAATATCAAAACCAAGTAAAACACTATCTCAACTATAGCTCAGCTAATTTAAGTTTAAACACTAATAAAATAACTCCCACGCATCAACAAATCGTTCACTCAAAGTGATTATTCAAATCTAAACGCAACAAGGAACTTGCCTGCAAAATACTAAAATCTCACTCTAACAAAATCGTTGCTTTAAAACAATTTTTGACTAACCCCATGGCTCCACGGCACCATAAACCTCAATTTCCCATATAAATCTATAGGTCAACAATCAAAAATCCAACTAAGTGGCAAATTTCCTAAAATTTCAAATTTTAGCCCTAAATTCAGAAATAACTTTGATTAGACGAGCAACAGGTGTGAGCACTTACCAATTGTTGCGTTATGTGTCTAGTCGATTTAGCGAGGTCCCTTTGGTGTGCACATGTGAAACCTTCTTCCTCTTTCTCTTTCATTTCTTCTTCTTCTTCTTCTTCTTTCTTTTCTTTTTCATTCTATTCCTGAACATACGCTTCTGTCCTTCTCTTCCTTTCCCTTTTTTTTAGGGCCCACCACTTACTTAAATATTACATTATCAATGAATCCCATCAATAAATACGCTAATGGAATGGAATATTATATCACGTATCAATAGTTTATTCTCTTGATCTATCTCATATCAAATTACATGTCGATGGTCCATCCATTGATTAATCTTTGCTCAATATCTAACTATTGTCACGACATAATGCCTAGTAACAATATGACTAAGATTCCCCCACTGACAAGATCTCCAACTATAAAGCCAGTGGCTCGACTTAGAAGGACATCCTAAACCCGGTATACATATCCACCAACCGCTCAATATCTCCATTCATTATTATGCAGAAATTCAATCCATAATCAATCTCATAGTTTGCAATGCATTTTATAAACCAATCATAAAACTTTTTGTAATTCAATTTATCAATTAAAATATAATGTTTTGAAATCTATTTCATAAACTCTCAATATTTCAAAGTACCTTGTACAAAAGATATCTCAAATCAATATAGACTCATTGCATAAACCATTCGTAACGCAATACACATATCATTTCGCAATATTTTTCTTAAAATTATTTCCAAACCATTCAAAAATTCTAACAAATAGTAAATGCTTGATATGACTTTTTGTGCAATTTCGTAATCCATAATATATACATGATTCATAGTATTTTCAAAATAGCCTCAAAGAAGATATAACACCACTCAGCTGGATATGCCCTAAACCAAACAACAAAACTCACTCGAAGCAATGTATTTACATTCCCATCAAATAAGCGAGAAATAGAATCAAAATCAAGTAAAATGCTATCTCAACTACGGCTTGGCTAAACTAAACTTAAATGCTAACAAAATCACTCCCACATGTTAACGAATTGCTTAATTGAAAGGATTATTCAAACCTAAATGTAATGCATAATTCATACGTAAAACCCTAAAATCTTGCTTTAACAAAACATTGCTCTACAACAATTCTTGATTAACCTTCTTCTACACCGTCCGGAAGAGTAATTAGGACCAATTTAGTTATATTTTCATGTTCCAAAAACTACTCTAATTGGACGAATGATAGGTACGAGCACTTATCGGGTGTTGCGTTATGTAGTCAAGTTGGCTTGGTGAGGTCTCTTTGGTGTGCATATGTAAAATTCCCTTCTTCTTTGTCATCTTTTCTTTTTTCTTTTTCGTTCTTTTCTTTCTTCTTCTTTTCTTGAACATGGGCTTCTATCCTTTTCTTCCTTTTATATATTCCTTTTTCTTTATTAGACTTTTCAGCCATTCCTTTTATTTATTTTCTTTTTTTAGGCCTACCGTTCACTCAAATATTACATTATTAATGAATCTTATCATAAACATGTTAATGCTTTATTTCATTGATTAATCATATGTCATACATCAATAGTTTACTCTATTGATCAATCTCATATTAAATCACACATTGATAGTCTATCCATCAATTAATCTTTTGCTTAATACTTAACCATGGTCACAACACAATGCTCGGTGATAGGGCAACTAAGATTCCTCCCTTGACAATGTCTTCACTTATAAAACTAGTTGCTTGGCCTTGAAAGATATCCTAAGTCTAATATACATATTCATCAACCCCTCAATAGGCTCATGGTGACATTGAGCACCAAACCCCTATCTTCCAATATTTAAAAATTTAATTCATAATCAATCTTATAATCTGCATTTCATAAATCAATCATAAAACTTTTGATAACTTAATTTATCAATTAAAATACACTTCACAAGACATTTCTCATAATATTTGGAAATCCATTTCATAAATTCTTGACATTTCAAAATGCCCTCCATAAAAGGTAATTCAAATCATTATAGACTCATTGCATAAACCAGCTCATAACGCGATACACGTATCATTTCACAATATTTTTCTTAAAATCATTCTCAAACCATTCAAAAGTATGAACAAGTAATAAATGCTCGATCTAACTTTTTATACAACAACACTGCCATTATATATGTATATATAATCCATAGTATTTTTGGAATATGAGTTTTACAAGCTAAAAAAAGATACTGACAAAATTTGAAGTAAAGGGAAAAATGGAGGAAATGATGTATAATTTGTATATGATCGACATATCTTTTTACAATATACAATCACCTATTTATAATAAAGTGGATGATTTAACTAAGGAAATAATAAAAAGAGATAAGGAATCAAATTCAATCTTTGATTGATATAATTAATCGATCATAATTCTAGATAATTTTGGATTGATTGATCGTGATCGACTATTGATTCTTGCATATCTCCAACATTTCTCCTCAAGCTAGTGGCTTATATATATCCAAGACGCTTAGCTTGCTTAGTAAATATGCATGTTATCTTTGAGATAATTGCTTGGTAAAGATATCGGGAGTTGTTCTGTGGTTCCAATTCCATTTGTCTTGATAATCCCTTCTTGAATTTTACTTTGAGTGTAATGGCAATCTACTTCTCTGGAACAACACTTTGAAGATTTCTCAGTGCAAGAGAAGAAATGGTAACATTGTCCTGATCCTCTTCATCCTCCAGAACAAGTGGTCTTCTTTTCTTGGATGGAGCTTGGATGGAGCTGTCATGGGCTCCTTTCCTTTCCGCTTTGCCACTGAAGAACCTTGGTGTGACTTGACAGGGGTTTTCTCTTTCAATCGCTCCAAAGCTTTGTCCAGCTCTTTCAAACGCATCTTGGAAACCATTTTCAGTCCCACTACCATTTGATCACATGATCGAACACATAAAATCCTAGGAGGCTGAATGTTGAAACGTCTGAAAAGCTTTGTAACAAGCCCGAGTAAGGAAGTTGCCCTCTGTCTTTTGCCATCATTCTGTACATGTGAAACATGATTGTGTGAGGTAGGAATAATTTCTTTCTAGCATTGATGGCATACATCAACTTTGCTTCTGAGCTGGAGACGTCTGTCTTCAAGGTTGACTTGGGTCTGAGGCAATTGATCACAATTTTGTGAAGCAAAATGTTAGAGGCATTCATCCTCAAGTACGAAATTCTTCCTTTAGCCATTCCATCCAGAACAAACTCTATTGTCGCACGACCAACAGACACACTAATTGATTGGAAAGCCCCTCGCTCCACTCTAATCACATCCGCCAATGTGTCAATGTCAACAAGATAGTCCTTGTCTCGAATGCTAAACGAAAATCTATTCGCATCTAAGAAACTGAGATTAGAATAGAAGTAAGCAGTAAGTTTTGGATATGCCTCAGTAGTCTTAAAACAAAATTGCTCAAGCAGAAGTTTAGTGAATTTCTCTCTCAGCTTCACATTCACAGAATCAAGAAAATCAAAGTCTACACTCCTCGGATTGATCACCCCTCTTTTTAGCAACTTAGAGTAAAGTCGCATGTGTTCATCCGAGTGAAACATATTTGTCCTTTTGCTTCGAACATTCACTGCAACACCCATTCTAGGCTTGAATTGAGTGTACATTTTATCATCATCATTGCCATTAGGCTTACTAAAACCTCCAACACGTGGATCACTAGGAATATTCGCAAATTCTCGATCTGCCGACCCCGCAGGAGTAATCTCCAATCGTTCCATTGTTTGCAAAAAGTGGGTTTCATTTTGATACCCTTTATCTTTAAAAAATTCATTGATATAATTCAAGGGAGTCCCTCCCCTTTTTAAAGCAGAGTAAATCTTATACATAAAAGCGGGCTTTTGAGATCTTACGGGTTCCGCGTCTTCAATGATTTCTTCCTCCGATCTACGAACACTGCCTTGAGGTCTAGTTTGAGGAGATTGACGCTGTTGAGAATGTTGTGAGCTTTGCTCTTGTCTCGGAGATTCTTCTTCCTCGGTGAGGTCAAAATGTGTAGGACCCTCACACATTTGCTGTGGTCCCCTATTCGCAATCATTGAAGACTTTCTCTGGGATGCTATTCTCATAGTTTTTGAGAGATTTCAAACTCGATTCGCGGAAAAGGTGAGAACTTGGAAGATTAAACTAGAGAGTAAAAGTGAGAAAACGAAGGTCTGTGCTTTTAGGGTTTTGAGGAAGACGATCAGTATATAAAGCGTCGAAAAGAGGCATACATAACGATGTAAAAAGGAAAAAATAGAAAATGTCTTTTAAAAAATAACAACCTTTTTGAAAAATGGATAACTGTCTTTTAAAAAATAACCTATTTTTCGAAAATGAATTATTGCAATAATCACGAAAACTGGGGAGATGATCGTACCTTTTCAAGATCAATCAATTACAGATTAATAGATAATCGTACTTTTTCGAGATTTTATCTGAGAGATAAATTTCTAAAAACGAAAATAACTTACAATCGTTGATCTTCATCTTCTGAGTCTGAATATCATAGACTTATCCTTGAATCTGAACTTCTTCAGACTTTAAGTTATTGAGTCTGAAATGAATAAGCTCAAATTGACTTTTCTCCAAAGGTTTTGTGAAGATGTCCGCTAGTTGACTAAATCGAGACTTCTCCATTTTGAACATGATTTTTAATGAAGTGATGTCGAATCTCTATATGCTTTGCTCTTGAGTGAAGAATTGGATTCTTGGTGAGATTGATTCTTGGTATTGTCACATTTGATCTTGGTGCACGAATCTTCAATTCCAAAGTCTCTTTTTCGAGATTTTATCCGAGAGATAAATTTCTAAAAACGAAAATAACTTACAGTCGTTGATCTTCATCTTAAATCGAATATCATAGACTTATCCACGAATCGAACTTCTTCAGACTTTAAGATATTGAGTGCAGGAACGAATAAGCTCAAATTGACTTTTCTCCAAAGGTTTTGTGAAGATGTCCGCTAGTTGACTGAATCGAGACTTCTCTATTTTGAACATGCTAATGAAGTGATGTCGAATCTCTATATGCTTTGCTATTGAGTGAAGAATTGGATTCTTGGTGAGATTGATTGCGCTGGTATTGTCACATTTGATCTTGGTGCACGAATCTTCAATTCCAAAGTCTCTTAGTTGTTGTTTTATCCACAGAATTTGTGAACAACAACTTTCAAGAGCCACATATTCTGCTTCCGCTGTAGATAGAGCTACGGTACTTTGTTTCCTCGAAAACCATCCCAAGCAATTGACAAGTGCCCGAGGTGCTCTTCCTATCAACTCGCATCTTGCTAGGTGCTCACGCGTCGAATATCCAAGAAGAGTAAAGTCTCATTCTTTAAGATACCAAAGACCTAAATTTGAAGTAGATGCAACGTATTTGATGATGTGTTTTGCATCACTTAAATGAGATTCTTTGGGATCTGATTCAAATCTGGCACAAATACAAACACTAAACAGAATGTCGAGTCTAGAAGCAGTAAGATAAAGAAGTGAACCAATGATACTCCTGTATAGCTTCTGGTCAATTTTCTTTCCTCCTTCATCTTTGTCCAGCTTTGAGGAACTTGATATTGGTATGTCAATCTTTTAGCAATTCTCCAAGCCAAACTTTTTCACAAGTTATTTAGCATATTTTTCTTGGTGAATGAAAATTCCATTTTTCAATTGTTTTACTTGAAGTCCGAGAAAGAAGGATAGTTCACCCATCATGCTCATTTCAAACTCATCCTGCATAGACTTAGAGAATTTCTTGCACAAATTTTTATTAGGAGATCCAAAAATAATATCATCAACATAAATTTGAACAAGCAAGAAGTTTTTGTTTTCTCTTTTGATAAACAGTGTAGTATCTACTTTACTTTTAACAAAGCCATTTTGGATCAAAAACTTACTTAGTCTGTCATACTAAGCTCGAGGTGCTTGCTTTAGACCATATAACGCCTTTTTTAGTCTGAATACAGAGTCCGGTTTCCTTGGGTCTTCAAAACCAGGAGGTTGTTCCATATAAACTTCCTCTTGGATAAATCCATTTAGGAAAGCACTTTTGACGTCCATTTGGAATAACCTGAAATTCTTAAAACAAGCAAAAGCAAGTAATAATCTAATTGCTTCTAACCTTGCTATTGGTGCGTAGGTCTCATCATAGTCTATCCCTTCTTCTTGCATATATCCTTTGGCCACGAGTTTTGCTTTGTTCCTTATGACTTTTCCTTTCTCATTCATCTTGTTCCTGAAAACCCATTTAGGTCCAATGATAGATTTATCTTTTGGTTTAGGAGTCAATTTCCAGACATCATTGATACGGAATTGCCTGAGTTCTTCTTGCATAGCTTCAATCCAGCTTTCATCAATTAAAGCTTCTTCTATGCTCTTGGGTTCTATTTCAGAAATAAGAGCCACAGCACTAGACTCTTCACGCCTTTTGGATCTTGTACGAATTCCCTCATTAATGTCACAAATAATGAGTTCTTTAGGATGACTAGACTTGTGCTTCCAGTTGTTGGTTGATTTGTTAGACTGTTGATCATTTTCTTCATTTGATTCTTCAATGATCATTTGTTGCTGGTCTTCTGAAGTCTGAGCTGCTTCTGGAGATTTAGACTTTGTAGAGTTTGCAGCAGGTTTAGGTTCTTCATGTTGAGTTTGAATCGATTGATTTTGCATAAAGTCTTGAAATTTAACATTCATTGATTCCTCCACAGATTGAGTCTTTTTGTTGTATACTCTGTAGGCTTTGCTGGTGGTTGAATATCTAAGGAAGATGCCTTCGTCTGATTTTTCTTCAAACTTACCAATTCGATCATTTGCGTTTTTCAATATAAAAAATTTTCATCCAAACACATGAAAATAGGAAACAATTGGCTTCTTTCCTTTGAACAACTCATAGGGAGTTTTCTCTAGAATATGCCTTAAGAAGACTATTAATAATATAGCATGCTGTAGAAACTGCTTTAGCCCAAAAACGAGAAGAAATGTTACTTTCAATTAGAAGAGTTCTAGCCATTTCTTACAAAGATCTATTCTTCCTTTCCACAACTCCATTCTACTCTAGAGTATAAGGATAGGAGAATACATGCTGAAAACCAGATTCATCACATAATTTAGCAAAGTCTTGATTTTCAAACTCACCTCCATGGTTTGTCTGTATATCTTGGAAATAACATACCCTTTCTCATTTTGAACTTTCTTAGCAAATTTTATAAAATAAGAAAATGTTTCAGACTTACTTGCCAGGAAATATACCCAAGTAAATCGTGAATAATCATCCACAATTACTAGACAGTATTTCTTACCTCAAATGCTCTGAGTTCTGGTTGGTCCAAAGAGATCCATGTGTAATAGCTGCAGTACACGATTAATAGACACTTGATTTATTGGTTTGAATGAATTTCTTACATGTTTTCCCAATACGCATGGTGTACATAGGTCAAACTTTTGGTATGTCAGGTTGGGTAATCCACGAACAAGCTTCTTTGTAGAGATCTTGGCAATTTGCTTCATGTTGATGTGCCCAAGCTTTCTGTGCCATAGATTTGCTTCCTCTTGAATTGAGATTAGACATTGGGATTTTTCTGGTTTAATATCCAAGAGATAGATATTCCCATGTCTTTGCCCCGTAAAAGTCTGAGAAGAGTCTTTACTGGTTCCTAAACATATTCATTCTTGAAAGTTGATTTTGAAACCGGTGTCGCACAGCTAGTTAATACTCAGCAAGTTGTAGTTGAGTCCTTCTACTAAGGAAACGTTACTGATCGTGAGACTTCCAATCTTTACAGTTCCGTATCCCACAATTCTTCCTTTGCCATTTCCTCCAAAAGAAACTTTTCCACCATTAACTTGCACAAGCTTTATAAAGCAGTTTGAGTCTCCTGTCATATGTCTCGAGCATCTACTATCCAAGTACCATTTAGCCTTTTTCTTGATAGTGACATGCGTTTAAAAAAGAAACTCAAGCTTTCTTTGGTACCCATATTTTCTTGGGTCCAATGGAGTTAGTGTGATATACAGTCTTTGCCCAAACCTTCCTCACAGGTTTCCAAACCATAGGACATTCTTTCTCAAAGTGTTCTGAGCTATTACACTTAGAATATTTAAGAGCACTTAAGCCTACGGGTTTTACAAAAACTTTTTGGAAATGTTTTTTGTAAAAATCTTTTGTAGGTCTTTGTTTAATTCTTTCCTTTACCTTAGGAAAATCAATTAGAGGAGTGGTTTCAGCAGTCATTCCCAAACTCGATTTGTTGAATTAAGGTCTTTGTGCTGAAAGAATCTTTTCTAATTTCTTAGATCCTATAGAAAATCTTTTAGAAATACTTGAGATATCATTTTTCAAAAATGTATTTTCTTTTGAAAGATTGTTTGCATTTTCTTTCAAAGTAATAACATTTTTATCTAAACTTTCGACCTTTTCTTTCCAAACAATCTCCTATTGCTTTAGTGCGGAATTTTCCCTTTTAAGTTCAGAAATCCTCTTGAGAGAGGTTTTGAGATTAAGACACAATTCATCAATATATTTGGAGACTTTAGCAGGAATTTTTAAATTACTTATCTCTATTTCACTGTCTGAGTTTGAGTCTATCTCAAAGTTTGAATTTGATTCTGAGTATGCCATGAGACAAATATTTGCATAATCATCATCGCTTTCTTCACACTTAGTATCACTTCAAGTTTCTGCTTTAAGTGATTTTCGATATTTCTCAGCTTTTCCTTTCTTTCTCTTTAGTAGGGGCAGTTGGGTCTGATATATCCCTTTATTTGCATTCAAAGCATATTACATCCTTGTTGGATTCATCATCCTCAGCTGATTTATTTTGTAGCTTTTGAGAACTTTGTTTCTTCGAATTGAATCTTCTTCCTTTTCTATTCAACTTTCTGAATCTTCTTATCATAAGAGCAAGCTCTTCATCATCCATATCGTCTTCAGAATCTGTGACATCAGAATCATTATTAGATTTCAATGCAATGGATTTCTTACCTTTGGGATCTTCATTTTCGTTGATTTGCTCCACTTCATAAGACTGAAGGATGCCAACCAATTCGTCAACAGATAGTGGCATGATCCTTTGTGTGTCCCTTATTGAAGTCTTTACATGATTCCAATCCTTGGAAAGTCCACGCAGTAACTTGTTAATCTTCATAGGTTCAAAGATTGGTTGACATTGATATTCAAGACCATTCACGATTTCTGTAAAACGACTAAATATGTGAGTGATAGATTCTCCTGATTTCATCTTGAATGCTTCATAATGACCGAGCATAATATTGATTCTAGTTTCTTTCACTTTCGATCGGTCCCTTCATAGGTGATGTGCAATCTATCCCAGACTTCTTTAGCTGTTTCACAAGAAAATATTCTGTTATATTCAGTAGGTGATAATGCACAATATAAGGAATAAATTGCTTTTGCATCAAGAGCTTGTCTCTTGGTTATCTCTTCTTAAGTCATTTCACTGGACTCAACAGCTTCTTTTCCTCTTTCTGAGACTATTGCAGCTTTAGGAATGATTCATTTGTCTACCACGTCCCATTCCAGAGGATCCTTTGATCTTAGGAATGCCTTCATTTTATTTTTCCATATGCTGTAATCCTTTCCATCAAAATATGACGGTCTGGTGTTGCTTTGTTCTTCAACCAGACCTTGAGCCAACATACTAGCCATGGATCTTTAACTGCGAAGTAAAAACACTTCAACTTAAATGAGTACGCAAGCTCCGATACCAATTGTGAAAGCTAGTACGAGCACCTAGAGGGGGTGAATAGGTGCGAAAACAAATTTTGTAGAGTAAAGATCATAATTTTACTTTTGAACTGATTCTGTTTAGCAATAGATTATGAAAGGAAATTAGACTCTAACAAACAAATATTGATACGATCAAAGTAAAGAGCTTAGGGAAGAGAATAAGAATACAAAGTTTATAGTGGTTCGGCTTGATCCAAGCCTACGTCCACTCTTCCACACTAACAGCCCACCGGCTAGATTTCACTAAGAATCAAAAGAGTTGTTACAGTATAGCTCTTCCTTGATTCCACAGTGTAAAGACTCTGCTACACTTCCTCAAGGTCTCACAGAAATATGAACGCTCTTTTGAGTACAAGTTTTCGCTCAACAATTGAATTGACAAAGAACAAGGAGCTTCGGACTTTGGAATTCTTTTATCGCGCACACACTCGAATAAGCTGGAACGACTTTCTTATATACTCCTCCATGCATTCATATCTGTTGGCACTTACCAAAGGAGTTCTTCCAATTTACTCGTTGGACAGAATCAATTAGGAAAATTTCGAGTTTTTTAAAGAATATGACGATAGCTCACCAATCCTGCTCGCCCATACAATCAAGATTTAGGTTTCCATAAGTAGAACCTTCCAAGTATGTTTCGTCAATCAACGGATCTAAATTACCCGAATTGAAATCAAAACGAATAACAGATTCCAAGATGCTATCTCCAGCCGAGAGATCTTCTTCATCGATAGAATCAAATCCTTAACAAGATACTCAGTTCTGGATAAGTCTTCTTCGACGGTCTAGAAACTGTCAATGAGGATAAACTTTGAATCTTGAGTCTGGCGGATTGGCGATTTTCAGACTTTGACTAAAGAGTCTGCAAGTCTTCAGACTAGACTGATGGAAATTTTTTGTCATCTTCAAAACACACAAGGAAGTTTTCTCCAACACATTACAGTCTTGATGGAAGATGTCGATAATGTAAGAAACGGAATAAAACGTCAGGTCATCTAGTTCAAACCCTATCACTACAGAAAATACACCATCAGGTTTGAGGAGTATTGGCTAGTAGAATATGACGTACATATATGGTGTTCCCATACTACAGATCGATCATGCTGCGTGGATCCGTCCAAGGTTTTGAGGTTTTCAGTTTTTTGCAAATTTTCATCAATGGTTGGAGGTATGTTAATCTTTACGTTTCCACAAATCGATCCCGAATTTTGTACGAATTTATCCGTGATTGATAAATTGGGATCGTTAGGTTTTAGTTTATATTTAATCTAACACTTTTGCCAATATTTATTTTTGAACAAACATCATGTGCATGCTCAATCTTCCTAACCCGCATGAAATGTGAAAGTCAACGTAGGTATCTTAACTTGCGACCGCTCCGAAGAACATCCTTTTGCTCAATCGATTTCGGAAAGGGCTTTGTGCCCGACACGGGAAACTATTAGGTGAGCGCACATACCGCGCCTCATCAGCTAACAAGCTATTATCAAACTTAATTGAATGATCTCATCCATCGGACGTCTACAAAACAGAGAAATTCTCTAAGTTCAGTCATATTAAACAATCTCGACATGCTGTCTACTTGGTTTGGTATAAAGCATTGCAGTCAAAGATGGGAGCCTGTTCAATGAGGGTTCATCTTACTCCTTGATTTCACGGATATTTGGTTGATGCATGAGTCGTCTGGTTTACCATGCAGAATTCTTTCTGTTTTTTTACATCCTAACTTTTATATTAAAAGGCCAAATTTCATCTCACCTCATATTATCAAATTCTCTCAACATATGCACATGAAAATTGGAAATGCTTTTCCGAATTGAAGAAATATGTTTCATAAGGACAACAGAGCAATGTGTCTTGTGAACAAACATCATCATTGGATTGGACGTAACGGTTGATTTCCAACCGACATATTGCCCAAAAAGTTAACATTCATTAAAAAGAAATTCTACTAATGTTTAATCAAAACTTTTCATGAATTTCGAGTTTAGACATTATTGTAGGCTTTTTAGATCTAGGTAAACTACTTCTAAGTACCATCTCACTGCATCATCACTGACATTCTAGCAAAGTGCTACCACGAATGTGCATTTCAACCGCTAGATCTAGTAAATAAGATTTTTATACATAAGAGTTTCATACATTTAACGGTCAAAGCGTTTGAATTTGTGACTCATGGTGGCTTTATGATGCCTAAGTTAGTAGTTATTACATAGAGAGAGAGAGAGAGAGAGAGAGAGAGAGAGAGAGAGAGAGAGAGAGAGAGAGAGAGAGGTAGTTGCGGGTTGGGTGGCAATTATGCTAACCTCGGTGGATGAACGGGCAATTATGCAAAGTCTTGTTTATATGCTGTTGTCTCACCTGCCATTTTCAGCAGAATTATGGCTTGTGAATCAGCCAAAGCTATCTGGGACTTCCTCAAAACCGAGTATCAAGGAGATGAAAGGATTAGAAGTATGAAGGGGCTAAATCTGATCACAGAATTCGAGAGACTGCAAATGAAGGAGTCTGAGACAATTAAGGAGTATTTTGATAAGTTGATAAGCATTGCAAATCAGGCAAGAGTTCTAGGCACTGACCTCTCTGATAATAGGCTAGTGCAAAAGATTCTTGTCTCCTTGCCCGAAAGGTTTGAGGCAAGCATTGCCTCTTTGGAGAATACCAAGGATTTGTCTCAGATCAAGTTGGCAGAATTGCTAAGTGCTTTGCAAGCACAAGAGCAGAGGAGGTTAATGAGGGTGGAAGGAAGTACAGAAGGAGCTCTGCTGGCCAAAGAATAGCAGAATGTAGGAGGAAAAGTCAAGAAGCGGAAAGGGAAGAAAGGAAATGGCAGTAGTGGTTCAGAAGCTACTGCGGGAGAGAATAGTGCAGGCAACTCCAAGAACAATTGGGGAAGATATTCCTCATGTCAGCACTGTGGAAAAGAGAATCATCCACACTTTAGGTATTGGAAGAGGCCAAATGTAAGGTGCAAAAAGTGTCATAAGCTTGGACACATTGAGAAGTTCTGCAAAGAGAAGAGAGATCAGCAGCAGGGTGAGGCACATGTTGCAGTTTAGCAAGAGGTAGATCAATTGTTTGTTGCCTCTTGTTTCTCCTCTAGTACTCCGTGTGACAGTTGGCTTGTTGATAGTGGTTACACAAACCATATGACAAGTGATGAAACGCTGTTTATAAACCTTGACAAGTCATTGAAGTCAAGAGTGAGGATTGGGAATGGGGAGTACTTAGAAGTGAAAGGTAAAGGGACTGTAGCAATGGAGAGTTGTGCTGGAACTAAGCTGATTTCTAATGTGATGTATGTGCCTAAAATTGATCAGAATTTGCTGAGTGTGGGGCAGTTGATAGAAAAGGGATTTAAGGTGATATTTGAAGAGGAGAAGTGTTTGATCTTTGACTCTAATGGTTAGGAGTTGTTCAAGATAAAAATGCAACAGAAAAGTTTTTCTTTGAATCCTCTTGAGAAGGAGCATATGGCATTCAAGTGTCAGGCTAATGACTTGGAATTATGGCACAAGAGGTTGGGGCACTTTCATCATAAAGGCGTGCTATTCATGCAGAGGAATGAAATGGCAACTGGGTTACCAAGCCTGGAGGAGCATATCACAAGGTGCAAAGCTTGTTTGTTGGGCAAGCAGACAAGACTTCCCTTCAAGAAATCCACTTGGAGAGCGACAGAGAAGCTGCAGCTGATTCATATGGATCTATGTGGTCCACAAGTGACTCCTTCACCAAATGGCAGCAGGTATTTCATTATTTTCATTGATGATTATACTAGAATGTGCTGGATTTACTTTATGAAGCAAAAATCAGAAGTTGCTGAGGTATTTCTGAAGTTTAAGAAATGGGTTGAGAACCAAAGTGGCTGCAAGATTCAGGTCATTAGATCTGATAATGGAACATAATACACTTCACAGAGGTTTAACTCTTTCTGTGAAGAGGCTGGAATTGAGCATCAGCTTACTGCTCCTTACTCTCCACAGCAAAATGGAGTTAGTGAGAGGAAGAATAGAACAATTATGGAGATGACTAGGTGTCTGCTTTATGAGAAGAATCTACCAAAAGAGTTTTGGGCAGAAGCAGCAAACACAACAGTTTTTCTGCTGAATAGATTACCTATGAGGGTATTGGAGATGAAGACACCTTTTGAAGCTTGGTTTGATGTCAAGCCAATTCTAAGAAATTTGAAGGTGTTTGGCTGTTTGTGTTTTTCTCATATTCCACAGGTCAAGAGAGACAAGTTGAGAGAGAAAGCTGAACCTGGGATTTTTGTTGGCTACAGTTTAGTGTCAAAAGCTTACATGATCTATCAACCACAGACAAGGAAGGTGATCACTAGCAGGGATGTTCAATTCCTAGAAGATGAGAAATGGGATTGGACAAATGAGCCACAAGGCAAGCACAAAGAGGTCTCATTGGAACCGGACGAACTGGTGGATGATGTTCCAATTAGAGGTACCAGATCTTTGACTGATATATATCAAAGGTGTAGTGTGGCTGTTTTGGAACCTACGGGTTATGAGGAAGCTAAAAGCGATCAGAGGTGGATGAATGCAATGAAGGAAGAGTTGGCTATGATAGAAAAGAACCAGACATGGGAGCTAGTGGAGAGGCCTCAAGATAGGAAGGTGATTGGAGTAAAATGGGTTTTCAAGACCAAATTTAATCCGATGGCTCGGTGAATAAGCATAAGGCCAGGTTGGTGGTGAAGGGATATGCACAGGTTTGGGGAGTTGATTTCTCAGAAACCTTTGCTCCCGTGGCAAGACTTGATACAATTAGAATGATTCTTGCTTTGGCAGCTCAACAAGGATGGAAGGTATATCAATTAGATGTGAAATCTGCATTTTTGAATGGAGTGTTGCAGGAGGAGATTTATGTTGAGCAGCCAGAAGGGTTTGTCACAC
Source organism: Eucalyptus pumila (assembly GCA_016097595.1). Lineage (NCBI taxonomy): Eukaryota > Viridiplantae > Streptophyta > Magnoliopsida > Myrtales > Myrtaceae > Eucalyptus > Eucalyptus pumila. Next base: position 8,498,553 of record CM027852.1, read on the forward strand.
CAGGCCAGGAGGAGAAAGTTTATTTGTTGAGAAAGGCTCTCTATGGCTTGAGGCAAGCTCCCAGAGCATGGTACAGTAAGATGGATGAGCACTTGTTGGGTCTAGGTTTCAAGAAAAGCCTCAGTGAATCCACTCTATATGTCAAGAAGTTAGTATCTGACTTAGTGGTGGTGTCTCTTTATGTGGATGATATGCTTTGGTGACGGGGAGTAATAGTGCTCGGATTACTGCATTTAAGCAAGAGATGATGAAGATGTTCGAAATGACCGATCTTGGTGAGATGTCATATTTTCTAGGAATGGAAGTTAGGCGGACTCGAATGAAGTTTTTATCTGTCAAAAGAAGTATTTGAAGGAGATCCTAAGCAGATTCAACATGGAGGAGTGCAAGAGTGTGAGTACTCCAATGGGTCATAAGGAAAAGCTTCAAAAGGAGGATGGATCAGCACCTGCAGATGAAAGAGTTTATAGAAGTTTGATTGGCTGTCTTATGTATCTCACTGCAACTAGGCCAGACATCATGTTTCCTGTAAGTGTCTTATCTAGGTTTCTTAATTGTGCAAGTGAGTTGCATATGGTAGCTGCAAAGAGGGTGTTGAGGTACTGAAGATGTACTCTTTCATATGGGATTAAGTTTTGTAGAGTTCAAGAGTTTAAGTTGTAGGGGTATTCTGACAGTGACTGGGCAGGATCAATGGATGATATGAGGAGCACTTCAGGTTATTGCTTTACATTTGGGTCGGCATGTTTTTCCTGGTGTTCAAAGAAGCAGGAAATAGTGGCTCAATCAACTACAGAAGCTGAGTTCATTGCAGCTACTACAGCTGTGAATCAAGCATTATGGTTGAAAAAGCTAATGGATGATCTGCATATGCAGCAAGAAGAAGACATAGAAGTGTTTGTGGATAATCAAGCTACTTTGGCCATTTCACAAAATCCGGTATTTCATGGAAGGACAAATCATTTTAAGGTCAAGTTTTACTTCTTGAGAGAAGTGCAAAAGGCTGAAGAGGTGAAACTGGTGTACTGCAATTCAGAAAACCAGATTGCAGATATATTCACGAAGTCATTTCATGTTGGTCGATTTGAACTTCTCAGGGCAAAGCTAGGAGTGTGCATTACTTGATTCAGGAGGAGAGTGTTGATGTATCAAGACTGCATGTTTCTTTTCTGTTTTGTTTAGTCAGTTTGTTGGTGTCCTGTTTTCTAGGGGTTGGTTAATTGTTGTTTTACTTAGTCAATCTTATCTTGTAGGAGCAGTTAGCTGCACGTATTTTAGATATTCTGGTTTGTTGCTGGTTTTGTGGACCAAGCAAGCCGTTAGTGGGCAACGTGGGTTTGTGGTTACGTTCTAGTATGTATTTTGAACATTTTCTTTTTTTCAGTTTTTCTGAACACGATGCTCTGTTTCTGCTGTCAACTTGTTCTCTGTTTTTGCTGTCAACTTGTTCTCTATTCTTTTAAAAAAAACAACAAATGAGCTTAGCTTCTTTAGGGAGAACGTTTCAACCAAGGTCACGCCGGCCGCCTTCAACTGGCCTGCATGCCATGTCCGACGGCGGCTGTCTTCCTCTCCGGCATGTCCAGGACACGTGTCGATCACTCATAGGTATTGTCAAATCTGTCGTTAATCATCACACCTAATGTAGATTCACAGATATGACAGCTTGTAAGAACTATGCGCGACGAAAACTTGAGTCGCTGTTGGAAAATAAATGGTGCACATTGACAAGTAGTAGAAGTCTATGGCGAGCTCACCGTCTTCTCGTCAACTGGATCGGAACTAGGAAAGGGATTATGGTCAAAACTGAAGGCTTTTTGTGAAGACATAACGTGGAAAATCTCCAGGAAATATGATGAATGGACCGCTTTTCTTCATACCATGTTTTTTTATGTGTGTTCCAACGTTACGTGTATTTATGAGAATTTATTAACTGGAAAAGTTCAAATTTTGCCAACTCACATACTTTGAAATTTCTGAAATCCAAAACTTCTGAAATTTTGCTCACGATCCAATATTTATATGTAAATTTACATATTACATTTTCATAATTTTTGAAAATCTTAATAATATATTTCAAGTTTTGGTAATGTTTGCACGTTCTGTCTTTTTTTTTTTTCCTGGAAGAATTTGCCGCCCTTTAGGAGCTTTATCCAGATATTCCCCTTGGGCTTATGCAATAATAGTATTGCGAAAAAGGTTTATTCGGAGTTATTTGACTATGCTGCAAGGTAAATAATCTTAAGTAGAAGCTTTAATTAGTACGTCTCTTCTATTGTTGTATGGTATTATTTATGCAAGATTACAATTCTTCGCAATGCATGACACTTAAAATTGATGAGATAGCGTGTGGATGTTTTCTTTTTAAGGGCAATAAATAAACTAGGACCCATCTTGATGAGGTATAATTTTGGCCACATGATAGTTGGACTTTTATGTCACATGGTACAAACCACTTGCAAATGGTACAAACCACTTGCAATGACTTTGGACTCTTATGTATCCGATAGTGATACATAATAGTGACCTTTATGGTCTTGGATTTAGAACATATCCTGTCATCCATGAGAACAAGGGAGCTTGTTTATTAAAGATAGAAAATCTCCATGGGATGATCAACTTAACAAAATCAAATTCATAATTTGTCACTTTAACCCGAGAGAAAAACTTTATAAATAGCCACCTAATGGAAAAGCAAAATGTGCCAAGCCAGAGCTACCAAATACCTCTCCAATATTCATAATGAGGAAGGCCTTTCTTCTTGCTTGTGCTCTTTTGATCTCGTTCGCTCTTCTCCTCCTTCCTTCCACCGAAGCTCGAGCACTCCTTCCAGGTGAAGACCTTCCGGGTGATCTCTCTCTCTCTCTCTCTCTCTCTCTCTCTCTCTCTCATGTTTCGAATCGATGTGATTGGTCAAAGAAATACAATTAATCTTCTATCTGATGATGTCAGCAAGAATGGCACCACCGGCGACAGAGTGCTCAAAATTTCCGCAAAAACCGTGCACACCGGTACGACCTCCAAGCTGTGGTTATCAGAGACGTTGCCCTCCGGGAGTTAGTCCTACAGAGCCATGAGACCATGCAGTTAGAGTAAGCCGCTCGTGACGGCCAAATTGCATCATAATAATATGAAGTACTTTCACGACACCGTCATCGTGAATGAATAAAGAAGCTGAGTGAAGTCAGTCACTTGATGGAGCCTTTTTTCAATACCTAAAAATGAATTAAGGATGAATACTATGTAGAGGATGCAATTTAATGTATGAAACGATAAAGCAATGAATGAATCGTCTAGTTTATGGTATGTATCTTTTGAAAGGAAAAGGGAACAGCGACAGAGCTTGTCACAGGCTTCATCTTCTCTTTCAAATTGCAATATGATGAATTATCTAGATGTAAGTGCAATGAAGTGCTTGTCTAATCTGTGAAAGTAGCTTCCAGGAGTTCCTGAATTTCTTGCCTGCCTGGGATTTTCTTCATCGAGGATGGAGAAGTATCTGTCTCATCTCTGTTTTCACCACGAATTTTTCATATCTTAGCTTATTTTGAAAACAAATAGGTGTGGCTGTTTGGAAGGGAATGATTAATAAGGCAATCTGTAGCATTCATCGCTAAAGAGTAAAGAGTATAAACTATGATGCAAAAATTTTCCAGTCCGAGAAATCCTCCAGTAAAATCGAAGCAACATATATATGATCCTTCCATTCACAGTCATATAGTATAAGGTGCAAGTTCAACATCTTTGTGTTCTAACCAAAATTGAGCTTGGTCAATTGAGGACTTTCCAGCTTGAAGAAGTCAATAACAGAAAAGAACTCTCGCAGAAATGGCAGCAGACTTTCTTCGAAACTGATAACAACTTGGCATATAATTGGCTTCACATCAACCAATACTAGTTAAACGAAGCAGATAAATTTGCATTGCATTTGAGAGAAATCAACCACAACAAAAAGAGGTTCTCAATGTTTCAGGGCAAGCTTTCTCATTCAGTTCTGATTTCATAGAACAAAACCAATGTCAAAAGAGCCAGACCATTCCTTGCCAGAAAATGGCCAATCTGAAGTCCGTCTGGATCTTAAACAGCATATACCCCAGCATAAACTTGCAAGAGAATGAAAGCTTCATCCAACTGACCATCCTTCATTTACTTCATTTTTTCTTATGACTCAACAGTAGACTCATCTTGATGTTCCTCTGTACGAGCAAGTCTTGGATTAACGCGGTGAACCTGAGCCCAGCTGACATGCATCTATCGTTGGATGAAGCGCGCCGAGTGGAACCCACATAATCCTACGATGCATGTAAGTCGGGCTATATTATTTACATACTTGATGGTTGGACGCTTACGTTACACCCAATTTTGCCACTGCACTTACGGAGAAAATTGAGTGGGCATTGCAAGATGATGTACCTATCAGATTCTAATAGGGCCTATAGTGGGTGAATTAAAACCTCTCTTTCGTCAACTCACTAGGATTAACTCAATTGAGATAAGGTCTCTACGCACCCTCAATTACGTTGATATAGTGCCAAGTGAATTGACGACACTGCACAAGATATTATGTTCATATCGAGCATCGTTACACCCAATTTTGCGACCGCACTTACGGAGAAAATTGAGTGGGCATTGCAAGATGATGTACCTATCACATTTTTGCCAATTGAATCCTAAATATTCTCATGTTTGCGAATCGAGTCTATCCAGAAAGTATTGAAGTGGTCCGGCCAACATGGCACGGCCGGTGTTGACGTGGATGATTGTTGGGAAAATATTTTTCTTTCATTCATTTTTATAGCAATACAAGCGATCATTTTTGAGAAAAAAAAATTTCAAATTATTCATTTTTCGTAAAATAAACGGAGCCTAACACAAAGAAAATGAGGAATAAATCCACGTGACAGAGAATATCCTAAAAAAGGGGAATAAATAAAATTAAAATCTTTATGCTTGTCACGCGCGAATTTAGAATAAGGTAGAGTGACAACGTGGGTAATCTTTGCGAGATATATAATTGCGTAATCAGAAAAAGCAAAACAAGCTTTATTCCTAATCCGTTCATAAGCATGGGTAAACGGAAGCTACTGATACCTGGTGGAGCGACAAAGAGGACATGACTCCCTCCTCTCCGGCCACTTGCCGATGCACTCTGCATGGAAGACATGCTCCCAATGCGTCCGACCGGCCATAGACTCGGCTCAGAGCTCCTCACGACAGATCAAAGGAGCCCTTTCAATGCCAATCTTGCGCTGTAATTCCCCACCCAGCAAGTTCGAAGGCCATCATGTCGTCCAACGGCATCACTGCCGCAACGAGGACTCAGAGACCCGTGGTGACGACGGATATATATATTGATCTTAATTTGTCAAATGTGATATTGATTTTGTAAAATCATTATCTGTCATGTATGTCATAATAGACATTAAACAAAACATGTGGAAGAAGAAGAGATGCTAAATTAGAGAGTACTAGGATTAGAGATTTGCTAAAATGACTATGAAAAATAATTTGCAGAGTAAAGCTCGCGTGGGAACAGGGAACATGGCTCGGTGTGACAAGAAATTTACCCACATTAATATGCTTTGAAGTGCTTTGCTGCAATCGAATAATGTCCAATGAAGTCACCCATGTTTATCCCAATATTCAATTTATGTTCCCCGAAGAAGATTATGCTCTACCTCTTCAGGAAAAAATTATTAAAAACAGTATAGTTTAAAGAGAACACTTAGAAAACTTCGTAATGATGCATACATACGCATCTCGTTTTCCTAGGTAAGATCATTCTACTGCAAAGAGAGATGCATTTCAGCGTGTGCAATTGTAATACAGGGTAATATTTCTTAATCATCTCGAAATTTGAAATAAATTATTTTTCTTTTGTTATATGGATGGAAAAGCAAAAAGAGGACAATAAAGAAGACAATAACTTGAGCGAGGGAGAGTCGCGAGGGATCATGGAGGTGATGTTCCTTTAATTAGCGAGCCGCAAAATAACGTTCATAGCTCGGCACCTAAACTAATAATGGATTACCTTGTTAATTGTCTTAGTCCAATTGTGATTGACTTGCCTTTGAGCAGATCGATAAGGTAACTAAACCTGACCTAAATCACCATCACTACATTGCAACACAAGAAAGCGTGAAAAGTATCAAGTCGGATGGTGAGAGTGGTGGCTGGTGCCCTTTTCAAATGACCTTGTCTTTTAACTTGTGGGAACTTTCTTATGAATCATGTATAGATTCGGCATCCCTCGCAAGACCAACATTATAGTTGAACAGATAAAATTTCGTGCTTAAGGCACGAGCTAGATGAGTCAATATCTCAAGTTCAAAACCCAATTCAGCATAATATTGTATGGCTCTCGGTTGAGAATAATTTATTCCTTACTAGTAAGTCTAGATGGCTTTTTTTTTACTAGATCCAAGTGAACAGCTCTAAAATATCATCTCACTGCATCATGACCCACGTTCCGATAGCTTCGTGGCTCCAAATTTGTATTTCTAACATTTAGCTGGTAAAGTTTTTTAATAAATGCATCTAATAGTGGAAATCCCAACACAATAAAATATCTTATTAACATGAAAACTGATCCTACAAAATCATTCAAATCACATGTCAAGGATTCAACCTATACCCCCATTAACAAGTGTCCAATTTTGTGATCTGGGTTGGCTCTATCATGCTTAAGTCAGTAAAATATGAGAGAGAGAGATGTTGGAAGATATGATTATGTAATTTTGTATGATATTGAATCTAGTTTATTTTAGGATTAGAAAGATAGGAAAAGATAAGAGAATATTACTTTTCCTTTATTGATTCTCTCTTTGTAATTAAATACACGATACTGTACAGAAATTACATTCAATTTGAATGAAGAAACAATTTCTTCCTTCTCGTCTCTAGTTCCTCACGAATCCAGTAGCTGCGTCTTCTTTGCTACATCTCCTTTTGTGACATGGTATCAGAGCCATCTGTGGTTCTGAATTGTTTTTTGCTTCCGCTCTAATTACCTTGCGAAGGAACTCCAAATTCCAGAGAAGTGTTGCCATAGGAATCAATCCTTTTGATTGCCTAATTGAGGAACCACATCTGTAGAAAGAGTTACCAAAGGAATTTTTTTTTCAACATGACAAAGCCGCAAGACCCTACCTCAACTCCAGTCGACCAATTTGCAACAGGAGCTTCGCTGCAAGCCGAGGGAAACCAAGACTCATCCACTGTAATTCCTGCATCAGAACAACAGGAACAACAGATCCAGACCCACGCGCAATGGCAACAACAGGCTCAGGCTAATCCGGGGCAACCTTTTGCAGGCTACCCTTACCAATGGATGCCGTATCCATGGTTTCATGGGCCGATCCCCAATGCATCATCGCCTGGTTATCAAAGCAGCGCGCGAGCCGATGGAAGTCTACCAACCGATGAAGGGGCAAATTCAACCATCGGCCCGGAGCAGACGGGCGGAGCGACTGGACCGGGTATGGGAACGAATCCCTACCCGGGTTTTCACAATGCGGGTCACGGATTTGGGTTCAGCGATCCGGGTCAGGGAACAAATCCCTGCCCGAACCCTATGCCCAATTTCCTTCCATACCAAATCCTTGCTACCAGTGGTCGGCCGAAACCCGGCGATCCTCTTTATACAACAAATGGCAACGGACCAGAGTTAAAGATCATCAGTCAGTAGCTAACAGGTGTTGACAACTATTCGAGTTGGTCGCGCGAATTCCGGCGGGCACTAGTAACAAAGGATAAAGAGGGTTTTATCGATGGAACGTTCCCAACTCCGTCCGACGAGCGAATGGCACGGCTTTGGAGGCGATGCAACCAGTTGGTCAGAACCTGGATTGGTAACTGCATCGCACCCGAAGTCACGGCCGCGCTTCCCCCGACGGAGGATTCAAAGAAAATGTGGGAAAATATACAAGAGATGTTTGGAAAACTTGATCAGATTAAACTTTTCTTGCTTACCCAACAGATTTCAGATTTGAAACAGGGAAATATGACCGTCGCGACGGTATTTAACAAACTTTTGGCGCTGTGGAACGAATTGGAAGCAGCCGAAGAAAAGTTCGACTGGCCCGATTACGTCCAGCAACAGTATAGGAAAATGCGAGAAAGAGAGAAGACAACGCGGTTTCTCCTCATCCTCAACGAAACGTACCTGGCTTTCCGATCTCAAATACTCACCATAAAGCCCATGCCGAGTCTCGGCCGAATCTATCAGCTCGCCATACAGGAGGAAAGCCAACAAAGATCGGCGGACCATGGCAAGGGAGGAGACGGAATCGCTCTAGCGGCAAGGAGCCAGATCCGTCACTCGAAGAACACGGGGAGAGGACGAGAGGCGGATCTAGGGTTAAGCGAAAACCCTAGATCGTTTATAAGGAAGACAGCGGACGGTGCAGATTATTTCCAGCAATCGGACGGCCACCATCCCTTCCTAGGAGCAACAGGATCCGACGGTCCGCGTGGCTTCAACGTTGCTGGATCAGACGGCTCCCGATCAGCGCACTTCCATGGGCCAGATGGGCCTATTTCGCGCGGAAATTTCTTCGCCGGATCAGATGGTTCGTATGGGCCCGTTTTGGCCCAAGCTCTTCAGCGCACGACTAGGCCTTCATTTGGTGCGAAAATTAATGGGCCAAAAGGGAAAGGTAAAATGTATTGTGATTACTGTAAACGACCGCATCATACAATTGAAAACTGCTGGAAATTGCATGGAAAACCAGGAGAAAAAGAAAAAGGGAAATTTTCCTCGGTCTTTCAGGTGTCGGGTCAACCCATGGGAAAGTCAATTACCCATGAGCAATATCACGAGCTGATGGAAGCGTTGAAGAAATTGGATGCTACAGATAAGGGTGGCAGTTTCACAGGTGCGTCCTATTGTCTAATGAATTCAATATCGAAGAGTGCATGGATTATTGATTCGGGTGCTAGTGACCACATAGTCTGTGACAAAACTTTCCTTTCCGATATTACTAAGCTATCTTTCCCCACATCAATACAACTTCCTAATGGACACACCACTAGGGTCACCATGACCGGTATTGTGAAACTTAGCTCCTTCATCATCCTTCAAAATGTGCTTTATGTTCCTGATTTCCAATTCAATTTAATCTCAGTTGCCCGAGCTTGTCAAGAAAATTCATGTCAAATCCTTTTCCACTCTGATAAATGTTTCTTTCAGGCCCCTTCGACTGGCAAACTGATGGGCTTGGGTAGAGTCATTCAAGGATTGTATTTTTGGATGGAATTTCCACATTCTTTTACATTATCTCCTGTTGAATCATTGTGCAATGCTACTACCAATGATATGGATTTCCTTAATCATAAAAGATTGGGTCACAGTGCATCCTTTCCTCGTCCTGAATGTCCCATTTGCCCCTTGGCAAAACAAACACGTGCTCCTTTCCAAAATAGCACTTCCCGAGCAGATGACATTTTCTCTTTAATTCATGCTGATGTTTGGGGGCCTTATCACACCTTGAATCATGATGGGTCCCGATTCTTTCTTACAATCGTAGATGATTACTCTCGTGCAACTTGGATATTTCTCATGCAATCCAAAAATCAAGTCTTTTCTCACTTAAAGACTTTTCTTTCCTTATCCAAGACCCAATTTCGAAAAACAATCCGTCGAATACGCACTGATAATGGGAGAGAATTTTTCAATGCTGAGTGTGCATCCTTATTTTCTCTATATGGAATCTTGCATGAGAGTTCCTACACATATACACCACAGCAAAATGGAATTGTTGAAAGAAAGCATCGTCATCTCTTAGAAGTAGCACGAGCACTTAAATTCCAAGCTTCTATTCCTGAAAATTTTTGGGGAGATTGTGTGGTCACAGCAGCATATCTAATCAATCGCATGCCATCACGCATTCTAAAAGGGAAGGCACCTTTCGAGTTATTATATTGGAGGAAACCGGTTCTGAGTCATCTCCGAGTTTTTGGGTGCTTATGTTATGTGACTACAATGGGACATAGAGATAAGATGGCACCTCATGCTAGACAATGCATATTCATGGGTTATCCTACATTGCAAAAGGGATATCGGCTTTATGCACCATCTACATGAGACTTCTTTGTAAGCAGGGATGTTGTCTTTCATGAATATGTTTTTCCTTTTTCAAAATTTACTTCCTTATCTGAAGATGAGAAGACGGTGCATAGGCAATTCTTATTGGAGGAGGATTTATCTCCCGGAGGAACATTGATTATTACTTCTCCTCCAAAACCAGCTGAAATCTTGTCTCCAATGCCTCCTGAAAATGCTATAGAAGAGCCAGCATCAGCAGAACCAGCACAATTGGGGGATATTTCAGAAACCAGAATTACTGATGAATCATCCTCGACACCACATGCACCACAGCGACGCTCAAGTCGAGCTACTCGTCCACCTACTTGGACGAAAGATTATGTATGTGGCTCTTCAAGATCATCAGGTACTCGTTATCCTATCTCGTCTTATATTTCCTTTGATCGGTTATCATCAGAACATCTCTGTTGCATAAGCCGCATTTCTGAAGATCGAGAACCTTCTGGTTATAATGAGGCCAAAGATGATCCTCATTGGCAGAAGGCCATGGAATTAGAATTGCATGCCTTGATGGAGAATGGTACTTGGGATGTTGTGTCATTACCTGCTACTCGCAAACCAATTGGTTGTAAGTGGGTATATAAGATTAAATACAGAGCAGATGGATCTGTAGAAAGATACAAAGCCCGGTTGGTAGCTAAAGCCTGGTAGCTAAAGGCTTCACACAACGAGAAGGTTTTGACTACCATGAAACCTTCTCGCCTGTCGCAAAGGATGTCACAGTTCGTGCCTTTCTATCTGTTGCTGCTTTTCATGACTGGCCACTACATCAAATGGATGTCCATAATGCCTTCTTGCATGGTGACCTCAATGAGGAAATATATATGGAGCTTCCACCCGGATTACGGAGACAGGGGGAGTCGAAGGTATGTCGTCTCCGCAAATCTCTTTATGGATTAAAGCAAGCTTCTCAACAATGGTACGCCAAGTTCACCAATGCACTTATGGCCGCTGGTTTCAAGCAGTCCAAGTACGACTATGCCTTAGTCACCTGGACAAAAGGTATGTCATCTATTTATTTGATGATCTATGTTGATGACACACTTATCATGGGAAATGATGATTCTGCTATAAAGAAACTCAAAGAGTATTTGCATTCCACTTTTCATATCAAAGACTTAGGGCCACCTAAGTATTTTCTTGGAATTGAGATAGCTCGTTCAGATCAAGGGATCTCATTAAGTTAGCAGAAATTTGTAATGGAGATCATATCAGAGGCAGGACTGTCAGGCTGTAGACCATCAGTTATCCCTATTGAGCAAAATGCCAAACTGACATCCATCGACTATGATAATGGCGTATCTTCTACTTCTGATGATCCATTATTAAAAGATCCCTCAGGATATCAGAGGCTCGTAGGGAAACTAATATACCTCACCATGACTAGGCCAGACATCTGTTATGCAGTGCAGACTCTTAGTCAATTTATGCACAGTCCGAAGCAATCTCACATGAATGCAGCCTTGAAGATTGTGAGATACTTGAAGACATGTCCAAGCTTAGGAATACTTCTCTCTCGAAAGTGCAACATGGAAATGACGGCCTATTGCGATGCAGATTATGCCACATGTCCTATGAGCAGGAGGTCTATCACTGGTTTCTACATCAAATTTGGGGAATCATTACTTTCCTAGAAGACAAAGAAACAATCTACCGTGTCCTTATCTTCAGCTGAAGCTGAATACCGATCTATGGCCAAGACTGTTTGTGAAGTAGTCTAGTTAAGGGGTCTTCTACTAGATCTCGGAGCACAAGTTAAAGGACCAACTTTACTCTTTTGTGACAACGATTCAGCACTCAAACTTGCAGCGAATCCTATACTGCATGAGAGGACAAAGCATATAGAAGTCGATTGTCATTTTACTCGAGAAAAGATTCAGGAAGGAGTTGTCAAGACAAGAGGGATCAAAACCTCTGAGCAGCCAGCAGATATATTCACTAAGCCTCTTTGTCAAAGACAACATGCATATCTTCTGAACAAGCTAGGCGTCTTGGACATATACAAGCCACCAGCTTGAGGGGGAGTGTTGGAAGATATGATTATGTAATTTTGTATGATATTGAATCTAGTTTATTTTAGGATTAGAAAGATAGGAAAAGATAAGAGAATATTACTTTTCCTTTATTGATTCTCTCTTTGTAATTAAATACACGATACTGTACAGAAATTACATTCAATTTGAATGAAGAAACAATTTCTTCCTTCTCGTCTCTGGTTCCTCACGAATCCAGTAGCTGCGTCTTCTTTGCTACATCTCCTTTTGTGACGAGAGAGAGAGAGAGAGAGAGAGAGAGAGAGAGAGAGAGAGAGAGAGAGAGGGGCATTTGAAAGGGCAAGAGAGAGAAGTTGGAAAGGGATTCGGGTCAAAACTGAAGGCTTTGTGATGACAAAGTGTGGAAAATTTCAAGGGAAAATGACAAATGGACCCCTTCTCTTTCTATCATGTTTTCAACATGTGTCGCAATACCATTTGGATTTATGAGGATTAATTGAGGTTGGCACTTGAAAGGGCAAGAGAGAGAAGTTGGAAAGGAATTCGGGTCAAAACTGAAGGCTTTGTGATGACAAAGTGTGGAAAATTTCAAGGGAAAATGATAAATGGACCACTTCTCTTTCTATCATGATTTCAACATGTACAGTTCAAAAAGAAGTAAGAAGAATCAACTCCACGTGACTTTCATCTTTTAATTCATACTTTAATCTAAATTTTTGCGATTCAGATCTTCTTAAAAAATTAATTCTTAAAACTTTCACAATACTCAAATGTTGATGTGTAAAAAGCATTTTTTTTTTTTTTGTAACTATGTGAAATATGAATAATAATTCTAAAGTTGGCAATATATGTTCTTTTCTATAGGAAGTTGTGGGGTTAGCGATGATATCACCTTCTCGGCCTCATTAAAAATCTCTTACTCCTTGGCGTTATCCAATAAGAATATTTGGAGTTGCTTTTAAGACCATGACCGATCTTGGCAAGGTACCATTATGGTCACTTGATGCTTGGATTTTTGCGTCACACGATACTCGACAACTCGCAACGACTTTGGAGTCAATTGAATTTGGCATTTGTAGACGATGTATCGATCCGATTGAGACACGTGTGGCTTAGAAAATTTTGGATTTAGAACATTTTTCATTCTTTATTGACTCGTAAGGACTCATGATGAGTGAAAGGAAGCCGAAAAAAAGCCAATCAGCCGACAACACCAAAACAAGACAACACGCCAAAGGAAGAACACAAAGCAGCACCAAGTGTCTACCTAGGCAAGGCCAACTCAGACGTCGAAGATAGCAGGGTCCACTTCCCAGGAACGTTGCACTCTTCTGTTTCTTGGGGAATCCTTCACATTCTTGAAGGTGCAAGCCTTATCTTTAACAAACTTTAGAAGGTGCTTCTTCATAACCGAAATAGAAATCTGCACACCCCTGAAGAGAATATCGTTTCTATTCTTCCAAATGATGTGGCAGAGTGCTCCAAAAGAGAATCGGCCGATGCATTTATAGAACTCCTTGCCCGAGAGCAAGGCCAAAGCCCAACTAAGCATATCCTCCCAAGGCTTATTACTCCAAGGAAGACCACATCTAGTCTCCCAAAAGAAGGCAACAGTTGAGGTAATGCGACAACCAAAACAGTTGAGGTAATGCGAATCCCACATACCAATTGCATCATACACAACATCAAATTTCTCTGGGAGGTCTTCGAAGTTCTCTTTGGTGTAATCAATGGCCAAATCTGCTCCCAAATTCCTCAGCAAGTCCAGCTTTCCGGTGCTTGATGTAGCTGCCACTCTTGATGCACCAAAGACTTGCTTGGCGAGCTGTGTTTTTGGACAGAGAGAATCTTATATTTATATGTAAAAATATCACCCAAAACTGGATCCTAAGAACCGAAACTTCCACATATACATAGATGAAACAATAAAATGATTACATCTTACGTGTGGTAATCTCAAGGTCTAAATTGAAGTAATAGTTGAGCAGATTCCAACCCAATAACCATTGACATCATTGTTTCTGTTATTAGCTTTTCATTTTTCTTCTCCAGGCATTGACAGAGCTTAGCAATTTGCAATGATATACCTGAATCACAAGGCTACCGATACCACCAGCACCACCCAAAACCAGGATGGATTTGCCAGGCGAGAAGTGAGTCCTCTCGAGGCCTTCGTAAGCGGTTTCAATGACCAAGGGAAGTGAAGCCGCTTCAGCAAAGCTCAAGTTCTTGGGCTTGAGAGCCAGCAGCCTCTCTTCCACAGCAGTGTATTCAGCCAAAGTGCCATGTTGCTTCGGGCGGACCAAAGATATCTCATTGATATCCCCATACACTTCGTCCCCAACTTTGAACTTCTTCACTTGATCCCCGACTTTCACCACCACACCAGCCACGTCGTAGCCCAGCACAATCTTAATGGAGATCAAAGAAGAAAGAAAGCCATAAAAAAACCATTCCAAAAAAGTAATTAGAAGCTAATAACCAATTTGTAATGATAATTCTCGAGAAAGTCTTCTGATAATCAAGTTCTTATGCTGGCCAAAAATCGCTTTTTACAAGTCATGCTATCGCAATTGATGACATGCAAATCGATAAGTTCAAGATCATAAAAGATTCTCATTCAGCAGAAATCTGTAGTCACGGCCGTTGGACAAAAAGAAAAAAGATATTACATAGTATGATGTCTTAAGGGAGGTGGGGAGTCGTCGTCCTTTAAGAAGCCGCGAGCTCTCTTGGCATCAATGATATTTAGGGCAGCAGCAACATCCTTAACAAGGACCTGGTCTTCCTTAATCTCAGGAACCCTGACATCCGAAACTAGCTTGAGGACATCGTTGGGGTTCCCAAGTTCGGCATATACCCAAGCCTTGATCTTGGAGGGGATGGTGAAATCTGAACTGGAAGCCATTGAATGAGCGAAAGCCGAGCTAACTAAGCTTGTCAATCTGTATAAAGAATAAGTAACTTCGTAGGGATTGGTGAGAGTATAGAAAAGAACAAAGCTTTTCCTTTTTGGTTTTTGGGTAGTTGAAGGGAACCCACCTTGTCAATCTATATATAGTTTAAGGTAGAGGGTGGATGAGGTTTATCATCATGGATTAGCAAGGCTTGACTTTGGTTTAAGCATTTTAGACGTTCTTGGTAGAATAGTCATCATATCTATACATGATATGCTCTTTAATCTATCGCCAACGTAACATTTCTAATCTATTTCGTAAATTCAAGTGGGAGCGGCTAGCATAACAGCTGGTTGAAGAAGGACGATCAAAAGGTCCAACGCTAACCACAAGTCTTTTTTGAGGAAATAGGAAGAATTCTCTCTGTTTGTTTGGCAGAAAATGAAATGATTTAAAATACATTTTCTCAATAACAATCATTTGTAATCACTTACAAAAATGAAATAATGAAAAATATTTTCATTATTCATGAACTTATTTAGATATAAATTGTTATCAACCATGAAAACATTTTCTATTAAATAATTATTTCAAGGATACACGCGATCATTTTTAAGAAAATATCTTATAAATAATTTATTTTCCACAAAACAAATAAAGCTTTGATATGTATTTTCTTTTCTTTTTGCTTCAATGTTTCCTTTGGCAAGCTCAAATTTAGAGACAAAAATCAGAGGTAGGAATCAAATTCAATCTTGGATTGATATAATTAATCGATCATAATTCTAGATAATTTTGGATTGATTGATCGTGATCGACTATTGATTCTTGCATATCTCCAACATTTCTCCTCAAGCTAGTGGCTTATATATATCCAAGGCGCTTAACAGCTTAGTAAATATGCATGTTATCTTTGAGATAATGGCTTGGTAAAGATATCTGGAGTTGTTATGTGGTTCCAATTCCATTTGTCTTGATAATCCCTTCTTGAATTTTACTTTGAGTGTAATGGCAATCTACTTCAATATGTTTCGTTCCAATTCCATTTGTCTTGATAATCCCTTCTTGAATTTTTTTATTAATTTTTTACCACGTCAACACTAAAACGACATCATTTTTGCATTGTCTAGCCACGTCAGCATGTATAACGACACCGTTTTGCACTTATTTCGCCGGAAATTGCGCACGTCAGCATTTTGGCTGGATGAGCACTTAAGTGATCCATTTTTCGATTTTGGCTTAAGTGTCACTTTCGTAACTTTTGACTTAAGTGTACATTTATGCCAACTTTTGACTCAAGCGATCTTTTGCCGTTTCTTAGTTGGTAAATCGTACTCTCCACTAACTAATTTTATAATTTTTTCACTAATAAAGTTTAGATTGCGATAAAAAAAAAAGAACCAACGAGCAATAATGATGCTCTTTTGTTGGTAATCATACTCTCCACCAACTAATTTAATATTTTTCTGCTAATAAAATTTAGATTGTGATAGCGCCTAGTCTCTTTTCAAAAGATGGATGCGCAGCTTCAATGTCTTATTTAATTTGAAGGCCCTTACTCAAGTATTTTTATTGTCCAATGACGATGGTACATGGAGAAATTGTCAATCAATTCTAAATATTTTGTACGAATGACAATAACATTTTAACCTTTTCAATTTTCTCAATTTAGTCCTAAAATTTTGTACGAAATTACAATATAGTCATTTTGGCTAATTTTTATCAGAACCGCATAGGATGATCAATAATAACTGAATTGTACATCAGTAATTTCTGATAAAAATTGATGAGATGGACAACATTGAACTTTGTGTAAACGTTTAAGACTAAATTATCAAATTGAAAAGTTCTTGAGTGGATTGATATCGCTACAATGTATCTAAGACTTGTTAGATAATTTTTTTCCTATAGTTGTGGAGAAGAAACTTATTTTATTAGAAAATTAGAAGACAACTACTAGATTTGTGCATAGTCACCGTGTTACAACTGTAAGGTTGATTGAAGATTATATTCAACTGCTTAAGTAAATAATATCTCGAGTGAGTCAATTTAAGAATATGATCCTCGAGTTGGGCCAAATAGATGAACCATTGATAAAACAACAACTTATAGTGGCAGCATACAAATCTGAAGCTTTCAAGGCACAATAATGAAGAAAGAAAGGCTAGTCTGCAACTTGAAGGAGAGAGGGAGAGATAAGGGGACAAAGGGGGCCACCAAGGCTTTAATCTTCATCCAATTGATCCCCTTGACCAATTCCCTCCACCAGCTGCCTTCCTTGGCCTCAAATCAGCCACCAATGCCTCAAATACAACCTTTGAAATGGTCCAAAAGCCATAGACAAGGGGGAGCTACGAATTTCTCAAGAATTTGGCTTCAATTGGACATTTAATCATTCTTAATTCAACACAAACCGACCTTTATAAAATCAACCAACACCTCATTGATCTAATTGGTATTTTTCGTCATCAATTGATCCCACTTGCTTCCCAATTGCGCGATAAAAAATGGTCCCTGACTTTTTCTGGACAAAAATGGCCCTAGGACGACTTTTTTCCAAAAAGTCTCGGTTCAAAAAAAAATCTTCCCCGAGGTGGAGTCGACATTCCTAAAATGGCCTGTGACAAGAAAAAACTTTCAATTTCTGAATTCGGATTCAAATTTGCGGTTAATTTCAATCCAGCGCAATAATTAGCAACGTCAATAAGCACACTTACATGCGAACTGTTCTCAAAATCGAATGTGCTCATCAATTCACCATCATTATGAAATCATCAACGCTTCTTATCGCGATCATGCATGTTCTCCTTCATTTTCTCTTTATTCGAAGAAGCCGTGACTCTTTCATCAAGCTTTCGCGGGTTCCGCTTCACGA
The DNA here is from genome assembly GCA_016097595.1 of Eucalyptus pumila. Classification (NCBI taxonomy): domain Eukaryota; kingdom Viridiplantae; phylum Streptophyta; class Magnoliopsida; order Myrtales; family Myrtaceae; genus Eucalyptus; species Eucalyptus pumila. The sequence continues at coordinate 8,516,424 of CM027852.1, forward strand.
GTGTTTCCTTCGGGGATTTGCAAAACATAAAGACTCCCAAAGACAAAGTCACGACCTTCCTTTCTTCTTCATTCTCGTCGTCGTCGTCGAGGACCTCCAATCTCCGCATACTCATCAAGGCCAGCAATCCCAAGATCTCCGCAATGTCACGCACGCTCCCAACCCCGCCGTTGGCCGTCCCTCATGTGGCGGCTCTCGATGAACAGATTGCACCTCGGAGGGTTTGCGAAGCCACGCACCAAGGGCAGCACGGCACAGGCCGATGCGTCGATGCATGATGCTATGAGGGACGTGCACAACGATGAGTCGGGGTTGTAATGACGACTAATAAGGGAGTACGTTATGTAAGGAGCAAGAGCCCCATCTATGAAGAGCTCCACTGACCTCATAAACTAGATACGAGACCCATCAAAATTTGGTTATTTGGCTGCAATACGTGATTGTTTTCATTTAGTAGTATGACTATCAAACCAATATCGTGTGTATAATCTACAGGTAAAGTGTCTGATTTATATAGCAATGATCGTATCTGTAGCTATGTCGCATTGTTATTATGCTGAGTATTGTAATTTGTGTGTTTGGTAATACATGTTTTAAATTCGCTACACTTCAAAATTGGTTGAGACAACTTTCTAAAAGTTACTTGAGATGGATGCAATCATGAAAACTTGTCAAACATTTTATAAAGCCGCAAAATTCCTTTTTACAGTTGTAATTATTATAAGCTGAACCAGGCCAATTTTTCCAGTAGCCTTGCGATAATAAACTAATAGGGCTCAAACCCACAGCTTCGGCTTGACGAAAGATTTTCAGTTCAACTCTTTCTTTCTTTCTCTTCGAAAAGCCCCATTGGTACAATAATGACTATCTCACTAGAATGAAAAAATTTACAAATTGAAGGATTGTTCCTATATAAGTTTGTTAACATGTTTCGTCATTCCAAATCTCTCTCTCTCTCTCTCTCTCTCTCTCTCTCTCTCTCTCTCTCTCTCTCTCTCTCTCTCTCAAAAATATGCATGTGCACATTTAAAATTGAGAAATGCAATAAAATTTTTAAAACTTATTAAATTGGTACAATGTAAACTCTCCATTTCGTTTAATTTGATTAACGGAAAATACCGACATGATTTTTTTATTAAACATTTTTAAAACACATTGTCTCTACCAAGTGCAACATTAGAAAAAAATTGAAAATATTTAAATAGAAGAAGGAGAAATAAGGAAAAAATAGATCATCGTAAGAAAGAAAGAGGAAAACTTCGGTGTTCAATGTAACTTCTCCAAATTTCATCTTCTCAACCCTTTTTTGTTTTGAAATCATGAAGCAAATCCAGATTCATTTGGCAAGCAAAAAATCTAAAATCAAAATTAGAGAAATAGGAAGAAGCAAAAAAAAAAAAAAAAGCATACAGAGCACAACAAACAAAGAAATAGATAGAGAGATAAAGCGAGAGAGTATCAAACAACTAGATTCTAGATGCCATGGCCATGAGCTTGAAGAAATCTGTTGAAGTTTAAGCGATTGAAAGAACTCTAGAAACATTTGAATTTAGAACTTCCTACTCTAGTACCATGTGAAATTTTGTTTGACCATTGCCAACTCTTCTAAAAACTTAAGCAATTAGATAAATGTGTGATTTAATATTTAAATATTTTATTATTAGATAAATGCACTATTTAATAGTTAATTAGCCTTTCACTCCCCCTAGCATGTTAAATTAAACTTAGCATGAGGTGGAGTGATAGAATATTTGAATATTAGACCATATATTCATCTAATAACTTAAAATTTTAAAATAGTTGATAGTAGTCCTACAAATTCTCACATGATATTAGAGCATAAAGTCATAAGTTTAAATCTTTCTAGGCCTTATTTGCCTCCCTAATTAAATTTTTTCACGCTTAGTACTAGGCATAAGACCAACTAAGCATGAGGAGAAGTGCTAAAATATTCAAATAATAAATCACGCATTCATCTAATAATTTAAATTTTTTAAATAGTTGGTGATGCTCACATAAAATGTGATATTTAACATTTAAATATTCTATTATTAGATGAATGCACAGTTTAAAATTTACCTATTATCTCACTTCCCTTGCCATGTTAGTGGAATAGTTGTTAGTGGTACCACAAAATCTCACACTTTATCATAAAAGATTGAGAAGATGATCCGAAGAAGTCGACATTCAAGCCATCGAACTTTTGCTCTTTCTTTTTTATGAGGTTCTTTTAATTTTTTCTTTTACTCTTTTCTCTTTTTCTTTGTTAAATTTTTCAATTTTATTTTCATGCATCACTTGTAGGCAACATGTATCTTTCCGAAAGTAACAAAAAAGCCACATCACATTTTTATGTTAGTTAAATTAAACAAAATTAACGTAGATATTTAAATATTGTATTATTAGATTAATGCACAGTTTAAAATTTACTTATTATCTCACTTCCCTTGCCATGTTATTGGAATAGTTGTTAGTGGTACCACAAAATCTCACATTTTATCATAAAAGATTGAGATGATGAAGATCCGAAGAAGTTGACATTCAAGCCATCGAACTCTTGCTCTTTCTTTTTTTATCAGGTTCTTTTAATTTTTTTCTTTTACTCTTTTCTCTTTTTCTTTGTTAAATTTTTCAATTTTGTTTTCATGCATCACTTGTAGGCAACATGTATCTTCCAGAAAGTAACAAAAAAGCCACGTCACATTTTTATGTTAGCTAAATTAAACAAAATTAACGTAGACACTTTATTATGCCAATTTAATAAAAATTTTAAAATTTTTAAAATTCAATTACATTTTTGCGATAAGTTTAAAATTTTTTGATACACTTATCTCTTTAAAATTTCAGAGTCGCCCAATATGGATCTATTTGACCGAATGTTAGTATAGGTTGTCGCCATCGGGGTACTATCGACATCATAGATTACTCTACATGTACAGTCGCCGTATGCTGATATTTCTTAGGGAGACATAATCAAAAACCAGAAATGAACGACTCGAGTTTGACTCTTAACACTGAAAACACATCGCCGTCTCACACCAACCCAATCTATTGAAAAAGCAAGGTACAAAAGGTTTATTCGACCGTTTTCCACCACCACTTTCATTGAAAACCCCAAAAAAGAAGGAAAAAAATCCACGAAGCTACTCCTATAAGAAGCCAGCTCCGACATTCCGCAAATGCACCAACCAATTCCCTAGCATCTGAAGATTTTTGTACTTGTGCAGTTCCTTAATCACCCTCCAAATCAGAAAAAAACACAGAATAATGGCTATGAAATTTGGAGGAGCGATGGAGCTTGTCGTGATAGCTTCGGAGATGATGGGTGCTTCAGTGGCCTATCCCGGGTGGAACGACCACAACGGCCACGCTTGGCCTCCAAAGCAAGATGACAGTACTGCCGAGGTCCCTCCCAAGATTCAAGAAGGTCGTCGTTGAAGGGTCGGAGAATTGGCATTTCGGATTTGATTACAGCGCCTGGGCTCACGAGAACGGCCCCTTTTATGTCAACGACACTCTCGCTAAGTCGCTATTATGACTCATTGATTCATATCTGGATTCAGCATCTATTGTGCCCCATTTTTGTCTGTGTAAGTTTGTTCTTAATTTTTATTTTAACAGTTGATATGAGAGATTCATAGATGATCTTGATGGTATTAGAATCGATGCAAATTCCTCCTCAGGCAACATTATCTTCTAGACATTCACTTACTATGAGACTTCGATATAATGCAATCTCACGCATATGAAGTAGAAGTAGAGTGCTGCGGATAATTACCTGGTAAAACAATTGCTTTCTAAGGATAATTAAGAAGCAGAATCGCCTTATTAATCTTCCCCAAACGAAAAATGAGTAGTCTCAGTAGCATTATGGGTTTTGTAGATAAGTGGTCCAGTGCACTATTTAAGCGATCGGATATGGAAGGAAATAATGCAACTGGTTATACTAGCATATGCACGATCAACACTTTGAAGAAAAGCGCACAAGTATCTTCACCAACCTATCTCTACTGATTGCGTTTGAGCTGGAATTCATCTTTGAAAAAGGTGTAGAGGTTCAGCTACCAAAGGATGCAATTAGATTTTTGTAAAAATAATATAGTCGTAAAATTGCATAAGTTCCATGTCGTATTCAATGCATAGGATGTCATTAAGGGGGGGTCTTCTTCGAGAAATTTCTACCGCACGTACAAACCAAAACGTCGCCGATAATTAGGTCAAAGTGGTAATGATGGGTGCAGCTAATTGCTGAAAGGTCAGCTTTTAGTGAACTCGTTGCTTGATTTTTATTTCCTTTGTTGTGACCCACGAGACTATACTTTTCTCTTATGTTGTGGTTACCCTATTGACTCAATCATGATATAAATTTTTTTGTCTGAGACCACACGAGTATGAGGTACATACATTTCTGGTCGAGGAATTTAAACTGTTGGGCACAATACTTGGCAGTCTCTGACTTACGAACTCTTTATTTGCATGTTGCTACTTCTTTGTTTAGTCATACAACGGACAGAACCATTTGCTTTGTAAATTCTGGTTGATATCATCTAAATTTAGGAATTGTATATGCGTGTACATTAGACATTCTACATCTATTTGTATTTTTTTTTTCTCTTTTTTCGCTCGCCGCATTTTTGCCTTTTTCCCTCTTCCTTGGCTTTGCTTCTCTACCCTAGCACGACCACCCATGACACTGGCAGCAATAGCAACAGCAATTCATCAACACATCAGCGAAAGCAATACCTGGCAGTCCTAAAGAACCGAACATGTACATGTTTATCGCCTCTTTTCGAAGCTTATATTTCCATAACGAGCCTCTCAACAAACTCCAATAAGCACCACTCCATGGAAAGTGGAATCGCAACTGCTGAAGTCAAAGATAATCGGCAAAACAGCAAATGAAATCGAGTAGAACTAAAGATAACGCAATTTTCCATAGAATGGCACAACTAAACAATGCCACAGTTCATACCAATGTGTCAAATGAAAATTAAATACCAATTGGACCAAAAAGAACCTCTTTTCCGAGAAAACAAACTTTCTCACTTCAACCAGTGAAAAATTGCAGCCAAAGCTGTTACCGAGACTCATGGATAATCGATTTAGCCATAAAACATGGGACTTCTTTCATCATCAACCTCCAGAACTCGACAATCAGGCAACCAAGAATTGAATTACCGTGTGATAAAAGCTGGACCTCGGGAGATTCAACGGTAAGAACCAGTCCTTTTTGCCAAACATTCAACATTAAGAAAAAAGGCGAGTAGCTACCATGCTCTACTTGTTGCAAAGAGCAGCGCGATCTTGCAGAGAAGAGGTAGAAGCCTCAGCAGCGGCGACCTGGGCTTTCTCGAGGAGTGGCTTGAAACCCAGTTGCAGAGTGAGGTATCCAAACGCCAATGCTCCAATCACAATTAGCCCTATCCTCATCGCGTTCATCTTTGTCCTATCCATCATCTCCCTCTCCCTCTCCCTCGAGTGCAAAGGAGTCAAGCAGAGAGAACTCACGCAAGTGTAATTCAAGGTCACTATGACGTTGTTCCCTACCTATGAATGAAATGGCAATGATACATTCGATCAGTGAATTTTGGCTTAATACTCATGAATTTTAATCTCTAAAGCAGTGTCATTCCTGAACTTTTAATTTATTCAATTTGATCCCCAAACTTTTGGTACGTATTCAATATAGTCCATAAACTAAATAATCTGAGGATTAGATTGGATAAATGGATATAATATTTTAAGACTAGATAGAACAATTACCAAAAGTTCAACGACCACTGTTGACCTGTAAATCTTTGTCAACATTTTATGTATTTGTTTATTTTACAAAAAAAAAAAACATAAAAAAATCTAAAAAATGATGAATTAAAAAATGAATGAAATGAAAATAAATGAATAATAACAAAATCATGTGGGCTCACATGTCCGGCCCACATAGCAAAATTCTCAGCCCTCGAAAAGCCCCTCTGTCTATTAGTCCAACCCATTGTTAAATCACTTGGCCCATCTTTTTGTTTCTTTTTGGCCCATTGTTCTTTGTTTCTTTTAAGCCCTTAATTTGAGCCCAAGAAAACCAGGCCCACGTGGTCTCTCTCCTGTCTCCTCCCCCTTTATGCACGACCAGCGTGCATCTATGACGCAATAGGGATGACCGAGGGAGTAGCCACGAGCATCAAAGGACGACTCTTTCGATCGCAAATCATGCCGCACTGAGACCTTTAAATTACCTAATTGGCTCTAAGTAAGCCTTGCTTTCACTCACATGTTGACACTCAAGGAAGAGAATTTTTAGGAAGAGAAAATATAGAGATGATAAAAATGAGGGGAGAACCCCTTATTTATATAAAAATTCGTCAAATTACAACCATTGATCTTCTACACGATCTAACGATGGAGAATATTGATCATTATCACATTATTCCAACAATGAAGATTGATATCATCTAATGGTTGAGATCGTCAATCCTTGTCAAGCAAATCCGAGAGCAAAGATTAAGTCGTCTTACAATCTAACGATCTCGATGAGCTCCCTTTGAATTGATGATGTGGCGCTCTTTACTCCGTGACACAAGCGTGATTGACGAAGGACGAGAAAAATAACAGAGAAAGATTCTCCCCGAGGATGAGGCAGGGGGACATGCTTAAGGTTCTTAAAAAAGGGGTTCGCTGAAACGAGAACTAGAGAAGAAGGCCATTGGAGAGGGTGAAAGAACCAAAAAAAGGAGGAAGGAGAGAAAACCTTGGTTTTTGAGGAAGAGGAAGAGCGACATTGAGCTTCATTGAAGAGGAAAAGGGAAGAACCAAAGAAGGGGAGGAGACCATAGGATTCTGTGTTGGGGGTTTGTCAGCCATTTTTGGAAGCCTCCCTTCCGCTTCCACCACCGTTGTCCGACAACTTCTAGCTGGTGTACTCTGTCTCGTGAGGTTTGGCCAGAACATCTCGCCGTCTGGAGGAGAAGAGTGGTGATCTCTCTTAAAGTTTTTGAACTCTATCACTACTGATTTCAATGACTCCATTTCACCAAATGAACTAGGCATGTGAACACTCTCTCTTAATCATTTTCTATGAACAAATTGTTTCTAATCGAGAATGAGCTACAAAATTTGAATGATGAAATTATGAGGAAGTTCGTATGAAATAGCACATTGTTGAATAGTCTGATCATGAATCATATCCATCTTTTTCTAGATTGAAAATCATGCCAAAGTTGAATTGAAAGTTTATTCTCATGACTGCATAACATATGTTCGACAAAATGCCTGAACGATATATTGAAGTCCATATTGTCTAATTGACGTTAGAAGTTTGGTTTAATGCTTCATTGTTCACGTATTATTGAAGGGTGTTTGATTTTATGTTTTTCATGGTGTTTTCATGCGATTTGGTGGAAAAAAATCATATTCAAATCGGTCATATCCTCCACTTGTCAGAGCCAACCTTCACATGCCGGCTAGCTCTACAGTTCAAGACCATTCAAGTCAGAATTTCTCTTCATTTTAAGTGCGTTCGTGATTGTTTGATTGTTAAAAATGCTAGAGTTTAAGGAGGAGAGTCAGCAACTCGTAACGCCGGACCACACCAGGAGCAGTGAGAGCGTCACACTCACAGCCTGCGGAGATTGGTGAGACGCGGCTGCCAGAACTCAAACCCTAAATCGAGAGAGGTGAACGAAATTAGGGTTCGCGGAGGAGGAGCCGAGACTCCTTAAAATGGACCGAATGGACAGTCCAGATGGGATGCGAAGATCGGACGGCTCGCAAGTCTTCGATCTTTCGGTTGGATCCAACGACGGACAGGAGCCCACGCTTAAAGAATCGAATGGCCAGATCTTTGATGCGCTTAAAGGGATGGATGGCCAGATCTTTGCCATGTCATCAAGGAATTTCGAAAGGAATTTTAAAGGCAAGAGTAAATTATTTTGTGATTATTGCAAACGTACTAATCACTTAATTGACAATTGCTGGAAATTGCATGGAAAGCCCGGTGAAAAGGAGAAAAAAATTTCAGCAGCTTACCAAGTTACTGGACCAACCGATAAAAAAATTGACCAGCCTATCTTATATAGTCAATATCATGAGATGATGCAGGCACTTCAAAAAATGGATACCTCAAACAAAGGAGCGAGTTTCTCAGGTATTACACATTGCTTGATTAACTCAATATCCAAAAAGGCATGGAAATTGATTCAGGGGCAAGCGATCATATTATATGTGACAGAAGATTTTTCTCAAGTTTAAATGACAAATTGAATTTCCCTATTTCCGTGCAATTGCCCAATGGAGACATTACTCATGTCAATGAGACAGGGACAGTCAATCTCAGTCCATAGATTACTCTTAGAAATGTTCTCTATGTCCCAGAATTCCAATTTAATCTGATTTTTGTTTCAAAAGCTTGTCAAGAAAATTCATGCCGGGTCGTTTTCAATGTTGACACTTGTTTCTTTTAGGACCTTTCAATTCGAAACGATAAACTTGGGTAGTCTCTCGGAAGGCCTTTTTTTTTGGAATAGTTTCTCAAGTAATTTCAACTTTCCTTGCAATTTTTTGAATAAGTCATCATTGTGTAACTTGACTACCAATGATAGAAATTCTATTATGCATTTGAGATTGGGTCATAGTGCCTCCTTTCCATGTCCACAATGTCTTATATGTCCTCTTGTTAAACAATCTCGTGCGCCCTTTCTGTCTAATAATGATGCAAGCCTAGGGGAGGCTTTCTCAAACAATAGGATCGGGAGAGTGACTCGCGCACAAGAAACGGGACGAACAGTAATTTCAGCACTGCGCAAGCTCAGGAGAACAGTTGTATCTTTGTCGATACAGGTCGGATCAACCTGATTCCAAAGCCAAATGAACAAAGACTTCTGGATCTACAATTTCTATTTTTTGGGTTTTCTGAAATAAGCAATGTAGGATAGTCGAAATTGGGTTGGAAGTAACGAACAGAACAGGAAAAGATAGGAACTTCGCTGGTTGCTCTTCTAGGCCTCCAAGGAAGTTGAAAGGGACACCGATTCTTCTAGATCGATGACTGCAACTCTTCAAGGATGCAGATTTCGAAAGCTCCGACTCTTCAAGGACGGAGTGAAAACTCTTCTAGGTTTTCAAGGGTTGAACTCTACAAGGTTCACGATACTTGCTTCAAGCAAAGTTTTTCATTCATCAAAAGCTTATCTGTCTTCTACAAGGGATTGGCTTATATCATCAAAGAAATAAAAACAGAACGTTGAAACTAGGAGAAATAAAGACAAAGCGTTGAAAACTAGGAGAAATAAAAACGAAGCATTGAAAATAGGAGATATAGTAAAGGGCATGGAAACTATAAACTAGTAAAAGCGTCACGCGAGCTTCCAAGGTGTCTTTCAAGCTTCCGGGATGGACTCAAGATGTCGTTATGGCTTCTCGGTTTCGTCGAGCTTTAATGCGGGCCGATCTTCTTGGTCGAGAGAGCCGGTCTTCAATGTGGGCTGCATCAAATAACTCCCGAACTAGTGAGATCTTTTCCTTGATTCATGTGGATATATGGGGACCTTACCACACAATAAATCATGATGGGTCTCGATATTTTCTCACCATAGTAGATGATTATTCTCGTGCGACCTGGGTTTTCTTGATGCAATCTAAGAGTCAGGCTTATTCTCATTTAAAAAGTTTTCTCGCACTATCAAAGAATCAGTTCGGCAAATCTATTCAGCGGATACGTACTGATAATAGAAGAGAATTCTTCAACCATGATTGCTTTCTATTATTTACTACACATGGCATACAACATGAGAGCTCCTGTGCCTATTCCCCACAACAAAATGGCGTGGTAGAACGAAAACATCGTCATCTAATGGAAGTCGCACGAGCCTTGAAGTTCCAAGCATCAGTTCCAGATGATTATTGGGGAGATTGTGTGGTCACAGCTGCTTACTTAATCAACCGTATGCCAACTCGGATACTTAAAGGGAAAACTCCATTTGAGTTATTATTCCGGAAGAAACCAGAGCTACAGCATCTCAAGGTCTTCGGATGTGTCTATTATGTTGCAATAGTGGGACCTAGAGACAAATTGAGTCCACGTGCTCGGCGATGCATTTTCATGGGATATCCCAATTTGAAGAAAGGGTATTGGGTTCTTGACATTTCCACAAAGGAATTTCTGGTAAGTCGTGATGTCATCTTTCATGAGGACACTTTTCCTTTTTTTGAGCAGACAGCTCTAGATGAAAATATAGGGATGACAACTTCTCCCCGTGATGTCTTACATGATAAAGCAATGCCTCAAAGACATACCTATATACCAATAGCAGAATCGAGGCATATTCCTCCCACTAATTCATTTCTTCCAGCACCAACATCAACACCCGCTAAGAGGCCCAACTGCTCATAAGATATTTTGGAACCAAGACTCGAAGATCCTAATAGTATTGAGGAAGGTCAGCACATTAAGTCGCCATCTCCCAATGAGACAAATACGAAAGTCACTCATCCACGGCGTTCCAGTCGCACCACACGACCCCCCACCTGGACTAAAGATTATATCTGTGCAACTCACCACTCTCCAGGTACTCAATATCCAATCTCATCATATGTTTCCTTTCATAGATTATCACAGGAACATAAATGTTGTATTAGTCACCTATCAGAAGAACAAGAGCCATCTGGTTATGATGAGGCATCTATTGACCCAAAGTGGCAACAAGCCATGAAGGCAGAACTTTAGGCACTGATTGACAACAAAACATGGGATCTTGTCCCACTCCCACTTGATCGCAAGCCAATTGGCTGCAAATGGGTCTACAAGATAAAGTATCATGCTGATGGTTCCATTGAACGATACAAGGCACGGTTGGTTGCAAAAGGATTCACCCAAAAGAAATGTTTTGACTACCACGAGACATTTTCTCCAGTTGCCACCGATGTCACAGTTCATTCCTTTTTTATTGTTGCCGCCATTAATGATTGGAGTCTACATCAAATGGATGCGCACAATGCCTTCTTGCACGGCGATCTTGATGAAGAAATTTATATGGATATTCCTCAAGGCTTACGGAGATAGGAGGAGAATAGAGTATGTCATCTCCGTAAATCCCTTTACGAATTGAAGCAAGCATCTAGACAATGGTACGCCAAGTTTGCAAATACCTTTACAACGGCAGGCTTCCAACAGTCTAAACATGACTATGCTTTATTCACACGGACTAAAGGTATGTCATCCATTTATTTGATGATATATGTTGATGATATACTTGTTATGAGAAATGATAAGGCTGCCATAGACAATTTCAAGGATTATTTAGATGCTACCTTTCACATTAAAGACTTAGAAGCACCTAAATATTTCCTTGGAATTGAAATTGCTCGATCTGATCAAGGGATTTCCCTTAGTCAGCGAAAATTTGTCTTAGAAATTATATCAGAAGTAGGCTTATCGGGATGCAGACCAGCCGTGATTCCCATTGAGCATAACACTAAGTTGACTACTGCAGAATATGATAAGGGTACATCACAAAACGATGATCCCATACTCAGAGATCCATCAGGGTATCAAAGGCTTGTCGGGAAGCTCATATACCTGACCATGACTAGACCTGATATCTCCTATACAGTACAGACACTTAGCCAGTTCATGCACAGTCCAAAGCGATCTCATTTGGAAGTTGCATTGAAAGTTGTGAAGTATTTGAAGAAGTGTCCAGGACTGGGAATACTTTTATCCAAACGATGTGACATGAAGATGAAGGCATACTGTGATGCTGATTATGCTACATGTCAAACTAGTCGAAGATCGATCACTGGATATTGCATCAAATTAGGAGATTCACTCCTTTCATGGAAGATCAAGAAGTAGTCTACTATATCTTTGTCTTCGGCCGAAGCAGAGTATCGAGCCATGGCCAAAACCACTTGTCAGGTGGTGTGGATACGAGGGTTGCTTAAGGACCTCGGAGTACAAGTACAAGGACCAACCAAATTATATTGCGACAATGATGCGGCTCTCAAGTTGGCAGCTAATCCTATAATGCACGAGAGGACTAAGCACATAGAAGTGGACTGTCACTTTACACGAGACAAGATTCAAGAAGGAGTAATTGAGACAGAAGGAATTGGGACAGTAGAGTAGCCAGCAGACATCTTTACCAAATCCCTGTGTCATCGACAGCACGCATATCTATTGAGCAAGCTAGGCATCTTGGATATCTACAAGCCACCAGCTTGAGGGGAGTGTTAGAAGATATGCAACATTCCTTTGGAAGATTTGGATTTGATTTGATTATGTGTATATCAATTAAAGATTAGATTTAGATCTAGATTGATACATAGAATTATTTATTTCCATTAATTGTACAAATCTAGCTCTATATCTTTAGGATATGTATAGTTTACAAACAGAATGAGGAAATTCAGAAAATCTTTGTTCCTCTTTCCTTCACCTCCGCTTTCTTTCAAAGAGGGTGAGAGAACCAAAAAGAGGAGGAAGGAGAGAAAACCTTGGTTTTTGAGGAAGAGGAAGAGTGACATTGAGCTTCATTGAAGAGGAAAATAGAAGAACCAAAGAAGGGGAGGAGACCATAGGATTCTGTGTTGGGGGTTTGTCAGCCATTTTTGGAAGCCTCCCTTCCGCTTCCACCACCGTTGTCCGACAACTTCTAGCTGGTGTACTCTGTCCCGTGAGGTTTGGCTAGAGCGTCTCCCCGTCCGGAGGAGAAGAGTCTGGTGATCTCTCTTGAAGTTTTTGAACTCTATCACTACTGATTTCAGTGACTTCATTTCACCAAATGAACCAGGTATGTGAACACTCTCTCTTAAGCATGTTCTGTGAACAAACTGTTTCTAATCGAGAATGAGCTACAAAATTTGAATGATGAAATTACGAGGAAGCTCGTACGAAATAGCACACTGCTGAATAGTCTGATCATGAATCATATCCAACTTTTTCTAGATTGAAAATCATGCCAAAGTTGAATTGAAAGTTTATTCTCATGACTGCACAACATATGCTCGACAAAATGCCAGAACGATATATTGAAGTCCATATCGTCTGATTGACGTTAGAAGTTTGGTTTAATGCTTCATTGTTCACATATTATTGAAGGGTGTTTGATTTTATGCTTTTCATGTTGTTTTCATGTGATTTGGTGGAAAGATCATATTCGAGTCGGTCATATCCTCCACTTGTCGGAGCCAACCTTCACATGCTGGCTAGCTCTACAGTTCAAGACCATTCAAGTCAGCATTTCTCTTCATTTTAAGTGCATTTGTGATTGTTAGATTGTTAAAAATGCTAGAGTTTACCAGTGTTAGCTTCAGTTCAATTTTTTTTCCCTTCTTGTTGTTTTGCGGTCATCAGAGCGAGTGTTTGGAAGTGTTGGACGTCGGTCGATTTAATTGTAAAAATTGTTGTGGCCCACATGATATGATTTAATATGATTTAATAATTGTTGAAATGCTATAAAATAAATAATTATTGGTTATGAGAAGTTGCGACTCTAATAAAACAAAGAGGTATGACCTTTATGAAAGTTGAAAATGCGCTTTGATGGAATGCACCTATTGAAAGAACGTATAAATAGAGTCCGGTTCTCTCTTCGCCTATGATGAACAACAATAACAGAAAAGAATTGATATTCTCTCCTCCATCGATAGAATATATAAAATAATAGTAGGTTATGGGAGAGAAATCGGATTTCTTCATTTGATTCAAGTTCATCGGTTTTCCACAATGACTATGGATAAAGGTATGTTTTCATCTATTTGTGAAAATCATGAAGATCAAAGATCACTGTTTTATGATGAATTTTCACATTAAAGAATTATATGTATTGTCTAACATTTGGTATCGGAGCATGGTTTATGATCTCATGATTTTTCCGTTCATAGAAATATTATGATCCTGTTCGTATTGTTGTTGTTGTTGTTGTTGAAAATGTTTTCAGATGGTTATGTCAATTAAAAATAATCCGAATGAAAAAGGATGAAAAATGGAGAAATTCGGAGTTTTAAGGCCAAGATGGAAATTCGCCGATTCCGAGCAAAATCCGGCGACCCATCGCTTGATTTCGGACCCATACGGTCGCACTGCCATGAGGAACATTATGCATGAGTTTTTTCGGTATATCGGTGTTCGCCGGAGGCTAATCGGGCGGAAGAAGTCGCGGTGGTTATGAGAAATTTTTGGTTTGACTTGCGGCCAATTTCTTGGTCATTTTCGCCGAAACTTCGACCCATGTGGTCGTGCCGGCATGCTCTTGAAAATCCATTATTTATTTGTGTCTGGGATGGGCTGCCAGAGAAGAAACGGGCGGCAAAACCGCGGCGAAACGGCGAAAAACGGCGAAGAATCAATTCTGGGCACGAGGAAGAAGGCGCATGGGCCTCACGTGCGCGCTGCAATTGCGAGTGTGTGGACCCACGTGCCACGCTCTCACGCGCGCTCAACCACTGTGCGCATGGGTGCCGCGCGCGCGATAGATGCCAGGCGCGTGCTAAGTACCGAGGGGCTGTTTTTTTTTTTAATTTTTTTTTCTGCCCCTACGCTAATTTATTATTTACCATCTGGCCCTTGGATTTTAAATTTATGATTTTGCCTTCATGGAATTATGATTTTACGATTTTGCCCTTATGTTTTGATTACGTTTTGTCCTTGTGTGCAATTTGGTAAATATTTGTATTTTACAATATTAAAAATTCATATTATGAATGGTTTGTTAGTCACCAAAGTGGCCAAATCTTAAAGTATTTTGAATTTTGATATTGTAAATTGTTTTATTCAATTACCCATGATTAATTGATGTTATATATGAAATTGATATGTTTCATATCATTATTGGTGTTGTGGATATATTGAAGTTTATTTATAATAAGAACTTAGGGATTAACCCAAAGGTTAATTATTTTCTTATAATTTATGAACAAGATAGTTGGTAATTAATATGACTTGTTAAATGTGTTTGTATATCCAAAGATATCAAATAAATTTTAATAAGATATATTTACAATTACCAAATAAAAGTTATTAGCATCATTATGGTTTATATATATTTGTATATCATACGATCGCCCAGAGGAGAACTATGATGTGCATATGTAATTTAGTTTGAATATGATTAGGTGATATTCTCAAGGCTAATTATGAGTATTTTCCTGCACATTTGTAGTATCTATACCTATTTCACTCCATTCACATGCCTCATCTGTTCCCTTATTTAATGGGATGAATTTTCCTGATTGGAGTGAACAAATCCAGTTTCATTTAGGTGTCCTAGATCTTGATTTAGCGCTTCAAGTTGAGAAACCAGCTGCTATTACTGATAAAAGTAGCGATGATGAAAAGTCTTTCCATAAAACTTGGGAAAGATCGAACAGATTGAGCTTAATGTTCATGTGAATGACAGTTGCAAACAATTTAAAGACTTTTATTCTCAAGACTGACAAGTCACTTGCTGGTACATTAATGAGCATACTAACCACCATGAAATATGATGGTTCACGTACCATGCATAAGCATATACTTGAGATGACGAATTTGGGAGCAAAGTTAAGAACCTTAGGAATGAACGTGGATGAGTACTTTTTAGTACAATTTATACTTAATTCCTTACCTCATGAGCAATATGAGCCATTTCAAATGAATTACAACACTATAAATGATAAGTGGAATGTGAATGAATTGGCCAGTATGCTAGCTCAAGAGGAAACAAGGATAAAGAATCAAAAGACTCATTATGTTCATCTCTCAAATCATCAAGAAGTTGAAAAGAATTTCAAAAGGAAATGTGGAAGGAGCAAGAAGAAAGGATTACATATCCTGAATGACTCTTCGAGTGCTTCTCAAATCCACAAGAAGAAACACAATCTTATTAAGTGTCATTTTTGCAACAAAATTGGACATTTGAAGAAAGATTGTCTGAAACATAAGGTTTGGTTCGAAAAAAAAGATAAGCCTTGTGCTTTAGTATGTTTTGAATCGAACTTTACTGAAGTTCCTCATAATACTTGGTGGATTGATTCTGGTGCCACCACTCATGTGTCAAATACGATGCATGAATTTCTTATGATCCAAACTATAAAGCCAAATAAAAGTTATGTGATTACAGGGAACGGAAACAAAACTCCAGTTGAAGGTATTGGCACTTACCGTTTGATCTTAGATACTGGGCATTATTTGGATTTGTTTCGAACCCTTTATGTACCTACATTTTCTCGCAATTTAGTTTCTTTGCCAAGACTTGATATAGCGGGATTTTATTGTAAGTTTGGTTCTGAATCTTTTAGTTTATTTAAGAGTGATACTCTTATTGGAACTGAAATTTTATGTGATGGTCTCTATAAATTTAGACTTGATAATACTTTCATTGAGACATTAATGACTTTGCATCATAATGTTGGCATTAAATGAAGTTTGGTGAATGAGAATTCTGCTTACTTGTAGCATAAACGTTTGGGTTATATATCCAAGGAAAGAATGCAAAGATTAGTGAATAATGAAATTCTTCCAAATTTGGATTTTACTGACCTTGAAGTGTGTATTGATTGTATTAAAGGTAAACAAACAAAACACACTAAGAAATGTGCCACAAGAAGCACAGAGCTTCTTGAAATTATACATATGGACATATGTGGTCTTTTCGATGTTCCATCTTTTGGTAAGGAAAGCTATTTCATCACCTTTATTGATGATTTTTTCACGTTATGGTTACATTTATCCAAAAATCTTCAAGTGAAATTAAACGTTACAAAAGAAATCAAAAGTAATGGGAGGGGTGGAGTAGTTAAAGGAGAGTATTCGAGTGGCCATGAAGGAATTGGCTGCCTTGGTATAGTGGACGCCGTCCTGGCTTGCCTAGGGTGATAACTCGTCATGCACGGTGTAGCCGCTTTGGCCACAAATAATGTTGGGATTGTAGTTGTACGGTGGCCTACCGTTGCCGCAGCACGCCATTAACAGCTTCTCAAATCCTACCCTTATTGCAATACAACAAAACACACAAACTTAAGTAAATCGACCATCATTGTTACTACCCGTATGGCATGAGACACACTACGAAGATACTTTCACTATCTCTTGAGTTTCAATTCGATTGTCGACTCTAGAACTTGAAGGGACTCGGATCAGAGGCGATGGAAGCCGTACTGTGTTTAGCATGATTGGCTATGAGATCGTAGTTGATCACGGAGATGTCAACGTACACGACTGTGGTATTCTTCATCCGATGTCGCTCACATCATAGGCGGTGGTGACCGATATGTTAGACAAATAGCCTAATGGCCTGGTGTTGTGCCCCCAGAAATTTTTCCCCCCGCTTTGGTATATGCTCTACAAATAATTAGGCACATAAATTAAAATTTATGAAAATGGAATTATGGCGAATCTGATTTCTTCAACAAAGGCCGAGATATTCCTAACAACCTGCGAATAAGGAAGGGTGGTGAATTGAGTCACGAGGTCGTTTTGGCCAATGTCAATGGAGTAGAGAGCGTCCGCAAAGCCATCCTTGCCGACCAGATTCGCGTGGCCTAAAATTGGGGGCAGTAGATGGAGGTATCTTATTTTTACCTTCTTGTGGAGGTTGATCTACCTAGTTAAAGGACATATTACCTCTAGAGAGAAGCGAAGGTGAGCGAGATCGGAAAAGGAGGAACTGGTGGAGTTGGATGCCCAAGCCGAAGGGCTGGTAACGAGGGACGGTGGTCGCGCCATTTTTTTCCTAAAGCACCCAATATCTCCTTTATCCACTGGCAGAATGCCCCCTAAATTGACCTCCACCGAACCTTTAGAGAATATTTTGACTTCAGCAAATCCCACTATCTCCTCCCAAAATGGCCGAGAATCATGTGTCAAATAGGCGGCCAAATATTATTCCCTTTTGAGCGGATTCCTCTTGTTGGCCGAATGAATCAATCGCCTGATTTAGTGCTGGCCGGAATTTGGTGCCATGATGGACAATAGCTTAAGAGTTATCACATGCTCGTCGATCTTATTCTCTAATTGGAAGCATCACTCGACATGCATGTGAAAACTTCGGCTAAGCCAATTGTGGCGTGGCCGCTTCATTGGTGGGGGCCATGCTCATGTGAGCTTAGACTTGGAAATTCAAATGAGTATAGGGTCCTCTCTCCTTCAAATTCAAGCTTATTTTACATGTCCAGCCAATTTGAATGCAATTCACAATCGGGCCAATTTAAATGAAATTCACTAGATGTGGACATGTTATTAATAAACAAAAGATGTTCCCAATGCTTAATTGCAATGTGAATGAAAAATTATGTTTTTTTAGGGGTCTAGCTTGATGCTTAATTTTTTTATGAGGTGAATGATAAATTAACGAGTCAAAATTTAGGTGCTGGTAGAAATTGACCGAGATAGGAATGTAGATGTCTCCTAGAGCTACCAATCTGAAGAGGCAACTTATAAAAATTCATCCTCCTAAGGTATCTTATCCATTTAATGGTTGATCAAAATTTGGACATTTTGTAACCAAGAAAGTTCAAATTATACTCATGGTATGAACAATGTATCTATTTGTTTTTCAGATTATTTTTTTGTAACATGCTTGTCCTCGAATCAAAGTTGGTAATTGATGGTAAGAAAAATTAGGTAATGATTCTTCTTTGTTACTATTGTCACTGCCGCTGCCGCTGTTTATAATGCGATGTCCGAGCATAAATTCCATTAAATAATGAAAAAGATGTGACCAACTTAGAAAGCAATGTCTTCTCTAGATCTTACAAAGATATCATAGTTTTGTTGTAGCGATCAAGAATAGATCCTATAGGATGGCCAGGGCCAAACAATAATAAAGCCTTTTTCTCTAAATTCCAGTAGAACTCTCATCAAAAGGCTTCATTTCATCCCTCAATTGAAGTACTTTCTTCCAAAAGTTTTTGGGTCATGTAATATCTATTATAGCTTTGTAAAAAAAATGCTGTAGCTATGGCAGCAAGAAAACACCACGATATGTATGTAATACACTTGTGGTAGATTTGCAATATACTAACTAAATGCTTCCATCAGGCCTTATTATAAACTACTAATTCTTCGATTGAGTAATATGTTTTGTTATGTAACGTAAATTTCAACCTATAGGAAATTAGCAACTCCTCAAAGTGGTTAATATAGATATGAACATAAAGTATCGATAAATCATGATGTTATAATAAGTAATTTTTTTCACAATGATTAGTAAATTTTTACGTTGAAAAAAGGTATTTTTGCACCCATTTGCAACTTATACTATTCCTAAGAGTTTCTTGGAGCATAAGCAACATTGAACTTACATGTGGTAAGTAACTTTTCAACTACAAAAAGTAGCGTTAACAAATAAAATTTGTAATTAAACACCAATTAGTAACTTTTCTTATTTGAAAAGTAAGTTTGTGCCCTTTTTCTATGACAAGGAAGCCTAACCTGGCTAGTAAAGCATAAACCCATAACAATACCCTACTAATATCCTAAATCATGTGAAACGAGAATTATGATTTAGGTAGACGGCCCAAACATGATATTAGTTGTATTTGGTGGCATGGGGAGATGGATATTTGTACCCACCATTTATAAACTATTACCATTCATGATGGTTAATAAGTTTACATGAACAAAAGAAACTTCCCAAAGTGATCAGTAATTTTTCTCATAGAAAAGTAAGTTCCATATTACCAAATAATTACGACAACTATATTTTTCCCCACAACGCTAAATGTTGAAAAAAGTATTGCGTATTTGTTAACCAGTAATTTTTGCATTGATTAGTAAATTTTGTTAATCAAAAGTAACTTTCAATCTATCAAGAATCGATACTGAGTAGAGAAATGAAAAGTTTTTTGACAATGAATGAATTGTTGAGTAATAAATATCATTAATTTCTTACCAAACATGGATCTGTGGATATCAATAGTAGGTTTTAGCAACATAATTGGTAAGATTTTAACTTTCACCGTATAATTTATCAATTAAATAATTAAGTAACCCCCTGCTTTTTAACCCCAAAAAAAAAAAAACACTTACTTCATCCATCAAGTCATTTTTTACTTAAACCAATTAATTAAAATGCGAAGAGTTGATAGTTATCGAGTGCAATTAATGGAGTTATTAAATATCCCCCTACTTACATCTCAAAAAGGTAAAGTTACCTGTAAAAATAAAAGAAAGAGTCAGTAAATTTTTTCACGTAACTAGTAAAATCTCAAATTGAAAGGTAATTCTAGATAAATGAAGTAACTTCTATGTGAGATTCGTAAATTTCGTGTCTAATTTTCTCCAAATACATTGTTGCTTTCAATTTAAGTCTATTGTCCCCACTCATTTTTCACCCGTACCGTTAATTTCTCGTCTGCATTTCGATTCGAAGTCATTAATTTCTTTGGAATTTCACGTGGTTCAGAAAAATCGATCACTCAGAGCTGGTAGATTGGCGGCAACCTGCTACCGGATATCGGCTATTCCCGGTGGCTCCTGTTCTTAAGCTTCATACATCAGCTTCGCCTTGTCTCACGGCCCTGTTCTGTCTCTGTTAGCGTTTGATTTCCAAAAGATGATATTCTCTGTTTGATTCTCTATTCCCAATTCGATTCTCGCCCCTACCAAGTTGTCGCCTCCCAGCTCCATATCTTGAAGGTAATTCGATATTCTTGTTCTCGTTATGTTCTCTTTCCTCTCCTTCGGTCATTTTGTTTGTGCGCTTTCGAGAATATGTGCTGCTGTCATTCATAAGATAATTAGTACAAATGGGGACTAGATATGTCCTTAAATATGGTTGTGCACGCATTAACGCGATGCTTTCAGGCTTTTTCGGCAATTCCTTTTGAACTTCTGTTTTTTTAGATTTATAGGTAAATGCATGTACTTGAATGAAACATATTATTTTCTCTTATTTTCCGATGACTGAGTTTTGTCTATCTTCTGTACAATTGAATAAGGGGCTGAATATTTTTCATATACTTTTCACGTGTCATTATCATACAGAGCATCTAATTAAAAGAAAGAAAGGACGATATTTGAGTATCAACTATTTAATTTAACTAAAGAAACCAAATGAAAAAATTACACAAATCATCCAGGGTCCTCAGTAATTGCCATCTGCAGCGTGAGGTTGACATAAGACCAAGCTTACTAATTGCCACGCGGCCCATGATGGCCAAAAAGCAACTTAACTCCACCATGTTTAACTATTGACATCACTCTGTTCTTTTCTTCTGTTTGTTTCAGCGCCACGCCTGTCTTCCTCCTCCTCCTCCTCCTCAGCGTTTGAGAGAGATCGAGAGAGCAGCAGCATCGGAGCGCCGATGGTGGACGTGTGGTTGGTACTTGTTAGGGAGGGAGAGAGACACGTAAGGGTTTGGAGTTTCCATTGAAAAGCGTCGGCTTTGTGAATTGTGACATTATATTTTGCAGAGAAGATGGTCATTACGTGTTGGTTAATACCAAAGAGAGGTCTGGGAGAAGTGGTCCGGCTCGACCATTGAATAATTCATGAAATACACACGTTAAGTTGAAGGGGATTATCACTCGGATATTACATCTCCACTGAAGAATATGACAGTGAGAATCTTCTTGGAGCATTGAATTCTCAACTCGCTCCATCCTCTTTTCTCAAATTGACCTCCTCCGAACCTTTAGAGAATATCTTGACTTCGACAAATCCCACTATCTCCTCCCAAAATGGCCGAGACTCGTGTCAGATATGTGGCCAAATATCATTCCCTTTCGTGCTGATTCCTCATGACACCCCCGTATAGCCGGTGCGCATTGGAGAACGCAGGGGGCATCTTTTGGAAATATAATACAGTAACGCCACATATATTAACGCCTCGTGCCCCTCTTTCTGATCACCATTGTATCGTCTAAATGATTTCTTCCTCGCTCTAGGAGCCCTCTCTTTCACCAAATCTTCTGCGGCTGCTCTTTTTGTTGGAACCGCCGTGTGTGCGTCATATTGAACCTTTCCTCTTCTTCAGTCATTGTCATTTCCGGGTTCCATCAGTTTCCCCTTCCTCGTAATATATGAATTCTTAACTCTCGTTTCTCCGCAAGAAGAAGGAAAGAAAGCCAGAAAGGTAGAAGTCGAAACGGGGGGGAAATGGCAGAGATTGCTGTGTCTGTAGCTTGCGAAGTGGCAAAGTGCCTGTTGGCTCCGGTCAGTCGGCACTGCGGCTACGTAATATTCTCTGACCGCTGCGTTCGGCAACTTAATGTTGAAGTTAAGAAGCTGGGTGACACGAGGGATGAGGTGCAGCATTCCATCGATGATGCTCATAACAACATGGAGCCGATCAAAGCCAAGGTTGAGACATGGGTGAAAGAAGTGGAGACCGTCGCTGACAAGGCACACGAGGTGCTGGATTACGATGGAAGAGCTAAGAAAACTTGCTTCTACGGGTGGCTTCCCAATCCGAAGGCACGTTATTTTCTTGGCAACGAGGCGAGCAAGATGATCAAGGACATCAAAGATCTCATTGAGCAGGGTCAATTTGAGAGCGTCTACGACGAGATTTCCCCACCGGGACGTGTTGGCGGTGCTCTCAACGTGAATTCGTCAGCCGTTGATGGGGGCGACTTTATCACCGATTCGCGAACTTCCATCTTTCAGGGCATAATGAAAGCTCTGGATGATGAGAAGCTAAAAGTGATTGGGGTCCACGGACCTGGCGGCGTGGGTAAGACTACGTTGTTGGAGGAAGTCAAGAAGAAACTCATGAAAGAGAATAGATCGTTCGACATGATTATCAATGTGGAAGTCTCGCAAACTCCGGACTTGAATAATATCCAAGGCCAGATCGCTGATGCCTTGAGTCTGAATCTGAAGAAAAAGCAAAGCCAACAGGGAAGAAGAGATCTTTTGTTCCAGAGATTGCAGAGTGATCCGAATGAGAAGGTTCTCATAATATTGGACGATTTGTGGACGGAACTTGATTTGAAGTCAGTCGGAATTCCTTCGGTAGACGAGAGCAGGGGATGCAAGTTGCTGGTAGCATCAAGATTTAAAGATGTCTCGGAGCAAAAGATGCATGCGGATAAAACATTTCGTCTTGAAGGTTTAAACAACGACGAAGCTTTTAGGCTATTTGAAAAGATAGTTGGCGACAACCTCAAAGACGAGGAATTGAAACCAATAGCAGCTCAAGTGGTCGAGAAGCTCGCAGGTTTGCCTCTTTTGATTATCTCCATCGCAAGCACTTTGAAATATAGCCGTGTGTCTGCATGGAAAGACGCATTGATAAAAATAGAGGACTCAAATATAGAAACCATAGTAAAGCTGAGTTATGACCATCTGAAGAGTGAGGACGCCAAGTCCTTATTCTTGCTCTGTGGTCTTATTGGTGGGACCATTCAAGTCGAACTTCTGCTGGGACTAGGCATGGGGTTGGGCTTGTTTGAGGGATTCAATAACACGGTAGAAGATTCAAGAAATAGATTGAATACTATGCTCGATAGCCTCCATTTTGTTTGTTTGTTGCAAGATGATGGTGATGACATGGAGACTGTGACCATACATGATCTTTATAGTGAGGTGGTCGTCTCAGCTCCATTTAGAAGTCAGAATTCCTTAATGACGAACAACTATTATGTTTCGTGGCCAAAAGAAAAGCTTGAGAAATGTTGGGCAATATGCCTTGTTAATGATTACGGTGATAGACTTGCTGAAAAAATGCGGTGTGCGTTTCCCTACTTGAAGATATTCATGTTGTCTCAGATAGGGTCGTTCGAGGCACCCATACACCGACATGATGTGAGAGATTGCTAGGGACTAGATTTCACAAGCATGGAGCAGCTCCAAGTCCTATATCTTCGCTTCATACATATCACCAATTTACGTTCCTCGATTGGCACCCTCAGGAACCTCCACTCATTATACTTAGACTATTGCATTGTGGACGATGTGGCAATTCTTGGCAAGCTCAAAACATTGCAAATTCTCAGCTTGGCAGGATCTCAAATTTCTAAGCTGCCTAAAGAAATCGGGGAACTTAGGAATCTGAGATCGTTGAATCTATATGATCGTGACTTGCTTATGATAATCGAGCCTGGTGCCTTGAAAGGCTTAGTCCACTTGGAAGAGTTATATATGAGGCGAAGCTTTAGTCGATGGATAGTCGATGATGAAATACCAATGGAATCGTATAACGGTAGGCTTGTTGAGTTGAAGAGCTTGAGAAAGCTAGCCTCTCTGGAAATATCGATTCGTGATCCCATCGTACTCTCAAAGGGTGATGACCTGCCATTTGGGACCCTGATCAGATTTTGGATCAACATAGGAAATGCTTACAGAAGGGGATTTCGTGGTTTGAGAACCATAAAACTCCAATTGGAAGGATGCGATGGTATTCTCTCAAAAGAATGGGTTCAGAAAACTCTGCAGAAAACTCAACACTTATATTTGGATGGATTGGGAGAGTTCAAGGAGAATGCTCATGAGTTGTGCATTCAAGGATTTAAACAACTAAAGCATCTCGACATTCAGAACAGCCCCTCAATCAAGTACATCATCAGTTCATTAAGGGTGCGTTTGTTTGCGTTTTTTTAAAAATTGTTATAGGGAACAAAAATAAAAAAAAGTGTTTCGTTCACGGGAACAATTTCGAATAAAAAAACGCGTTTGGTAAACTTGTTCCGGGAACAAAAAATAAATAGAAACACGTTTGGTAAATTTGTATAATTTTTTTATTTTTTCTATTTTTTTTCTATTTTTTCCTTTTTTTCTTTTTTTTTTTTCCTTTTTTTCTTTTTTTCCTTTTTTATTTTTTTTTTTTTCTTTTGGCCGGTCGCCGGCCTCGGCCATGGCCGGCGACCAGCCGACGAGGGCCGGCGGCCTCACCCGGCCGGCCGGCGAGTCTCGGCCTCGCCGGCCACCGCCCGAGGCGGCCGACTGGCGGTGGCTCGGCGAGGCCGAGCCTCGCCGGCGGCCGGGCGAGCTCGGCCTCACCGGATCTGGGCGAGATCGAGCTCGCCCAGCCCGACGCCGACATCTCACCGGGCCGGGCGAGCTCGATCTCGCCCGGATCCGGCGAGGCCGAGCTCGCCCGGCGGTCGGCGAGGCTCGGCCTCGCCCGGGCGGTGGCTCGGCGGGCGAGCATCGCCGGCCGCCGGGCTAGGCCCAGGCTCTCGGCCTCGCCGGGGCCGGCGAGCCTCGCCATGCACGGGCGGGCCGCGCTGCCCTCGTCGGCGGTCGTCGGCCATGGCCGAGGCCGGCGGCCCGGCGAAAGAAAAAGAAAGAAAATAAGAAGAAAAAAGAAGAAAAAATAAAAAAGTGTTTCTAAGTTTTGTTTACATTTTTTTTTTTGTTCGGGAACAAAAGAACAAAAAGGAAAAACGCACCCAAACGCGTTTGTTCCTTTTTGTTCCCGGGAACAAAAAAACAGAAATTTCTGTTCCCGGGAACAGAAATAAGTGCAGCCAAACGCACCCTAAATGACCTTCTCACTGCATTTACGGATTTAGAGTCTTTGTTCCTTGAAAATCTTATTAATTTGGAGAAGATATGCAATGGCCCTGTCACACCAGATTGCTTCAGCAAATTGAAAGTTGTGTGTATCAAAAAGTGCCACCAATTGAAAATTTTGTGGTTCCTCTCAGAGATGCAAAGACGTGTACATTTGGAAGAGATCAAAATATGTGAATGTGACTCATTACAAGCCATTATCACAGGTGATGCAGGAAAAGTAGAAGTTGATGTTGATGTTGATGACATGATTGAGTTACCTAATGTACGACGTCTAGATTTGCATAAATTACCAAAAACGACGAGCTTTTGCACTAGAGCTGAGGGTGCTCCAATTCAGGTAACTTTTTCATTTCTGGGTATAAATTTCTTTAATTCTTAATCTTGCAAACAATACCTAGATTATACTATTATAGGGGGATTTAGGATAAGATGATATTGGTGTTCACCAAGCCTCAGTGAATATTGCATTATTTTGATTTTTTTTTTTTTGGTAAAGGCATTATTTTGATTATTTGTACATCTTGAAACACATAAAAAATCCTTTCAAAGAAAACACAGACCATACATTTTTATTTACATTCAACTGTAGCTAGGGGAAGCCTTTTCCTACGATTTTTTTTTTCAATTTGTTTCAGTGTTAGATAATTGCACTAATTATTTGGGCTTTAGCATTGGTTTATACTATGACTAATTGATTACTTATTTAACATTTTTAATGAGAAGAAAAAACATTATACATAATGAATCTTAAACGAATGCACGAAATTCAACAATTTCAAAATGAAGAAAGTGAGAGAATAAATAAATAGAAGGCGAACTAGTAGCCACATAACAAAGAAAGTCCACATAATTCATGTTTCACCTACACGCAAGTTAGCAATTGATTCTAACATGTCATGCCAATCTCACCATGTCAACGTCGTTCTGCTTCTGTCATCCCTTCGTCTCAATTAAGTTTTTGACATTATTAAGAGACATCAAACTCATTCATATATTTAAGTTTCTTTTGTTTTGCTGAAAATTCATTGTTGCTGAAAAATGTCTTCCTGGCAATTCATTTTTCTTGTTTTCTTGTATTTGGTTCTGCTGAAAACACAATTTGAGAGAAACTAACCCAAATAGATCATATTTACCTGTTCATAATGAAAAGCAATAAGTTAACAAATAATTTATTAAAAATTTAACTCCGACATGAATTTGTCTTTAATTTTGAAGGTCAAAATAGAAAAACGAAAGAAAAGATAACAATTACAATGACAGTTGTTTTGAAGATCAGTAGATGATTTCAAAAGAAAAGAGAAAAAAAATTATGGCCATAGCTTTGAAGATCAGCCAAATCAAAGATAACAACTATGATGACACACGGGAGCAACATGATAGTGGTGACGATATCCTCCTGAAAATGATTTTGCTTTTTACGGAAGAGAAATTCATTTTCTTGAATTTTAGCCTGAGAGTTTCAGTCATTTTCTAGTATCCAAATACAAGAAAATTCTAAAAGCATTTTTCTAAAAATAGATTTACTTGCAACTTACCTTTAATGAGTTTGATTGTGGTGCTTTGTTAGGTTTCATTGCCTCGCTTGGAATCCCTAGTAATGATTGGACTCCTTGGCCTAGAAAAGATACTCCACAGTGAACCCTCAATAAAATTCAGTGGTTTGAAATCACTAAAGATAGAAGAATCTAAATCCACATTGAGTATTCCGAAAGATTGGATACTAAAGCTACCAAATTTGGAGTCAATGGAAATTGCGGGCTCTCCATCAACAGAAGTAGTTTTCGACCTAGAAGAGCTGAAAGTCATTGGAGAAGTTGAGATTCTCTCTCAGCTAAGTACATTGGTGTTATCTAAGTTGTCAAACTTGCGGCGCATGTTGAAACAAGATGTACAATTACAAGGAATATTGGTATTTCAAAACTTGAAGGAGCTCTCTATCCGTGAAACGGGGCTATCATTTCTCTTTTCGGTGTCTGTGGCTAAATGTCTTAGAGAAATTAGAGACATTAAAGTGGAGGACTGTCCAAATATGAAGACAGTGATTGTGGATGAAGAAGGAACATATGATATTATAGAGTTACCACTCCTGAAGCGACTATCTATAACACGCTGTCCCATAGAGAAATTCTTCTCATATCCTCATGGAAAGAAAGAGTCAGTAACCACTACTTTAGATTCACGAGATGCTTATTTCGACTCCTTCTTTGATCAAAAGGTAAAAATCCCTTCTCTTAAGATTATACCCATAATAGCCATAGGCACATGCTTTGCAAGGCAAGTAATCAAATCTGTTTGAAGATCTTTATTTGGATTTATTAATTAAAATGTGTTTATAATTTATTACTATATTTGTTAGATAGATGCCACTAATGGAAAGTTCATTCTTCCACCACATCAGATAGATTGTTGGGATTTAGCCAATTTCATAAAATTTTCATAGCTACAATCTGATGAACAACTCTTATGAGTAGGTTAGTTTGCCGAGCTTGGAGGAGTTAAAGCTTAAGTCAGAAGGATCCTTCAAAGGAATATGGCATAGTGAACTTATGGAAAAGTCCTTCTGCAAATTAGCCACCCTCTCCATTGGATGTTGCTCTAAGCTACACAACGTCTTCCCTTCCACAATCATAGGGAGATTGCACAACCTAACAATTGTTGAGATTGAAAATTGTCCCTCTTTGGAATCATTGTTTGATTGTGGGTCCATTGATGCAAATACTATGCAAACAACTATATTGCTCCCCAAATCAGAAGTAAAGACAGTGAGGGACACAGGAAAGTTGAAATGTACAATGAAGAGCGACTCCCAAATTATTTTGGGTTTTCCTAGTTTAAAAAAAGTCCGTTTTTGGAATTGCTCCAACCTAAGATATCTCTTCCCCAGTTGTATGGCCACAACTCTAGAGAAACTTGAGAGCCTATGGATTAGCAATTGCGAACAGATGAAGGAAGTGGTCCCTGAGGAGACAGCCAAAGGGGATGATGAATCATTACAACCATTGTTCAATGAGATGGTTTGCTCTATCCCTTACTATGATCATCCATATTCTTGCATTTCATATTTTAGAATGATCCTCATTTCTCACATTATCCTCGTACAAGCTAGATTCCCCAATATAAGAAAACTACAAATTGAAGGCGCTAAGTGCAAAGAGCTATGGAACAATCAAATTCCCAATGATTCCTTTTGCAAATTGGAACTTCTTCGAGTGGAGCACTGTGACAATCTCCTATGTATTGCCCCATCTCACATGTGGAAGAGACTGCAACTCTGTCTCGTCTTCCTAGAAGTGAGATCATGCCATTTGATCAAGATCATATACGAAAGTGATGGGACAAATACAAAGAGTAGTAAAATGACGATGCTGGTTTTGCGAGATCTAGAAAACTTGAGGCACATTTGGCAATCCAATGGTTTCCCAAACGTCCCGTTCCCAAACTTGAGATACGTAGAGGTTGTGAGGTGCTCCCGTTTGGAAATGCTTTTCACAACCTTCACAGCAAAATTTCTCGGGCAAATCAAAGAGTTGGTAGTAGAGTCATGTGAAGATCTAGAACTAATTGCTGGCCATGAAGAATGTGAAGAAGCGGCCGGTACGACAATCACCTTCTCTGAGTTAACTGCTCTTAGACTTTTTGAGTTGCCAAAAATCAGGGCAATCCAAGCTGAGAAAGACTCTGTGGAATTCCCATCCTTGCAACACCTGTGTATGGTAAGCTGTGGAACGGTGCCGGACCAAGGCCTTGATGACTGGGAAAGCTACCAAGCCTGCAAAAACATCGAAGAAATGTTGTTTAGATGTGCGCTTAATGACTAACGCTTTTGGGACATCTGCAACGGAAAATGGTGTTTGGCGATATAGAATAACGCGTCCGGTTATATCATATTCTGTTTATGCATTCTCATGTACACTCCCCACAAAATTTGTGAGTAGTTCCTTCAATGTTCATCGCTTCGGTCTGTCTCCTGTCCCTTGGATCTAAGGCCGTGCTGAGCGAGGTCACTTGTTCATTCTGATTGAGAATGTAGAGTTGCTATGGAGGCGCAATTCTAATAAATGACAGTCCATCGAGACAAAGTCTGTCAACTGACAAGCATGGAAGAGTTGCTAGTGAGTCCCAGTCACTACCTCTAAATTTCGAAAGAATTTTTCATTAATAGGCAAAAATATAACGAGTGCATTGCATCCAATTTGTCTCGAGAAATTATAGTGGTTTTGCATTAACAGGCAAATATATGGGATAACTGCTTCGTGGTTGACGAATATCCATGTTAATAAAATTTAAAAATTACTAGTAATTTTTCAGTCTTGTTTGTAAAAAGATATGACCAATAACTTGCTTGTTAGGTCACCCGATGGTAAGTTACCATCATCATCAGGATTTCACGAGCGCCCAAAACAAATTAATGAATTATCAACATTTCTAAAATTTTACAAATGTGTTTATTTGCATCGTGTATCAAATCACCAGAAACTAAACAAACATCTTCTAGGTTTTAAGGTACAAAAGATGAAGTTTTTGTGGACTGCTTCAACTCAATTATTCATTTCTTTTAAGAAATCATTATTCTTTAAGCGATATTAACTCTAATTTTGTATCTTACTACGAGTTTTATTTGATGGAAACAAAATAACTTTACTAATCACTGAGATAATTTTTCTCTCTAAACAGTACGTGTGCATCTAAATGATGTCACATGTTGTGCATAGAGATTCTCGAATAGAATATGAAATATTTTGAATCGTGATGTTCATGATTAGTAACTTAGAAAGTTACTCTCGGTATTTTCTCGTTCATAGAGTCAATTTTACTTTGTTATTAACAAGAAATTTTGCTCTAAACTCATTAATAGTGAAGGCATTTAGTAAGCAAAAAGCACTTATAATATAATATATTACCGAGAGATTCTCTGCCTATAATTTTACTCTTCTCTTGACAAAACTCTTCAAATTTATCTAGAAAAGAAAAAAGCCGTTTTATTAAATATGAATGCATCTAATGTGCAAAAATCAATTTTACTGTTTTATATATACCAGATTTCAGGCTCAATCAAGAATTTCACAAATTAGATAAACTCCATACACACGAGTTTACCAACTTAAGTACACTTTTAATAATTTTGTCTCATGAAAAAGATCAAAACAGGTTTCTTCTCTCTCGATCGAATTCACTGGCTAACAAGGCATCATCACGTGGCCCTCAACAGAATTCACTTGCTCTCTTCCTTTCTCTCTCTAACATCTAACGATCTGAATCGATTCCCTTTCGAGATCAAGCTCGGCGCGCTCTGCAGAGTGGGGCCAGAACATAAACAGAGCCACCTTCGCACGCGCAAAAGGAGCTCCACAAATTCTCTCTAGCCCTGGTTGAAGGTACTCGCGTGATTTTTGAGCATTCATAAGTCACTCTCTCTCGGAGATTTCTTTCGAATCCTTGCCTCTCACTTCGTTGCCGATCGTCATCGCTTCCCGATCGCCAACAGTTCAGTCTGTAGTGCTGAAGTTCTCGAACTTTGGTCACGACTGCCTGCTTCGACGATTCCAATCCTGGATGTTGCTTCTGTTATCTCCTTACTCGTATCCGATGTCAATCGCTATAGCTAATCATTCTTCTTTCAACTAAACCACATTCGCTCTGTTTTCCATTGCTTCTTATACAAAGCAGAGGCTGAGTGCTATTGTTACCGTCTGTGCGAAAACGGCTTCGATTGAGGCTGTATTGATGATTGAACTTGCCGACTGCCTCTGTGATGATTTGGATGCGAATC
Organism: Eucalyptus pumila; assembly: GCA_016097595.1. Classification (NCBI taxonomy): domain Eukaryota; kingdom Viridiplantae; phylum Streptophyta; class Magnoliopsida; order Myrtales; family Myrtaceae; genus Eucalyptus; species Eucalyptus pumila. The sequence continues at coordinate 8,547,624 of CM027852.1, forward strand.
ACCTATTGGATGAAATTCCTGAACTTAGTTTGTATTTTGATTCAAGTCTTGACCGAGAATTTCCTTCATTACTAGATTATTGATCGATTTTGGTCATATAAGCGTATATGAGTTCCGTTTCTTCATTAAAAATCATAGGTATTCAATTTGAACTTGCTTTGGATCTGCTACGACCTGTCAATACATGCTGATTCGTAACTATTGCAGCCCTGAGCTGATGTCATTTGGTCCTTGATATTGATGTCATTCCACTCAAGTAAGCATGTGTAGTGAATTTCATGTTCCCTTGAAAGGAATTTATGTCATGAATGAATTAAATTCTACTGGAAATCGATCCTTCTATGCTGACTGTCTTAAAATCCCTGATTTAGTGTGTGTTTGATTCCAATTTGAGGCTTGTTTGGTTATGGGATCGTATATGCTCATGCTAGGAACGCATTACGGTGAATCTCATGCCAATTTGCGAGAATTGGGGTCATCACCAAACTTGAATATGTTAGAATCGAAGTATTGCATGCCGACCATGATTGCTTTGGGTAAATTCGGTATTAATTTGCCCCCAGATCGATGCCATTTTGATCAAGTAGACTTATGTGCACTTGTAGTTTGATATGGCTTCATTTTAATGTCGATTAATCATCAAAGGACCACAAATTTGCTGTCTTTTATGCTCTATTACAATTATGAAAGTCTGCTGGAAGTTTGTGGAATAAGCATGAATTAGATGGATAAGAGATATGGTGTGTGCAAGTTCCTTATCAATTTCACACATTCGGATGGCAATTGCATGATTAACTTGATGTCTGTATGCTTGATATTGACATGAGTCTTGGCCTGATTATTGAATTAGAGAACTCCGATGTTAGCTGAACTTTAATTCCATGATTCTTGCGATTTCAAAGCCCAGGGCATCTATTTTTTGTAATATTAAAATTTGAAGAATACTGACTTCATTTAAAGGTGAAATGGTAGACTAGCCAGATTTGAGGAAATCTCTCAACAAAACTGGACGCGTGGACGACACTTGCTAGCAGAATACCAATATTCTCTCCCTCTCCTTCGACGCTTACCATTTAAGGCTTATGTATAAGAGCTATTGCTTGAACCTGATTGATCCTTCAAGTGCGTGCGCTTGTGCCAATATACCGTGCACAACACCAATTGCGACCTATTGACACTACTGGAAATATCTTTGGGGAAGCTAGAACTCACATTTGGTTGTGAATTCCAATGTGGCAAATGAAGGCATATATCTCTCATTCCTTTGCTTCCTTGAAGTTCGCTGGCCACTGCTGTTCAGAATGATGTTTCAAATATATGTTTCTCATTTCATTAGAATGCTCATGATAGATTGATAGTCATCTGCGTCAACAGCACTAAAGGAGCACAACAGAAGATTATCGGACAGAAGATTGTCGCCGGTAGGGGGAGGGAAGCTTGGTCACCAGCAATAATTTAGTCACCTATCCGATTCCGAGCACTGAAATGCCACAGTACTCAAACTTTGGTCATAATTGCCGGCTTCGACGATTCCATTCCTTGACGTTGCTTTTGTTATCTCCTTTCTCATATCCAAGGTCAATCGCTATAGCTAATCATTCTTCATTCGACCAAACTGCATGTGCTCTGTTCTCCATTGCTTTATGTATGAAGCAGAGGCTGGGAGCTGTTGCTACCGTCTATGTGAAAATGGACTGTGATTGAGTCTGCATTAATGATTTGAACATGCTGCATTTCCTTTGCAATGATTTGGATGTGAATCGTTGCTTTACTTTTGCATTTAAGCTTTTTATCCGAAATGTATACCACATATTTGACGAAATTCCTGAACTAAATAAGTGCGTATTTGATTCAGGTCTTGACCAAGAATTTCATTCATGACTAGGCTTTTGATCGATTTTGGTCATATCAGCCTAGTTGTGTTCTGTTTCTTCATCGAAAATCATAGGCATTCCATTTTGAACTTGCTTTGGATTAGCTGGAGCCTTGTCAATACATGCTGATTTGCAACTGTTGCAGCCCTAAGCTAATGTCCGTTGATCCTTCAATTGATGCTATTCCACTCAAGTAAGCATGTGCAGTGACATAAGATTGTGTTTTGGTGAAACTAATGTTCGCTTGGAAAGATATTATGTCATGGATGAATTAAATTCTATTGGAAATCGATCCTTGGATGTTGACCATGTCTCGATATCCCATGATTTGGTGTGCATTTGATTCCAACTTGAGGCTAGTTTGGATATGGGATCATATATGTTCATGCCAGGAAAGTAATATGGTGAATCTCATGCCAATTTTGTGAGAATTATAGTCATGTGATTGCTTTGTTTAAATTCAGCATTAATTTGGTCATGGATTGATGCCATTTTGATCAACTAGACTCATATGTGCTTGTAGGAAGATATGGCTTCAATTTCATGTTATTTTGTCGTCGAACGATCATGATTTGCAGTCTCGTATGCTCTGTTACAATTCTGATTGCATGCTGGAAGTCGTGGATTGAGCACAGATTAGATGGATTTTGTCTTAGCTTGGTTGTCTTTTTATTGCCCGTGGGCAAGTGATAACACATGTTCAAGTTCCTTGTCAATTTCACATGTGCAGATGGTGCTAGTTGGCTGTAAGTCCCACTAGAATGAAATCAGGGACTGCATGTCAAAACAGATACATATTAACAGAGGGTCTCAACTCCTAGGAGTCAACACTCACTTGTGAATATTCACATTGGCTTAATTCCTTAAAAAAGCACAAACTTTACGTCGACCCCCTATTTTGACTAAATTTTTTTTTTCTTTTGTCTAGAAAAAATCAACTTCCAATTAAGTCCCAAATTTGACCCCCGTTTAATCGCCATCCAAAATCACTGTTGCAGGTCTGATGTGGCAGTTAGTTGTAAATCCATGTCAGCTAACTACTCTCCAAAACAATGCTCTGTTGTTCTTAAAATCTGGGAAAAATCGAAGCAATTAGAGCTGGATTCTTCAATTCTGCAGACAAAAGTCTTCAAATTCTGCGTTCGGGAACCTTCAATTCATCAAACAGACTCACGCTCAAGAGAGTTGGTTTGTTGAGCTTCTAATAAACCGATTCTGAACACTGCTGGTCTCATGATCCCATGGACCGGTGCTTGACCAAAGACAGCATCTTCTGCAGGATCATTCTCAGTTAATCACCCGCATTCAAGGTATTTTATTGATTTTGATTCTGGTTATTCTGAATTGTGGATGGATAGCTATCTTCTTCAATGTCAAAGCTCATTTCAATTCATGGTTTTGCATCTCATGCGTTATTCTTGCTGAAAGATGCAAGCTGGATGCCCTGTTGCGGTGGGCGATCGTGTGCGGAAGAATTACATCCACATACTGTTCTCATATTTTGCCTATCGGAAAACTTAATGGAATCTTGATTCTTCCGCATTGCATCGTTCGTTGTGCATAATTAAGCATTGCTGATGCAGCTATGTGTTCAACAAACATTTTCGGAATGTATGACAGATGACAGGTAGAATGATCAGATCCTTCTTCATTCATTTGATCTATTCATTTTGTACTTTCAGCTCTGTGAAAATGAAAAGTGCCTATGAATATTGATTCTAGTCTTCTGAGCCATGGGTAAGGTGTTACTCATCCATCATTCTGCAGTAGATGACCCCTTGAAATGATTGTTCCTAAACAAGGATAAACTGATGGGGCAAAGATGTCTTTTTTGCTTTCGTGATTGACTTCTCCGTTGTTCAGCCAGGACTTCTTAGTCTCATCTATTGTGTAACCTTGCTTCATAAACAATCAATTGAGATGAATTAATGTGTCTATACGTGAAGTTAAGATTTGCACATGAAACTATGTTGCAGTTAGAAGCAGATGCTGCCATGTTAGCTTGGATCCTAGCAGTTGTTCTCATGGCCTAAAGAACCCACATCTTAGTTAAAAAAATTCTACCTGCAGATCAGCTTAGATCCTGACAATTGAATGTAAATACTAAAAGAGAGCATTGAAGAGAAAGAGGGTTTTGATTGTTATTAATGCAAACTGTCCTCTCGAGGAATTTCGCACTTTTGTTTTTTCATAAACCAACTTCTGTTCTTGAAAAATCTTTTTGCAATGTAAGACTGTACGAACTCACTCACCTCAATTGTAACCTGGGACGAAGTGCTTCGTCCACGATCTCCTGCGAATCTGTGGCTTTCATACCGGGCGGGCCTTATTGTTCCAACCAACTCGACTACAGTAATGCCACGCGGGACATGCCGTGGTCCCTCGCCTGGAAGCTGGATCGTTGGCATAGGAGGAGCGGGGTTTATAGCCGATGGCAAGCTAAGTAGCAGGGGACAATCGGGGGTTCCTCAGTGCCAGATAGGCAGTTACTTTTTGTCCAGCGTGGATGCGCTTTCATGGAGAAAAAGATTGCGAGATAGCTGAATAGTTCTAGCATTTTGGAGGCGGTAGAGCTCAAAAGGCAATGTCAGTATAAAGAAATGGTGGAGGGGGTCCACTTATTTTCAATCGAAAATTGTATGGACAGTTGCGGGCCGGGGATTTTGCTCTTCCGTCCAACAGCAACTTGACCATCTCTTCAACAGCTACTTTGAAAATTGCAATTCTGTAAAAAAAGATTCAAAGCTTGCTGAAGGATTCGGTTTCCGACTTCTTGATATTTTACAAGCGTGGTCATAAACTACCAATACTCTGAAGAATTTTGCCAACATACGAATGGATTAATAATTACCAACTTCTTATCAACATTGTAAGGGATTTAGTAAAATCCAAATAGATTAGATTTACCAAGGTCAAAATAAATTAGCAAATTACGTATTTAAAAAAAAGATTAGATGTGTGGTTCAGAAGCTTTTAATGATGTAATTAATATACTTATGTCAGATCAATTTGTTAGTAACTTCTTAGGCTAGTTGGTTAGGATCTCACCGTGCGATCTGGGAGGTAAAGAGCTCAAGCCCCCAATATTTATTTTGTCCCTCAAATTGAGGCATGTGTCCAGTGTTGCTTTAATTCCACCTTCAAATGCACATAATCATTTTGAGCTTACTCAATGTCAGGGGTGGCTTACTCCTAGCGCCCCATGAGGATCTTTTAATTTCTTTCGTTGAACTATATATTTCAATTTTTCATCATAAATTATCTATGTTTCAAAGTATAGAATTGTATATCATGGATATACATGTAATATATACCTTTTTAACTAGAATTTTTATAATATCCACAATCAATACAATATAGCCTCTATTGTAACACTACAATATTTATACATGTATGCCGACTGTCCAATTATGTCAGGTTATTTAAATCTTGGAGTACATGCGTAAGTATATTTTACCATTGAGTAAAATTATTTTTGTTTTGGGTGACTGACCGAATTAGGAGGGTTGCTTTTTTAAGAATATTTGTTGTTGTTAGCTGTAAAACAATTTGTACAAATTTGGGACTAAATATGTAATTGTGTATGGTCATGCACACATTAACGTGATGCTTTCAAGCTTTTTCAGCAATTCCTTTTTAATTTCTATTTTACTAGGTATCATATACTTGAATAAAAAGATATTCTTTACTTGATTAATATTAGCATTCACATATATGAAGTTGGTCCTGCCAATTCAATTATATATGTAATTCAAAACCTATGCACTGTCCTAGAGTGTCTAAAACTCTTTGAGTATCCTTCACCAAAAAAAAAAAAAAACTCTTTGAGTATCCAACTAATCACCATACGGCGTGATGGTCCCTCCACCTCACACACATCGGGTAAACACCGGAGACTCACAAATGTGTGCTCATGGGAGCGACCGCCAGAGAATGTACAAGTGTAGTGATTCGATCACAAGCTTTGACAAAAAAGATAAACACACTTACCACTTGAACAACCTCTTGGGGTTGAAAAGATTAGTATTGCTTAGTTTTCTTGGAATAAAGCTAAACTGATCTAGTATAAAGCGAATCTCTTCATCTTATAAAAGAATTCTTCATTTCCCAAATGATAATTGCCATTGTGATCGTGGTTTTATACGATCTACTTTTGAAATTTTTTAAGTTGCCACATTTGACTTACGTGGGGGCCAAGCCCATCTTCTTATTCTTTGTAAGTCCGGGAAGGGTTGGAGAATATTTCTTCTACGCTAGAAATTATTACTTATTTAAATTCTAACGGTAGTCTCACATTATATATTGGTTTTACCGTGTGAAAGAAATAATTAAGATGTAATATGTGCGTCATTATGAGACCTGAAAAACTAGTTTCGTTAAAATTCAAATGATGAGGCATTATTACTCATAATCTTATTTGTGTTGTTGCTCCGTCCTCTAGATTGACTTACACACTAGTTTATATTCAACAATCACCGCAGTTTGATCTATCTTTTTGTTGAAGCCGGTTTGGTCGAGCTTTGGTTTTTCTTCTTACAGCAACCAATGAACTTGTCATCTAGGAATCTCAAAAAATTCCTCTAGTACATTAAGAGAAGATGCATTTATGTTCTCTTTCTATCATGATGCTCATTGAGGAGAAGATGAAACTTCCTAGAGTTAACTATTTTTTTTTTTTTGGTTGGTCTAGAGTTAACTAGTTAAATGGCGATGGTGTGGCAATTTTCAATAGAAAGTCCTGTAAAAATTTACAATTCTAGAAAATACATGTGCACTAAATTTTTTCCATAGGATTTCAATGTTAAAAATCTCCAATTGAATTCTTTAATTGTGTAAAGCAAAGTGAGTCGAGTTGGGAAAAATCAAGAAAACACGACGCTTTGGCCTTCCACCATTGCAAAAGGTCAACATTGTCTTCCTCGAAATTTTCAAATATAGTTCCTTGTTGGGATATCCATTCGTCTCACCAGCAATTGACACCGAAGTGCTCAAGGTGTGCCCTTTTTTTTTGGCGAGCTGCTTGTGGCGCGAGAGCACAGGTCCGAACTGGAACGGCCCATTAGCCATTCTAACTAAAACCTATCTATTTGGGCTCATGAACACTAGGAAGAACCTCATAATATTTTCAGGTAGATGAGGATCCTTCGCTCAAATTGTCACCGACACCTTCATAGATATTTTTGGAGCTTCAATGAAGTTTACTAGAAACAGGTATGTAAGGTTCAAAAGCATCAGACGAGCACATGCACTAGACAAAGGTTGTCCCCTTTCTTGAGACGGGCTTTCAATGTCACTTTTGTCGGTCGGTGCTGCTTTGCTGTGCCCTTCCAACTCTTACTTGTTTTTTTTTTCTGAACTAGACAATGTATGAAACGAGAGACAGGATGGTACGACGGAGCTGGGTCCCTAGACGTGAGGTGTGACATAATAACCAGTTTTAAATTGTCATGTGATATCGTACTCTCATCTGCAGAAGAGGTCGAAGCTTTAATAATTGCGAAATTGCGAAGTGACCGACAATGGGCAAAGAGCAACTTAACTCTACCCCGGTTGAACTCTTAACATTACTTTGTCTTGTCTTCCTCCTCCTCGTCAGCGTTTCAAAAAGAGGGAGAGAGAGCAACACAGCAGCATCAGAGCATAATCAAATCATGGCATTTTTTTTGGGTGATTCCATAGATGTTCTAGATAATTAGATGACACGCTATACAGCCTGCGCACATCGACGATGGGCCAAGAGATGCAGGCGATGGTCATTCTCAACATTTGCTTATAGTCTATAATAATCCGTTTGCTAGTACTAAAAATGGACTCTAATGGTATAATTGAAGCAAATGGAGTGAGCACGTCACCATCCGCCATGGAAAGAATAGGAAAAACATGGCAATTTAGCCTTCCACCATAGCAAAAGGTCGACATTGTCTTCCTCAATTTTTCAATGTAGTTGTTGTCATCTTCGCCTCACCAACAACCAACACCGTAGTGCCCAAGGCCTACCCCCTTTCAGCCCAGGAGCATGGGTCCGGACTAGCTCAACCCACTGGCCAACCTAATCGAGATCCGATTAGGGTTCATGTACATTCGAAGGAACCTTATAATTCTTTTCAAAGGCCGGGATCCTTCAGTGAAGGGGTTGCCGACACGTTTGTAGATATTTTTGGGGCTTCAACTCATCTCATTCAAACATCGTGAGGTGACAGAGAGTCGAGAAAATGCAATAAATATTATGGCCCCACTGAAATCGCCATTCAAGGGAAGAAGACACTCATTTTTGCGTTTCCCTCTATTTCCTCCCACTTTTTGGAGGAAAATATCTAGTGGATTCACAAGAAAATCTTGCTCTACCATTCCCTTTGGATTCCTTGAATCTTTATGTCCTCCCCTCTTTTCACCCCATTCCTAAAACCCACTTCATTCTATGGAATGGCTCGATTGGATTTCATGTGGATCTTGCTCTCAAAAGAGAAATTGAATGTCATGGCTAATATTCTAAAAAAATTTATGAGGTCCACAGTTTAATAGAATAATAGCTCCTATTGCGACACTATAATAATTATACATGCAATTTTATCATTTGTTTATATTGGATTTTTAAAAAATTTCTCATCATTTAAACCGTTTTAGTTTTAACAAATTGCTTCTTTCAAAATATCTATTGCTGTTTTTCATGAACAATTTAAGGTGTGTTTATTTGTATTTCTGTTCAAAAATTGTCTTATAATAGAAATAAAAAAAAAATTATTTCTGTTAGGTGACAATTTTTTACTTAGAAAAGACGCGTTTGATAAACTTATTCCGAAAATAAAGAATAAATAAAACACGTTTGGTAAATTTATATTATTATTTTGTTTCTTTTAATTTTTTAATATTTTTATTTTATTTTTCCTTTTCTTTCTTTCTTTTTTTCTTTTTTTCTTCTCTTTGTCAGTAGCCTCGCCCAACCACGGCGAGGCTTGTTGGCCTCTGGTGAGGCCGAGCTTCGCCGTGATTGGGCGAGGCTCAGCCTCGCCTTGGTTGGGCGGGCTCGGGCTCGCCTTGCTAGGGGCCAGCGACGCTCGGCCTCGTCGGGGGCCGGCGACGCTCCGACGAGGTCATCAGCCCTCGACGGTCGGTCACCGACCATGACCGAGACCGGCAACCAGCCAAAGAAAAAAAAAGAATAAAGAAGAAGAAAAAAAAATAGAAGAAAAGAAATGAGAGAGAAAATTTGTTTTTTTAAAAGTGTTTTCCGGAACAAAAAAATAATTTGTTTTTGTTTTTTATTTCCGTTCCAATTTTGTTCCGAGAATAAAAAAACAGATTTTGAACAAAAATACAAATAAACACGTTTTTTTTTTTTCAAAAATAAAAAATAAAATTTTATTCATAAACAAAACAAAAGAACACAACCATGTACGTCCCCACCGAATATTTAATCATACATGATGGTTGTGGACACGTTAACTTGTAGCTGGAAAGCAAAATGTGCAAAAAGAAAGGACAGTACGGTAGACTGGGACCTCTGGCTTGAGGTTGACATAACAGGAAACTTTAATAATTGCAACCTGACCCACGATGTACCAGGCCGTACTCCTCACCTGCAGCATGCGGTCGACGTTAACACGAAGCTCTTAACAATTGCCAAGTGACCATAGATTGCCAGAAAGCAACTTTGACTCCACCCTAGTTAACCCTTCCCTTCACTTTGTTCTGCCTTCCTCCTCATCTGCGTTTCAGAAATAGAGAGAGAGAGAGAGAGCAACATCAGAGCAAGGATCGTAGACACGTTAGGGAGGGGGAAACCCGCAAGGATTTGGGAGTTTGCAATTAGAAGCGTCGGCCTTGTAATGAATTGTTCACGTCACTTATTTTTGCAAAGAATTAATAGGAAAGAGGGTCATTACGTGGAGGTTATTAGCAAAGAGAAGTAAGTGACAGAGAGAGAGAGAGAGACGTGGTGAGGGTCAACCATTGAATAACGTGTTACACTTGAACATATTTATAATTATGCACGAACACACTTCATATTCCCTATATCCGTTAACGAGGTGCAACCAATCAAGGAAATTTTCAAAATATTGATGTGGGGTTTTGAATAAATGATGAAAATGAAAAGGCCATTTTCCATGAAACCTTCATTTTATTCCAGTGGAGTTATGTATGCAGCTCAAACCCTATGCATATTCACAAGATTAAAAGATAGGCACTTAGGATCCTTTGAGCATCCGACGACTCTCCATTAGGTGTGGCAGTCCCTCCAATTCATACACACCAGATAATTACTGGAGCCATATAATTTTTACATTACATTCTTTTTAAAATCTGTTATTTTCCTTCATCTTTTTTTTTTTATCTCAATTTCTATTCAAAGTCAACTTTGGCAGCTTAACGTTCTAAATTTGGGAGTTGAGCTCCCCGTCCTTTTTCTTTTTTGAACTCCTGGAAAGGTTTGGTGGATATTTTTTATATATTAGAAACTATTACTTATCTGAATTCTAACCTTAATCTCACATTATATATGTTTTTTTTTTTTTTAACTCTAGACTAAAATTAAATGTGGCTTGAAATGAGAGATACAATTGGCAGCAATCTCATAGAGAGGTTAAAAATACCTAAGAAGTTGAATTAAAGAAATAGATGAAACAACAATTGAAAACATTGAAGAAACTTAATTATATTATACATTATAGATGAAGCGATTATCAAAACAACAATTTAAAGTGGAAGGACACAAATATTTGATTATGAAGCAGAATAATAATGATAGTATTTGAACTTGACAATATAATAGTAGGAAGAAAATGTTTTTTTTCAAATCATGCCCTAGGAAGAATATAGGTCTCATTAATTTTTTGTGGGCCCAGAAAAAAAGATTTCTTATATTCTCCCCACTAGATCAATAAAGATGGACATTTCAATCATCGCGTGGTTTTTTGTAATACCGTACTTCTAAAAAAAAATAAAGAAATGAATCATTTCTTCTAAGGGAGAGATGAAACGAGGTGACAGTTGCTGGAATAATTTTCATATATTTCAATATGGAGCCAAAGAGATTTATGGTGCGTTTGTTTGTATTTGCTTCAAAAGTGTTAGAGAACTAAATAAAAAACATATTTACGTTGCGGAAAACAATTTTTTACCGTAAAAACGCGTTTGGTAAACTCATTTCGAGAATAAAAAAAAATATAAATATGTTTGGTAAATTTGTGTTTTTTTTTGTTTCTTTTAATTTTTTAATTTTAATTTTCCTTTTTTATTTATTTCTTTATTTTTCCTTTTTTTTCTTCTTTTGGCCGGTTGCCGACCTCGGCCATGGCCGGCGACCGGCCGGCCTTGCCCAGCCATAGTGAGGCTCGCCGGCCCCCAATGAGGGCGAGCCTCGCCGTGGTTGGGCGAGGCTCGGCCTCGCCTTGGCTGGGCGAGCTCGGGCTCACTTAGATCTGGCTAGGCCAAGCTCGCCCAGCCATCGATCGCCTGGTGGTGGCCCGGTGAGACTCGACGTCGCTGGACCACTGCCAAGTTGACCACCGCCAAGTTGGCGTCGCCTGGCAGTGGCCCGGCAAGGCCAAGCCTCGCTGATGGCTGGGCGAGCTCGGCCTCATCGGGGGCCGACGACGCTTCGGCGAGTTTGCTGGCCGGCTACCGGCCCTCGACGGCCGGTCATCGACCATGGCCAAGGCCGGCGACCGGCCAAAGAAAAAAGAAAAAGAAAAGAAGAAGAAAAAAAAGAGAAAAAAAGAAAGGAGATAGAAAATTTGTTCTTAAAAATTGTTCTAGAAACAAGAAACAAGTTTTTTTTTTTTCTTGTTTCTGTTCTAATTTTGTTCCCAGGAACAAAAATACAAACAAACGCTTTCTGTTCTTTTTTTGTTTCCGGGAACAAAAAAACAGAAAATCTATTCATGAACAAAAAATAAAAGTGCAACCATGCACGCCCTATAGTGATTATGTTAAGCCTTAGGTTTGGGGGGAAACCAAATTTGAGCTACAAAAGGACGATGATTATCCAAATCTTTGTGCTTGGAGGATATGAGAGCGTATGCGGAGTCACCCTCCCTAGGAGGGTTGTCTCTTCATTTTCTCTCTTGAATATTTAAGGACCAGATCAGGTCCAATGTTAAGTCCTAGATTTGGGGGAACCAAATTTGAGCCAGAAAACGACAACGATTATCCACATCGCATATGCTTGGAGGATTTATATTACATAAATAAGTAAACTAAGATTACTAGGAAGAGGTATGTAAGGTTTTTTTTTTTTTTTTTTTTTTTTGATAAAAAAAGAGGTATGTAAGGTTAAAAAGGATAAGACGAGCACATGCAGTAGACAAGGACAAGCCAGAGAGCTTGTCCCCTTTCTGGAAACGGGCTCACATGTCACTTTTGTTAGTCGGTGCAGCTTTGGCTCTTACTTGGATTTTTTTGGACTAGACAACGTGTGAAAAGGCTGAAAGGACGGTACGAGGGAGCTGGGTCCCTAGACCCAGGATGATGTATCAAGCCTTACTCCCCATCTACAGACGAGGTCGACTGAACTCGAAGCCTTAATAATTGCGAAGCAACCGACGATGGCCAAAGAGGAACTTAACTCTACCTTGGTTAAACTCTTATAACCTCCCTTTGTCCTGTCTTCCTCATTGTCTGCGTTTTAGAGAGAGAGAGAGAGAGAGAGAGAGAGAGAGGAGAGCAACGATGGTGGAAGTGTGGTTGGTACTTGTTAGGGAAGGAGAGACACGTGAGGTTTTGGAATTTGCAGAGAATTGTTACGTTACTCTGTAGAGAATCGGCAAGAGGGTCATTACGCTGAAATTATTTGCAGAGAGCTCAGAGAGAGAGAGAATTACATAAAAAAATACACTTCATATTCACTGGATCAATGAAATTGGGTAGTTTTAGAACTTTTAAAAGTGAGGTTTCGAGAAATAAATGATTAATATAATTAGTAACTTCTATACAAAAAAATGAAAGTGTATCTTCCATGAACCTTCAATTTTTCACAACGGAGTACCTATGCACACGCACGATTAATAGATAAGTATATTTGATATCAATGGAGTTTTTTTAACTCTTTGAGCATCCTACTAATCTCTATTAGGTGGGGTAGTCCCTTCATTTCACACATCTGATAATTTTTATAGTACATTTTTTAAAATCTTTTAGTTGCCACATTTGATTGGTATTTTTATCTCAAATTATAATCGAAGTTGATTTTGGTAGCTCAATCAAATTATAATCGAAGTTGATTTTGGTAGCTCAATGTTATGAGTTTGAGAGCTAAGTTCCCATTCGTTTTTTTCTTAACCCCCGGGAAGGTTTTGTGAATGTTTTTTTTTTCTATACTAGAAACTATTACTTATCTAAATTCTAAACTTAATGTCGCATTATATACGTTTCTTTCATATGAAAAAAGAACTAAGATATAAATCTCGCATAGTTATGACGCTGAAAATAGTTTTGTTAAAGATTAGATTTAAATGATGAGGTATGATTACTTAAAATCTAACGGTAGAAGTTTTGGGGCATGGGCTTGAAAGAACTTTTGGTTGATGGTCACATTATAATTAGCTTTAAAAACAATAGGAAATTGAGCGCAACTCTTGTTGATCTTATCTTTATTACATTTTTTTGGGCATTATAGGAGACAAGATACCTATTGACTCTCGTCATGCATGAATCAATCCTCGGCAATACTCCTTACCGTCTCAGAGGGCTTGCTGAAGTTAAGGAAATTACAAACTATTCAGTGCACACATGCCTCACGAGGCTACTTAATCTATTCGTGCTTGAGGAATGTATGATCATTGGAACTATTTTATTTAGAAAGAGCTATTGAGATTCAAGGTCTGGGAGAATCGGGATCTTTGTTGCATGTGATTCGATTGAAAGATTACCTAACCTATGCGAGTTGAAGAGGCTAAGGCCTGTTGAACTCAAAGGTTATATCTAAGACCCATGGAAGGCCGCAACAGCTTAGAGTTTACAAAGTACTAGGAGACCAAAGGTAGCGGATCTCTCGAAAACAACTGTAGTAGCTATTGTGGTAAGAGAATACCGTGATATGTGAGGTGGTTGTGGTAGACTTGCAATATTTTAACTAATCTTTAGGTGTCATGAGCTCTAATTCTCCATCTTAGGTATCATCTTATACGACATAGGTATGCATTAAAAACTTGAGTTATCAATAACTTGACCTATTCTAATTTGTGAGTAATACTACTTAAGTATTAAATGATGAATCGGGATTTTGGTCTTGTTTCATCAAAGTTTAGATATTCAAAACTGAATTATACCATGGACAGCCGACATTAAAGCAGATACATATAAATAGGGTCTCGACTATTAGAGGCCAACGTCTACTTTGTACTGTCAGTAGTATGGGTTAAGTATCTCAACTCAAATTGTGCTTTGCACTAACATTGTATAGCTTATCTTCGCCCAGGCTCATCAATCTATAATAAGAAAGAAGTAGAGATGAGCTGCAGATGGTTTGTCTAGAGAAACAAAGTGGACGAATAATACAACGTTTTCACTCTCTACAATGGTGCATGGAGATGTATTATACAGGGGTGAGTTTTTTTTTTTTCCTAATTAATATATTTATAATTTAATCCCACACCACCTGTTTTTGGTATAACTATTGAATATCACAGCTACGCATTGAATATGTGATATTTTTGTAATTAAAACTTTTATTATGTCCGCGGTCAATAGAAGAATGACTTCTATTGCCGCACTACACTATTTATACATGCATGCTGACTATTTGATTACGTCAAGATATATATATGGAGAGAGAGAGAGAGAGAGAATTGTATGAGTAAGTATATTTTACTGTTGGTTAAAATTATTTTTTATATTTTACTATCAGTTAAAAATCATTTTTTGTTTTGGGTGATCAACCGAACGAAGAGGCAGCTTTTTTTTTTCCAGAATATTTGCTGTCGTTATTCGTAAAATAATTTGTACGAATTTGGGACTAGATATGTAATCATTATATGGTTGTGGCCACATCAACACGATGAAGTTAATATTAATGGTCATATGTATGAAGTTTGAACGGCATATAGGACAATACATGTATGATGTTATATTGACATCTAGAGTATGAGGTTGATATAACACGAAACTTAATAATTGCCACATGAACAATGAAGACAAAAAAGCAACTTTAAATTTTCCATGATGAGCTATTAACATCACTTTCTTTTTGTCTTCATTTTGGTAAAGCAACATGTCTATCTTTCTGTCTATTAAATTGAAATCGTGATTAAAACTCTAGATTGAAATTGAACGTACCCTCAAATGAGAGGTGCAATTGGTGGCAATATCGTAGAGAAGTTAAAAATAATGAAGAAATTGGATAGAAGGAATAGACAAAATAATAATTAAGAATATTGAAGAGACTTGATTACATTACATGCAAGGGATGAAGGAATAATTAAAATAATAATTTATAGTGGAAAAACACAAATATTTGATTACGAAGCAGATTAATAATGATAGGATATGGACTTGACAAGACATTATTTTGAAAAAAAATAAAATTTTCCAGTCATGCCTTAGAAAGAATATAGATGTCATTCCTTACCAAAAAAAAAAAGAATATAGATGTCATTAACGTAAAGCTGAAAAGACCACTTTGGATTCTTCTATTTCCCTTGTTTCCCCTCACAGGTAAGAGGAAATATTTCGTGGACCCATAGGAAATTTGTTCTCAACGGTTCTCTTCTCTAGATCAATCAACATGGGCAGTGTAATTAATGCATGATTTTCTCTAATTTCATACTTAAAAAAAAGAAAGAAATGAATAGTTCTTCTAAGGAAGAGATGAAATGTGGTGAAAATTGCCAGAATAATTTCCATATATTCCAATCTCGAGCCAAAGAGATTTATTGATTATGTTAAGCCCCAGGCTTCGGGTGCAGCAAATTGGATCCAGAAAAGGACAATGATTATAAATATTCTATAATGCTCAGAGGATATTTATTATATAGATAAGCAAATCTAGATTACTGGAACAGGTATGTAAAGGTTGAAAAGGACAAGACGAGCGCATGCATGCATTGGACGAGGACAGGCTAGAGAGCTTGTCCCCTTTTTTTGAGACGGGCTCACATGTCTCTTTTGTCGGCTAGTGTAGTTTTGGTTGTGCCCTTCCTTGGATCAGAAAATCCAACTTGGATTTGCTGGACTGGACGACGTGCAAAAAGAGAGAGTAGGACGAAGTGGGGTCCCTGACCGTGAGGTTGACATGACAAGGAGCTTTAATAATTTCCATGTGACCTACGATGTGTCAGGTCGTACCCCATCTGCAGCACGTGGTTGACGTAACACGATGCTTTAATAATTCCCAAGTGACCGACGACGGTCAAAAAGCAACTTAACTCCACCCTAGTTAACTCTTATCCTCATTTTGCGCTGTCTTTTTCCGCCTCCTCCTCATCTGCATTTTGGCGAGAGAGAGACAGAAGGTTGTGGTTGGTACGTGTTATGGAGGGAAAGATGCGGCAAGGATTTGGGAGTCTACAGTGAGAAGCGTCGGCTTTGTGAATTGTTACGTTGCTTTTGCATAGAATGAATCGGAAAGAGAAAGAGGGTCATTTCGTGGAGGTTTATACAGCAAAGAGAGGTCAGCGAGAGAGAGAAGTGGTCCCATATAGTCCATGAAAGAGGCTGCCAAGCGACGCATCCATGCAGTTCATGATCCCGTTAAACTTACATATAATTAAATACAAATACACTTCATACTCACTGCATCCATCCATTAATCAAGTGCAATCGATCAATGAAATTGGAGGTTTTTGGGAAATAAATGAAGATGAGAAAAGAAAATGACGAGGCATTTTCCATGAACCTTCATTTTCTTCTCAATGAAGCATTTAGCACTCTTTAAATATTTGACTAATCTTCATTATGTGCAATGGTCTCTCCATTTCGCACAAACCGAATAATACCGTTGACACACCATTTTCATATTACAATCTTTTGAAAATCTGTTAGTTGCCGCACTTTAAACTTTTTTTTTTATCTCAATTTCAATCGGAAGTTGATTTTGGCAGCTTTACCATTTTAGACTTGGGAGCTATCCTAGCGGGAAAAATCCCCCAATCCCTTTTTTAACTGCCGGCAAGGTGAGGTAATTATAAATCCTAAATTATGCCTATTGTGATATATTTATCTTTAAAAAAATTATAATATAAAAAAATCTCAAACTTATATCTATGTGATACATTTAGTGTAACACATTTATCTTAAACTTCTTTTTGAAACACCAAAAATCACAAACTTGTATATGTGTAATACATTTATCCCAAAAAAATTTGGAGTAAATGACTTCAAGGTTTTCAGTGTCAATTTTTGAGTTTTTTATATCACAAAATTTTTTAGGATAAATGTATTACAGTTGACAAAGTTTTGAATTTTTATGATTTTTTTTTTCCATTTTTTTTCTGTACTAGAAATTATTGCTCATCTAAATTCGAACCTTGATCTCACATTATATATGTTTTTTTTTTTTTCATGTGTTAAAAGAATTAAGATGCAATCCATGGATAGTTATGGGGCTAAAAAACTAGTTTCATCAAAGTCTACAATCAAATGATGAGGCAAAATCAATTAAAATCCAGTACAAGTTTTCTTGGAAGAACGTGTGGTTGATGGCCGCAGCATAATCTGTTTTACATCTTAGGAGCAATAGGGAAATTGAGTGTGACTCTTGTGAATCTTATCTTTATTACATTATCGAAGAAATTGGGCATTACCGGAGACGCAATACGTGTCCACTCTTGTTATCGATGAATCCTTGGCGGTACACTTTCCTGTCTTGGAAAGCTAGGTGAAGTCAAGGGAATTGCAAATTATTATTAGGTGCGAATGCCCAATCTGTCATGCTTTAGGAATGTAAAATCTTTGGAGCTGGCTCACTTAAAAAGAGTTATTGAGGTGAAGAAGCTAGTCATGATATGGTTTATCCCACATTAACGTGATGAATGTTAATATTAGTGTTTATATTTACACACCTTTTACTTGAGCAGCTTCTTGGGATTAAAAGTTAGGTGCGCGCTTAGCTTTCTCGCAAGAAAACTGACCTAATTTAAAGCAAAAGCTCTTAATTATTTTTTCTTACAAAATAACTCTTAGTTTCCTAAATGATAACCGGTCATAGCCTTCATGGTTTCGTACAGCGTTCTTTTGAAAATCTTTTCGTTGCTGCACTTGCTTTTTTTTTTCTCAATTTCTATTCGAATTTAATTTTGCAGCTTAAAGTTTTAAGCTTGGGAGCCAAGGCCCCCTCCTTATTTATTTTTTAACCCGTAAGTAGGGTTGCAGCATATTCTTTTACACTAGAAATTATGACTTATTTAAATTCTAACATTAATATGTCGGTGACAGCTTCGCTGTATTTTAGGAGCTTCAACCAAAATTGTTCAGACATCTGTCACGTTTCCCATGGTGCTTTGAGGCTTTTTCAGCAAATCCTTTTTAATTTCTATTTTTCACTTACTCCAAGTGCGGGAGGCTACTATACCTGCTTATCTGGCGGTAGCCAAGACCGAAATCTTGACGTGGAGTCTACCTTCTCCACTGTGAGGCCCCCAAATTTCCTATCTATCTTTTTCTTCCCGACGGAGAGGGAATGCGGAGGACAACATGGGATCTCCCACCCTAAGATGGTTCTCCCATCTATTTGTTCCTTGAGGTTTTTAAGCACTTGCTCAAGTCCGACATGTTTTTAAATAAAAGATATTCTTTTCTCTCCTCTTCCGATTTTTAGATTTGGCCACCTTTACAATTGACGCACAGAGCATCTAAGTAAAGGAAAGACGGATGGGACAATTCGATGGAGTTGGGTCCCTCTCAGTGATCAACTGTGTAGCCTCACGTGCATAAGTTGTACTACCCACTTGCAGCGCCAGGTTGACCCTAGTTAACTCATAACATGAAGCTTTACTAATTGGCGAGCGAGCGACCAACGATGGCGAAGCAGCAACTTTAACTCCACCCCGGTTAACTCTTAACATCACTTTGTTCTATCTTCCTTCTCCTCTGCTTTTTAGAGAGAGAGAGAGAGAGAGAAGCATCAGAGCAACGATGAAGAGCCATGCAAGGATTTGGAGTTTACAATTGTTAAGTTATATTATGCAGAGGGTTGGAAAGAGGGTTATATTATGCAAAGGGTTGGAAAGAGGGTCATTACGTGCAAGTTAATAGCAAAGAGAGGTCCCAGAGAGAGAGAGAGGGGTGGTCCGGCTCGACCATGGAATAGCATCATATCCATATAATCCCTAAAATAAGCTCACATTATCAAGTCCATGCTAAGCTAACATGGAGTCAATGATCCCCCTAACATGCATATTCACATACCAATACACTTCAAATTCACTGGTAAAGTTAATGAGGTGTAATTAATCAATGAAGTTGGGTTTTTTAGGATTGTTAATGTGAGATTCTCATAAATAAATAACAATTATGCAACGACGCCGCCATGCAGTTCATGATCCCATTAAACTTACATATAATTAAATACAAATACACTTTCTTTCTTTTTTTGGTAAAGGTAATTAAATTAAAAAGAGGGGAAGCTTACAAAAGATCGGAACCATAACCCACACTCTGACCAGTGGCGGCAAAGTGAGGGGGATCCGATGAAAAAGAGCACAAGGCTACACGATAAGCGACGAAACTCCTAGGGAAGAAAGAAGACAAACAGAGACAACCTCCGAACCTCCTGCACTCTACCTAAAGGCAAAGAACGGAAATACAACCAGATACGGAAAACAAGAAGGATCAACAGGAGACCGAGGAGAAGACCGCCGGATCAAAGCCCCATCCTCTCTGAAGCCGCTTGTTCCTCGGAGCAGGATCGACATTCTTGAAGGTACTAACCTTGTCCTTAACCACCTTAATTAGGTGGTTTTTGAGCGCCGGAACGACAAGGGATTCACCTCTGAAGATGATTGCATTCCTCTTCTTCCAAATGAGATGACAAAGGGTCCCGAAGGAGAACCGGACAATTCTATGATAGAAATCATTTCCAGTTAGGAACTTTCGAGCCCAAGAGAGTACCTCACTCCAGCATTGATTTCTCCAAGGAAGGTTGCATCTGGCGGCCCAAAAGAAGGCCAGAGAAGTCGAGATGCGACATCCGAAGAAGAGATGGTCTCTAGAATCAGGGACTTCGCTGCAGAATGCACATACACTGAAGTTAATGCGTCCATAGGACAGAAGCATACTCTGCGTGGGAAGCCGATTCTTCACGATAAGCCAGAGGATGAACTGGTACCGAGGAACAATGGCATTGTCCCAAATCAGAGGAGCCCAGTTAACCGGAGTTTTCTTACTCCTAATAACATTCCAAGCAGATCCAACCGAGAAGATGCCCGATGGATGACCGCACCATATAAATCTGTCATTACTTAAAGACAAGTTCGGGAGGGATATACCCCATCTCAGTAAGAACTCCTTAAAGGACTGGCCTAACGGCGAAAATAAATCAGCAACCACCGCATTATCAGGAATATGAAGAGCGGTTCTGAACGATGGAGGCACAAATGAATCAAGAGGGCCACACGACAACCAATAGTCATGCCAAAGGGACACAGAGAAACCATTACCAACCTTCCATCTAAAGGAGCTTCGAAAGTTACCTCTAAGCTGGAGAATTTTCTTCCAAGACCAGGAGCATACTCCGGGTTGAGGTGCATTCCAGAAGTTCCTCTTGGATAAGAAGATGGAGTGGATCCAACGGCACCACAGAGATTCCTTGTCGGAGAAAAGGATCCAAATAAATTTTACCATTGAAGCTTTGCTGCATTCCCTCAGGTTTCGGATCCCCAAACCACCTTTAGTTTTTGAAAGACAAACGTCTTCCCACGCAACCTTAGCGCCTCCCCGACCCAAGGCCATACCTTTCCATAAGAACTGTCTCGTAATACGTTCAATGTTAGTTACCACAGAGGAAGGAAGAGTGAAAACACTCGACCAAAAGGATTGAATGGCGTGTAGCACTGAACGGATGAGCTGTAATCTACCCGCGAACGATAGAAACCGATGCGCCCACGATTGAATTCTAGCAGTAATGCGATCCGTCAAAGTAATGCAATCAGCCTTATTCAGTCTAGAGGAAATGATAGGGACTCCCAAGTACCGGACAGGGAGTTTACCTTCCTGAAAACCGAATGCCCAGAGAATTCTATTCCGAATGGATTGATCACCTCCAGAAATAAAGATCTCACTCTTACTCTTATTCGGGTAGAGTCCGCTCCATGAGGAAAAGATGTCGAGGCCTCTCTTTAGAGTGGACACCGAGAACCAGTCCGCTTGACAGAACAGAAAGACGTCGTCGGCGAAGAATAAGTGAGTCAATCGGACCGGTTTACACCTCCAGAAGTATTTAAAGTCCTGGCTGGCCGTGCGGGATATCAACACTCCGGAGAATACTTCCATAACTAAAGTAAACAAATAAGGAGACATGGGATCTCCCTGTCTGAGACCACGTCCTCCGCGAAAGAAACCATGAAGTTCACCGTTAATGGCTATAGAGTATGATGGAGACCGAACACAAGCCATCACTAGTCTGGTAAGCCCAACCGGGAACTCGAAAGCAAGGAGAACCTTTTCCAAAAAATCCCAATCAACAGTGTCATAAGCTTTGTGAAAGTCTACCTTCACCGCACACTTGGGGAGATACGGATGAAGATGAAAACCCGCAAAAAGCTCTTGGGCAATGAGAATGTTATCTCTAATTCTCCTTCCCTTAACAAATGCGTTTTGAGAACGACTCACAACATCATTTAACACACCCGCTATACGATTAGCTAGGATCTTAGTAATAACTTTATAAATGGTATTGCAGCACGCGATCGGCCGAAATCCGAAACAAAGACTAGCATTGGAAATCTTGGGCACAAGAGTAAGGATTGTCGCGTTTACCTCTTTGAGCATCCTCCCGGATTGGAAGAAATCCCGAACAGCCAATAAGACCAAGGGACCAACGATTTCCCAATTAGATTTGAAGAATTCCACAGAGAACCCGTCTCGGGGCCCGGGCTTTTTCCTTCGCTAATGAGAATACCGTGGACTTGATCTCGTCATCCGAAACCGGAACATTGCAGGCGCAATCGCTCTCCGTTGAGAGGGCGACGGATGTAACTCTTTAACTCTTCACACGACGGTTTAGAGAACGTCTCATGAGGGGATAGCAAGTTAGAGAAAAATTGATGAATACCACAACGCGGCAAGGATCGGATATAACTATTCCAGAGGGGTCTTTAATCGAAAGAATTCTATTGTTTAGCTGCCTTCTCTTCACCGAGTGATGAAAGAATCTCGTGTTTTTATCCCCTTCTTTCAGCCACAAAATTCTGGACTTCTGACGGAAAAAAGCCTCCTCTTGATTCCTCAAAACAACAAACTCCCGACGACAAACCATCTCCTTTTCAGAAGATGGAGATTCAACGGGTCGCTTGAAGGTCGGTCCGAATGGAACTAAGGTTCTCTCTTGCCTCACGAAACTCTCCCGAGATCTCGAAAACTCTTCTCGGTTTAGAAGCTTAAGACGGGCTTTCACGAACTTGAGTTTAGAGACTAATTGAAACATAGGAACTCCAAACACCGATGTGCTCCAAGCCTGTGAGACAATGGATTTGAAATCAGGGTGGTCCTCCTAGAAATGGAAGTATTTGAAAGGCTTCAAAGTGCGAGGCGGATGAATAACTTTAACGACGGCCGGTGAATGGTCAGATATGCCCGACTAAGGAACGTCGCCTCGAGAGAAGGAGAAGTCCTCATTCCACTTGCTATTTACCAACACACGATCAATCTTTCTCATCTTTCGGAATTCCCGCCGCCGATGTAGACCACGTATATCGAAGGCCAACAAATCGAGGTCCGCCAAGTCGATGCCGTCCAAACATTGAGCAAATTCATCAAAGTAGGGGATCCAGTTGGTGGAGCTACCAACACGGTCGGAAGGGTCCTTAATTGCATTAAAATCGCCTCCAACCACCCACGCCGTATCTTGAAATATCTCATTATAATGCTGCAAGTCTGCCGGAGCGCGGCTACGGCGGACAAAAGTGTGCTCTCCATATATAGCGAAACCGAACAAGTAATACCCGAATCATTACACTTAAGACACCCATGAATTGCTTGATTAGTGATAGAAATCGGAAGGAAAGAGACAAGCTCCGGGTTCCACCCAACCCAAATCCTCCCACGGGGGGAGCAACTATAGTTCGCAACCCAACTCCAACCCCGATGAGGGTGAAGGAGATAGATTCAAAATTATCTTCGGGAACTTTAGTCTCAAGTAAGCCAATATAGCATAACTTATTAACCGCAACAAAACGCCTAACTTCGGCGCGCCTTAGCGGACCAAGGACGCCCCGATATTCCGTGGCCAAAAAACATCCAAAAAACATAGGAGAGAACGGCTTACCTCTTCCTAGAGGTCTTGGAGCCCTTAGCAGGCTTCTTCGGACCGACAGGGAGAGGGGAAGCTTCCAGCATGTCAGCAAGGTGATCTTGTAGTCTTTCAGTCATATGGTGACTTGGTTTACTCACACGTTCCTCAGCTTTCGGTAGATCATCATCGAGGGATTCCTCCCGAGAGCTTGAGCTGGATACATCCCGAGAGGACTCTTGGACAATCATAGACGGGTCCGAACCGTGGGTTCGCCATAGCGAGGCGATTTAACATTTGATGGAGAATGCGAGATCATCTTCTCCCTTAGAAGGATTCCTCTCAGCAGTGGTCCTCCTCCGTGATAGGTGATAGACTCGAAGGATGCCTTAAAGACAGCGAGCGCCCGAGAAGCTTCAAGAAGCGACGGCGGCGCGCTTCTCTAGCGGCCCGTTTTCTTCCTTAGTTTTTAAACTTCCGCTTGGTCCGTTTCGACCACATCTCGCATCCTCGAGGCTCAACTATATCGGCATTGGAGTCATGATCAATCATTGGTTCAGCTGGGCGAGAAGGAGCCATCTGCTGAGAGCTGGATTCACCCCTAACCAGAGGTCTAGAAGCATTCATATCAGTAGAGGATACTGCAGAAACTAGACCCCGCCGAGGATCCCGTGAATCATTATCATTATGATCGGATGAGGCCGGTACGACCACTCCTTTACCTCTGTTCACCAACGATTCGGACTCGGGTTCATCACGAAGTAGCTTGACTATGAGCCATCTTACCACCCACTTCGATGCTTAACGGAACAGAACGGTATTCGACGGCTATGGCCGAACATATCACATTTGGCGCAAACTAATGGTCTCCATTCGTACTCAACTTCAACAACATCAGTTCTCCCATCCGTAACCAGATCAATACAATCATATAAAGTTTGTCTAGCAGTTATTTCAACACAAACACGGGCAAACGATATCATAGACATTTGCTCCGTTCTTTGATCAACATATAAAGGCTTACCAAGAGAACTTACTGCCTTGCTAATCGCCTGAGCAGACCAGTACTCGAAGGGAAGGTTTCTCAATCTCACCCATATCGGCACAGACATATGAGAGTCTCTCTTTAGTTCGATACCCGGTTGCCACTGCTGTAAAATAAAAGGAATTCTCGCCAGAGTTATAGGGCCGCCCTCTAGGAGTTTCCTCCTGAATTCTTTGTCAGAATAACGAAGGAGGAACAATCCTCTTCCATTCGACAGAACTTCAGTCAAAACCAATCCCCAAGCTCTCTTGAGGGACTCTTCCACAAGCTTAAACGGCAGTTTTTTACCAATGAAATAGCCAACAAGACAATCATATAACTTCGGATCCGTCGCTTGAATGTCGGTTTCATCCATTTGTATGACGGTCCGTTATTAACGATCGAGGAGGCGAGTAGTCCGGCTTATAACCAAGACTATATCCCTTGTTGGCCGCACTAGCAACCGACGCCCAGGTGCGGGGGGTAGGTTTCTTCAATCCGCCCCTTGAACGAGATCGAATGGACTTAGATCTACCCTTATAACCCGGTCGACCTCTGTGCACTACAGGGACAGGACGCGAATTCGCGAAACCAACAGAAACAAGCGGAGCATTACAATCCTTCTCAGCCAACGAATGAGCATCCGAAGTAGGACGGTCATTTCTAGGAGAAGAGGGTGTTCGGAAACTCAATCCCTTCTCATTTAACCGGAACCGCATTGACTCATCCATCGCAGTAGCAAGATGCAGAGAAAACGCTAACCCTAAACCATCGGCCTCACATTAATCCGGGATTAGACGACGTACCAGGGAGAGCTTTGCAGGGGTTTGAAGAGCATCCATAGGCGCCTCTTCCCACCAAATTTCGGGCGAAACCGCCGGCTAGATCGATCGGAATCAGCAGCAGCAGGTTCCGCAGGAAACGCTCTCGAGTGCTTCAAATCCTGATATCTTTTAATACAAATACACTTCATACTCACTGCATCCATTAACGGTGTACGGATTCCCTGGGTCATAAAAAATAATAATAATAACAATTATGCTTTCTACCACCGTCTACGGTGGCCCAATTGGATAAGAGCTCCCATGATCCTTTACCAAAGGAGAGGAGTTCGAATCTCGCTAGCCACACAAGATTTTAAGTGCGACGTCAGGATGGTGGGTCCTTCGCTAGCGTCACCCCAGGATTTACCCCCCGTTACCCCGGGCTTGTTGAGCTGTCCGTGTTGGTACGGTGCGTGGGTTCCCTAGATTATAAAAAAAAAAATTACAATTATACTTTTTAATCTTTTTAAAATTAAATGAAAGGGCATGGACCTTTGGTATACCAATGAGGTTATATGGATAGCTCAAAACTTACACATATTCATGAGATTAATAGATATGTGTATTTTACCAAAAAAAAAAAAAAAATAGATATGTGTCTCTTAGAAATCAATGGAGTGTCTATAATTTTTTGAACACTCAAATAATCTACATCAAGTACGGTGATCCTTTTGTCCCACACACATCAGTAATTACTAGAGACACGAGCCTATGCTCCAAGAGGTGGCCCTAAGAAAATGCATAAATATGGTGATTCAATCACATGCCTTGAGCAAGGAGGATTGACACAGTTACCATTTGAGCTAGGACTGATGGTTCTAGGTCCAGTCCAATTTTGAGGTGGAATCGAGAACCGAACCGGGAGGACCGATTCCCAAATTCCAAGACTAGAAATTGGACTGACCGATCCTGGAACCAGTAACCAAACTGATCGACCAATCTGGTGGAACTGCTAAATTTACTGTTTTGGGCCAAAAATAAAATAAAAAATAAGAGAAATTCGAAGGAATTAGGATTTTTTTTTCTTAAAACATTTAAAAATATATTATATATATATAATTAACCAAGTCACAGTTCGGTCGATCCGATTCCTACTGGGAATCGAGAATCGGACCGACTGGTCATCTTTTCAAAAGCGGGAACCGGGAACTAGATTGCTCTATTTAGGAACCACCCAAAATCGGCCAGTTCAGTGTGGTCCAAGTGGTTCCCGGTGCACACCCCTAATTTGAGCAACCTCTTAAATTTAAAAAGTAGGTGCCACTTAGCTTTCTTGGAAGAAAGCTTAATTTTTCCTTATAAAAAATTCTTGATTTTGTAAATGATATTTGTCATTTTGATCATGGTTTTACATTACATTATTTTGAAAATATTTTAGTTGCTACCCTTGATTTTTTATTCTCAATTTCAATTGGAAGTTGAATTTGGCAGTTTAATTTTTTAAGAAGTAAATGCAATGGAAGTCCTAAAACTTGTTATGGAAATGCAATTAAGTCCTAAAATTTTCAAAAAGTTATAATCAAATATTAAAACTTATCACGAAAGTACAATCGAATCCTAAAACGTTTAAAACATGCAATTAAATCTTAAAACTTGTAAAGAAAGTGCGTTCAAGTCATAAAATTTATCATGAAAGTGTAATCAAGTCCCAAAAATTTCAAAATATGCAATCAATGGAAGGACTTTATTGGATCAATTTGATAAGTTTTAATATTCAATTGCACTTTTAAAGTTTTTAGGATTTAATTATACTTTCATGATAAATTTCAGAACTTAATTGTACTTTTTAAAAATTTAATAATTCAATTACACTTTCATAATAAATTTTATGACTTTTAATGCACATATCCCAAGTTTTAAACTTGGGAGCTGCGCCCACTTCTTTGTTTTTATGTTTTTTTTTTTTTAACTCATGAGAAGGTTTGGAGAATATTTATTCTATATTCGAAATATTTCATTGAAGTTTATATTCAAATGATGAGGCAGATCAATTAAAATCTAATGGTAAAACTTATGGGTCACAAGCTTGGTAGAAGTTGAAGTTGATGGTTACGGCATAATTAGCTTAAATATTAAGATTTATATGGAAATTGAGTACAACTCTAGTGGATCTTATCTTTTTAGGAGAGGTGCAAGTTAGAGGAACATTTCTCCCCATGGCAGCACCATTATAGTCTGTTGACATCGAAACTTCATGTTGTTGCAAAACTACCACATATTTCAAACAAACTTGAAAACTTGTCAACTCTCATTATCGATGAATGCTCGCCACTTTCCTATTTGGAAAGGCTTGATGAAGTTGAGGGAACTATGAATTACTAGGTGCAAATGCCTCATATGGACACCTCATATGTCATGCTACAATCCTTGGAGCCCTCTCAATTAGAAAGACTTGTTAAGATTCAAGGTTTGCGAGCAGTGGGATATTTGTTGCCCCTAACTGTTTTGTACCGCGATTCAATTGAGAGATTACCTAATCTACGGAAGTTGAAGAAGCTTAGGTGTGTTGAACTGAAGGGTTGTCCTTAGCTAAGAAGCATGGAAAGCCACAATAGCCTAGAGTCTTTAGAATACCTGGAGACCAAAGGTTGTCGATCTCTCGAAATGTGCTGCCCAAGGTTTCAAGATCGACAAAAAAGAGATGGATTAGATGTCTCTTGGAGCTACCACCTAGAAGGTGCAACTTAAGAAAATTGATTCCTCACGAGGTATCTCATCACACCACAAGTGCCATGATATCTAGCACTTGTGGGGAATAGTTGGACGGAAGTCGAATTTTGCATTTCAATTGAAAACAAGGAACTCATTTTGCATTTCCCTCCATTTCCTCCCACTTTTTGGAGGAAGATATCTTTGCAACGTGACTCACGATGCATTGAAGTCGTACTGCCCATCTGCAGCATGAATGAGATTGACATAACACGAAGTCGTATCTGGTGTGGCTGGTGACAGGCCGTCCTATGTTGGGGAATCAAGCTCGGGAAAGGCGGCTCCTCAGGGACCGGATGCTCTACCTGAACCGCAATCAGTTGCTCAGGAGGAAGGATGGAAGCAAGTTAATCGGAAAAATAAGAAAAAGAAGATGAAGCAGGCAGCAAGGAAGGCGGCTGCTGCTGCTGCTGCTGCTGATGCTACTGATGCAAATGTTGTAGCACCTGCTGATATTGTTCAAGCGGAGGTTGCAAAATTGTCTATGATGAAACCAAACGACCCTTCAAAATCTCTTGATCCAGTGATTCATTCCCCGGCAAGATTGTTTTCCCCTTTTGTAGCGGACCCTCCTGCTCAGGATGATCCCCTGGTTTTAATCGATACCTCCGACGAAATTAGTAATTCTAGTATCCAAGAGGACCCGATTGGAGTAGATTCTCAAGTTGGGGATATTCTTGAATCTAAAAGGCTCACCTCGCCGTTAATGGCAAACTTCCAGGAAAAGCTTCGTATGCTCCTATCTAATGGTCCAGAAGATTTGAAGAAGGAAGTTGCAGCTTCGAGTACCTCTAAAAAGAGGTAATTTTGCTCCTTGTTTTTTGATGATTGTTGGTTTTTGGAATATTAGAGGTATCTTAAATCCTCTTAGGCGTGCCGAGATTAGGCGTTTTGCAGCAGTAAATAAGCTTTGTTTTATTGGCTTGCTTGAAACTAAAGTTCCTTTAGAGCTTTTTGATTCTATTTCGGCCACCCTCATTAAAGGGTGGAATTGGTGTGCTAATTATGATTATGCTCCGCGTGGGAGGATTTGGGTTGGATGGAACCCGGATCTCGTTGCCTTTTCTACTATCTCTATTAATGACCAAGTGTTGCATGGCATTTTAAAATGCAATCTTTCGGAAGGAGTTTACGTATATCGGCGTCTACGGAGAACATACGTTTGCCGTCGTAGACCGTTATGGGAAAATCTCCAGCCTTTGCGATGAACTCTTCCTCGATTCACCATGGCTAGTTGCTGGTGATTTTAATGCTATCAGGGATCCTTCGGACCGTGTTGGGGGCGCCACCAATTGGATTCCGTATTTTGATGAATTCCGCCAGTGCTTGGAGCAAGCGATCTTCGACCTCGGATTTGTCGGGCTTCGTTACACTTGGTCCACTTCATCTAGGATCGGGAGGAATATGAGAAAGATAGATCGTGTATTGGTTAACGACAAGTGGAACCTTGATTTCTCGTATTCGGAGGCGTCTTTTTTGAACCCCGCATATCGACCACACGCCGATGGTTGTAAGAGTTGTCCATCCAACCCAGGGAGGAAAACTTTCAAATACTTTGATTTACGGACGAGATCATCCGGAGTTTAAAGGCGATCGTGCAGCGTATATGGAATACTCCGGTTAGAGGCGTCCCTATGTTTAAACTGGTTTCTAGGTTGAAGTTTTTGAAAGCTCAACTCAAGACCCTCAACCGAGATGCTTTCTCTAACATTTCGACTAGAGCTGCTGAGGCAAGAGAAGCTCTCAACGCCACTCAAGTTCAACTTCAATCAAACCCATCTAGCTTTGCTCTTGCTGATCAAGAAAGGTGCCAACGTCAGGTGTTTGTTGAATTGAGGAATCAAGAGGAATCTTATTATAGGCAAAAGTCCCGAAATTAGATGGCTAAAGCGGGGTGACCGAATACGAATTTCTTCCACCAGTCTGTCAAGAGGAGATAGCTAATCAACAGAATCCTTTCGGTGAAGGATCCCACCGGTGCGCTGATTACTGACCCGGAGTTGGTTCCGCAGGTGTTCATTAGCTACTTCTCTTCGTTGTACTCCCCCCATGATGCGTTAATCAGGCCGTCCGTCCAAGAGGTGGAGCGGGTTATTCGGCAACCTCTAGCTGCTGATCAGATGTGCCTTCTCTCTAATCCGGTTTCTGATGCGGAGATCAAGTCTACGCTGTTCTCATTAGCCAAAGGTAAGGCCCCGGACTGATGGATTCTCGGCTGAATTCTTCAAGTCCAAGCGGGAGATCGTTGGTCCATTGGTTTTGGAGGCGGTTCACGACTTCTTCCACACCGGCCGGCCGTTGAGAGAGGTAAATGCAACCATCCTTGCTCTCGTCCCTAAAGTTCCTAATGCCGGTC
This sequence comes from Eucalyptus pumila, assembly GCA_016097595.1. Lineage (NCBI taxonomy): Eukaryota > Viridiplantae > Streptophyta > Magnoliopsida > Myrtales > Myrtaceae > Eucalyptus > Eucalyptus pumila. The sequence continues at coordinate 8,577,790 of CM027852.1, forward strand.
TTTGTTTCGGATTTTAGGCCGATTGCTTGTTGTAATACTATATATAAGGTGATTACCAAGATCTTGGCCAATCGTATAGCGGCGTTTTTAAATGTATTGATAAGTCCATCTCAGAATGCGTTTGTTAAAGGAAGGAGAATTAGGGATAACATCCTCTTGGCTCAGGAACTGTTTGCGGGGTTTCATCTCCACCCATACCTACCTAAATGTGCGGTTAAGGTTGATTTCCATAAGGCATATGACACGGTAGATTGGGAGTTCCTTGAACTTGTTCTTCTAGCCTTCCACTTCCCGGAGAATTTCATTAAGTTAGTCATGGCTTGTGTTCGGACTCCTAAATACTCCATTTCTATAAATGGCGATCTCCATGGCTTTTTTTCGGGAGGACGTGGTTTGAGACAGGGTGACCCTATGTCACCTTATCTCTTCACCCTAGTGATGGAAGTGTTTTCCGGTTTGTTGGTGTCTCAAACTTCAAATCATGAATTCAGGTATTATTGGAGGTGTAAGCCGGTCCAACTAACGCATCTATTCTTTGCTGATGATGTTTTCCTTTTCTCTCAAGCTGACTGGCCGTCAGTATCCATGCTGAAAAGAGGCTTAGATATATTCTCATCCTGGAGTGGATTGGTTCCTAACAAAAACAAAAGCGAGATTTTTATTGCAGGTGGTGACCCTTCTATTCGAAACGAGAATCCGGTCGGCATTTGGTTTTAAGGAAGGGAAACTCCTGTTCGCTATCTTGGGGTACCTATCATATCTACCGTTGAATAAGGGGGATTGTATTGCATTAACGGAACGTATTACGGCTAGGATTCAATCCAGGCGCATCGTTTCCTGTCCTTTGCGGGGGAGCTGCAGGTGATTCGGTCGGTTCTTTACTCGATTCAATCATTACGGACAAGTGTCTTTATGCTTCCTGCTTCGGTGTTGTCAGACATCGAGAGAATTATGAGGCAATTTTTATGGAAGGGAACAACTCTTGGCCGTGGAGGAGCAAAAGTAGCGTGGGAGGATGTATGTCTTCCGAAACTTGAAGGGGGTCTTGGCATTAGGAATATCAGAGATTGCAACAAAGCCTCTATGCTCAAATTCATATGGATCCTCTTCTCGGATAAGGAATCGATGTGGTGCCGGTGGATTCATTCCATTTTCTTGACGAGGAAGAATTTTTGGGTTTCATCTCAACTGCGACTTGCTCACGGGGCGTGGAAGAAAATCCTCCGGCTTAGAAAGCATTTCGGAACTTTGTTTAGGTGGAAAATTGGTAATGGCCTATCGGTATCCTTATGGCATGATTACTTGGCTTCCATGTGGCCCTCTTGATGGATTCGTTCCGCCCTTGTTTAGGGACAATATGCGGCTCCCTTATAATGCGTAGTTGCGACTTATACACCCGTTAGGTGACTCGTTCTCTCGGATATTAATCGAGATGGGGTGTAGCTTTACCAACTCGGAGGCTTATAATGATAAGTTTATTTGGTGTGGCGATCCATCAGCCTCCTTCTCGGTCGCATCCGCATGGAATGTCATTAGAACCAAGAGAGATCGGGTGGATTGGGCTTCTTTGATTTGGGATATTGATATAGTCCCGCGCCATCAGTTTATTCTATGGCTTATATCTAGAAATCGTCTTCCCACTCAGGTGATGTTGTTAAATCAGGGTCGAATTGATTTTAATCTATGTGCATTTTGTAGTGAAGAACCGGACTTAATCGAACACCTATTCTTCCGGTGTCGCATCTCTGCCTCGTTGGCCTTTTTTTGGGCGGCCAGATGTAACTTGCCATGGAGGAATAGATGTTGGAGTGAGGCGCTCACTTGGGCCAAGAAATTCCTCATGGGGAAGGATTTTTACCACAGGATAGTTCGATTCTCCTTCGGCGCTTTGTGCCATCTCATTTGGAAGAAGAGGAATGCGATTATCTTCGGGGGTGAATCCTTGGTGGTCCCTGCCCTTAAAAATCACCTAATAAAGGTGGTTAAGGACAAATCACTCACATTCACGGAAGTTCTTCCTTCTCCGAGGAACAGAAGACTGCAAAGGGGGTGGGGATTCCACCCCATGATCTTTTCATCTGTAGCTATTCCTCCTTAGGTTGCTGGTGATTCGGTCTGCTCTTGTTCTTGTAGTTACAGCTTCCTTCCTCCTCCATTCTCCGCTTTCAGCTTTGAGGGCTCGAGGGATGGGGAGGCTACGGGTTCCTGTTGTTACGGCTTGTTTGTTCGCTTCATAGCTTTAGTGTTCTTGCTGGCGCCCTCGGGCTTTTTATCGGATCCCCGTCACTCTTGCTCCTTTGTTAAGAGTGCTTGTTTGGATCCGATCTTTTGTACTTTTGTCCTCCTCATTAATATTATTACCTTTACCAAAAAAAAAAATAATAATTATCAAGTCACCGACGTGACGATGGCCAAAAAGCGAACTTAACTATGCCCTGGTGAACTCTTCTCCTCATTTTGTTCTGTCTTCATCCTCCTCCTCCGCGTTTTAGAGAGAGAGAGAGAGAGAGAGAGAGGGGGTGGGGGGGCGCGGGCATCGGAGCACCGATGATGGACGTGTCAGGGAGGGGCAGACACGTAAGGACCTGGAGTTCGGCAATGAGTAGCGTGGGCTCTGTGAATTGTTACATTCCTTATTTTCTTGCAGAGAATTTGAGAGTGTCATTACGTGCAGGGTATTAGCAAAGAGAGATTGAACAGAGAGAGATCCATATAGTCCACGAAGTAAGCTGAGATTATCGAGTGTATGCTATACTGATATGGAGTTAATGATCCCCTTAACATAAACACATAATCACATACAAATACACTTCATATTCATTGGATCCCTTAACAAGGTATAATCAATCAAAAGAAATTGGGTTTTTTAGAACTATTGAAGTGTGGTTATGAGTAGGAGCTACGACAAAGTTGTGTTCTATAACTGGAAAAACTTATAAAGAAATTTTCTTAACAATAAGGAAAATCAGATTCTCCTAAGGATGGATAGAGCTTAATACAACCGAACCCCAATACTCGAAGCATCGTGGAAAATTGCACCGCACTACGTGTACAGAAGATATTATTGCACAACTCAAGTCCAATGGAGAACTAAAAAAAAATATATATTTTAATACGACTTTCAAGAAAACATCCTATTTGAAAAAAAAAAAATTAATATGACTTTCAAGAAAATATGCTATTTGAACTTGATTTGTTTTGGCAATTCTTCTCGACGGACATGGGGAACTCATCAAATTGATCGTTCAAGAGCTCCGAGTTAAGCTGAGGGGTCAAACATCAGTTCATTCCCAAGCCTGGGGTTGTATTGAATGATCAAGAAGAAGGCATGGTGAAAACTACCGGATGCCGAATTTGAAGGAGCACATTTTGTTGTAATTTACAGGTTTGGTCTTGATGGTAAGATGACTTTGCCGGTGTTATCTTTAGCCAGCTATCTGCTAGCTTCAACTCTTACGCAACTTGAAGAGGGTGGTAGGCCAATGAAGAGTGCATATGTTAATTCAAATACTTTCCAATTCTTATGCAACTTCTGATAGAAGTTAGCTGAAATAAGGACATCACAAATCATGTAACTTTCGAATGGTGGTTACTTGAGTGTTATGATTTTTACTATTATTATTATTATTGTTGAATGCCATAACTTATTAAAAAAAAATGTTCACTTGAGTGCATTGACTTCTAAACGTTTAATGGATAATTTAAATGTTATAACTTAAAAAAAAAAAAATCACCACGAGTGCTATGATACATTGAATTTTTAGCACTTGTAGTTAACGTCTTAGAAAAAATTACAGCACTCTATTGAACGTTTTTTTAGAAGTCATGACATTCAAGTAATTGAAAAAAAATAACTATAGCACTCAAGTAATGAAAAAAAAAAATTGGAAACTCAAGCGAACCCGTACAAAAATCATGAAATTCGTAATGGCACTTCCCCAGTCTAGGGGCATTGTGGACTCATTAAATGCAAGATTCTTTTACAGTAAAGTAACACATTTTGATGAGTAAAACATTTTGTCCAAAACCAGTGGTCCCCACATGGTACCACAAGAGAAAGCATTATTGCACTCTGCAGATGTCACAAATGGTCTCTATACTATTACTTAACGTGTAATTTGGTCTCTGAACTTTCGATCAGCTTAATTTGGTCCCCGCACTATTGATAATTGTCCAATTTGATCCCTGAACTTTCGATCGGCTCAATTTGGTCCTTGAACTATTGATAAATGTCCAATTTAGTCATTCGTTACCTTTTTTTTTTTTTTTTTGCTTCTTCTCTCTTCCCTCCATTGGCTTCCCTCGCCGGAGCTAGCGGAGGGAAGAAAGAAGAAGCAAAAAAAATAATAATAAATAAATAAAATAAAAATAAAAACCGGTAACGAATGACTAAATTAGACATTTATCAATAGTTAAATGGATCAAATTGAGCCGATCGAAAGTTCGGGACCAAATCTGACATTTATCAACATTCAAGGACCAAATTGAGCCGATCGAAAAGTTCGAGATTAAATTGCATATTAAATAATAGTATAGGGACCATTTGTGACATTTTCACTTTTATTAAAGCCAGTTTGTGAAGTGACAGGGATCAGAGCGCATTATATGGATTGAAATCTGAACTTGATTTGCAAGTCTAAGGTTGGAAATTAGATTTCCCAGTTTATTCTTGATTTTGGGATAACTAAATTAATATGCTAATAACTTTAGCAAAATGAATTCGAACGTCGAACAATATTAGGTGGTAAATGCCTTTACTTGTTTGTTGTTAAAGATTGTAATGGCTTGGAGAAACTCCAAAAAAATCGCCCAGCAAAAGAAAATTATGGTCACTGTTGATGTCGGTCGATGCTGGTTTATGACTCTGCTTTAATGAGTTTCCACTTGACTTTCATGGAGACTTTGTTAAATTAACGTCTCAAATGGGAGCCGTTTACAAAACTCGACCCGATTTTGGTGAGTCTTTAATTTTGATCGTGGAGAGCTCTCTCACTAAAAGGCAAAACAGAGGCACACTTTACTTTATGATATTTCACTGGTGGGGGCAAAAACTTCATTGTGAGAGAAAGAAACAAAAAGCCTTACTATGACATTCTTAAGCAAGGAGTGAAAGTAAGCTATCAAACTTAGGAGAAATACTTAATTCAGACGCTAAACATTTTTGGCTCGTCTCGGTGCCAATTTCTAGTCTGTTTGATTGACTCTGACAGAAAATGAAGTTTGTCGGATGTTTAATTTTACTTATAACTTATAACTTTTTCTATTTTACTTTTTATTTTAGCGTAAATATTTTATGGTTATTTATTAAGAGTGAATTCACGTCGTGCATTCGATCACGATGCATCGCGGAGCCAGAGAGAACTCAACTTTTCAGTGAATGTTTCCAATTAAAGAAAATATTTTAATTTCGACCCCTTTTGATGAAAACTCTCAAAATCAAAAAGTGAGAATAAAATTATGCATGCTTCTATCTGCCGACTATCTGGACATACATAGCTTCGCATTCAAAATTTCACACCAAGCTTCAGCGTTTCTTCGTCCACTTCCGATTACTCTATTTTCAAGAGTTCACACGAACTTTACAAGGTTTTAGATTTCTCTGTCAACAAATATATGGTAAAGTACAAAATTCAAGAAAAGAAGCCTAGCTTTTATGTTGACGAAGACTAGCTGATCAACTTGGACATGCATAGTTTCCATTCAAAATTTCACACCAACCTTCAGCGTTTCTTCGTCCACTTTCGATTACTCTATTTTCAACGGTTCACACGAACTTTCAAAAGTTTTAGATTTTTCCGTCAACAAATATATAATGAAGTACAAAACTCAATAAAAGAAGCCCAGCTTTAATGTTGACGAAGACTAGCTGATCAACTTGCCTTACTTCGAGGGGTGATCAAGGATAGCCACGCAATGACTTATGTAATCACGTATTGCTATTTGGGCATTGAGGGCGTGTTTATACCCTTTTTCTTTCTATGAAGGGAAATGTACATTCGTCAAGCCCTCTAGCTTTTCGACGGATTTGTGTTCACAAGCGACTCGCCTCCGGATGATCGTTACAGTCTCTCAGAACATGTCATTTCAACTTTAGAAAAGTTTCTTTTGACTCTTGAGGTCATTGGTTCCTTCCTTTATTGTGAAGATAAATCAGTGTGGTAGATAATGGGAAAATGTTAAAAAAGTCATGGGCGACTCCCCTAAGGAAGTCTAGGAAATGTTGTTGCTAATTTCCGGAAAGTTAGATAATTGGGAAAAGCAAGCACTGCTCTCAACTATATCGTTTGTCTTTCGCTGGGTGGATAATGATATTGCATCTAATTATAGAAAACAAATCCTTTTTGTGTCTTGCATAAATACATACAATGTCTGGTAATAAAATGCCACAATACTAAATCGAAAGACTTCATTTGATGCCTCACATGAAGTGTTTTCTTCCAAAAGTTTTAGGAGTGACGTAAAACCTATTACAGATTTCAAATAAATATATTAGCTACTCTAGTAACTAAATACCATAAAAAGTAATGTGTTTGTGGTGGAGTAGACTTGCAATGTCAATCTTTAGGTGTCTGCGTTTACAACATATATATGTATTTAAAATTTAATTGACTATTCAATAACTTGACCGATTTGGATTTGTGACAGATACTATTCAAGTACGGATATGATTAATCAGGAAATTGTGATCTCAAGAATAGGCTAATCTTAGGGAAATGGTTATATTGTTTCATCATAGTTCAGCATGAAATCGTGGACTGCCAGAATAAAAAAAAGATGCATATTTACCAAGGCTCTCAATCACTAGAGGTCTATGCTTTGTCTCGTAAAATTTTACGCAATTTTTTTTCTTTTCTTTTTAGTTTTTTGGCACAAATGAATTTCAATACTTGAGAAGAACTTTTTGCAGTGTAAGGCTGCGTATGAACTCACTCCCCTCTAAGGATAAAGCAATGGTGACAGCTGGATAGCCTGCCCGCATTGGAGGACGAGATGGCATCTTCGGGAAATTAAAAATTAATGTCACTATACGAGCCCAGGGGCGGGTTTATGAGTGTGTAACAGGTAACGCTGCGTCTACTAAAGCCACGTGCTTCTCTTTCTGATCGTTGCAACTCTAAATGATCACTTCCTCCCCCTAGATTTCGATCTCCATTTACGCCTATTGCTAGAAGTTGTCTCTCTTCACCAATCTTTCGTGGCTGCGGATTCATCCTACTGAACCTTTCCAGTCGGTCATTTCGTTTCATTTCCGGGTTCCATCAGTTCCGCCTTTCTCGGCATATACAATTTCTCAACCTCCATTTCTCCTACAAGAGAACCACAAAGGTCGAGGTCGAAAAGGGGGGAAAATGACGGATATTGTTCTGTCTGTAGCTTCCAAAGTGGCAGAGTACCTTGTGGCTCCGGTTGGTCGTCAATGCGGCTACGTGATATTCACCAACAGCTACGTTGGCCAACTTAAGGAAGAACTCGAGAAGCTCGATGAAGTGAGTTTTGGGGTGCAGCGTTCCGTCAATGATGCTGAAAACCAAATGATGGAGATAAGACTCGAAGTTAACAGATGGAAGAATGATGCAGAGAACTCTGCCGACAAGGCGCGCGGCGTGCTGGATAACGATGGAAGAGCCAGTAAAACTTGCTTCTACGGTTGGCTTCCCAACCCGAAGGAGCGTTATTTTCTCGGCAGAGACGCGAGGAAGACAGCCCAGGTCATCCAGGCTCTCATTTCGCAGGGTAAATTCGAGAGGGTCTACTACGAGAGAGCTCCACCGGGGCATGTACCGGGTGCTTCCGACGTGAATTTGTCGGCCGCTGATGGGGGCGACACTATCACCGATTCGCGAGCTTCCATCTTTCAGGACATAATGAAAGCTCTGGATGATGAGAAGCTAAAAGTGATTGGGGTCTACGGGCCTGGCGGCGTGGGGAAGACTACTCTGCTGGAGGAAGTCGAGAAGAAACTCAAGAAAGAGGGAAGACCGTTCCACATGATCGTCAAAGCAAAAGTAACGCAGATTCCGGACTTGAATAAAATCCAAGATGATATTGCTTACTTCTTCGGTCTAAAACTGAAGGACGAGCCAAGTGAAGTAGGAAGAAGAGATCTTCTGCGTAAGAGATTACAGAAGGATCCGAGTGAGAAGATTCTCATAATATTGGACGATCTGTGGGATAAACTTGACATGAAGGCAGTCGGAATTCCTTTGGGAGACGAGAGTAGGGAATGCAAGTTGCTGCTAACATCGAGATTTAAAGATGTGCTGGAGCAAAAGATGCTTGCCGATCGAACATTTCGTCTAGAAGGTTTACAAAACGACGAAGCTTTCAAGCTATTTGAAAAGACGGTTGGTGACAAGCTTAAAGATGAGGAATTGAGACGAATAGCGCCTGAAGTGGTGAAGAAGCTCGCAGGTTTGCCTCTTTTAATTATCTCGGTCGCGAGCACTTTGAAATATAGCCATGTGGCTACATGGAAAAAAGCTTTGAGAAAAATAGATGAGTCAAATATAGAAACCATAGTGAAGTTGAGTTATGACCATTTGAAGAGTGAGGACACCAAGTCCTTATTCTTGCTCTGTGGTCTTATCGGTGGGACCATTCAAGTCGAAACTCTGTTTGTACTGGGGATGGGTTTGGGTTTGTTTGAGGGATTCAATAAGACGATGCAAGATTCAAGAGATGAATTGAATACTGCGCTCGATAGCCTCCATTCCATTTGTTTGTTGCAGGATGGTGGTGATGGCGAGAAAAATGTGACCATACATGATCTTTATAGCGAGGTGGTTGTCTCAACTCCATTTAGAGGTCAGAATTTCTTAATGATGAATAGCAATTATGGCTCATGGCAAAAGGAAAAGCTTGAGAAATGTAGTGCAATATGCCTAGCAGATGTTGGCAGAGATAGGCTTGCTGAACTGATGATGCGTCAGTTTCCCAACTTGAAGATACTCATGTTGTCTCAACCAATAGACTGGCGCTGGAGGCAAGAACACCAAAATGATATGAATGAGTGCTGCGGACTACTAGATTTCATAAATATGAAGGAGCTCCGCGTCCTATATCTTCGCTCCATGCATATCTCCAGTTTTTCTGCCTCGATTGGAATCTCGGGGAACCTCCACTCTTTATACTTAGACCACTGTGATGTGAAGGACGTGACAATTCTTGGCAAGCTCAAAACATTGCAGATTCTCAGCTTTGCATGGTCCGCCATTTCTAGGTTGCCTAAAGAAATTGGGGAACTTACAAATTTGAGATCGTTGAATCTAAGCAATTGCATCGGTCTTAAAACAATTGAGCCTGGTGTCCTAAAAGGCTTAACCAAATTGGAAGAGTTACATATGAAGAGCAGCTTTGATCAATGGATGGGCATGGATGAAATACCATCGGAATCTTGTAATGCTAGGCTTGCCGAGTTGAAAAGCTTGACAAGGCTAACCACTTTGGAAATATCAATCCCTAATCCCACCATACTCTTGGAGAATGGTGAGTTGCCATTTGGGAACCTAATTAGATTTTGGATCAAAATAGGAGATTTTGACAGGAGGAACTCTCAAGGTTTGATAACCACGAAAATCAAATTGGAAGGATTCATGAGGGAATTTGAATGTTTGAGATGCATGAAACTCAAATTGGAAGGATGCGACAGTATTCTCTCAAAAGATTGTGTTCAGGAAACTCTGCAGAAGACTCAATTCTTGCAATTGGACGGATTGGGAGAGTTCAAGAAGAATGCTCACGAGTTGTGCGTCCGAGCTCACGAGTTGTGCGTCCGAAGATTTACGCAGCTAAAGCATCTCGACATTCAGAATAGCCCCTCAATCAAATACATTGGCAGTTCATCCAGTGACATTCCCACTGCATTTCCAATGTTAGAGTTTTTGATCCTTGAAAATCTTATGAATCTAAAGAAGTTATGCGATGGCCCTATTGCACTAGATTGCTTTAGCAAATTGAAAGCCGTGCATATCAAAAAGTGCCATCAATTGGAAAATCTATGGTTCCAATCAAAGATACAAAGACTCGTGCATTTGGAAAAGATTCAAATATGTAAATGTGACTTATTGCAAGCCATTATCACATATGATGCAGGAAAAGTAGAAGCTGCCGTTGATGACATAGTTGAGTTGCCTGGTGTACGTCATCTGGATTTACGTGAGTTACCAAATATGACGAGTTTTTGCACGGGAACTAAGGGTGCTCCAATTCAGGTAATTTTTTCATTTTTTGGGTATAAATTTCCTGAATTCTTAATCTTGCAAACAATACCTAGGTCATACTATTGAAGGGGAATTTAGGATAAGATGATATTGGTGTTCACCGAACCTTAGTGCATATTGCGTTAAATTTGATTATTTGTACTTTTGGATTCACAAATAAACAATCCATTCAAAGAAAACACAGGCCATACATTTTTATTCACATTCAACTATAGCTCGGGGGAAGCCTCTTTCTACAAATGATTTCTTTTCGATTTATTTCAGTGTTAGATAATCGCACCAATTACTTGGGCTCTGACATGGTTTTGTATTATGGCTAATTTATTATTCATTTAACATTTTTAATGAGAAGGAAAAACGTTGTACTTAACAAGAATGAATCTTGAACGAATGAACGAAATTCAACAATCTTGAAATGAAGAAGGCGAGAGATTAAATAAATGGAAGGCGAACCAAGAGCCATGTAACAAAGAAAGTCCACCTAATTGATGTTTCACCTACATGCAAGTTGCAATTGATTCCAACACGTCATGCCAATGTCGCCGTGTCAACATTGTTCTGCATCCGTCATCTCTTTCTTCAGCTACTAAGGGGATATTTCCTTCTCCATTCTTTCAGGCACGACAAAAAATCTACACATTATGCCCTCTAATTGATTTTTGAATATTTAATTTTGATCAATTAAGTTTTCGACATTCTTAAGAGACATCAAGCCCATTCATGTATTCAATGTCCATTTGTTTCATTGAAATCTCATTATTGTTGAAAAATATTTTCTTGGTAAATCGTTTTTCTAGAAAATGAATTGTTTCCCTGTATTTGGTTCTATTGAAAACGCAATTTGAAAAAAAAATGTTTTATGATGTTTATTAATGAAGCGCAAAATTTACAAAATGAAGACAAAAACTGTTATGGATCCTTACTAGAAACAAGCCTGAATAAGTCATATTTACTTGTTCTTAATGAAAACCAATAAGTTAACAAAAAAATTATGAAAAATTGAACTTTGATGTGATTTTGTTGTCAATTTTGAAGTTCAAAATAGAAAAAAAAAAAAAAACAAAAGAAAAGATAACCAAATTATGGTAGTTGTTTTGAAGATAGGTAAATGATTTCAAAAGAAAAGATAAAAAATTATGGTCATAGTTTTGAAGATCAGCTAAAGAAAAGATAAAATATATGAGAGAGAGAGAGAGAGAGAGAGAGTTGTGCGAGTTGTGCGATAGTCCTGCATTTGCGACATGATAGTGGTGAGGATATCCTCATGAAAATGATCCCTTTTCATAGGAGAGAAATTCATTTTTTCTGTATAGTCATTTTCTCGTATCCATGAAAAGTTTAAAAGCAATTTCCTGAAAATAGCTTTACTTGTAAAACACTCACCTTTAATTAGTTTCATTGTGGTGCTTCATTAGGTTTCATTGCCTCGCTTGGAATCCCTGGTGATGGTTGGACTCCTTGGCCTAGAAAAGATACTCTATAGTGAACCTTCATTAAAATACAGCAATTTGAAATCGCTAAAGATAAAAGAGTCTAAATCCACATCGATTATTCTGAAGGATTGGATATTGAAGTTGCCGAATTTGGAGTCAATGAAAATTGCGGGCACTCCATCTGTAGAAGTAGTTTTCGACCTAGAGGAGCTAAAAGTCATTAAAGAAGTGGAGATTCTCTCTCGGCTAAGTATATTGGCATTATCTAAGTTGCCAAACCTACGGCGCATGTGGAAACAAGATGTCCAACTACAAGGAATATCAATACTTCAGAACTTGAAGAAGCTCTTCATCGACAATACGGGGTTGTCATTTCTCTTTCCGCTGCTTGTGGCTAAATGTCTTAAAGAAATTAGAGAGATTGAAGTTAAGGATTGTCCAAACATGAAGGCGGTCATTGTGGATGAAGAAGGAAGAAATGATGGGACATATGATATTATAGAGTTCCCATTATTGGAGCGACTATCTATAAGTCACTGTCCCACGGAGAAATTCTTCTCATATCCTCAAGGAAAAAAAGAGTCAATAACCAGTACTTCAGATTCACAAGATAATTATTTCGATTCCTTCTTTGATCAAAAGGTACGAATCCTTTCTTTTGAGATTATGCCCATAATAGTCATAGGCACGTGATTTGTGGGGCAAGTAATAATATTTCTTTGAAGATTTCTTATTTGGTTCTATTAGCTAAATTGTTTTTATAATTTATAGCGACACCGGTTAGAGTAAGACCGTTGGTGAAAATTCTATTCTCCACCGCATTAGATAGATCAGTGTAAGATTAGGCCAAATTGTCAAATTTTTCATAGCTATGATCTGATGCACAACTCTTATGAGCAGATAAGTTTACCAAGCTTGCAAAGGTTAACACTCCACTCACTAGGATCCTTCAAGAGCATATGGCATAGTGAGCTTCCCAAAAGTTCCTTTGACAATGTAGCCAACCTCACCCTGAAGCAAGATTTACAATCACAAGGAATATCGATATTTGGGAATCTGAATGTGCTTTCTATCAGCAACACGGGGCTGTCATTTCTCTTTCCGGTGTCTATAGCTAAATGTTTTAGAGAGATTAAAGTTGAGGATTGTCCAAACATGAAGGCGGTGATTGTGGATGAAGAAGGAAGAGATGATGGGACAGATGATATTATAGAGTTCCCATTATTGGAGCGACTATCTATAAGTCGCTGTCCCACAGAGAAATTCTTCTCATATCCTTATGGAAAAAAAGAGTCAATAACCACTCATTCAGATTCAAAAGATACTTATTCCGATTCCTTCTTTGATCAAAAGGTACGAATCCTTTCTTTTGAGATTACGCCCATAATAGTCATAGGCACACGATTTGTGGGGCAAGTAATAACATTTCTTGGAAGATTTTTTATTTGGTTTTATTAGTTAAAATGTCTTTATAATTTATAACTACACTTGTTAGAGTAAGGCCGTTAGTGAAAATTCCTTCCTCCATTGCATTAGATATATAGGTATAAGATTAGGCCAAATTGTCAAATTTTTCATAGCTATGATTTGATGCATAACTCTTATGAGCAGGTGAGTTTACCAAGTTTGCAGAAGTTATTGCTCAAGTCAGTAGGATCCTTCAAAAGGATATGGTGCGGTGTACTTCCCAAAAGTTCATTCGACAAATTAGCCAACCTCACATTTTCTAGGTGCTCCCGACCAACTTGATGTCTTCTCTTCAACAAACATTGGAAGATTGCACAACCTCAAATGCGTTGAAGTTTTAGAGTGTCCCTCCCTAGAATCATTGTTTGATTTTGGGTCCCCTGATTCATATACGGAACAAACAATTGAATTGCTCCCCAAATTGAAAGAAGTCACGATTGCAAGTTCTCCCTCCCTGGAATCTTTGTTCAGTTGCGGGTCCCTTGATTCAAATATGGAACACAAAATTGTTTTGCTCCCCAAATTGAAAGTTGTTTCTGTGAGTGAAGCAGGAAGGCTGAGACACATAGTGTTGAGTGACTCGCACACGGTTTTTAGTTTCCCTAGTCTAAAAATTGCCGCTGTTCACAATTGCTCCGAGTTAAGATATCTCTTCCCCTATTACACGGCCACAACTCTAGATAAACTCAAGCTCTTGTTAATTATCAATTGCAAACAAATGAAGGAAGTGGTTACCAAGGAAGAAGGTGGTCGATCAAAGGCAAAAGTGATGAGTTTCCCTTCCTTAATTACTTTAATTCTTTGGTGGTGCCCTAACCTTGGAACATTTATCTGGAGTCCTACAAATGCTGAGAGGCAGTTACGCAAGATGATCGAAGAAAATGATGAATCGACCCAACCGTTGTTCAATGATATGGTTTGCTCTATACCTTATTGTGATCATTTATAATCTCGCATTATCATGTTTTAGAATGAACAATGTAATAATTTGTCCTACTTATCCTCTTTTCTCACATTATCCTCTTGCAGGTTACATTTCCCAATATGACAGGGCTTGCAATCAAAGGCGTCCAGTGCAAAGAGCTATGGAACGATCAAATTCCTGATGGTTCCTTCTGCAATTTGAAATATCTTAAATTGAAGGGCTGTGACAATCTCCAACGTATTGCCCCATCCCATATGTGGAAGAGGCTACAACGTTGTCTCAAAACCCTAGAAGTGAAATCATGCCGTTCGATCAAGATCATATACGAAAGTGATGGGACGGTGGTTGAGAGTGGTAATTTGATGAGGCTGGTTTTGTGTGCTCTAGACAACTTGAGGCACATTTGGCGATATGATAGCCTCCCAAATATCCCGTTCCCAAGCTTGAGATATGTAAAGGTTATAAGGTGCTCCCGTTTGGAAATGCTTTTCGCAACCTCCACAGTGAAATTTCTCGAGCAAATCAAAGAGCTAGTGGTAGGGTCATGTGAAGATATGGAACTAATTGCTGGCCATGAAGAATGTGAAGAAGCGACCGGAACGACAATCACCTTCTCCAAGTTAAATACTCTTACACTTTGGAATTTGCCGAAATTCAAGAGCTTCTTACCTGAGAACTACTCTATGAAATTCCCATCCTTGGATGAGTTGGACCAAAGCTCCGAAAGCGAGGACGAAAGTGATGGGGAAAGCCAGGACGAAAAAGATGGGGAAAGCGAGGATATAAGTGATTGGGAAATTGAGTTAAGCGAGGCAGGAAGCTGCCTTGAGTCGTCAGAATCTGAGAGTGAGAAGGAAAGCAAGGACGAAGAAGTGATGGGGAAATTGAGGACGAAAGTGATTGAGGAAAGGGAGTTAAGCGAGTTAGAAGACTCCGTTGAGTCGAAAGAAATCGTGTGTGGGGGAAAGTGAGGGGAATATTGAGTTTTATGAAGGGCGACCACAAAGTTTGTGAATGTTGCAATGAATGGCGTTTGGCTATACAAAATGCACAATGTCTCTCAACAAGGAGTATAAGGCCGATAAGCTTGTATGTGTCTAGTAATATGAGAACTTTTTTTTCCTTGGATTCTCTTCTACGCTTCCCGTGGAGTTTGTGACTCTGATTTTTTTTACTATTCATTTCTTTGGTTTGTCTCCTGGTCTATAATGACAAGGGACCAGTCGTTGGACCATACATTGTAAGGTGTTGTATAAAGTCTAATCAAGTGCATTACCGTGTTCATAATCTTTCCCGTTAAATTAGAAAATGTATGTGCTATTATATTAAGCATGTTCAAGAAAACCACGAAAATTCTTAATATTTGACAGAGCTTAATATCTACTTAATTTTCGTGAAGAATCAAATTTTCATGACGCTCATTGGCCACTCATGCATGCCCATCCCCCAACCGTCGAGTTCTCCATTGTGAATTTGCATTTTAGAGGGAAAGAAACTTTTGTTTTAGAACTTCTTAAGAGTCCTTAATTTGCCCCTCCAACACCGCCACCACCCGCGGCACCACCGCGCAGCCACCGTTGGCCCCGGAACCGGTGCTCAAGGCACACCTTGAGGCCGCACGCCTTGCACGTGCTGGTGTGGGAGAATCTCGGCAGCTCTCTGCACCGACGATTGGGGCACGCCGACGTCTTCTTCTCCCTCTCTTGCCTCTGCAAGATCGTCTCTTCCCCAGCGGTCTCGATCGCAGTCGAGCAGGCTTCGCAAGTAACGAGCTGCTGGTTCAGGCGGTCCGAATTCGGAAACTCGTGGGACATCTGGATCTCCGCCCGAGACACAAAAAAAACTGCACATGATTTGTTCGTTTGCATGTAAAGATGTGTGATTCAGGATGGAAAAATTATTGAAGAAATCTTTCTTTCCGTATAAATTTATAAGGAATTGGCCATCAAAATCACAAACTCGATTGCTTCATGATCCGACGTAAGCAATCAATGTCGTGATGAATCACCTCACGACAACCGTCGCAGGTGGAAGAAGGAGATCAAGGAGATTGCAATCTGGGTTCCTCCTCCCAGCTCTCCCTCTCTCTCTCTCTCTGACAATTGATTGAGGCTGAAACCGTTTGAGTTTGAGGGATAGTATCATGACTTTGAGTTTGAGGTCGGTTGAATGTGAGTTGGAAACGTTGATAACGAGGATTTCTCTGAGTGGGTTGAGTATTTGAATAATCATGATTCTCATCAAGGTAACTTGGCATTCTCTGTTTCTGCTGGCGTGAAATCCAGTTGAGGCCGAGACCCTCCTGATGAACTCAAACACGTTTCGATGATTCGGTGATTGTGGATACGAACCTTTTCCTTATCATTGCATTTAGCTGCCCTTTACTGAAAGGCCTACCACTTGTTTGATTGAATTCCTGAACGGCACTAGCATGGGTATTTTGCAAGTATTCTTGCATCGTGATGATTATCTGGTAATGTCGTGCTTAAACTGAGAGTTCTCCAGGGTATATGACAAATTATCTTCGTTAATGCTGGTTGAACTTCTAAGGTTGTGCTCAATGCTCCCACGACTGAGAATTTAAACATGCTGTGTTGGCTTCATTTACTCAGATTTATGTTATTTATGTCAATCGACGATGTTTGCATATGGCTATTCTACCATTTGAGACAATTATTGTCTTTGAATTGGAAATAGTGAGATCCTTCTTTGAAATGTGCATCATGTACTGTGTACTTTAGTGAATTCCTGTCCAGACTTCATCCTTTGCTTGATCTCGTGAGTAATTGGTTTCATTCGCTTGGATGATTATGCCTTGCATTTCTCAATCCATTCATTGATACCTCAATACCTTCTCACTGTCAATGGTATTTGGTTCTTTTTTTTTTTGGCGAATGCATAGGCCTTTAACTGTTTGATTTTCTTCGTTTACTGAAGATTCTGAAGTTCATTCCTTGATGTCATTTGCTTGTATCTTTTCTGTAAATGGCATGCAAGTCCCTGACAAAACTGACATTCGATGGCTGAGTGCATAATGAGCTTTTTATGCCATGGCTGAATGCTTTGCTCAATTCATTGTCCACATTGCTGATTTGGATGCATGTTCAGTTGTTGCTGAACGAGTCTCATCTGTGGGAATTGATTGTAGAATGTGGCTCAATGCTGTTTTCCTGTGTTTATGTTGCTATGTGTTTCGGTTTTTGCAGCATGATGTTCTTTGAAAATGTCTCAGCTGGAGCCACCTGTGGGCAATTAGAATGTGGTCTTTAGTATTTGGTCCCTAGAGTTCCTGTTGTGTAAAATCAAAGTTGTTTCCAAGTTATTCAGGTCACATTAGCAATATATGTTGGATTCATGTTGGCTCCATGTTGATTTCTTATAGAGTTCAATGTGTTTTTTGCATCATATGTGGGCTAGGAGTGGATTTGATAGATCTTGGTTTCATATGAGGGTTAATTTGGTAGCACATGATGGTACATCGACATGCAGATGATTTCTCGTCATTTTTTAGTTACTAGAGTCTCTATCCATCCAAATCACACCACTTACCTGGTCATGCTCATGCATTATCATTCTACTCGTATTTCTCAATTTTAAGTAGCTGAAATAACCTCGATACCTCTAGCCATATTGCTTTAGAATTGACTGCAACTAATTTACGTATTTGATCATGTCCTAATCATATCGGGAAAAGTGGTGGGCGATCCAAGAATTTTGCTGCCCACTTGAGGAAATGTTTGGAAACCAGCCAAAGGACCGACTTTTCCGTCCCTGTTCACATCGATCGGATATTGCATTAGGTGCCCTCTCATTTCCTTGGGATATTGCTATTTTGTTCACCCACTTCATGCATTCAAGTTGGATTATAAAATTCTACGAAAGACCTTTGATTGTATGCAACGACATGATACTCTCCGACGGCTATGTTCGCAAACCTTCAGGGGGAAGCTGTGCAGTTAACTAACGCGAGACAAAGGATGCAGCGTTTGGTCGATGAAGCTCAATACAACATGAAGCCAATCGAAGCCGATGTCTAGAAATGGGAGGCAGACACAGAAATCCTCGCTGATGAGGCGCGCGGCGTGCTGGAAAACGACAAGAAAACTTGCTTCCGCGGGTGGCTTCCCAACCTCAAGGCGCGTTATTGTCTCGGCAGGGAGGCAAGGACAGTCCACGCCGTCCAGGCACTCGAATCACAGAGTGAATTCCAAAACGTCTACCGTGAGAATCCTCGGCTATATATCAATATATAAGGACTTAAAAGATGGTTTTAATCCTCATGATGTACTTAGGGATTTTTAATTGACCATATTAAACTAATAACCCGTTTCTTTTAGAGATAGTTGTTTAGTTCACCACCTACGAGACAATATTTTAAAGCTTTGACTATCAAGGAAGTCTGATTTGTCAGACCTCAATGAGTTTCTTGGAAAAGTCTGTCTCTATTGGTAATTTTTTGCATGTACTTAGTAAAATCTTAAATAAAAGTAACTTTTATTCGGCATCTGTAAGCTTCATTGTTCGCTTTAAGTTTTCTCTACATAAGTTGTGGATTTCATGACAAGACTAGATTCCATATCCAATTTTTCACCTATACTTTCGATTTACTCGTGATTTCAGTTTCCCAATGATAAGTCTCTTTAAACGATGGAGGTTGCAATTCTTATTTGTCTGTTCGATTTTTTACCCGCATTGCTTGAGCTAGTTCAATTAAGGAGGATCGCTTTTGGGGTATGGACTAACAGATGGCACTATTGATTAGTAATTCAGACAGTAGCTAGTTTACTGGTCAATACTGAAGAATGCTGAGGTCGTGTCATTTTGCGAGTTAACACATTGAAGCCTTCTTTTGTTGCATAACTGAGCTCCTTGTCTCCTCACTTCTGCCTATTGTTGTCCTTGGCAGATTCCTGAAAATGCCGGTTGCATTGCAAGGACATGTGCTGCGTTGGCCATCGGCTTGCATCTTGTTGGGGTGCTTAGTTGTTCCAACCACTCGAGCTTATCTTTAGGGTACTTTGAAGACATTCCTCAGTGAAACATATGTTGACGAGTCACTGATGATTTGTGATCGTTGCATCACCATCCAGTTTCTTTTGATGCCTTCAGAGTTTAAACTAGTGAGCCATGTTTTAGTAATATATTACTACTTGAATTCTTAATCATGCTAGATAAAAGTACCATATTACTACTTAAAATCTAGATCTTATCGAAATGGTGATGAAACTATCCAAACTTTGTATGGAGTACTGTCAGGCCACATGCTATCTTGGATAAGTGCTGGCATTTAGTATATATAAACCACTGCTATAAGAACAGTAATCATCGATGCATCACACGTAACAATAATCATGGTCGCGCCATTTCGATATAAGTAAGATCATCTAGAAGCAGTTTTGCCTGGATAACAAAAGGACCGTATAAGAAGAAGCAACGGCAGGACATCGATTGGAGCTTGAATCCACGGAAACAAGCGGCGGTGGCAACGATCTGCATCTGGCGCACCTGAAAGTCTTCCAGACAGAGACATTGCTAGCCATAGACAACGAACGTGACTTGGAATTTCTGTCTACACCAAGCTCAGCGTCAAGGCAGAGCGAGCGGCTCCTTTCTTTGGTCAGGTCGATTGTGACGTCCTCGCAAGGCGGAGGAGAAGGGGAGAAAGGCCAGGCCAGGGGCAAAAAGCTGAAATGTTGGGGTGATGGACGGGTCTGGGCCGGGGATAAAACCAATGGGTTTGCTCTCGTGGGCTGCGCTGCGCCAGTTGGACCAAATCGTCCTTTTCTATTTGTTATTTATTTATATTTTTTATTATTCTTTTCATTTTGTTCTTTTTACTACCATTCATTGTTTTTATGTTCTTTTTTTTTTTTATTATTACAAAAGCGCATGCTTAATTTTTTGACTAAATTTCAGGCATCGACAATTATGAATATATTTACCTTAATATATGAAGAAAAATATCATTCCATCCGAACAAACTACAAGATGTTGTATGCTGTATTGCGTCAAATATTTAATTGACAAAGGCCATATTTGTTTCTTGATCAATGGGAGAAGTGGGCTAAAATATGGCACAACCCAATTGAGTAGAACATATATGCGTTGATGAAATATTGACCCATTCAAAATAACTTGATTTGTGAACCAGATTCATATTAAGCCTAGAACCTATCTTGTCCATTTGTGGGGTCAAAGTCCCAGAAATCGTTGTGCAAGATTAAACAAAAAGCAATACAAGTGAAGAGAGAGATTGAGAGAAAAAGAGAGATGGCAAAGATCTTTAGTGAAAGATGATTCCCTCATCTTTTTTCTTTCCCTCTTTCAAGGATTCTTTTTTACTTTACTTAGAAGGTTCCGAATTGAAAAATTGATGAAAATGTCGAGAATTTGAATCTTATTTGGAAAAATATATGACTACTAACTTACTTATTAAATCACCCTCAAGTAAGTTGTCATTATTATCAGGATCTTGTCAATATCTAAACAAAATAGTAAATTATCTCTTCTTCTGAAATTTCACGAGCGTCTTTTTCTTTTGTTTATATATTAGTAATATGATAAAATTACATATATTTCACTACTACGGTGATTGATCAATTTCTTTGAAATTTTAAAACTTTTTTTGGTAAAATACCAACTCAATAAGGAATCTACCAGCCTCTCTCAATAAATCAGCGAATTATCAAGTTTTTTCAAGCTGCTAATTATTAAACTAACAAGATAATATATAAAAATAAAAAAGGAACAAATAAAGATGAGATAACGTAGGATAAAGACATGGAAAAGAGTCCAGGAAAAAGCAAATAGTAGTGGGCCCACAGAGTCGTGTAAGGGAAGAAGGAACTCATTTTGCATTTCCCGTTCTTTTTTCCCACTTCTTTTTTTTTTTTTAGCAAAGTTCTTTTTCCCACTTTTACGAGGAATATATTTTGTGGGCCCCACAGGAACAGTTTTTTTTTTTTTTTTTTTTGGTTCTCTACTTAATCCTACTCTAACACTCACCCTCGCACTTTTGCCATTTCGCTTTCTCAAGGCGGCGTGGAAAAAAACCCACTCCCGAAATGAAATCGTCCCTACCCCCAATCCTTCCCGGAATGCGAGGATTAACCCCAACCTCCCCCTTCCAAATTGGAAGGGTGGCCACTGCGGCAAACCCCCAGTGGTTCACAGGAACAATTTTGTCTACCACTCTTTACACTCACGCGCTCTTGTTCTAGCCCTACAAGGCAAGCATTATTTCCTTGTTTCTTTATTTGCTCCCCTTTTAACCCAAATCCTAAAACCCACTTTACTCTAGGAAATTACCCGATTCGATTCCATATGGGTCATGCCATCAAACAAAGGGGGGACAATCACCTGTTGAATAGAATCTAATATGTGTTGATAAAATATCAACCATTTTAAAATGACTTGATTTATGACCCGAATTCATATTAAATTTAGATTCGATCTAACCTATTTGGTGGATTGAAGTTTAAGATATCATGATGGAAGATTAGACTTAGAACAATACAAGGAGGGGGGAGATATGGGAGGTGAAAGATGATTGTTTCGTATTTTTCTTTTTCCAATTTGAGGATTCCTTTTCACTTTTTAAAAGTTTTCCAAGGTGAAGAAATGATGAGATGCTTGAGAATTACAATCTCGTTTGTAAATGGATCGAGAAAACTATCCAAAAAGTTCTAAACTTATTATATTTTGTCAATTCAATTCTTTTTTTTTTTTAATTTTACTAACAAATTCATTAACATTTTGACAATTTGCCAATTAAGTCTATCCAAGCGACCGGAAATTGTTAATATGAACACTAGGCATCTTGCTTCACACGTAGTCATTAGAGTGGACATTTTTAATAACATTTTTGAACTTTTTTTCCCATTTCTTTACTTTCTTTTTGATTTTTGGAGTGATGGCCGGCGAAAGCAAGGGTGTGTGAGCCCTTGCCTATGCAAGGGCTGCCAAACCTTCGCCTAGCCTAGATCTAACGAAAGTATCATGGCATTCATTAGATCTAAGTAAGGGCTCATGAGCTCTCGCTCAATGTCAGGGACTTGGCCTAGGCTTTCAACAGCCATGGTGAGGGCCCATATGGCCATTGAGGATTGCAATGGCCTCACCCAAAACTAGTGAGGATCGCCAGCCATCACTCCAAAAATCCAAAAAATAAATAAATAAAGAAAATGAAAAAAAAAGAGGAAAAAAATTATAAAAAAGTTCAAAAAAAAAAAAGAAGAAGCTATTTGTCATCGTTGATAGCAATGTGTGTTAACTTGACTATAGATGCTATGATAAGAACGGAGAAATAGAGATGAGCTGTTAATGGTATGCGTAAAGAAACAAGGTGGATGAACGCGATGACTTCTTCATCCTTTGCAATGGCGTTGGAGATATTTTATATAGGAGCGAGAGGTTGTTTTGATTTCTTTCGTTGATCAATATCTTGTAATTGTTTATCTTACATTACCTGTTTTTCAATATAGAACTTGAATATCACGGCTACAGATGGAAAATAAACCTGTTTAACTAGAATTTTTTACTAGGTTCACAGTTGGTAGAAAAATCTTCTGTTGCAGCATTACAACAATTATGCGTATATGATGTCTATTTGATTATATCGGGTGATGTAAATTTATGGATTATATGTAAGTATTTTTTCCCATCGATTAAAACTATTTTTGTTTTGGATAATTGACCGAATTAAATGGTTGTGCACACATTAACGTGATGCTTTCTAGCTTTTTCCAGCAATTCCTTTTAAATTTCTATTTTACCGGGAGTACAGGTAGATACATGTACGTTTTTTCTTTTATGTAGTTGGATTGAAGATATCTTTTCTCTTATTTTCCGATGACTGAGTTTTGACTTCTTTCGATGCAATTGACTATATGCTTGGAGATGTAGGGGCTAAATAATTTCATAAACTTTTTTCTTTTTTAATTTCATAAACTTTTCATATGTCATTATCTTAAATTCGCATCTAAGTAAAAGAAAGAACGATATTCAAAGTCCTTAGTAATTGTCATTCAAATGACGAGGTATGATCAATTAAAATCTAACAATAAAAATTTTGGATCACTGGCTTGGAAGAACTTGTGATTGAGGGTTGTAGCATAATTAGCTTAAATATTAAGATTGATAGGAAAACTGAGCGCAACTCTTGTGGACCTTATCTTCATTACGTTTCATCAAATAAATTGGGTGTAATCAGCTGTGCAATTGATGTAGCCGCGTACCCCGTCGGCAGCTTGAGGTTGACAAAACACAAAGCTTTAATAATTCCCAAGGGACGGACGACGGTGAAAAAGCAACTTAACTCCACCCTGGTTAACTTTTAGCCTCACTTTGCGCTGTCTCCTCCACCACCTCCTCCTGGTCTGTGTTTTAGAGAGAGAGAGAGAGAGAGAGAGAGAGAGAGAGAGAGAGTGGTTGGTACGTGTTATCAACGTGTGGCTTTGTGAATTGTTACATCGCTTTGCCTTGAACGAATCGGAAAGAGGGTCATTCCACGGAGGTTAATAGCGAAGGGAGGTCAGCAAGAGAGAGAGAGAGAGAGAGAGGTGGTCCCATATAATCCATGAAATAGGATGACATTATCGAGTGCAAGCAGCACCGATATGGAGTCCATGATCCACTCAAACATACATATAATTACATAAAAAATACTTCATATTAACTAGATCCATGGTGTGATCAATCAATGAGATTGGGTTCTTTAGAACTATTAAATCGAGGTTTCAAGAAGTAAATGATGATTATAACAAAGGCATCTTCCATGAACTTTCAATTTCTCTCAATCAGATGGAGGCATTTGCTCTTTTGGAGATTCCGTAGATGTTGTGTAAAGATGATCATGTGAAGCATTACACTATCCATGTAAGCGCGGCCACCGTGCGTGCATTAACAAAAGTATGAAATGGAGCCCAGGTTCGCAGAGTCCATGTAAAAGAAATACAGGTAAGTTCACTGTTACCAAGCTTTTGATGAAAGAGAGCATCATATTGATAAAAGATAAAAAAAACCACAATACAAGTAGCCAGATTTTCTAAATGTGAGAGGGAAGTTCGAAGTTTTATATATGACATGTGTCGGCTGGCCTTTATTTAGTTTGCGAAAATGGTGGTCTTTTTAATTCATGCTTTTATCTAAGAACGATTAGAGATTCTTCTATAAAATTTCATATGGTATTTTATCCAACAATTTATACTTTTAGAATAGTTCATATTATATTTTATCTGACAGCTTAAACTTTTAAAACACTTAACATAACGCACTAAAACTTCAATAATTCCCAAATGACCACTAATGGTTAAAAGGCTAGAGAGAGAGAGAGAGAGAGAGAGAGAGAGAGAGAGAGAGAGAGAGAGAGAGAGAGCATGTGGTTGGAACGTGTTATGTAGGGAGGGACACAGAAGCATTTGGAAGTCTGTAGTGAGAAGTTTCAGCTTAGAATGAATTGGAAAGAGGATCATTCCGTGCAGGTTAATAGCAAAGAGGTCATAGAGAGAGAGAGAGAGTCCCATATAATCCATGAAATAGGCTGATATTGAGTTAATGATCCCCTTTAACATACATATAATTACATACAAATACACTTCGCATTTATTGGATCTATGGTGTAATCAATCAATGAAATATTACCTAGAATTATTAAAGTGAGGTTTAGAGAAATAAATGATGATTATAATAAAGGCATCTTCCACGAACCTTCAGTTTCTCTCAACAAAGTTGTGTATGTTGCTCTAAACCTATGCATATTCACAAGATTAATAAATAGGTATCTTTTAGTTACCAATGGAGTATCTATGACCTCTTTAGTTGCGTTTGGCAATCAAGATCAGATTCAAGATATGATAAAATATATCATATCTTGTGTTTAATGCATGCTTAAGACAGGATAAAGTCGAATATAAAGAGATATAAATCAAATTAAATTATCTCATGGGGGAGGTAAGATAAATGTGGATAAGATTTCTAATATCCATAATAGGAAATTTATTTTTTATGAATAACAAACTTCTTAAATTAAGAAATTAAAATTATATTTAATATAGTTAATATTTTGAATTCTAATATGAGAAGTTCAAAATAACAAAAAAATAATAATTTGGTTATTTTATTTTAATCTTATTTTTATTTATATATTCGAATTTAATTATATTTTATAATATAAATTCAATGTATAAATATAGATATACATTTATATTTATTACATATTTTAGGTATATTTGTACAGTTTACTATTTAATAAAAAATTATTATAAAATGATGGAAGGGTAAGAAAGAAATAAAAATAAATTAATTAAAAAAGAGAGGAAAATAAAATAAAAAAAGTAAAAAAGAGTGTCCCGAAAGATTTTTAACATATTCATTTGTAAAATTTTTAGTTCATTTATACTAATATGCCGTTTTACTAAACAATTTATATGATATAATATGAATATATTTGACTTTATCACTACAAATACCAAACAATGGATAAGATATATAAAAAACCCGGATTTCATATCCTATCCTAGTTAAAAATTCGAACGACCAAATATAATCTTTGAGCATTCGATTGATTTTCATCAAGTGTGACGGTCACTGCATTTCACACCTACCAAATAACTACTAGAGACACGGTTTTTATATTACATTCTTTTGAAAAACTATTAGTTGCCACACTTGATTTTTTTATCTCAATTTCTATATGAAGTTGGTTTTGGCAGCTTAACGTTCTAAACTTGGGAGCTAAGTGCCTTGACCTTTTTTGTTACTCCTGGGAAGGTTTTGTGAATATTTTTTCTATACTAGAAACAATTACTTATCTAATTTCTAACCTTAATCTCGCATTACATATATCCTTTTTTTCATGTGAAAAAATAAGATATAATTTGTGCATACTTATAGGGACCAAAAATCTACGGATAAGTACATTGGAAACCCTAAGACTTATCATAAAAATGCAATTGAGTTCTAAAATTTATCAAAAGTGCAATCAAGCTCTAAAAATTATCAAATTGATACAATCAAATCATTCCAATAACTCCATCCAATTAGACTAAGGTAACTTTTTAAATATTTTCTCTTCTACGGGCATTATCTTATTAAAACATGAAAGACAGGACTAAAACGAAGTTGTTTTGATATAAATCCTACTTTTTTAATAGAAAAATCAATTAAATGAGATCAATAAATAAAAGAGGTACTTGGCAGACTTATTACATACAAGATGCTTTTATAAGGAAAATAATACAAACTTTCAATGAGAAAAGCATTTTGGTCAAGACTAGTGGTGAAGTGATTGGGATTGGAGTGTATTATCTGAATCGAAATCTGGCCTTCGGCTGCTGTTGATTTGCTGGAGTCAAGCACGGCTCTCGTAATTTTGAGCTGGCGGGGCCTGAAGTCAACTTCAATACAAAAGAAGTTGGGGAGAAAGCCCTTTTGTTTTCAATCAAACGTAATCAGATGAAGGCATTTGCTCTTTGGGAGATTTCATAGATGTTGTGTAAAGATAATCAAACGAAGCCTTGCACTATACATGTAAGCTCGGGCACCTTGCACGCATCGACAAAAGCACAAAATGGAGCGAAGGTTCGCAGAGTCCCTGCAAAAAAATAAAAAAATACTGGTGAGTTAAGAGTTACCGAGCTTCTGACCAAAAATAACATCATATTATTAAATGATCAAGGGATCCTCAATAAACGTATCGGGATTTTCTCAAATGTGAGGGAAGTTGGAAGTTTTATATATGATGATGGAAGACAGCCTTTGTTTTACTTTGCGAAAATGTTGGTCTCTTCAATCTACGTCTTCATCTAATAATTTAAAACTTTTAAAATAGTCAGTATCAAATTTCACATGGTATTTCATCCAAAAGTACAAGCTTTTACAAAATTACACATAGTATTTTATCTCAGAGTTTGAGCTTTTAGAACAATTGACAATGGTTCTATAAATTCTCATATAGTATCAAAGTTAGGAGGTCTTGAGTTCAAATCTTCCGTGCTCCTAATTACCTCTCCTTAATTGATCTTTTTTTGGAAGTCATGACATTAGAAAGTCTTAATTGTATCTCCGGTATGACCAGAAAGCATCAATTGCACATGTACCGTATGGTTAATATGTATGCAGCTCAGTGGAAGATATTCAGCTATTGCCATATCTATGTGCTCTTGAGATTATTATTTCATAACATGCTTGTCCTTTAATCAAAATTAGTGATGGACGGTAAGAAACATAGTACTAAAGCCCATGGTGATTAATGTTGAGTCCATCAAAAGATGACCTTCAGAAATTAATGTTTACTTTACCTCCACATCTGACAAATGGAACATAGTTCAGCTATAGTGATGAAGAAGAGATCCCATAGGATGCCAAGGAATAATCGATGATAAAGCCTTTTTCTAAATTCTAATAGAATACTAATCGAGGGGCTCCATTTGATTCCTCACATGAAGTACTTTCTTTCAAAAAGTTTTAGGGGTCACGTGATATCCATTATAGCTTTGTAACAAATACAGTAGCTACTCTGATGACAAAATACTGTGATAAGTAATATGTTCATGGTAGCCGTGCTATATATTAAGTAATCTTTAGGTGTCATTGTGTACGGCAGATTTATGCATCTAAAACTCAATTGGCTCTTCATTAACTCGACCGGTTTGGATTTATGACTGATACTGCTCCAGCATGGAATGATTAATCAGGAAATTTTGATCTCAAGAAAAGGCTAATCTCTAGGGAAATGCTCATCTCGTTTCATCGGAGTCCAGCTATCCCGAAATAGAACGAAATTGTGGACTGCCTGAATCAAAACAGATGCACATCTACAAAAGGGTCTCAAGACTCTCAACCACCAGAGGTCACGTCAATTTCAATACTTGAAAATCTTTCTACGGTGTAAGACGGTGTATGAAATTGCTCACCTCAAGCTATGCTGATGGGAGGGTATCCTCGGGAAAATAAAAATTTATGTAAGTGGACATGGGCCCAGGGGTGGGTTTATGTGTAACTTGGTAGCGCTCGCTCTATTAAAGCCAGATGCTCCTCTTTCTGAGCGTTGCAACTCTCAATGATCTCTTCCTCCCTCTAGATTTCCATCTCCATTTACGCCTATTGCTGGAAGCTGTCTCTTTTCTCCTAATTTTTCGTGGTTGTGGATTCATCCTGCTGAATCTTTCCAGTTCAGTCATTTCGTTTCGTTTCCGGGTTCCATCAGTTCATATATCGAGATGGCGGATATCGTTCTGTCTGTAGCTTCCAAAGTGGCAGGGTACCTGGTGGCTCCGGTCGGTCGTCAATGCGGCTACGTGATATTCGCCAGCAGCTATGTTGACCAACTTGAGGAAGAACTTGACAAGCTGAAAGAAGCGAGTCAAAGGGTGCAGGATGAGGTCGATGTATTTGAAAACAACATGAAGCCGATTCAATCCGACGTCAAGAAATGGGTGGAAAAAGCGAAGACCGTCATCAACAAGGCTACCGTGCTGAAAAACGATGGAAGAGCCGAAAAAACTTGCTTCTGCGGCAGGCTTCCCAACCTGAAGGCGCGTTATTGTCTTAGCAAAGAGGCGAGGAGGACGGCCAAGGAGATCCAGGCACTGATCCTGCAGTGTCATTTTGCCAAGGTTGCGTACGAGAATCCTCCACCGGGGCTTGTTGGCGGTGCGCACGAGGTGAATTCGTCTGCCGGTGATGGGAGTGACACTGTCTCTGATTCGCGAACTTCCATCTTTCAGGGCATAATGAAAGCTCTGGATGATGAGAAGCACAAAGTGATTGGGGTCTACGGGCCTGGCGGCGTGGGAAAGACTACGCTGTTGGAGGAAATCGAGAAGAAACTCAAGAAAGAGGGGAGACCGTTCCAAATGATTGTCAAAGCGACAGTCTCGCGGACTCCAGACTTGACGAAAATCACATACGACATCGCTTAAGGCTTGAGTCTAAATCTGAAGGACGTGCCGAGCGAAGACGGAAGAAAAGATCTTCTGTCCAAGAGACTGAAGGACTTGAATGAGAAGGTTCTCATAATATTGGATGACCTGTGGGGAGCACTTGATTTGAAGGCGGTTGGAATTCCTTCGGGAGACGAGAGCGTGGAATGCAAATTGTTGCTCACTTCGAGAGATAAAAGTGTGCTAGAGCAAAGGATGCGTGCCGATAGAACATTTCATCTTAAAGGTTTAAGCGACGAAGAAGCTTTCAGCCTATTTGAAAGGATGGTCCGCAACAAGCTCAAAGACGATGAGGAACTGAAAGCAAAGGCGGCTCAAGTGGTAAGGAAGCTTGCAGGTTTGCCCCTTTTGATTACCTCCGTTGCAAGCACCTTAAAATGTAGCAATGTGTCCACGTGGGAAAGCATGTTAATAAAAGTAGAAGACCCAAATAACGAGAGAATAGTGAAGTGGAGTTACGACCATTTGCAGTATGAGGACGCCAAGTGCTTATTCTTGCTTTGTGGTCTTATTGGTGGGACCATTGAAGTCGAACTTTTGCTGGGGCTAGGCATGGGTTTGGGCTTGTTTGAGGGATATAACGAAAGAGTACAATATTCAAGGAATAGGTTGAATGAGATGTTCGATAGCCTCCATTCCTTTTGTTTGTTACAAGATGGTGGTGATGGCAAGAAAAATGTGACCATACATGATCTTTACAGCGAGGTGGTTGTTTCACGTGCATTTGGAGGTCAGAATTCTTTAATGATGAACAGCAATTATGGTCCATGGTCAAAGGAAAAGCTTGAGAAATGTTGGGCTATACGCCTAGCTTGTGTTGACAAAGATAGGCTTGATAAACTAATGACGTGTCAGTTTCCTGACTTGAAGATACTCATGTTGTCTCAACCAAAAGGCTGGAGTTGGATGCAAGAACACGAACATGAAGTGGGAGATTGCTCTGGACTACCAGATTTCACATACATGAAGGAGCTCCGTGTCCTATATTTTCGCTCTATGCTTATCGACAGTTTACCTCCCTCGATTGGAATCCTCGAGAACCTCCACTCTTTATACTTACAGCATTGCAGTGTGGAGGATGTGGCAATTTTTGGCAAGCTCAAAGCATTGCAAATTCTCAGCTTTATGTGGTCCACAATTTCTAGGCTACCTAAAGAAATGGGGGAACTTACAAATTTGAGATCGTTGAATCTAAGCAACTGCAAAAAGCTTCAAAGAGTCAAGCCTGTTGTCCTAGAATGCTTAATCAAACTAGAAGAGTTACATATGAAGGGAAGCTTTAATCGATGGATGGGCAAAAATGAAAAACCATCGGAATTGTGTAATGCTGGGCTTGCCGAGTTGGGGAGCATGACAAAGCTAAATTCTTTGGAAATATCGATTCGTGATCCCATCATACTCTTGGAGGTTGATGACTTGCCATTTGAGAACTTGACTAGATTTTGGATCAACATTGGAAATGCTGAAGGAAGGGAATTTAAAGGTTTGAGAACCATGAAGATCAAATTGGAAGGGCATGATGGTATTCTTTCAAAAAAATGGGTCCTGAAAACTCTCCAGAAGACTCAATACTTGCTTTTGGACGGATTGGGAGAGTTCGAGAATGCTCACAAGTTGTGCATTCGAGGATTTCCACAACTGAAGCATCTCGACATTCAGGATAGCCCATCAATAAAGTATATTGCCAGTTCATCCAATAGTGCTTTTACGATTTTAGAGTCTTTATTCCTCAACAATCTTATCAATCTGGAGAAGATATACCACGGCCACATCGCCGCAGAGTGCTTCAGCAAACTAAAAGCTTTGAGAGTCAAAGTGTGCAACCAATTGAAATACTTGTGGTGTCTTTCACAAATGCAAAATCTTGTACAGTTAGAAGAGATTAAAGTATGGAAATGTGACTCAATGCAAGCCATTGCAAGAAAATATATAGTCCCTGCCGATTACAAAGTTGAGTTGCCTTACCTCCGTCGTCTAGATTTGGCTAAGCTACCAAATATGATGAGTTTTTGCACAAGAGTTGAGATGACTTCGGAAGGTGCTCCAATTCAGGTAACTTCATCATTTTCTCCCCGTGTCAGTTTGTCTTATTGAGAGGGTATAAGTTTCATTCACATACTACACATTTTCATTCACATTCAACTATAGGTAGAGGGAAGCCTCTTTCTATGACTGTTTTTTTTTTTTCTATTTGTTTCTATTTTTTTTTTCTATTTTAGATAATTGTACTAATTAATTGGGTTCAAAGGTTTTTGCTATGACTAATTTATTACTCATGACACATTTTTAATGAGTAGAAGAAACAGCGTATTGAACGAACGAACCTTCGATGAATGAACGAAATTGAATATTTTCAAAATGAATAAAGCAACCTCCGGAGATTAAATAAACCGAAGGCGAACGAAGAGTCACATAACAAAGAAAGTCCACGTGGTTCATGTCCCAACTTCATGCAAGTTGGAACTGATTCCCACATATCATGCCATCATAACCGTGTCAACGTCAACTAGTTTGGGGATTTTTCCTTCTTCATTTTCTCAGGCTCGATGGAAGATCTTAAGCTTTCACTCTCCATCCAATTGAGTTTTAAATATTTTATACCGATCGATTAAGTTTTCGACATTTTTAAAAGCAATAATAAGCCCATTCATACACTTTGGGTCCATTCATATTCTTTTAGGCGGGGGTTGTGGATGGAGGAGGAGGAGGAGATGAAGGGACAGAGCTAGTCACCACTACTTCAGATTTACAAAATACCTATTCAGATTCCTTCTTCGATAGAAAGGTAAACAGCCCTTCTCTTGAGATTTTACCCACAATAACCATAGATACTCAGTTTGCTACGGCAGGTAACAATATCTTTTTGGAGAATCTTATTTGGTTTTATTTGTTAAAATGTGTTAACAATTTATAAGTACATTTATCAGTGAATATTAATTCTTCCACCACATTAGATTGGTGATTAGGATTTGCCTAAATTGTCAAATTTTTCACAATTGTAATCCAACGCATGACTCTTATGAGCAGGTTAGTTTACCAAACTTGGAAGACTTAGAGCTTGACTCGGTGGGATCCTTCAAAAGGATATGGCACGATGAACTTTCCAGAAGTTTCTTTTGCAAATTAGCCACCATCAATGTCAAGAATTGCTCCGACCTACTCCACATCTTTCCTTTGACAATCATAAGGGAATTGCACCACCTGAAAAGTGTTGAGGTTAAAAACTGTCCATCCTCGAAATCATTGTTTGATTGTAGATCCCTGGATTCAAATACAGAACAAGCTATGGTGTTGCTCCCCGAATTGTTTAGCATCAACGTTGAAAGCTGTCCCTCCCTAGAATCGTTGTTTAATTGTGGGTTGCTTGATTCAAATGCGGAACAGAAAATTATATTGCTCCCCAAATTGGAAGAACTGAGAGTGAGTGGAGCAAAAAAGTTGAGAAATGTGGTCATGAGCCACTCCCAAATAGTTTTGGGTTTTCCTAGTCTTGAAATTGTTAGTGTTGAGAATTGCTCTGACCTGAGATATCTCTTTTCTAATTATATGGCCACAACTTTGGTGAAACTTGAGAGGCTAGAAATTATTAAATGCGAACGGATGAAGGAAGTGATTCTCAAGAAAGAAGTTGGTCGATCAGAGGCAAAAGTGATGAGTTTCCCTTGCTTAAAATATCTAAGAATTGTTGGGTGCTGTAACTTTGGAGCGTTCATATCGAGTCCCACAAGTGTCAAGAGGCAGCTAGGTGAGACGGCCAAAGAAAATGATGAATTGCCACAACCGCTGTTCAATGAGATGGTTCGTTCTATTATTTATTGTGATCATTTGGATCCTCGCATTATCATGTTTTATAATGAAGAACATAATAAATTTGTCTTACTTATCCTCCTTTCTCACATTATCCTCGTGCAGGTCACATTTCCCAATATAAGAAGTCTAGATATTGAAGGCATTCCATGCAAAGAGCTATGGAACAACCATGTTCTCATCGATTCTGTTGTTTGTTCTCATCGATTCCTTTTGGAAAGTGTCGAGGTTAAAAACTGTCCATCCTTGAAATCATTGTTCGATTGTGGTCCCTTGGATTCAAATACGGAACAAATAACGGTATTGCTTCCCGAATTGGTAAGCATCGACGTTGAAAGCTGTCCCTCCCTGGAATCGTTGTTTAATTGTGGGTTCCTTGATTCAAATGCGGAACACAAAATTATATTGCTCCCCAAATTAGAAGAAGTGAGAGTGAGTGAAGCAAAAAAGCTGAGAAACATGGTCATGAGCCACTCCCATATAGTTTTGGGTTTTCCTAGTCTTGAAACTATCAGTGTTGAGAATTGTTCTGATATGAGATATCTCTTCCCTAATTATACGGCCACAACTTTGGTGAAACTTGAGAGGCTAGAAATTAGTAAATGCGAACGGATGAAGGAGGTGATTCTTGAGAAAGAAGTTGGTCGGTCGAAGGCAGAAGTGATGAGTTTCTTTTGCTTAAAATATCTAAGAATTATGGGGTGCTGTAACTTTGGAGCGTTCATCCTGAGTCCCACAAGTGTCAAGAGGCAGCTAGGCGAGACAGCCGAAGAAAACGATGAACCACCACAACCGTTGTTCAATGAGATGGTTCATTCTATTCTTTATTACGATAATTTGTATCCTCGTATTATCATGTTTTATATGAAGAACATAATAAATTTGTCCTACTTATCCTCCTTTCTCACATTATCCTCGTGTAGGTCACATTTCCAAATATAAGAAGTCTAGATATTGAAGGCATTCCATGCAAAGAGCTATGGAACAACCATGTTCCCACCAATTCTGTTGTTTGTTCCTACCGATTCCTTTTGGAAAGTGTCAAGGTTAAAAATTGTCCATCCTTGAAATCATTGTTTGATTGTGGGCCCTTGGATTCAAATACGGAACAAACAACAGTATTGCTTCCCGAATTGGCAAGCATCAACGTTGAAAGCTGTCCCTCCCTGGAATCGTTGTTTAATTGTGGGTCCCCTAATCCAAATGCGGAACACAAAATTATATTGCTCCCCAAATTGGAAAAAGTGAGAGTGAGTGAAGCAAAAAAGCTAAGACACGTGGTCATGAGTCACTCCCAAATAGTTTTGGGTTTTCCTAGTCTTGAGACTGTCAGTGTTGAGAATTGCTTTGACTTGAGATATCTCTTCCCCAATTATACAGCCACAACTTTGGTGAAACTTGAGACGCTAAAAATTGCTAAATGCGAACAGATGAAGGAAGTGATTCTGGAGAAAGAAGTTGGTCGATCAAAGGTAGAAGTGATGAGTTTCCCTTGCTTAAGTGAATTAATACTTAAGGAGCTTGATAACCTGATTAGTTTCGGTTCGGGAAGTTGTTCATATTATTTTTCCTCCTTAAGAAATCTAAGAATTTTGGGTTGCTGTAACTTTGGAGCATTCATCCCAAGTCCCACAAGTGTCAAGAGGCAGCTAGGCAAGACGGCCGAAGAATTTGATGAATCGCTACAACCGTTTTTCAATGAGATGGTTCGTTTTATCATTTACTGTGATCATTTGTATTCTTGCATTATCATGTTTTATAATGAAGAATGTATTGAATTCATTCTACTTATCTTCCTTTCTCACGTTATCCACATGCAGGTTACATTTCCTAATATAACAAGTCTGGAAATTGATGGCCTTCAATGCAAAGAGCTATGGAACAATCAAATTCCCACTGATTCCTTTTAGAAGTTGAAATTTCTCAAATTGAATAACTGTGACAATCTTCAACATATTGCCTCTTCTTATATGTGGAAGAAGCTGCAGCGTTGTCTCAAGGAACTTGAAGTGGTTTCATGCCGTTTGATCGAGATCATATACGATGGTGATGGGACAGATACTGAGAGTGGTGAATTGAGGAGGCTGGTTTTGCATGATCTCGAAAACTTGAGATGCGTTTGGCAGTCCGATAGTCTCCCAACCATCCCGTTCCCAAATTTGAGAGATGTAAAGGCCGTGAGGTGCCACCATTTGGAAATGCTTTTCCCTATCTTCACGGCGAAATTTCTTGGGCAAATCGAAGAGCTGATGGTGGAGTCATGTGAAGATATGGAAATAATTATTGGTCATGAAAAATGGGAAGAAGCAATCGGCACCACAATCACCTTCTCTGAGTTAATTGTTCTTAGACTTCTTAAGTTGCCGAAATTCAGGGGCTTCTTACCTAGAAATACTCTCTAAAATTCTCGTGCTCCGAGGACTTCCCATCCTTGCGAGTCTTGAGTATAGAAAGCTGTGGAGCAGAGCCGGACCAAGTCCTTGGCGACTGGCTGGACCAAATGCAACGAGAATTGTGCATGCTCGAAAGAATTGAGGTATTCCTTCAATATTTCATTTCTCAGTGAACCCACACGTACTCTACATCATGTGGCCCTCTCTCTTCCTTTCTCTCTCTAGCTCTCTTCCTTACTCTCTTCAACTAACGATTTGTCGATTCCCTTTTATGCTAAGGAATAGTGCCCTCTGGAGTCCTCTTGATCTTCATTCCTTGTTCATTCTCCCTTTCCGTCGCCTTCCATCGACCAACAGCCGCCATCAAGAGTCCATCGCTAGCCACCACACGACGTGGCACGCTGAGAAGGGACGAAGGACAAAGAGCATTGCTCGAAGGCTCTTGGTGATTTCAATTGAATCCTTTCCTCTCACTTCGCTGTTGGTCGTCACCGCTTCCCGATCACCACCTATTTCGCTGCCGCGAGGAAGTTCTGTAATGCCGGAGTGCTCAAACTTTGATCATGACTGCTTGCTTCCACGAATCCATCCCTTGATGTTGCTTATGTTATCTCCTTGCTCATGTCCGATGTCAATCGCCATAACTAATCGTTCTTCATTCAACTAAACCATGCATGCTCTGTTTTCCGTTGCTATTGCTACTATCTGCGTGCAAATTGACTGTGTGATTGAGGCTATATTAATGATTTGAACTAGTGCTCCTCCGCTGAAATGTGTACCATCTGTTTGATGAAATTGTTGAACTAAATTTGTGTGTATTTTGATTCAGTTCTTGACTAGATTTTTGATCTATTCTGGTCATACAAGCGTATTTGAGTTTTGTTGCTTCATAAGAAAAACCATAGGTATTCAATTTCAAACTTGTTTTGAATTTGTTGGAACCTTGTCAATGCATGTTGATTTGTGGCTATTGTGGCCCCAAACTGATGCGATTCTGCTCAAGTAAGCATGTGCAATAATATAAGATTGTGTTATGGTGACTATCATGTTCGCTTGGGAAAGAAATTATGGCATGAATGAATGAAATTCTATTGGAAATCGATCTATAGATGCTGACTCTGTCTTGATATGCCTGATTTGGCAGGCTATTGATTCCATCTTGAGACTAGTTTGGTTATGGGATCATATATTTTCATGCTAGGAAAGTAATATGGTGAATCTCATGCCAATTTTGTGAGAATTATAGTCATATGGCTTGTAGGAAGATATGGCTTCAATTTCATGTCTATTAGTCATCAAACGATCACGATTTGTAGTCATGTATGCTCTGTTACAATTCTGAACGTGTGCTAGAATTTTTGGAATGAGCATGAATCACATGGATTTTGTCTTTGGTTTGGTTGCCTTTTTGATTGCTTGTGGATAAATGATATCGCGTGTGCATTATTAGATTGATGAAATGCGTGCTTATTCTTGGCCTTATAAATGATTTAGAGGACTCCGATGTTAATTGAAGTTCAATTGCATGATTCTTGCAATTCCTCTGCTAGTACACATATTCTAAAGGTGATCTGGTAGATTAAGCTAGATTTGAGGAAATCTCTCAACAAAGCTGGTCAATGAGACCCCTTGAAATATCGCATGTACGACGCTTGCCAACAAAGTACATCTTTTCTCTCCCTCTCCTTCAATGCTCACCTTTCAATGCTTATTTATAAGAGCTATTGCTTAATCTAATTGATCCTTCAAGTGTGTGTGTTTGTGCTAACATAGTGTACACAACACCAATTGGGACCTACTCATTCATGATGTCCTTTCCTTCCTTGGAGTGTTCACTGGCCACTGTTGTTCAAAACGATGTTTCAAAGATACGACTTTTGTTTTCCTCCCTCCCTCATAAAACTCGCAAAAGCAACCCTCACCAACACTACCAGTACCCTGCCCTTGAAATCCATCAAGACCTGCCCATATGTTCCCCCTGGAGTAGGTGCATAGTTCAGATTGTCTCCCCTATAAACCATTCTGCAATGGAGCTGTAGAGCTCCAACTATCTCCTCGCAGTAGGTCTCCCCATTGATTGTAGGTCCCCTAATCTGAAAAAGTTGAATCTTTCCCTCTAGGGGTTCATGCTATAAATCTCGAATGGAAAACACTTAGGCAAGAACTTGATGAACCGTATGAATTTATCTTAATGTCCACACGATAACATCAACTCATCCGAAGCATTTTATACAACAATGGCATCGTGTGTCCTTTCCACAACTTGCTTTAATTAGTAGAGAGTATCTATTTGAATCACAGCTTACTTTGTCATGCTCATGAATGCTCATTGCACTCATATTTCTTCATTTCAACTGCTCAAAACATTGTGATTTAACCCAAAATCACTAGAAAATTTTGTTATATATTATTGCATTTGCACACTGTCAGAATCGAATGCCACTAATTTGATATGATCGATCATGTCGTGAGAGCATCGGGAAGAGTGGTGGGCGATCCGAGGATTTTGCCGCCCACATCAGAAAACTTTTCAAAACTGGCCAAAGGATTGACTTTACCGTCTCTGCTCACATGGATGGGACACTGCATCAGGTGCCCTCTCATTTCCCTGGGATCATGTTGGTCCTCATCCACATAAGCTTTCCAATTCCGTTTGGCTATTTTGTTCACCCTCTTTGCACATTCAATGCTTCGAGGTTCCCTGAAGCTGTCCTCTAAATCTCCCATGTGCTCTACCCAAAGTGACATCCTATAACCGTAAACTTGCATAGCGTAAGTCAACATAATTATACACAAGCTTAAGTTTTTGAATGAATGTTGCTGCACTTGCTCAGGCATATGTTTTGTATATGCTATTCTGATGAGAGGCTAACCCGATGTAACTAACCTGGCCACGCGGATGCCTCTTTTTCCCGGCCCAAGTGCGACACGGCTGATAAGCCCCCATTGCAATTTCGGTGTCTCTTGAACCATCCAGAGATCTTTGGTTGATATTTGCCGATCCCATGATCACATACTCATCATCTACTGTCATTCCTTTGGCATGCACATATAACATGAATCTGCGAAAACTTTGGAACCGACGCCCGCATGGATAGAAACAACAGCACGCTTCAACCATAAGTCTTTTTACCATCACGCTCTTACTGACTGTCTTTGCTTTGTTTTTTTAACGGATGAGTCAAAGGAAGAATCCATGAAAAGAGTATACATATACCACGGCATTATTTTCGAATTGTTGATTCATTGCTTGGGATGAAGACTGTGAAGAGGACAAGGGATCCCGCTTGCCTAGTCAGTAGAAGTTCAAGTAATCCAGGGGATGGTACTTGTGTGACAACCCAGCTTTTTCGAGAGCCTGAGCGATAAATTTGTACATCATCGTCATGGTTTGTCCCTGTCCACATTATCAATACACATTCGAGAATAGTGAATGTTAATCTTTTTACATCATCATATCTCCTGGAGAAAAAAATACTAGAATGACTGAAACGAGGTCGGGTCCCAAATTTCCCCTTTAGGTAGCTCGGCTTGGTCTGCTTGGATCACTTCGTTTTCAGCTTAATTCCGTTCGTCATGTTATTTAGTTTCGATTTGCTTGGACATCATCGATTTACATGTGTCATCACTATTTCTTTACAAGATGAAAGAGTTTGTTCTTGATCTGACCTGCCAGAAGAGAATTTCCTACACTGCAGCACTAGTAGGGACACCCTCCGGCCACGTCGGTATCACTATATACACACAGAAGTGCTCATCTGCACTGATCTTGCTTGCGATCTTTAACGCCAGCTCCATCAGCACTAAATTATTTGCAGCTGCATGTCAAAACCAAATCAAGCATTGGTTGCCATCAAAAATTGAACTCAAGAAATTAGATAGGCCGAAACAAAACTAGAAAAAAAGGAGGAAAAAATATGCATTTAAAAAGTTCGGAGAGTCAGTCTCAGAAATATAACATATTGAATCAGAATGCACTCTTAATGTCTTATACAGTGAGTTCTAGCGATTATTAGGTGACCCACAATCCGCAGAGGGAGCCAAATCCATACACTCTTTACTGGAGGCATTGTTGCTCGCTCAACTCGGTTAGTCGAAATGAATAGAAACGGGCATCTTATACCTACATTTTTGTATGGTGGCCAACGATAGCAAGAGCCGAGCAAATATTGGTTTTCAATGTAAATGAAGTGTTGTGCCGATCTAATTGCTTTCACGTACGTCTTGTGAATACTCTTGTCTACTTTCAAGTTCTTTCCACATATAAGATTCTGCAACCATGAAGAGATTGAAAGAAGCAACATTATCAATGTGGAATTCAATCTCTACTCAAAAACACCAAAGACTGCATAAAAAAGAAGAGTGACTTTCTAATGTAAGAACACTTTTCAAGTTATGCACATATAAGAGCCAATTGCAAATCTACCAGCATGGTATTAGCAGCTAAAACTTACTTGCTTTGCAACTTCTTCAATGTTCTTCGGGAATCCCTTTACAGAACGTGAATCAATCGATCTAAAGACCTATGCCAACAAAAAATAAAAATGAAAGACGGTTGTCACACTTCATTTGTTTACAATTGAAGTCCCTTGAAAATGGTAATTAATTTGAAGTAAATTCTCCCGAACTGCACATGCCAATTTTCCGGGTCGTCTTTGTCCCTGACTTGTACTATTTTGTTGCCATCGGGGCTTGTCGAGGGACAAAGTATCCACGAAATCCTGTTGAGCCTTAACAGAGCATTCTCATGCCAACGCCTAACATTTTTTGGCTTAAGCTCGCGCCACTTCGCCGCCTTTCTCCATCTCTGTGCAAGATTCTTCAATTTGTGTACGCAGCTTGTCCCTCAACTTTGCAATGTAGATCATGCCATTGTTGCCTTGGGACATTGACAGTGGACTATAATCATCACAAAAAGCAATTTCTTCTCATGATCAGAACATAACATATACATGTTATTACAATGCTAAAGGTAAACATTAGCATACTACAGTGAACGTAGGGCTGTGAATGTTATTCTTAAAGACGGTATCAAGATTGCTATAGAGTTTGTGCTTCGGACAGTCATATCGGCCATCGCATAGGTCTAGCCCGCTAATGAATGCTATTATTTTGCAGTTGTTTCTTGAGGCTTGAGTGTTAAGAACCATGCACTTTTGGTGGTGTGAGTACAGGGTCCCCACCACTTGGACTACAGAAAATCCACACTCCAACAAATCAAACCAAACATTTTCGTAGATTTATCTCAGATTTCAATAGAATGGGTAGCCTTTACACATGATATGATCTAGGATAGCTCTATCTATCTATAGATCAATAAACTTTCGCAGATTGCCTAGAGAAAATCTTTGTTATAAAATTATACCAAATTGGAGTAACAAGGTAATATACAACAAAAGCGGTGCATTTGATGCAATCTAACGATTAGATTTTGATTAAGAATTGACCTAAACATTTAAGGATACATACCTATTGCTTGAAAATGTTGAGTTTGGTACTTGCATAACGAGGAGCAAGCACACAGCTGACGCCAGAGTGTCGAACAAACTTCTTCATCTCTTCATTATGAGGTTGCATCACGCCATCCTGTGCCATAACATGGCACGTGCCAAGTCTTAGTGATGAGAGATCTCAATAAAGAATTATCCTTTCTTAAGTCATGGATTTGAAATTTTCTGGCCAAACGGTGCATTGTACCATAAATGAGGATACTTATTCAAGAAAGAGCCATTATATAACATATTCTCCAATTGCATCTTGTAAATGCAAGCCGAAAGAAAGAACTATTACAGGTTGAGAATTTGTGTTAAAGAAAAAAAAAACAGAAAACTTCTTACACCGTAAATGTTCATTAAGCCAATAGTAAAAGTAGAAAAATCCTTCGTTGATTGCACACCATTGATAAAAAGGATGATCCTTACTTGTCGCGACCTACCCTCGGGGGGAGGGAATAGGTTTAGGGGTATTGCCTAAAGGACGGGCCTAAGGCCCATGATCAGGCGTGGGCTCTCCCAAGCCCATATCCCCCGTGACGTTGGAATATTCAAAAGAAATTCGTATAAAAGGAGTTGCCACTAGCCTATTGGGGTCAGCTAGAAACCAAGTGAAGCCCGGGAGTGTACCTCACTTCCTACGCAACCAGAGAATCTAGGGTCGGTGACTTGATTACATTAATTGATCAATTAATGCCCTTTCGGTACCTAATCTTGTTCATTTTAACAAAATGATTTTTGGCAAGCAGTTTAGATTGATTTTATACCTATCCACTAACATATGAAGTGATCATGCAGGTGCACAAACATTAAAATAATAATCATAACTATCAAGATCCTAATGCAGAAAAATTAAATACGTGCAATTAGACATAATTATATATGCAAATTAAACATGCAACATATAATCAAAACACAAGCAACTAAAGGCCTAATTACACTAAAAATGCAAAACATGGCAATTCCTAACCAAGCCCCATCATTTTTTTAGTTTCGAAATTTTTTAATTAATTTTTTTTAATTATTTTAATTTTGAATTTTTTTTTCAAAAATTTTTTTAATATATTTTTTTGAATTTTTTGAAATTGTTTTCTCTTTTTTTTTAATGATTTTTTTGGAATAGGACCGGGTTGGGTTCGACCCGACTCAGGCTCAGCCCGAGCAAGACGGGTCGGGTTCGCCCGACCAAGCCTGCTTGAGGGCAGACCGGACTTGGGCCCATTTTGGAAGGCCCAAGTCTTTTTTTTTTAATAAAAAAATTCATTTGTAGGCCCATGGTCCAGGTTGATTACGGGACGGTCGGCCCGAGGCTCGGAGAGGCCGAGCGGGCCAGTTGCAAACCTGGCCTAGCTCGGCCCCCGCTCCCCGGTTGCGGATCGCCGGTCGCGACTAGGGAGCTGCGACGGTGGGAAGACAGGGGCGAAGGGAGCGCAACAGTGCCGCCTCGTTTCGGAGGGACATGGTCTAGCTTTCCGGCAGACGGCGGCAACATTCCGGTGACTAAGAGGCTAGCTAGACTCTACACAAAGGAACCGGGGAGGGAGAGCCCGCTTGGGCATTACGGCGAACAGGTGATGTGCATAACGAACCGAGCGGCTTCCGACCTAAATGGGGCTTCGAGGCGGCGGCGGTGGTGACCAACAAATAAACAACAATAAACGAGGATCTAAGAGGGGACCTATAGAGGACGGAGTTCGCTTGAAACGGACGGAACGAGCTCCGGCCAGCTCAAGCTCAAAAATACACACCAGGTGTTCGATGAAATGCCAACCTGAGTTCCGACGAGGATGGTAGCTTGGAGACGCATCTGCGGCGATGGCGGCGGCGATGGTGGCCCGGAGATGCGTAGGCAGCGGTTGCAGCGGTCGGGAGACGCGTCAATGGCGGTGGCCTCGGTGAGTTCCCCCCCTTTTGCTCTTTGTTTCTCTCGCCCTCCCCTTGTTCTCTCCTCTTGTTTTTGTTTTCTTCCTCCTTTTCTTCCCTCTTTTTTTTGGTTTGTTCTTTTTTGGTTCCTCCCCTGGCGTGTTTCTTTTTCCTCCCCTCTCGAGATCTCTCCCTGCTTCCCTCCCCTTCGGCTCGTGCACGTGTACCCTCGGCTTTTTTCCCAACCCGCGGACTCTGCCAGCCAGCTCTGACCTCTCTTCCACATTCCCATGCTCGCCTGCCCCGCGAGATGATGCTGTCTCCTCTGCCCTGGCTGCCCCTGCTTTCAGCTTCGCCATTTCCCCAGGGGGAGGGCTGCTTTCTGCTTTCGTCTTCGCCGTTTCCCCGTGCAGAAAGCGGCTGAGGGAGAAGACAAACGGAGCTAGCCGGGCCAAGGGAAGAAGAGGGCTGGGCCACGCGAGGGAAAAGAAAAAGGAAAAAGGGGAGGAGAGGGATTGGGCCTAGGCCCATGCGAGGGGAAATAAAGGGAAAAAAGGGTCGGGTCGGGCCAAGGCCGGATCCGACCCGACCCCACCCGCACGACTCCTTTTTTTTTTATAAAGGAAAATTAATAATTAAAATTTTTGATTTTGATTTTTGATTTGATTTTGATATATATACTACTTGAAAGATAAAAATTAGGTGTCAACAACTGCCCCTCTTTGAATGTAGCCTCAAAGAGGTTGCAATCAAAGACAGAAGACACC
Source organism: Eucalyptus pumila (assembly GCA_016097595.1). Lineage (NCBI taxonomy): Eukaryota > Viridiplantae > Streptophyta > Magnoliopsida > Myrtales > Myrtaceae > Eucalyptus > Eucalyptus pumila. Next base: position 8,621,099 of record CM027852.1, read on the forward strand.
TAAATTATTTTGGCGATAGAAAGACCCTAGGTGTATATGCATGTATTAGGTCGACGAAAAGGGACTCATAACTATGGAAACGCGTCTTGTCAATAAGGTGAAGAAAGATTCCGGGCTACAGAAGCCCACCGAGTCATAAAAAGTGAGGAAGACTCCAGGATACAAGGCTCTCCGGGTCATAAGAAGTGAGGAAGACTCCAGGATACAAGGCTCTCCGGGTCATAAGAAGAGAGAAGACTCCAGGATACAAGGCTCTCCGGGTCATAAGAAGAAGAGAAGACTCCAGGATACAAGGCTCTCCGGGTCATAAGAAGAAGAGTAGACTCCAGGATACAAGGCTCTCCGGGTCATAAGAAGTGAGGAAGACTTCAGGATACAAGGCTCTTCGGGTCATAAGAAGTGAGGAATGACTGAGGTCTCATCGTGTAAAAACGATTTTGACCGGGTATGATAGTCTCACCGTGTACGAACGGATTTCGACTGGGAGGCGGACAAGCATGGTTTACGGATGAACCCATCCATCTTGGAAATGACATGGTTTAAGGTTAACCATAAACCTTTGGAGATGACATGGTTTAAGGCTAACCATGAACCTTTGGTTTTTTAGGGAAGCACCCACTAACCCCTTAGAAAACTGCATGGCTTCACTGATGAATCCTGTCAAACTCAACTTGAGCAAATGTCATTAGAGACATCATCAAGAGACGTATTGACAATATTGTAACATTAATTGAACAAAATAATCAAGCTAAGTCCGATTGCTTTAGAAAAACATTCGATATCCATCAGCATCATGTGGCGCAAAACAGTCATCTTACTCGTGGATATATCATTAATCATCAATTTTTTTAGGAGACAAGTTTTCATCAGAATGGCTACGACTCGAGAAAAAGGTTCATTAAGCATGCCAAACTAGAGCTTCTTAGTCAGAAAGGGTTTCTCACGCACTCTCAATAAAATTGCTACTTGATCCCATCCATTCATGTGGGAGATAATTGGTTACTGAAGGTATCTCACATAACCTACGTCGAAGGTGAGAGTGCTAGTATGAACAAAATAAAGGAGTTAGGGAAGAGAATAAGAACACAAGATTTATAGTGGTTCGGCTTAATCCAAGCCTACGTCCACTCTCCCACGATAACAGCCTTCTTGGCTGGATTCCACTATGCAATCAACAAGAGATTACAACTCCGAGTGCTAACACTTAGTAGTAGATCACACTATCTCACTAAGTCACTCTCTTGGTATTTCTCTCACGATTACAAACGTTTAAGCTCTCAAGAGACAAGTATATGATCTAAAGTCGCTTAGACTTTGGAATTATAAATTCTACGCTCCGTCTCTTACTTGCTCATCGGTCCATGATCTCCTTAAATACTCCTCCACTTCCAAACTACCCGTTGGACAGCATCCCGGAGAATCGTCTTCCAATATACCCATTGGACAGCTCGTATCTAGAAGATTTGGTAGCCGTTGAGTGACAAAGGTAAAATCCCAAATTGATTCCGATCGCCCATACAAACGAAATCTTGGTTTCCATAAGTAAAGCTTCTTCGTATAGAAAGATCTTGTCTTCAACATCCAATTGTCAATCAATTAGATTGAATCAATCAAATCAATCTTGATGTGGAATCCAAACCAGATCACTAGCCGTTGTATGATTGGGCTTGAGTTACGATTCATCGAATCTGGATGTAAAGTCTCGAGTCTTGAGACTTTACGATATGAGTCTTGAGACTTTACAATGCTGGGTCTCAGACTTTACAATCTGGTCTCAGACTTTACAATGCGTACCCGGTTCGGCTTCAGATAGAGTCTGTCTTCGGTTCAGCTTCGATAGCAAGTCTGTCTTCTCATCATTCACGTTCGATCTGGAATTTGTCGAATGAGCGGACTTGATGTAGAACAGACTTTGATACTAAAGTCGCGGTCTTCGGACTTTGAGTCTTGAGTCTAACGGTCTTCGACTTTGAGTCTCGAGTCGCGGTCTTCGACTTTGATAATATCCTTTACATGTTCTAACATCTGCATGGCCTATTACTCAACCATCAAATATGTTAGTAGCCTTTGATTTATTTTGTCATCTTCAAAACATCATAAGGGATTTCCCTAACAGAAGGCTTCCGGAAACATTCACAATGAGCACAATCTGATCGATCAAAAAGGACTTTTGAAAGGACCGCAATATAGGCTTGGTTAGGGCTTACACAAAGGAATTGTTGCTTTGAGACCGATAAATGAACATTTGTCATTATCTTCATTGGGTTTACAAGTTGAGAGCTTGGAAGATAAGACAATATAGAATTACTTCCACTCCTTCAAGCAGTAACCTCTTTGTGGTATTCTCATTTTCACTCAGATTATCCCAATTAGAAGAGGCTTCGGAAGAGGGTTATAATGTTGGCTCGGGAAAAGCTCGAAGTTCTTAAAACTTTCAATAGGGTCTTTAAGAGTCGGTGATCATCATGGCATCATGACTAGGTCACTCGATCTTTCCAAATCATTTGACTTTTGAAATACAACGCATCTCGAAAGTCCCTTGATTAATCATTTCTGCATGGGAGCTTTGCTCCTTTCTCTAATTTCTTTTGCACTCGCGATGATTTTTTTACGCAGGCACTTGGACTTTGATAATAATTTTTTTTTCACATAAGATGCAGCCTTTTGGCTTTGTTGTTGTTGTTGTTTTTTTTTTTTTTCGGGCATTGGCTTTGCTTTTACCAGGCACACTGCTTTTTCATGCTCTCTAGTTTGTTGAAATTTTCGCTTTTTGAATTTTTGGAGTTGTTATGACTTTCGAGATGCTTTTCACATTGTTCTTGTAACTGTCAATTGTATTTGATCAATTCTTATGCTTTGCCCCAGTGAAGGGAGATGATCACTGCTCGGGGTTCAGAAATGAATAATCATGCCCAAATTGGTTAAAGCAATGGGTATCAGTGTTTGGGTGGAGAATGAAATGCTCTTCTTCACATTGGGATGAGTCAATATCTAATGAGAATTCCTTTGAAGCTATCACCAGAAGATTGATGCAAGTGAAAGTAATAGGATCTTTCCCAATCATTCGCTTTACAACACGATTGTAACCTCCTATGATGCCCCAATGTTGGGTCGTCCTCGACAGGGGTATTTTGGAGGATCATCTCTATTTGGCCCGAAGGGCTAGCAATATGTCAGCTTGGCGCTTGGGATTGATGAAGGAAATGCCTTTATCATTTCGATCTTCACGCTCAATGTGAATGGATCCTTCGTCCTAAGAGAAGGTTGTTTTTCACTCAACTCTTGAAAGTGTTCAAAGGATGTGTTTGGACATGACTTATCTTTCTTCATCCTAAGCACTCCTCGTTTGGCATGATTAATGTTTCACCTTTTTATCCGAATAAAATCATTTTTACGAGCTCCCCTCTTCGAGGATTACCGATATGAAGCACGTATAGTGACACCAAAAAATAGGTTGTACGAATGACGCTATGCCCCCCCCCCTTTTTGTTACCTCTCATTTAAGAAAAAGAGATATTTAACCATTTGTGCGGAGACTTGATGGGTCTTTTGAATCGACTTTTCCCTTCGCCATTTCCTCATCGAACGGTAAGGTGCCTAAAACACAAATAGATATGCGTGTATGTGATATATGTATGATATCTATGATGCTATGCATGATGCCATGTGACTGAAATTGCGCATGAAGTGGTTCTTCGACCTTGTTTCAATCATGGAAAGTATTTCTTGATTGCATCTGAGTTTACAGGTCTAGGCAATTCACTGCCATCCATTTCAACTAAAATCATAGCACCACCAGGTAGAATCTTCTTAATGACATACGACCCTTCATAGTTCAGGGTGAATTTACCACGAGGGTCTGGTATAATCGGAAGCACTTTCCTCGGCACCAGGTCATTGACTTCAAAGTATCTAGGACGCACCCTTCAATTGAAGGCTTTTGCAACTCGTCTCTGATAGCATTGGCCATGACACACAGCTTGCAATCTCTTCTCATCAATCAAGTTTAACTGCTCATGCCTCTGTTGCATCCACTCAGTCTCATCGAGCATAGATTGGGAAAGGATCCTTAGAGAAGGGACTTCAACTTCAACAGGTAAGACTACCTCCATCCCGTACATGAGTGAAAAAGGAGTTGCCCTTGTGGAGGTGCGGATAGAAGTTCGGTACGCTATTAGCGCGTAAGGGAGCCTATCGTGCCAATCACGATAATTTTCAGCAGTCTTTGACAGGATTTTCTTTATGTTCTTGTTTGCCGCCTCCACTGCTCCATTCATCTGAGGACGGTATGGTGGCGAGTTCAAATGCTTAATTCGAAACTCGCTAAGCAAACCATCCACAACTTTGTTGTTCAAATTAGTGCCATTGTCAGTACTGATTGCCTCCGGCACCCCGTAACGAGCGACAATGTCGCGACGAATGAACTTCGCCACATTCCTGGCAGTAACATTAACATATGAATTGGCCTCGATCCACTTGGTAAAATAGTCTATCGCCACCGAGATAAATCGGTGTCCATTTGAAGCATTGGGGTTAATGGGCCCGATCACGTCAATTCCCCACATTGAAAAAGGTCAGGGCTGAGACATTTGGTGAAGTTCATTTGGAGGGGCATTTATCATGTCTCCATAAATCTGGCACTAGTGACACTGTCGTATGTGCTGAATGCAGTCGGACTCCATGGTCAGCCAATAATAACCGAGTCGCATGACCTTTCTCACCAAGAAGTGTCCATTCATATGGGGGCCACACTCCACTTCATGTATCTCCTTCATCAAACGGTCGGCTTCTTTAGCGTCGACACACCTTAGCAATGTCAAGTCGAATGACATTTTGTAGAGGACATCTCCGCTGGCGAAGAATTTCGATGCTAACTTTATTAAATGCTTTCTGTCTGCTGCTTCACTTCCTTCGGAGAATTCACCCTTCTGCAGATACTCCAAGATGTCGTGATACTAAGGCTGTTCGTCCGGTTCTTCTTCAATCGTCATGCAATAAGCTGGGCGCCTAAAGATTTCAATTCTTAATGGTTCAATGTCCAAGCCTCCAGCTACTTGTAACATTGAAGACAAGGTAGCTAGGGCATCAGTGAACTGATTTTGAGACCTTGGCAAGTATTCAAATGCTATTTCTTGGAACTCTTCCGTCAACTCCCCCAGGAACTCATGATACGGAATCAATTTAGAATCCTGTGTTCGCCATTCGCCTTTAGTCTGTAAGATGATAATGGCTGAATCACCATAAATTTGCATCTTTCGGATCTTCATGTCAATAGCAGCTTGGAGACCGAGAATGCATGCTTCATATTCGGCAATATTATTCGTGTAAGGGAACGTCAATTTAGCGGCAACAGGGTAGTGCTAATCGTCTGGGGAGATAAGAACTGCCCTAGTACCCGACCCAGCTAAATTAACTGCACCATCGAAGTACATCGTCCATTTGTCGTTTGATACAAGTAAAATTCGCTCCTCGGCATCACTACCCTCATCAGATGCCCTAGACCTCTCGGAACTTTCTGCCAATATGTTTGCTACTGCGCGACCTTTAACGAACTTTTGCCCCAGGCTCCGAACATCAAACTATGAAATTAAGATTTGCCATTTAGCTAACTTGCCAACCAGTGCCGGCTTCTCTAGGAGGTACCTGATGGGATTATTTTCGGTCACCAACAGGATTCGGTGATGGAGTGTGTATTGCCGCAGCCTATGCAAAACCCAAATCAAGACCATGCAAGTTCTCTCAACTTCTGTGTAGTTCATCTCGGAAATAGTAAACTTCTTGCTCAAGTAGTATATCGCACATTCTCTCCCGTCATTTGGTCTTTTCTGTGCTAACATGGCTCCCAATGATTCATCATGTATGGTCAAGTACAAAATTAGGGGAATTTTAGGGAGAGGGGGTACTAAGACTGGTGCGTGAGTAAAATAGTGTTTTATCTTCTCGAAGGCACCCTGGCACTCGATATCCCACTCAATCTTTGCATTCTTTTTCAGGAGCTTGAAGAATGGCCTCGCTGTTTCAAACAACTGATAGATGAACCTCGCCACATAATTGAGCCGCTCCATCAAGCTGCGGACTTCCCTGGTGGTGGTCGGGGATCGTAAATCACAGATAGCCTTAACCTTTGATGGATCAATCTCTATGCCCTTGTTACTAACCATGAACCCTAACAGCTTCCCCGATCTCGTCCCAAAAACGCATTTTGTGGGATTGAGGCGTAGCTTGAATTTCTGAAGACGTTTGAACAATTTTTGCAAGACTCCAACATGGTCCTCACCTCGTCTTGACTTTGCAGTCATATCATCCATGTATACCTCGATCTCATTATGCATCATGTCATGAAACAATGTGACCATGGCCCTTTGATACGTTGCCCCAGTATTCTTTAGACCGAAAGGCATCACTTTGTAGCAGAAAGTCCCCCAAGGAGTTATGAATGATGTTTTGCTCTTATCCTCCTTCTTCATACGGATTTGATTATATCTAGAAAAACCGTCCATGAAGAAGAGTAACTCAAATCCCACCGTGCTGTCAATCAAGACATCGATATGTGGGAGTGAAAAATCGTCTTTGGGGCTTGCTCGATTTAGATCACGATAGTCAACACATACCCTGATTTGCCCATCTTTCTTCATTACAGGCACGATATTTGCTACCTAATCAGGATAACGTGTCACTTCGATAAAATCTACTTTCAGCAGCTTCATTACTTCTTCAATCTTTTTGGACAACTCTGGTTTAGTTCTCCTGAGTCTTTGCTTCTTGGGTGGCATATCAGGATCTGTTGGCAGAGCATGTTCCACAATTTCGGGGTCCAATCCTGGCATGTTGGCATATGTCCAGGCGAACACATCTTGATATTCTTTCAAAAGATTAGTCGTCTTCTTCGCTTTTGACTCTGAGAGACATGCCCCGATCCTTACTTCCCTGACATTCTCTGCATCGCCTAAATTTATGGTGATTGTTCGCTCTTTTGTCAATGGCTTCGATCCTTCATGTTGATTCCATTTGCATTCAATCCCCTTCTGATCGTCATCGTCGGTGTCATCGAAACCTAAGAGACTTTCTTCATGCACGTTCGAGTCATATGCGTCCTTATTATGATTATGCATAATGTAATGCCTGAGATGCGATGAGATGAGTTAGAGCAATGTCAACAATAAAGATGATGCATGTCGTTTTTCGAAGAATTTTTGAAGTATTTTTGTAAAAGTTTCAAGAACTCATCCGCATATCCTCGGATTTCCTCGTCTTTGTAAGGCAGTTAAAGAAGGGAGCATGTGGAGACCTAGGCCTCAGCAACCATCATAGGACTAGTTCGATGTGCCTCCACACGTCCTTAATAAAACATGTGTCTATTTTATTGAATGAGGAAAGATAAGGCCGTATTTTAACACACACCACCCTCGACCAATGGCTCAAGATTAGGGTTGACCATAGTTCACATTACAAATGACATAAATAGGAAATAAAGAAAGAAAAACTTTGAGATCCCACGCAGGGGAGAAAACATAAAATGAAAGGTTAGGCTAAACGAGAACCGCCCTACTCTGGAGGGACATCCACGACTTCAGAGGACTCAGTTTCCTCGCATGCCAGGATGGTACATATGACGTCTTCCTCGAATAGCTCGGTCACACCATAGATGTCCCCCTTTTCCTTGAATAACATCCTTAGAGGTCTTGGAAACGTTTCTTCCAACAACGGATGAAACGGGCCTTGATCGCCCTCACCCTCCTCGGTTTGGGCAATACGTTCACTCCAATCTCTATACCCACCTCGGCCTCCTCGGGCATTTTGGCCTCTCTGCCTTCCACGGCCCCCTCGGTTGCCACGACCACCCTGTTCGCTACGACCTTCTCGCCCCTCAACATATCATAGGCCTCTCCTCTTCGAGTTTTTATGAGCTTCAATGGGCCTTCGCACACCTTGACCGTGTGATCCAAGGCCCTCTCTAGGATTATATCCGCTTGCTAGCATAATCTTTCCCGTGGCTATGGCCGGCTTAGACAATTCAGGAGCCTTTGTGAATGACCCTACAGGCACATGGACCATGGATACTAGCTCAAAAGTTTGAAAGCTGGATTCCTCAATACACTCAGGCTCCATATAGGGGATGGTTGTCTCATGGTAGATCTTGAAGTCGGATTCTTCATGGACCGTGATAAGCCTGTTATCCACCACAAATCGTACCTTCTGATGGAGGCTGGAGACAACAGCACCCGCTGTGTGGATCCATGGCCTCCCTAGCAGAAAATTAAAAGCGCTTGGTATATCTAACACCTGGAACACGGCTTGGAAAAGTACAGGGCCAATCAGCAGCTCAAGTTCAATTTCCCCTATCACCTCCTTCTTCATCTCGTTAAAAGTCCGCACGGTCGACTTGCTAGTATGGATTCTCCCAAGATCAATGCCAAGACGGTGGAGAGTAGCCAACAGGCATATATTGAGTGCCGAACCGATATCAATCAATACTCTGTAAACAAGAGTGCTTTCATGCTTCACCGAGATGTGTAGCGCTTTGGTATGATTAGGACTAACGGGGGGAAGATCTTCATCAGTAAAGGAAATTTGGTCTTTCAATAGAACGGCCCCAACGAACTCCTCCAATTGGACTTCATCAATTGACTCTGGCACGTGCACCTCATTAAGGACTTTTAGCAAGATGTCCTTATGCTTCTCGGAAAATTTGAATAATTCCAGGAGGGAGATTTGAGCCGGCAACTTCCGCAGTTGATCCACCACGTTGAACTCACTGGACTTTACTACAGCCAAAAATTGCTTTGCCTCCTCCTCGGTCACGGCCTTCTTTTCTATTCCCTTATCAAGTGCGTAACAGCAACCTAATCGCATGACAGCATCTACCTCATTTGTTCCGTAACCCTAAGGTACAACTTTGGGATCAAATTTGGGAGGATACTCCAGCATTATCATTCCATCTTTCTCTTGGGGAGGCAATTCAATCGTGACCGGCATTGTGTTTCCTCCCGTGACTTCGATTTTCGACATCTCTTCGACCATAAGGTCGATCATTGTGGGTTTAGCAATTTCCAGCTCGATATTGCCGGCGAGCTCCTCATCGGACAGTTCAATCACCATCGGGATTATCATAGCTATCACCCCTTCCTCGTACAAAGCTGGAGTCTTCGAAATTCCACGCATAACCTTCCTCGCCCGAGACATACCAACAAAGTTGCAGAAAGATTAGCGGAATGACGATGGCATTGTCACAGATACGACCCTCTCTTCCTCTTCTCCGCGTTTGATTACTCCCATGGCTACCATCCTACGGACGCGGTTCAATTTCTCTTCTAGGGTCACATCCTCTTGGCCTTCATAGTATCCCGCTAGCACTAGGGATTCATACAACTCGGAAGCATCCAACACTAGAGGCTGTTGACTTGCCCACGTGTCCTCGGAAATTGAGTTCACTCCCCCTGCATAATTTGGTAGAAGCTTCTGTTGCACGTTGGGCTGAGCCTCCCTGAAAGTCAAGATGTTCTTGTCTAGAAGCTGTTGAACTTTGTATCTCAGCATGTAGCAATTATCTACATCATGCCCCCTTTCTCCCATGTGGTATTCGCAGGTCTTGGTCATATCGAACCTGGCGGACCTCGGGGGGTTATCCCTAGGTACCTCCTTTGCGACCATCCTCTTTTCGAGAAGCATGTGCAATAACTTTGACAGCGGGCGTGGTAGTGGAGAAAACCCCTTTCGAAAGGGCCTCTTGTCATTATCGTATGCTTATGACAAACTACCTGGAACCATCATAGGCTTGTGCGTGGGTGTTGCCGCCGGCCGAGGGAAATGTGGCTCTTGCACGAGTGCTACTTCAATTGCGGTCTCCTTATCTTTTCTTGCTGGGAATTTCTTCATGCCTCCGGTTGAAATCTTTCTCTCAACCATTGCTCATTCAACTCTTTCACCTACCTCAACTAGCTGTGAAAATGTCTGGCAACTCAAGAACACTAACCCTTGGAAGTATTCAAAGGGAAATGTCCTGAGGAACAGCTGCTTCATCTCCCTCTCATTCAAGGCCGGCTTCACTTGTGAGGCCATGGTCCTTCACCTTTGCGCAAAGGCTTTGAATGACTCATTCCTCTTCTTCTCAACACGAGTCAACTCTTCCCTCGTGGGGGCAAGCTTGGTGTTAAATCGGTATTGTTGCAAGAACTCATTGGTTAAGTCATCCCAACTAGTGAATTCTTCAATGTCAAGCGCAATAAACCACGTCAGGGTAATGCCTTCCAAACTATCTTGGAATGTGTGTATGAGGAATGACACGTTGTTAGCGTAGCGAGCCATTTTCCTCATGTAATACCTAAGGTGGGTCCTTGGGCATCCCATTCCGTCATACTTTCTTGTGAACTCAGGCTCCTGGAAATTCTCAGGAAAGCTTGTCTTGGTGTATGGAGATAGCCTATCAGCTCCTTTAAGTTTGTAACCTTGCAAGACACATAGTCGCTCTTCCATATTTGCCAAACGTTTTTCACTCTATTCACTTAGGCGGGGTGTTGGGTTTTCCTTCGAAGGAGGATCCAGATTAACGATGATTGGCGTGACAGAAGGAGCTTCTCTGGCAATTTCTTTCCCTGGGAGATCAGCAACGTGCGTGCCTCCCGTCGATGGGGAAGCGTGTCATGATAACGTAGGAGTGGATGTTCCAGTGATAGCTACAACGGGGGGCTCCTTAAGCTTCTGGCTTATTTCGAGCATTATTGCGGTGAGTTGGGTCAACTGGTCCTCCATCTTGGCTATGCGCACGTTGGTGTCATCGTTCTCCATTCTGACTTTTGCACGCGTGCGAATTGAGGATCTCTACTTGGTCGTGTCGACGATCAGTAGAAAACAATCGATCGATTAGTACCTGAAGCAAAGGTAGATAAGCATATATAAGTACAGGGAATAATTAGGGGGTCGGCCCATGACAAAGATCTAATTGCCCTAATTTGTTCGTTTCATTCAAAGTTAGGTTGCCACATAACACAAGAAAAACATGATAGAAAACCCCTACACAAACGAAGCTACTTCGAAGATGGAAATACATTCTTTTAACTCCCAACATTGAGACTCAATACAAGCTCTTTAACATTGTAATGCATGTGAGTATGGTCCCGCTACAAATCGCACTTGACTCAATCTAACTAATGAGGATGGCTTCCACTTATGGCAGCTCCACTAACTCGGGTTAACTTCAAAGCACGTTCCTCGACCTCCTTGAGCTCCCTTTTGAGGCGCTTGATCTCGGCTCGATGGGTGATCTTTCATGGCACTTCAGGAATCTTCGAGTAGAGGCTCTTTGGGATCTTGTGCCTAAGGATATACTCCTTTGAGGCATAATAAGTCTTCTCTTGCCCCTCCAACTCTTCTTCAGGCCATATCAGCTTCCAGGAATGGCACATATCTCACATCGACTTCACCAACGCGACAGAGTCTTCATGGTCTTGGCATCCGTCAGGAAAGTCTATCCTAAGCGGGTCCTCCTAGATCGCTGACGGAAGTTGTTGAATCTCTTGAAACTGACGGGTGACTCGAGTCGAGTAATATTCGGTGACTCCAATGATTCCCAACAAAGGAATAGGTCCAGTAAGCCCACACACAAACTGCGCTTCTTGAACTCGAAGCCATTTGGTATGCTATTGAAAATCTTCAGGTCTGGGGTTGGTCATGAAAACTAGCCACTCAGAATAATGATAATCAGGGGCGAACTTTTTCCTATCTCTAAACTTTAGGATAAGGTGGCTAGAGTCGAAATGTCGCTCACAGTCATCAAACTACCGAACCCCTTAATGTGAGAGAAAAACCAAATTTGCAAAAGTGTAGGAAGAGCATGGAAAAATTTGTCTTTATTTTATTTAAAGCGAGTAAGGGAAAAAAAAAGTTTCAGTCAAGATAGCATTAACAAAACCCTTTCCCATACATACTTCATGAACTACCCACGCTACGAAAGGGCTAATAGCATTTCTACAATGTGGGAGTATCACAAACCCGAAGAAAGCTAATAGGAATATCTTATTCTTTTGTAAAGATGAGACATTTTGAAAAAGCTCATTTAGAAATGAAAATGGGCAGGTTTTGCGATTGGCTTTCAAAACTTTTCTCACATCATCTTCCTTAACTTTAAGGAACTCAAATAAGGTCGATGCATGCTCAGTTCCTACAGGTGGGCTAACCAACTCCAACGCTAAGGGCTTTCCAATGGCAATACTGTATTCCTCCAAGGTTGGAGTGAGCTCGTGATCACCGAATATGAATGTGCAAGTTGCGGGGCACCAAACATGTGCTAACACTCGCATGACACCATAATGAGTCTCTATCTCCAATAGGGGGAGTAATCGTCCGACATAAGATCGCACCCAATCACGGCCAGTCAAATCCAGTCCATCCCACCACGTGCGGAGCTCGGTCTTCGGGGCAGAAAAGATGTAAAGCTCGGGTACCCCCATTGTATGCCAACCAAAGTTACGACAAACCTAATTTGTCATGGACCGATCAAAAAGAAAACTGATAAATAAATTGCGCAGAAAAGAACTTTGAAAAACTTACCCTATTCATTGAGTAGCAATGCCATAGACATGCGCATGGGCGGTGATTCGATTTCTACTCTAGACGGCTCAAAATGGAGCCATGGGATCACCGGACTGAACCAGCAAGGTCGCGGCTAGGTCGGGTTACCCATGACTCCGGCTTTGTCAAAGAACCGACCCGTGTCGTGCGGTTGTAGACCGGGGTGGGCACATTCGACATGAAGAAAGAAATTTCGGGGTTAAGGTGGGCGACTCGTACTACACGGTTGTAGTCGGAATGGTATCCACCTCAACACCATCCTAAGTGATCCTATGCGGCCCAGGTCCGGCGGCAGGTTGTGTGTGCTATGGTGTAGTGCAATGCAAAGGATGTAGACATGACAATTTATAAGCAATCAGCACTTCATACATAAAAAATAAACCATACATTCCTACATCTCCCTACAATACAAAGGTGAGCAAACACTTCCCCTTATATCTCCCATTCTACAAAAATATTTTAACACCTTTAATGTTAGGGACGTACGTGAGATCCTCGCTGCCAAACAAAAATATTTTTTAATAAGATTAATTTTGGCCTAAGTCTTCTAAGGTTTAAAAACGAATCCCTAGTGGAGTCGCCAAGTTGTCGCGACCTACCCTCGGGGGGAGGGAACAGGTTTAGGGGTATTGCCTAAAGGACAAGCCTAAGGCCCATGATCAGGCGTGGGCTCTCCCAAGCCCATACCTTGCGTGACGTTGGAATATTCTAAAGAAATTCGCATAAAAAGAGTCGCCACTAGCCTACTGGGATCGGCTAGAAACCAAGTGAAGCCTGTGAGTGTACCTCACTTCCTACGCAACCAGAGAATCTAGGGTCGATGACTTGATTACATTAATTGATCAATTAATGCCCTTTCGGTACATAATCTTGTTCATTTTAACAAAATGATTTTTGGCAAGCAGTTTGGATTGATTTTATACCTATCAACCAACATATGAAGTGATCATGTAGGTGCACAAACATTAAATAACAATCATAGCTATCAATATTCTAATTGCAGAAAAATTAAATACGTACAATTAAACATAATTAGATATGCAAATTAAACATGCAACATACAATCAAAACACAAGCAACTAAATGCCTAATTACACTAAAAATGCAAAACATGGAAATTCCTAACCAAACCCCATCATTTTTTTATTTTCGAAATTTTTTAATTAATTTAAAAAAAAAAATTAATTTTTTTTTATTTTTTAATATTTTTTTGAATTTTTCGAAATTGTTTTCTCTTTTTTTTTTTTTAATGATTTTTTTGGAATCGGACTGGGTCGGGTTCGACCCGACTGGGCTCAGCCCGAGCAAGACGGGTCGAGTCCGCCCGACCAGGCCTGCTTGAGGGTAGACCGGACTTGGGCCCAATCCGGAAGGCCCAAGTCTTTTTTTTTTATAAAAAATATTCATTTGTAGGCCCACGGTTTAGGTTGATTCCAGACAGTGGACCTGCAGGCCTGGAGAGGCCAAGCGGGCTAGGTCGGCCCGCGCTCCCTTGGTTAGCGACTGCTCAGTCGCGACCAAGGAGCTGTGACGGCGGGAAGACAGGGGCGAAGGGGGCGCGACGGTGCCGCCTCGTTTCGAAGGGACACGGTCTAGCTTTCCGGCAGATGGCGGCAACATTCCAGTGACTAAGAGGCTAGCTGGACTCTACACAGAGGAATCGGGGAGGGAGAGCCCGCTTGGGCATTACGACAAACAGGTGATGGGCATAACGAATTGAGCGGCTTCCAACCTAAATGGGGCTTCGAGGTGGTGGCAGTGGTGACCAACAAATAAACAGCAATAAACGAGGATCTAAGAGGGGACCTACAGAGGCCAAAGCTCGCTCGAAACGGACAGAACGAGCTTCAGCCAGCTCAAGCTAAAAAATACACACCAGGTGTTCGATGAAATGCCAACCTGAGTTCTGACGGGGATGGTAGCTTGGAGACGCATCTGCAGTGATGGCGGCGGCGATGGCGGCCTGGAGATGCGTCGGCGGTGGTTGCAGCAGTCGGGAGACGCGTCGACGGCAGTGGCCTCGGTGAGTTCCCCGCTTTTTGCTCTCTGTTTCTCTCGCCCTCCCCCTATTCTCTTCTCCTGTTTTTGTTTTCTTCCTCCTTTTCTTCCCTCTGTTTTTCAATCCGTTCTTTTTTGGTTCCTCCCCCGGTGTGTTTCTTTTTCCTCCCCTTCGGCTCGTGCACGCGTACCCTCAGCTTTTTTCCCAGCCTGCGGACTCTGCCGCTAGCTCGACCTCTCTTCCACATTCCCACGCTTGCCTGCCCCGCGAGATGATGCTATCTCCTCTACCCCGGCTGCCCCGCTTTCGGCTTTGCCATTGCCCCAAGCGGAGGGCTGCTTTTTGCTTTCGTCTTCGCCGTTTCCCCATGCAAAAAGCGTCTGAGGGAGAAGACAAACGGGGCGGGTCGAGCCAAGGGAAGAAGAGGGCTGGGCCACGTGACGGAAAAGAAAAAGGAAAAAGGAGAGGAGAGGGATTAGGCCTAGGCCCATGCGGGGAAATAAAAGGAAAAAAGGCCGGGTCGAGCCAAGGCCAAATTCAACCCGACCCGAACCCGCACGACTCTTCTCTTTTTTTTTTTTAATATAAAAAAAGGAAAATTAATAATTAAATTTTTTTATTTTTTATTTTGATTTGATTTTGATATATATATATATATATATATATATATATATATATATATTGTACTTGAAAGATAAAAATTAGGTGTCGATGATAGAAGCCACAGTGGGCAAAGTTTCACAACCTGTATTACTCCGATCATTATGAAAATCATAGACATTTCCATGTTTTAGCAATGCTTAATTACATGTGATTATGGTATAGTATTACCGTCTTCAAAAGGATGAGCTTAGGCCAAACGCATTGTGGTCCTTCAATAG
Source organism: Eucalyptus pumila (assembly GCA_016097595.1). NCBI lineage: Eukaryota > Viridiplantae > Streptophyta > Magnoliopsida > Myrtales > Myrtaceae > Eucalyptus > Eucalyptus pumila. The sequence goes on from CM027852.1 coordinate 8,636,546, forward strand.
AAGTGCTCATCTTGCAAGGGGTTCTTATAGGTCGGGATTATTGACACTTGAATTGTATCAACAATGACACAATAAAAAGAAGAATAACAATAATAATAAAAATTTTGTCATATGTGACAGCTAGTGTGATAGAATTTTTCATTACCTAGGGCCCATCGCCGATTTTCCCTTCTCCCTTGAATTCGGTTACGACAGCAATAACCAAAGGGACATTTTCATCGTTTTAAATCAGGGCACTTTCGTCATTTGACGAGGAAGTTCTCGATTCTACTTCGCTTCCGTAGCCTTTACCGTCCTCTCTAGTCTCTAGCTTCATTGTCGGCTGCCAACTCCACCGGAAGCCGTCGTCGACCTTCCATCTCCGATCACGGCAGATGCATGAAGGAAGGCACACAACACGCGCAGAAGAAACAAAGCTCGACCCAGGAATCCAAAGTTCATTGTCGTTGATTCGAGGTTCGCCGGAGGTGAATCGACGTCGATTCCACTGTTCATGACTTCGATTACGGTTCTAGTGTTGTCTGGTTGCAGTTCTGATTGCGTGCTGTTCCGACCACGAGGCGTTCCTACGATTCGTTCTTTCGTTGCAGTAATCGGTGGAAGTTTGCGGTAGATTTGAATCACATGGAAAAGGACGCCCCGTCTCAGTTGACTCCAACCTTCGCTTACGAATCTTCTCTCCACCGATTGAGCTCTTCACCTTCTTGCTCTAGTCCAAGCCCAAGAGTCATCCTTGCGTCGAATGAATGTACAGATACTGCTCAGGAAGTGTTCAATGAAATGACTGAAGGAATCCATCTATTATTCTGTCCTGTTAGTGGCCGTTAGAATTAATGCTATAATAGTGAGGCTGTGCTCGCTGTCTGGAAAGTCGCTGAGTCGTCATCTCAAGCTCGCGCGGTCATCGCCACCAACTCATCAGGTCGTCTCTGTGACATCCTGAAATTTGACCCTGTTTCGATAAAATGAAATGTGCATATCGTCGGCGCGCCTATGGTCCTTTTTCTCTGAGCTGATTACTCACGAGTTAACTAATCTATTGGGTGAAGCCGTTAAAGGATATATCCGCAGTAAAATCCCTAAAAGCTACCTAATTGGTTGGATTGGATTTAAATCGCGTCCGGTTGATTTTAACCATGAAATTTAATTTGGTTTCGGAAATCGAATATTCGAGCGTGTCACAATTCATTTTTAGGACCGTCTCATCGTCTGTCAATTTATTGACGAGTCCGAAATTTCAAGAAAGAAATTATTGGAGGAAAAATTGAAAGACTAGAAGAAAATAGAAAGGGAAATGGAAAGAGAAAAGAAAAATGAGAATAGTATTATTCTTTTCTTTTCTCTCTCTCTCTCTCTCTCTCTCCCTTTTCTCTCTTTTTCTCTCTCTCTTCTCTCTCCTCTCCCCTCCCCCTCGTGCGATCCCCTCCCCTCCGACCGCCTACCCCTTTCTCTTCTTCTCTCTCATATTTTTTGACTAGTCAACCCTTATCCCTCTCTCTCTCCTCTCTCCTTCTCTCTCTCTCGGCACTCTTTCTCTCGCCTCTGTTACGACCGGAAGCAGAAGTGGAAGAAGAGCAGACGGCAGCAGCTCGCCGAAGCTGTCGCCGCCCGTCTCGCTACTCGCGCCTGCGCCCGTGCGTCCGCCGCTCGCCATCGTGCGCCACCAGCCCCCGTCCCCTCGCGCCCAAGCGTCCTCCTCGTGCGAATCCGCCTCTGTCCAGCCCCGTCTCGCCCCTGTATGGCGCCTCCAGCCGCTGCCCAGCTCCGTCCGACCACTGCCTGGCCTCCCCGGCGTCCCCCTCACCCTCCGCCGGCCTTCCCTCGCTGTTTTGGCCACCGGAGCAGCTCCAGCCAGCCCAAGTCCGCAACCCACCGAGTGGGTTTCCAGCGACTTCGGGTTCGCTTTTGGGCCGTTTCCGGGCCCCAAACCCGAGCCGTGTTTTGAGAAGTTTTGTTCCTCGCGTCACCCCCGTCAGATTGATCTGATTTGCGTGCGATTCCGGTGAGTAATCTCACTAATCCCCGCTTACTTTGCTAATTATTCTTAAGGGTTGTTTAGTTTTAATTAATTAGGTTTAGGTGATTAGATTAGTATGGATTAGTGTTTATTAGTTAATTGTGATGCAAATTAGACAAATTGAATGTGTATTTAGCAAGTAGACATGGTCTGCTATTTATTGAGGGTAGCTCGGGATTTTTCCGACCCTTTATCGGGCTTCAATTTGACAATTCGGGCCTAAGTGAAATTTTTGGTATTTAAATATTATTTTTCGGAATTAAATTAATTATTTATTTATTTTCCGAAAATTCAACTGGATGGCCAGTGACCGGAATATTATGCTGATGATCGTGGTAAAGTCCGTTTATTTAATCAGGCTTTATTTTGAGCTAAATTGAATTTTTAATATTAATTATTTAATTTTCGAAATTAAATAGTTATTTATTTATTTTTCGAAAATTCAACTGGGATGGCCAGTGACAAGAATATTATGCTGATGACCGTGGTGAAGTCCGTTTATTTAATCGGGCTTTATTTTGAGCTAAATCGAATATTAATTATTTAATTTTCGAAATTAATTAATTATTTATTTATTTTTCGGAAATTAAGGTTGAGATGGCCGACGACCGAAATCTCGTGCTAATTGTCGTGGTGCAGTCCGTTTATTTATTTGAGCTTTGAATTGTGCCAAATTGAATTAAATGTGGAATTTAGGATATATTCCTAAATTGTTGTTATTAATTATTTCATTGAGAAATCGTTGAGTATTGATTGTTGATATCGAAAGTGGTCGAGTGGGACCGTAAAGCCAATGAATATCGAAAGTGGTTGAGTGGGACCGTAAAGCCATTGAATATCGAAAGTGGTCGAGTGGGACCGTAAAGCCATTGAATATCGAAAGTGGTCGAGTGGGACCGTAAAGCCATTGAATATCGAAAGTGGTCGAGTGGGACCGTAAAGCCATTAAATATCGAAAGTGGTCGAGTGGGACCGTAAAGCCATTAAATATTGAAAGTTGTCGAGTGGGACTGTGTCTTCCACCTATGCTTAAGATGTGATTTGAGGATTGTGATTCGTAATTGAGGGTTGAGATGGAATAATCGAATCGACTTAGAAATGGTCTGACTGACATGTAATCGATTAAGTCGATTGAACTGTGATTTGACTGTTTGTGCATTGAGATATATGAAGTATCTGTATATAACCTTAAATTGCAGGTTGAGACTGATGCCAAGGTACGTCTTCTAACCTGTGCGTGTTTAGGCAGCCTATAGTATAATGGTTTACTAATCGGGCCTTAGTAGGGTAGAACTCGCTGAGACGTAGTCTCATCCCGGTTTGGGGAAAACATTTCAGGACCCCGCTGAGGAGCTGAGGAGGAGGAATCTAAGAAGGAGAACTCTGAGGTGAAACCTGAGGAGAAGGATTTTTGGAAGAAGAGGATAATACTGAGAGGGATCTTGAGTACGACCCGGATGGACTGAGATTCCATCTTCTTTTGTGAAGTCCATTTTGATGTGAATAGTTATGTAGTACTCTAGTTTGTGTTTGTATAAAAGTTTGGTTATAAGTTTCAATAAGAAAAATATAGCCTTGCTTTTCTATCCCATCGATTTATTGTCTGGGGATTTATAACTGCTTCCGCATGTGCTTAATAAATGAAAGGGTCGGCGATACATAGTCTTGGGGTATCGCATTATAAAATCGACCAAGCAAGAAGGATGTGTGCGTGCCCAAGAATCGGGGCGTGACAGTCTCTTCTCCAATTAACCTTCATTATTGGTGTCGATTTGTTCTAGACTCGTCTCTCTTGATCTCTGTTCTGTTTTTTTTTTACTCACCATTCACTTGATTGCTTCGTCGTCAGACATTTGCTGCGTCGTTGTGCCAAGACACTCCTCATCACCAAAAGCCAGAAGCGGGACTGCGACGGTAGAAGCCAAGGAGATGTGGTCGCGATTGCTTTCGATAATTCCCCTTGCGTAGCTCATTGCATCAGAGGGATCGAGTCGACTAAAACCTTCCACAAAGAACAATAATCATCAATGCATCACACGTAACGGTAATCATCGATGTGCCATTTTGATACTAGCAACATCATCTAAAAGCAGTTTCGCTTGGATAGCAAACCGACCGAATAAGAAGGAAGCAACTGGAATGACATCAGCTGGAGCTTGAATTCATGGAAACGAGCAGCGGCGGCAATGATCTGCATCCGACCGCCCCTAAAGGTCTTATGGTAGAGACATTGCAAGCCGAAGACAACGAACGTGACTTGGAATTTCTGTCTTCGCAGGGCAGAGGGTGGAGGAGGGGAAAGAGAAGGCCAGGCCAGGCTAGGGGAAAAGGTTGAAAGGTGGGAGTAATGGGGCTGGTGGGTCTGGGCTGCGGATCAAATCAGTGGGTTGCTCTTGTGGGCCGTGCCAGTTGGACCAACTTGGCCTTTTCTATTTGTTATTTATTTTTATCTTTTTATTGCTCTTTTTCTTTTGTTCTTTTTTACTTCCATTCATTGTTTTCATGATCATTTTTTTAGAAAAATGTGTGCTTAATTTTTCGACTAAATTCAAGTGTCGACAGTTTCGAATATATTTACCCTAATATTTGAAGAAGAATATCATGCCATCGCAAACAAAGCACAAGACGCTATATGTTTTGTTGCGTCAATTTTTAGTAACCAAGGGCCAAAGTTGTTTTTAGATCAATGAGAAATGGGCCAAAAAAATGGGACAATCCAATTGAACATAATTAGGTATGTGTTTATGAAATATCGATCCATTGAAAATGACTTAATTTATGAACTGTATTCATATTGATCCAAGTCCAATCTCACAAAGAGCACTGCAATGAGAGAGAGAGAGAGAGACGGCTGAGACTTCTTTAGTGAAAGATTATTCTTTCGTATTTTTCTTTTGCTGTTTGTGGATTCTTTTTCATTTTCTTTAAAATTTCAAAAGTGAAGAAATGATGAGATGATTGAGGATTCCCACTTCTTCTTTGTAAAAAGATATGACCACTAATTTATTTGTCAGATCACGCCTAATGAGTAATCATCATTATCAGGATTTTACCAATGTATAAATAAATTCGTAAATTATGAGCTCTTCTATTATTTTACAAGCGTCTTTACTTATATATCGATAAAATAATAAAGTCACTAATATTCCACTAATATAGCGACCGACCAACTTCGTTGAAATTTTACGAATGTTTTTAGTAAAATACCAACTCAATAAGGAATCTGCCAACCTCCTAATAAATCAGCGAATCATCATTTTTTTCCATGTTGGTAATTATTAGACTAACAAGATGAGGAAGAAAAAAAAGAAGAAGGAACAAATAAAGATGAGATAGTGAAGATAAGATTTAAGACATGGCAAAGAGTCGAGGAAAAAGCAAATATGTTGTGGGCCCATGGAACTCATCGTGTAAGGGAAGAAGGAACTCATTTTGTGTTTGCCCTCTCTTTCCTCCCACTTTTAAGAGGAATATATTTTGTCTACCATTCTTTTCACTTCTTCCGCATTTATTCTAGCCCAACAAGGGAAGCAGTTCGTTCGATCTTTATTTTTGATTCCTAAAACCCGCTTTATTCAATGGAATGGCCCGATTCGATTCTTTTATGCGTCGTGCTCTCAAAAGAAAAAATTAAGGTGGCGAACATTTGGAGTGGCTTTTTATCCATAAATAATATCTTCATATTGACGTGAAATTTGAAATGTACAAATTCCTCTATAAATATGTGTTCTCATCGATAACAATGTGTATTGACTTGACTATAGATGCTATGATAAAAATGAAGAAGTAGATATAAGCCATAGATGGTATGCGTGAAAAAACAAGGTGGATGAGCGAGATGACGTCTTCATCCTCTGTAATAGTGCATAAAGGTATTTTATATAGGAGGGAGAGGTTCTGATTTCTTTCACTGATCAATATATTGTAATTATTTATCTTATATTACTTGTTTTTTCAATATAGAACTTGAATACCATGGCTAAATATGGAACATATATCTTTTTAATTAGAATTTTTAATTAGGTCCATGGTCGGTAGAAAAACATCTTCTATCACGGTGCTACAATAATTATATGTGCATGATGACTGTTTGATTATATCAAGTGATGTAAATTTATGGAATGTATGTAAGTAGATTTTCCCATCGATTAAAACTATTTTTGTTTTGGGTAATTGACCGAATTAAATGGTTGCGTTTTTTTTTTTAAACTTGCTTCTGTTATTCGTAAAACCATATGTACAGATTTGAGACTAAATATGTCATTAAATATGGTAGTGCACATATTAACATGATGCTTCCAAGCCTTTTCAGCAATCCTTTTGAATTTCTATTTTATTAGGTGTATAGGTAGACGCATGTACTTTTTTTTATTTTATTTTATTTATGTACTTTGGATGAAAGATATTCTTTACTCTTATTTTTCGATGACTGAGTTCTGACTACTTTTGGTGTAATTGATTATATGCTTAGAGATCTAGGGACTAAATAATTTCATATACATTTCACATGTCATTATTGTAAATTCGCATCTAAGTAAAAGAAAGAACGATATTTACGTTCCAATCATTCGATTTAATTAAAGAAACTGAAAGAAAATGCACAAATTATACAAAGTCCTTAGTAATTGCCATCTACAGTGTGAGTTTGACATAAGGCCAAGCTCCACTATGTTCGACCATTAACATCAATCTGCTCTTTTCTTCTGTTTGGTGTAGCGCCGTGCTTGTCTTCCTTCTCCTCCTCTGCCTTTTAGAGAGAGAGAGAGAGAGAGAGAGAGAGAGCAGCAGCAGCAGCATCAGCAATAGAACAACGATGGTGAACGTGGGGTTGACATGTAAGGATATGGAGTTTGTAATGAGAAGTGTCGGCTTTGTGATTGTTGGGAATTATCGGTTCCCTGAAACCGGATTCGACACTAAATTGAACCCCTAAAACGAATGCGGAAGACGAGTTCAGGAATAACATGTATCACCGACCGAAAGTTACACTACATAATCGAGCATACCTTATTGTCCACAGATTAAACACCAACGTTGAAGTTCGAGGAAGAATCTTATCCCGGTCTACCAATGAGTCTACTGTTGGTTCAAAGGGGGAGAAAACTTACGTTGGTTTTTGAGAGAGGGGAAAAGAAAAAGCGCACGTACGTCAAAAATGTATGTTTTCTTTTTCTTTTCTCCCCTTAAATACGTCTTCTCCAAAAGACGTGTTCCTTCAGCAAAAAACGTCCCCCCAAAAGTTACAACTCTTCAACGTATCCCTCCATCCATGGGCCCTAATTTTGTGGGCCAGGCTCTTAGGTCCAATATGGGCAGACGGGCCAACTTAGGCCCATCACATTAAATAATTAAAACCATCATCTCCCACTCGCACATGGTGGGCCGAACAGGATCCTCTTTACCTCTCTTCAACATTCATACCGGTGAATAATCCGTACGACCAGCATACTTTGAGAGCTCGTTGCCATACATCTGTTAGGAATATATAGCAGCTCATAATGGGCATCACACTCTGAGTAGATTTAATATGCAGTACCCTAGATCGATCGATCACATTTATATCTCTCTTGATCTCTTTTAAATAATGATCTATATATTGTATTCACAATTATGATTATCCCAAAGACAGTCATAATTGGTTAACCAATGAATACAAAACTACAATGTGATTCTCAAAATTCGATCTTCCTCTTTCTTTCAAACTCTCAATTTTAGTTCAGCTTGCTTTTCTAAAAATGTCCCATTAGATCGAATCAACTCATGACCATTGGCAACATCCTGAGATAGCAAACACTAAATAGAAATCTTGAGAATAAGTAAAAGTCATGAGGGCACTAAAATTGAGGAACTCTTTTCTTCAAGAGCCTTACACGGCATAAAAGTTGAGATCAAACTTTTGCCACTCTTATTGGTCGTCTCATGCATACGTAGTATGAAATACGTATTACGGTATTAACTCCTTTTCCATGGAGAGTATGTCTACACCTTCAATACCGTACAGATGATAGTTCAGACATACCCAATGTCTAACTTGAGTTCACGTATCTACTCATTCACAAAATTCATCAGAACTCATATCTGGCATCATAGCAGATAAAATAAAATATGTGGGTTATTTTACTTTCGGACATAGTAAATATTATGTCCTCATCTTAACACCCAGTTAAGGCGACAAATATATTTTAAGCTTGAGCTCTCGATTATCACCTAGATAATAAGCTTAAAACAGTCTCATCTCTATTTATTACACAATAAATAGAGGCGATTACCCATGTGAGTGGGCTAATCTTTTATCTGTCCGACATACTTTCTTAACTTAATGTAATGCACTAAGCATTAAGATGCATAAAGATCAAACAAAATATTCATAGGCATTAATGATGAAAAAACACAAATTCATTAAATGTGAACACTTCAGGGAAATTACAATATTCAGTACATCAGCCTCTACGCAGTCCTAGAGATTTTACATGACCACAAAACACATCTCTAGGTATTGGCTTTATCATAGGATCTGCTACCATTCTATGCGTAGATATGTACTGTAAGTTCACATCCTTTCGTGCAACCATATCTTTGACAAAGTTATACTTAGTATCTATATGTTTGGTCTTGCCATGATATTTTGGATCTTTGGTGTACGCTTTTGCTACTTGGCTATCACAGTTAACCAATAATGGACTTGCAGCTTTCTCAATAACACCTAAATGATCCAAAAAATCTCTTAAGCCAAACACCTTCTTATACTGCTACTGATAATGCCACGAACTTAACTTTCATCGTGGACAAGGCTATACACGTTTGTTTCTTATTGCTCCAACATATGGCGCCATTATTTAGTAAGAAAACAAATCCAGAAGTAGATTTCCTTTCATCTAAATCTCCTCTCCAATCAGCATCTGAATAGCCTTCAAGTCGCAGATCCTTTCCTTGATAACTTAGCGTATAATTAGCAGTTCCCTTTAGATACCTTAGTATTCTTTTAACGGCTTTCCAATGTGCTTGACCTGGATTGGATTGGTATCTACTCACCATTCCAACTGCAAAACATATGTCAGGTCTTGTACACATCATAGCATACATCTAGCTCCCAACAGCACTAGCATAAGGAACATGTTTCATTTGTTCTTTCTCTTGTGGAGTCCTTAGACACGGTTTATGGCTCAATCATTTACCTTTTGCAATAGGAATATCAATGGGCTTACAATCTTGCATACGAAATCGTTCAAGAACCTTATTTATATATATTTCTTGCGAAAAAGATAACGACCTCTTCGAACGATCTCTTGAAATCTTAACTCCAAGAATGTATGCAGCTTCACCCATATTTTTCATCTCAAAGTTGAAAGATAACCAACTCTTCACAGTATTTACAAACTCCATATTGCTTCTGGCAATTAGTATATCATCAACATATAATGATATGATCACAAATTGATCCTTGGATCTTTTGATATATACACAATAATCCTCATCAATCATTGTAAAGTCATATGCCATTATGGCATTATGAAAGCTTATATACCATTGTCTCGATGACTGCTTAAGGCCGTATATCGATCTCAAAAGTCGACATACCTTTCCTTCTTGGCCTTCTTTAATGAAACCAATAGGTTGTTCCATATATATTTCTTTCTCTAATTCTCCATTGAGGAAAGTAGTCTTTACATCCATTTGATGTAACTCAAGATCCATACTAGTCACTATTGCCAGAATAATGCAAATCGAGGTAAATCTCACTACATGAGAAAATGTTTCTTGATAATCAATTCATTCCTGTTGATTATACCCCTTCGCCACAAGGCGAGCCTTATGCCTTTCTATCGAGCCATCAGCTTTTCGCTTTATTTTGAGAACCCACTTGTTCCCAATAGCTTTGCGTCCTTTTGGAAGATCAACCAGTTCCTAAACTTGGTTTGACTTCATTGACTCCATTTCCTCTTCCATTGCATGAATCTATTTTTCCTTACTAGAGCAATTTAGAGCCTCATTAATATTTCTTGGCTCATCCTCATCTTGTGGAGCAACCATAAAAGTTTCCCTTTCAATGTCAAAACGTCGACGGGGAATACTTTGGCGACTTGTTCGCCGTATGGGAGATTGTACACTTTGCACATCATTCCCATTATGCTCCCACTAGGATTAGATAATGATATTGTCGTCTCATCATGTGGTTGTAATTGAGAATGAGTTGAATTCAATTCATCATTTCTCATATTACTCCCACTTGAATGAACTACACTAATATCATTATCTTAATCCAAGGTTTCAAATAGGGAGTGATCTTCCCCTATTTCGCCTTTCTTAGGAAATTCATCCTCTAAGAATGTGATATCCCGTTATTCAAATTCAGTTATACTCCCACTTTCCTGCTCACCTATGAACATATACCCTTTCGAGTGTTCGGAGTATCTTATAAAAGTATTCTTCTTTCCTCTGGGACCCAATTTCCCAAACTTGTGAGAGGACTCATGAGTATAAGCAGCACAACCCCATGGCTTAAGAAAACTTATGTTCGGTTTTCTACTTGTCCATAACTCATATGGAGTGGAAGTAACTGATTTGGAAGGCATCCGATTAAGTATATAGGCAGCAATTAACAACGCATCACTCCAAAAAGTGATAGGTAAGTTAGCATGCGCCATCATGGACCTAACCATTTCTAGTAGGGTTATGTTTCTTCTCTCCGCAACACCATTTTGTTGAGGAGTATATGGAATAGACAACTGTCTTTCTATTCTTTTTTCATCGCATAATTTTCTGAACTCATCAGATAAATATTTTCGACCTCGATCGGATCTTAATACTTTTATTTTCTTGTCTAATTGATTTTCTACCAAGTTCATAAACCTTTTGAAACAACTTAATGCTTCAGATTTATGAGAAATCAAATAGACATATCTAAATCGAGTATAATCATCTATAAAAGTGATGAAATAAACAGCCCCATACTTTCCTCTCACATTCATTGGACCACAGACGTCAGAATGGATTAAATGCAGAGGAAATTAAGCTCTTTTACCTTTTTTCAAATGGTTTCCTTGTCGTTTTCCCTACTAGGTAATGCTCACATACAGCCAAATTGACTTATTCAATGTTACCCAACAAGCCCTCTTTAGCTAGTTTATTCATACGTTGTTGGCCAATATGACCAAGTCTAGCATGCCACATATTCACATCATTATCATATGAAGTGGAAGACGTGAAAAAAAGGGAATAACAAATATTGACATCACCACAGACAACATTTAGTACAATAAAAACATCTAGAAAATGACCATAACCATAGTAGTTTTTATCAAAATACAAATCTACACCGCTATTACGGAAGTTCACACTAAAACCAAACTTAACCAACACCAAAACAGACACTAAATTTCGACAAATCTCCAGAGCATATAGAATATCATGTAGGAACAAGGTGCATCCACCATGCATGTTCAATTGGCAGGTGTCAACCCCTTTAACTTCAGCTCTGGAGTTATTTCCCACATAGATCCACTTAGTTCCAGTTGGTACTCATCGGAATTCCACGAAGGATTCTCTATCTTTCGCTACATGGTCTGTCGCTCCTGAATCTACAGTCCACAAAGGATTGGATTCAGCCAATAATACAGAACTTGACATATAAGCAAAGTTCTCAAATGTACAAGAGGTGTTTACCTTTTTCGGCTCACAACAGTTGCGAGCATAGTGACATTTCTTGTCACAATTGTAACACCTCACCCTTGACATTTTCTTCACTTGAGGACGTTTTCCTCTCTTGTGTTGGTTAATTCTTGATTTCTTGCAATAAGGACTTGATCATTTGTATTCCCACATATTGAACGAATCAATACGCTTGCGCTTAGAGCTCAAAGCCCTTTTTGAGCTAGAACCAGCATTGCAAATGTCTATTTTCGGCTCAAATGCCGTTAGGCGGTCCTCTACTAGCTCAAGGTGGCGCACGGCATTCTCAAGATCTTCCATAACATGGTCAAGAGCTTCTAGTGCTTCTTGCTTTTCCAGCACATATTGAATCTTCATATTCAATATTTCACAATTGTTGCCGTTCATATTAGCAATTACGTTCTTAGTTCTGAAACCATCAATCTAAACACATCAGACATATATGCACGAATAATTAATGTCTATCATTTATGCATCCACTTTATACAGACCCATCATATCAATGAACAATTTCATGTAAGGTTTCATAATCAAAAGGTCACTATGTTTCCAATCATCCTCCAAAAATCCTAACTTAAAACTATTATTAATATAATTGTCTTATGCAAAATAAATTCTATGAAGTTACAAAAATTTCTATGAACTACCCACAGCAGTCAACAATAACAGAAAGTAAATAATATTTGACATCCAATAGAATAATAATGCTTTCACATAATATAACTATCCACTACACTAAGTAATATACACAGAGGAAAATATCAACATAGAAAGAGATATTTACACCCAAAACATCTCAAACTAATCTAGGAAATAAATAGGGAAAGTCCCTGCTAATTTATCAGTCAAAATATATAAGAAATCTGAATGCACATTTGCCAACCATGGAAAAAATTTTGGAGAGCTTTCATGTTGCCTCTAAGGTACATTTACTCTGTGCCATGTGACGCTCAATCTAAGGGTTGAAGTTTTGGTTTACTCAATCCTATAGTACTCTTTTGCAAAAGCTACTACTAGCCTCCTATAACTCGGGACCACGTTGACCTCCCATAGGCGATCTAACACTGCTTGCCATTCAGGTGGAAGAGTGTTCATCAAGGCCGGCACATTCTCAAAATCCGACATAAGATAACCATTCTAGATGATTTCCTGTATCATCTGATTGATCCTGACCACATGTGATACTAAATCACCGTCATGCCAATGATAATTAGCTAACTCTGTCATCAGCCTTTTAAGTCTTGCACTTCCTTCGTCCGTTCTTGGGAATGCAGGTATCCGTGCATAACGCATCATAGTTCCTGTAACAAATGCAGAACTAAAAATGGATCACTTATAATCCAAAATGAACATAAGGGAAAATACATAATTTTCCATGATTCATGCAACAAATGCAGAATAAAAAATGGATTACTTATAACCCACATAGACATAATTGAAAAAGAAACATTTTTTTTTTTGCGGCTCAACGGTTAAAGTCAACGGTCGAAGTCAACAGTCAATGGTCAACGGTCGAAGTCAACGGTCAACGGGTCATGGTCGGAGTCAAAGGGCGGCGGTCGGGCCGGTCCGACCGGTCGGACCGAATAGTCCGGTTAGTCCGGTCGGGCAAACCGACCGGTACGTGCCACGCGCGTGCGCGGGCTGACGTCACGCAAACGTCAGCTAGCGCGTGAGCGGCACGCGCCAGGCTTCCGCGCGTGCGTCGCACGCGCCTGCAGGGGATCGAATCGGCGAGTGCGTTGCACGCGCCGATGACCCCCATTCGTTCCAACCGCGCGTGGCGGCGCGTCCGGCGATGATCCGCCACTCGTTTTTTCTCGTTTCGACGAGGGCTTCGATCCTATGCTTTTAGAAAAAAATTTCGACTTACAAAAAATCCAAAAACGGGACGAACAGAATCGGGTGTCGGGATTTTTTCGCCCCTTATCGGCGTCGGCCGATTTTTCACGAAAATTCAATCAAAAATCATTCATAAACATGAAAGGGGTCGGGAAAACATGAACTAGGGTTCTGATACCAATGTTGGGAATTATCGGTTCCCTGAAACCGGATTCGATACTAAATCAAACCCCTAAAACGAATGCGGAAGACGAGCTCAGGAATAACATGTATCACCGACTGAAAGTTACACTACATAATAGAGCGTACCTTATTGTCCACAGATTAAACACCAACGTTGAAGTTCGAGTTAGAATATGATCCCGGTCTACCAAGGAGCCTACTGTTGGTTCAAAGGGGGAGAAAACTTACGTTGGTTTTTGGGAGAGGGGAAAAGAAAAGCATATGTACGTCCAAAAGGTACGTTTTCTTTTTCTTTTCTCCCCTTAAATACGTCTTCTCCAAAAGACGTGTTCCTTCAGCAAAAGACGTCTTCCCAAAAGTTACAACTCTTCAACGTATCTCTCCATCCATGGGCCCTAATTTTGTGGGCCAGGCTTTTAGGCCCAACATGGGCGGATGGGCCAACTTAGGCCCACCACATTAAATAATTAAAACCATCAGTGATGAATTGTTCACGTTATATTCTGCGGAGAAGAGGGTCGTTTACGTGGAGGTTAATACCAAAGAGAGGTCAGAAAGAAGTGGTCAAGTTCCACTGTTGGATAATCTGTGAAATAGAGTCACATTAAGTTGGCGGTCTGTGAGGAGAGAACCTTCTTGGAGCACTGAATTCTCAAACTCACTCCATCCTCTTTTCTCAATTTGACCTCCACCGAACCTTAAGAGAATATCTTGACCTCAGCAAATCCCACTATCTCCTCCCAAAATGGCCGAGAATCATGTGCCAAATATGTGGCCATATATCATTCCCTTTTGTGATGATTCCTCTTGTTGGCCGAATGAATCAATCGCCTACCATGATGGGCAATAGCTTAAGAGTTATTCACATTCCTTCCTTGTCGATCTTATTCTCTAATTGGAAGCATTACTCGACATGCATGCGAAAACTTCAGCTAAGCCAAATGGGGTTTGGCTGAGTTCATTCGTAGGGGTCCATGCTCATGTGGGCTTAGTCTTAAAAATTCAAATGAGTCCAAAGTCAAGCTTATTTTGCATGTCGGGTTAATTCGAATGCAATTCATGACTGGACCAATTTAGATTAAATTAATTTGATGTGGACATGTTATTACTAAACGAAAGATGTTCCCAATGCCTAATTGCAATGTGAATGCAAAATTATGTCTTTTTGTTTAGGGGTGAGCTTGATCCCTAATTTTCCAATGAGTAAATGATGAATTTACGAGTCAAAAATTAGGTGTTAGCAGAGATCGACCAAGATAGGGATGTATTGGATGTCTCTAGGATCTACTGACCAAAAGAAGCAACTTATGAAAATCGATTCCTCATATGATATCTCATCGATTTGATGGTTGATCATAATTTGGGCATTTTATAACCAAGGAAGTCCAAATTATATGCATGGTATGGTATGAACAAGAGGCATCAAATGCACAAGTATCATATGGTTAATGTGTATGCAACTCAGTGGAAGAGATCCATTTATTGACATATCTACGTGTTCTTGAGATTAATATTTCGTAACATGCTTGCCCTTGAATCAAATGTAGTGATTGATGGTAAGCAAAATTAGGAAGTGGTTTCTCTTTTTTGTTGTTGGTGCAGAATGTGATGTCCGATGCATATAATCAATTGAAAAAATCAAAAAAGATGTGAACACCTTAGAAATCAATGTCTTCTCCAGAATTGACAGAGATAACATAATTTTGTTGTAGTGATCACGAATAGGCCTTAGAGGATGTCAAAGGCCAAACAGTAGTAAAGCCTTTTCCTAAATTCCAATAGAATTATCATCCAAAAAGCTTCATTTCATCCCTCAATTGAAGTACTTCTTCCAAAAGTTTTTTGGATCTTGTAATATTTATTACGGCTTTGTAACAACCGTAGTAGGCTAGTAGCTATCGCAGTGATAAAACTCCGTAACATGTGGTACATTTGTGGTAGACTAGCAATATACTAATTATATTGCTTTGAACAGGCTATATAATTGACAACTAATTCTTCGATTGATTAATATGTTTTGTCAGGGAACGTAAATTTCAACCTATGGGATATCAGCAACTCTCAAGGTGGTTAGTGAATTTGATATGAAAATTAAGTATCGATATATCATGGTTTTATACTATGTAATTTTTTTTTTACAATGATATTTAAGTTTACACGTGGAAAAAAGTGGATATTTATCCATTTGCAACTTGTACTATTCCAAAGCAACTGAAGAGTTTCTTGGATCATAAGTAGTGGCCACCCTTCCAATTTGGAAGGGGGAGGTTGGGGGTTTAAATCCCCACATTTTCAGGGGGGATTGGGATGGGGATGATTTCATTTCGGGAATGGGTTGCGACTCCCACGCCCTGCAAGGCGACAGGGCAAAAGTCTGAGAGTGGGTGTTAGAGTAGGATTAGCGTAGGACTAACAAAAAAAAAAAAAAAAAAACTTACATGTGGTAAGTAACTTTTCAACTACAAAAGTGGTATCAATAAATGCAAGGTTTGTAATTATTGAACATCAATTAGTAACTTTCCTTATTTAAAAGGTGAGTTTGTACCCTTTTTCTACGACAAGGAAGCCCACCCTCCTTAGTAAAACATGAACCCATAAAAATACCTACTAATATCCTAAATCATGTAAAATGTGAGTTAAGATCTAGATAGATGGTCCAAATATAATATTACTTGTATTTGGTAGTGTGGGAAGATGGATATTTGTTACCATTTGTAAACTATACCATTGATGATGGTTAGTATGTTTATACGAGGAAAAGAAACTTCTCCAAGGTATTAGTAATTTTTCACATAGAAAAGAAAGTTTCAAATTACCAAGTAATTACGACAAATTATCTTTTTATTTGAAAAGTAAGTTTCTACCCCTTTTTCTATGACAAGGAAGCCTACCTTGACTAGTAATACATGAACCAATAACAATACTCTACTGATAACCTAAATCATGTAAAATGTGAGTTATGATCTAGGTAGACGGTCCAAACATGATACTATTTGTATTTGGTAGCGCAGGTAGATAAATATTTGTACCCATTTATACACTACTATTCATGATGGTTAATATGTTTATATGAGGAAAAGAAACTTCTCGAAGAGATAAATAATTTTTCTCAATTGAAAAGTAAGTTTCAACTTACCAAGTAGTTAGGACAAATATTTTCTTTTTCACAACGGTGAGTAGCTTTAAATCTTGACAAAAGTAATGCATGATTGTAGTTTACCAGTGTCTTGTGAATTGATTAGTAAATTTTGTTAATCAAATGTAACTTTCAATCTATTAGGAATCAGATGCTGAATAGGGAGACGAACCCTGAGACCGGCTATTGTCGGTTAAAGAGCTGTCCTTTTTAGATTCTTCTGGGAGAGCTGGTGGGATGGCAGCAACCTGCCACGTGTCACTGGCTATTCGCGGTTGCTCCTTTTCTTAAGCTTCACACATCAGCTTCACCGAAAGATGATATTCTCTGTTTGATTCTCTGTTCCCAATTCGATTTTCGCCCCCACCAAGCTGTCGCCTCCGAACTCCATTTCTTGAAGGTAATTCAATATTCTTCTTCTCTTTCTGTTCTCTTTCCTCTTCCTAAATCATTTCCTTTGTGGGTTCCTGCAGTCCCGCCTTCCTCAGCATATTACAATTTTTTAACTTTCTTCCTCCACAGAGAAAGGAAAGAAAACCAGAAAAGTAGAAGTCAAAAGGGGGGGCAAATGGCGGATATTATTATACGTGTAGCTTCCAAGGTGGCGGAACCTGGTGGCTCCAGTCGGTCGTCACTGCGGCTACGTGATATTCTCTAACAGGTATATTCGCCAACTTAACGATGAAGTTGAGAAGCTGAATGACGCCAGGGTCGGGATCCAGCGTTCCATCGATGATGCTCAAAACAACATGAAGGAGATAAAACGCGAAGTTGACAGATGGAAGAATAAGGCAGAGACCGTCGCCGACAAGGCGCATCGCGTGCTGGATGATGATAGAAGAGCCAACAGAACTCAAAGGAGCGTTATTGTCTCAGCAGGGACGCAAGGAAGACGGTCCAGGACATCCAAGCACTCATTCCTCAGGGTAAATTCAAGAGGGTCTACTACGAGAGTGCTCCGCCAGGGCATGTCGCTAGCCCTCCCGAAGTGAATTCCTCTACCAGTGATCGGGGTGACACTATCACCGATTCACGAGCTTCCTTCTTTGAGGGCATAATGAATGCTCTGGATGATGAGAAGCTCAAAGTGATTGGGATCTACGGGCCCAGCGGCGTGGGGAAGACGACTCTCTTGGAGGAAGTCCAGAAGAAACTCAG
This sequence comes from Eucalyptus pumila, assembly GCA_016097595.1. Taxonomy (NCBI): domain Eukaryota; kingdom Viridiplantae; phylum Streptophyta; class Magnoliopsida; order Myrtales; family Myrtaceae; genus Eucalyptus; species Eucalyptus pumila. The sequence continues at coordinate 8,654,551 of CM027852.1, forward strand.
GAACGAGAAGAGACTGTTCCACCTGATTGCCACAACGACTGTATCGCAGACTCAAGACTTGAAGAAAATCCAAGATGACATTGCTTACGCCTTGAGTCTGGATCTGAAGAACACGCCAAGCGAAGTCGGAAGAAGAGATCTTCTGTTTCGGAAATTACAGAGCGATCCGACAAAGAAGGTTCTCATAATATTGGACGATCTGTGGGGGCCACTTCATTTGAAGGCGGTTGGAATTCCTGCGGGAGACGAGAGCAGGGGATGCAAGTTGCTGCTAGCATCAAGATTTAAAGATGTGCTGGAGCAAAAGATGCATGCGGATAAAACATTTCGTCTTGAAGGTTTAAACAACGGCGAAGCTTTAAGGCTATTTGAAAAGATAGTCGGCGACAAGCTCAAAGACGAGGAATTGAAAGCAATAGCAGCTCAAGTGGTCGAGAAGCTCCTAGGTTTGCCTCTTTTGATTATCTCCGTCGCAAGCACTTTGAAATACAGCCGTGCGTCCGCATGGAAAAACGCATTGATAAAAATAGATGAGCCAAAAATAGAAACTATAGTGAAGTTGAGTTATGACCATTTGGAGAGTGAGGAAGCGAAGTCCTTATTCTTGCTTTGTGGTCTTATTGGCGGGACCATTAAAGTCGAACTTCTGCTGGGACTAGGCATGGGGTTGGGCTTGTTTGAGAGATTCAATGACACGATAGAAGATTCAAGGGATAGATTGAATACTATGCTCGATAGCCTCCGTTCTGTTTGTTTGTTGCAGGATGATGGTGATGACATGGAAAATGTGACCATACATGATCTTTATAGTGAGGTGGTCGTCTCAACTCCATTTAGAAGTCAGAATTCCTTAATGATGAACAACTATTATGTTTCGCGGCCAAAAGAAAAGCTTGAGAAATGTTGGGCAATATGCCTTGTTAATGATTACGGTGATAGCCCTGCTGAAAAAATGCAGTGTGTGTTTCCCGACTTGAAGATATTCATGTTGTCTCAACTAGGGTTGCTCGAGGATCCTATACACCGACATGATATGGGAGATTGTTGTGGACTAGATTTCACAAGCATGGAGCAGCTCCAAGTCCTATATCTTCGCTTCATACATATCACCAATTTACGTTCCTCGATTGGCACCCTTAGGAACCTCCACTTATTATACTTACACTATTGCATTGTGGACGATGTGGCAATTCTTGGCAAGCTCAAAACATTGCAAATTCTCAGCTTGGCAGGATCTCAAATTTCTAAGCTACCTAAAGAAATCGGGGAACTTAGGAATCTGAGATCGTTGAATCTATATGATTGTGACTCGCTTATGATAATCGAGCCTGGTGCCCTGAAAGGCTTAGTCAACTTGGAAGAGTTATATATGAGGGGAAGCTTTAGTCGATGGATAGTCGATGATGAAATACCAGCGGAATCGTATAATGGTAGGCTTGTTGAGTTGAAGAGCTTGAGAAAGCTAGCCTCTCTGGAAATATCGATTCATGATCCCATCGTACTCTTAAAGGATGATGACCTGTCATTTGGGACCGTGATCAGATTTTGGATCAACATAGGAAATGCTTACGGAAGGGGATTTCGTGGTTTGAGAACCATGAAACTCCAATTTGAAGGATGCAATGGTACTCTCTCAAAAGAATGGGTTCAGAAAACTCTGCAGAAAACTCAACACTTATATTTGGATGGATTGGGAGAGTTCAAGGAGAATGCTCATGAGTTGTGCATTCGAGGATTTAAACAACTGAAGCATCTCAACATTCAGAACAACCCCTCAATCAAGTACATCATCAGTTCATTAAATGACCTTCTCATTGCATTTACGGATTTAGAGTCTTTGTTCCTCGAAAATCTTATTAATCTGGAGAAGATATGCAATGGCCCTGTCACACCACATTGCTTCAGCAAATTGAAAGTTGTGTGTATCAAAAAGTGCCACCAATTGAAAAATTTGCGGTTCCTCTCAGAGATGCAAAGACGTGTACATTTGGAAGAGATCAAAATATGTGAATGTGACTCATTACAAGCCATTATCGCAGGTGATGCAGGAAAAGTAGAAGTTGTTGCTGATGACATGATTGAGTTACCTAATGTACGACGTCTAGATTTGCGTAAGTTACCAAAAATGACAAGCTTTTGCACTAGAGCTGAGGGTGCTCCAATTCAGGTAACTTTTTCATTTTCTGGGTATAAATTTTTTTAATTCTTAATCTTGCAAACAATACCTAGATTATACTATTATAGGGGGATTTAGGATAAGATGATATTGGTGTTCACCGAGCCTCAGTGAATATTGCATTATTTTGATTATTTGTACATCTTGAAACACATATAAAAAATCCTTTCAAAGAAAACACAGACCATACATTTTTATTCACATTCAACTGTAGCTAGGGGAAGCCTTTTCCTACGATTTTTTTTTCAATTTATTTCAGTGTTAGATAATTGCACTAATTATTTGGGCTTTAGCATGGGTTTATACTATGACTAATTGATTACTTATTTAAAATTTTTAATGAGAAGAAAAAACATTATACATAATGAATCTTAAACGAATGCACGAAATTCAACAATTTCAAAATGAAGAAAGTGAGAGAATAAATAAATAAATAAATAGAAGGCGAACTAGTAGCCACATAACAAAGAAAGTCCACATAATTCATGTTTCACCTACACGCAAGTTAGCAATTGATTCTAACACGTCATGCCAACCTCACCATGTCAACGTCGTTCTGCTTCTATCATCCCTTCGTCTCAATTAAGTTTTTTACATTCTTAAGAGACATCAAACTCATTCATATATTTAAGTTTCTTTTGTTTTGCTGAAAATTCATTGTTGCTGAAAAATGTCTTCCTGGCGATTCATTTTTCTTGTTTTCTTGTATTTGATTCTGCTGAAAACACAATTTCAGAGAAACAAACCCAAATAAGTCATATTTACTTGTTTATAATGAAAAGCAATAAGTTAAAAAATAATTTATTAAAAATTTAACTCCGACATGAATTTGTTTTCAATTTTGAAGGTCAAAAAGAAAAATGAAAGAAAAGATAACAATTATAATGACAGTTCTTTTGAAGATCAGTAGATGATTTCAAAAGAAAAGAGAAAAAAAAATTATGGTCATAGCTTTGGAGATCAGCCAAATCAAAGATAACAATTATGATGACGCGCGTGAGAGAGACTTGTGCACTTGTGTTGCATTAGCATCATGATGGTCGTGAGGATATCCTTATGAAATTGATTTTGCTTTTTATGGAAGAGAAACTCATTTTCTTGGATTTTAGCATGAGAGTTTCAGTCATTTTCTCGTATCCAAACACAAGAAAATTCTAAAAGCATTTTTCTAAAAATAGATTTACTTGTAACGCACCTTTAATGAGTTTGATTGTGGCGCTTCATTAGGTTTCATTGCCTCGCTTGGAATCCCTGGTAATGGTTGGACTCCTTGGCCTGGAAGAGATACTCTTCATTGAACCTTCATCCAAAGACAGTAATCTGAAATCGCTAGAGATAGAAGAGTCTAAATCCACGTCAAAGAATATCCTAAAATTAGATTGGATACTGAAGCTACCGAATTTGGAGTCAATGAAAATTAAGAGTTCTCCATCAGCGGAAGTAGTTTTCGATGTAGAGGAGCTAGAAGTTGATATTGCTAGTATGAGTACCTAGAGGGGGGTGAATAGGTGCCTAAACAATTTATCGATATACGGAAGCGATTCTTAACATATGATAGAAAGTAAATTCTCTCTTAATTAACAAAATGAAATACGATTGAGGTAGAGAGAGTGAGGAAGAGAAAATTGAACACAGGATTTATAGTGGTTCGGCTTATTCAAGCCTACGTCCACTCTTCCGCACTGACAGCCCACCGGCTGGATTTCACTATGATCAAAAGAGAAGTTACAGCACAGCTTTGCCTTGATTCCACAGTGTAGATGTTTTACCACACCTCCTCAAGGTCTCTCACAAATATAGACTCTCTTTTGTATACCAGTATTCGCTCAAAGGATTTATCTAAATAAATAGGAGCTTCAGACTTTGGAATTCTTCTATCGCGCACACCTCGAACAACTAAGAACGTCTTCCTTATATACTCCTTTATGCCATCATACCCGTTGGCACTTACCAAAGGAATTCCTCCAATCTACCCGTTGGACGGAATCAATTAGGAAGATTGTTCGAGCTATTAAAGGAACGTGTTGATAGCCCATCAATCATGTTCGCCCATACAATCAGGATCTCGGTTTCCATAAGTAGAACCTTCCAATAATATTTAGACAATCATCGAATCTTCAGTCATTGAATCAATCTTGATCAATCAAAGGATTCTGATACGTCTTCTCCAACCACAAGATCTTCTCCAGATGATAAGGTTAAATCCTGAACAAAACATCCAGTTCTGGATAACCTTTCTTCAACGGATTAGAGACTGTCAATGAGGATAGACTTTGAGTCTTGAGTCTGGCTGTCCGGAAGTCTTCAGACTTTAACTAACAGAGTCTGCAGACCTTCAGACTAGACTGATGGAAACGTTTTGTCAACTTCAAAACACTTCACGAAGATTTCTCCAACAGAAGTCACCGAAGATGTCAAGATTCTCTCTCAGCTAATTGAGTTGACATTGAGGCAGTTACCAAACCTGCAACGCATGTGGAAACAGGATGTAAAATTGCAAGGAATATTGATCTTTCAAAACTTGAAAGAGCTCTCTGTTTGTGAAATGAGGCTGTCATTTCTCTTTCCGGTGTTTGTGGCTAAATGTCTTAGAGAAATTAGAAACATTGAAGTAATGGACTGTCCAAATATGAAGATAGTGATTGTGGATGAAGAAGAAAGAGATGAAGGGGCAGATGATATTATAGAGTTCCCACTGCTGAAACGACTATCTATAACTCGTTGTCCTATAGAGAAATTCTTCTCATATTCTCATGGAAAGAAAGTGTTAGTAACCACTACTTTAGATTCACAAGATGCTTATTCCAATTCCTTCTTCGATCAAAAGGTACAAATCCCTTCTATTGAGATTATACCCATAATAGCCACAAGCACACAATTTGCAAGGCAAGTAATAAAATCTCTTTAAAGATCTTTATTTGGTTTTATTGGTTAAAATATGGTAATAATTTATAACTATATTTGTTAGATAGAGGCCACTAATGGAAAATTTCATTCTTCGACTACATCAAATAGATCGTTAAGATTAGGCCAATTTCTTAGATTTTTAATAGCTACGATCTAATGGATGACTCTTATGAGCAGGTTAGTTTACCAAGCTTGGAGGAGCTAGAGCTTGAGTCGGTAGGATCCTTCAAAGGGATATGGCACAGTGAACTTATGGAAAATTCCTTATGCAAATTAGCCACCCTCTCCATTGGATATTGCTCTCAGCTACACAACGTCTTTCCTTCCACAATCATAGGGGGATTGCACAACCTGACAATTGTCAGGATTGAAAACTGTCCCTCCCTAAAATCATTGTTTGATTGTGGGTCCCTTGATGCAAATAATGAGCAAAAAACTGTATCACTCCCCAAATTGGAAGTAAAAACAGTGAGGGAAGTAAAGCTGAAATGCATGGTGAAGAGCGACTCCCAAATGATTTTGAGTTTTCCTAGTCTAAAAATGTCCGCCAACCTAAAATATCTCTTCCCCAGTTGTATGGCCACAACTCTAGAGAAACTCGAGAGCCTATGGATTAGCAATTGCGAATAGATGAAGGAAGTGATTCTCAAGGAGAAGGCCAAAGGGGATGATGAATCACCACAACCATTATTCAATGAGATGGTTTGCTCTATCCCTTACTATGATCATCTGTATTCTTGCATTTCATATTTTAGAACAAACAATCTAATAATGTGTCCTACTTATCCTCCTTTCTCACATTATCCTCGTGCAGGTTATATTCCCCAATATAAGAAAACTAAAAATTGAAGGTGCTCAGTGCAAAGAGCTATGGAACAATCGAATTCCCAATGATTCCTTTTGCAAATTGGAGGTTCTTCAATTGGAGCACTGTGACAATCTCCTATGTCTTGCCCCATCCCACATGTGGAAGTGATTGCAACTTTGTCTCGCCTTCCTAGAAGTGAGATCATGCCAGTTGATCAAGATCATATATGAAAGTGATGGGACAAATACAAAGAGTGATAAAATGACAAGGCTGGTTTTGTGGGATCTTGAAAACTTGAGACACATTTGGCAGTCTGATGGTCTCCCAAACATCCCGTTCCCAAACTTGAGATACGTAGAGGTTGTGAGGTGCTCTCGTCTGGAAATGCTTTTTACAACCTTCACAGCGAAATTTCTAGGGCAAATCAAAGAGTTGGTAGGAGAGTCATGTGTGAGATAGCTAGTATAAGCACGTAGAGGATGGTGAATATGTGTAAAAACAATTTCTCGAGATACAACAGCGATACTAGGCAGACGATAGAAAGGAAGTTCTCTTTTGATTAACAAAATGAATTACGATCAAAGTAAAGTAAAGAGTAGGGAAGAGAAAATTGAACACAAGGTTTATAGTGGTTCGGCTTATTCCAAGCCTACGTCCACTCTTTCGCACTGACAGCCCACCGGCTGGATTTCACTATGAACAAAAGAGATGTTACAACACAGTTCTCCCTTGATTCCACAGTGTAGATGTTCTACCACACTTCTTCAAGGTTTCTCACGAATATAGACACTATTTTGCGTACAAGATTTCGCTCAAATGAATTGACTAAAAACAAGGAGCTTCAGACTTTGGAATTTTTCTCTTGTATATTCTCGAACAACTAGAACGTCTTCCTTATATACTCCTTTATGCCATCATACCCATTGGCACTTACCAAAGGAATTCCTCCAATCTACCCGTTGGACGGAATCAATTAGGAAGATCATTCGAGCTATTAAAGGAATATGTCGATAGCCCATCAATCATGTTCGGCCATACAATCAGGATCTCGGTTTCCATAAGTAGAACCTTCCAAGTATACTTCGCCAATCATCGGATCCTTAATCTCCGAATCAATCATGATCAAACAAAGGATTCAGTATGTCATATCCTGCCAAGAGATCTTCTCCGTCGATAAGGTCACATCCTTAATGAAACATCCGGTTACGGATAGCCTTTCTTCAACGGATTAGAAAACATTAATGAGAATAGACTTTGAGTCTTGAGTCATTGTCCTGGTCTTCAGACTTTAAATAGCAGAGTCGCAAATCTTGAGACTAGATCGATGGAAACGTTTTGTCAACTTAAAAACACTTCAAGAAGATTTCTCCAACAATCTCCCTCTTTTTTATGGTGACAAAACTTTCCTGCAGATTTGGATAACTTTGACCTACAAAACATTACTCAAACAAATATGGATATCTTATAAAGATAAATGGCTTAATGAATGATAACACTAGAATCTGCAACCACAGAAGATAGGTTAGTCTTGTATGTGATAAAGCCATCCATAAGATATCAATAGTAGTCAAATCCAAATTCAAATTCAGTTCTCATCCAGACACAAAAGTAAAGTCAAACATCAAAACAATCCAAGTCAAACAATCCAATGATTAAAAAGTCAAAGTTTCAAATCTTGCATCTCTCTCCCTTTTTGTCAGCACAAAAAAAAGGTTGAGATGAAAATGGAATAGAGTTAAGATTGCTTGGGAACACGAACAAGCTGGAAATCTCCCATTGACTGAACGATGCCTTCCAGCCTTTTCAAGTCTTCCTTCAGTTGTGCAACCTCCTCACTCTTAAACGTAGCTGAATCGAAGAGAAAGGGCTTGGATCGATCATTCAAGGAACTGAAGAAGCTTGACCTGCATTCCCGCAAATTCTGAACTTCGCATCCCGGAGCATATATCGACCTCGCATTTCCAAGAGAACATCCGGAGTGCGAAAATCGATGAATTATCGGTCTGCGTCTTTGGCTTCGGCACGATCTGATGGAGTAAAGGCAGACGATGGCAGATCAGCATAATCACGCAGATTTGGCGATGAAACATCATGTTCTTCTTCAGGAAATTGAGAGGCATAAATGTCCTCTGGATCTGCTGGAGAGCGACTGACTCCCTCACTGGTAGCAGGATATGAGGACATTCCTCTTTTCTCTTGGTCTCCCCCTGTTTCCATGCCTTCAGGTGGACAAGAGTGTTCCTCATGTTCTCCTTCCTCTTGATCTCTTTTCTCTTCTTCTTCTTCTTTTTCAACTCTTTCCTTCTCAGCATCTCTTTCTTCAGCTTCTCTCACCTCTGTTTCTTTCTCCTCTGCTTCTTTTTCTTCTCTTTCTCTAGTTCTCTGTTCTGAGTCTTTCTCTGGAGCAGAACGGCTCAGGTTCTTCAATGCCATTGCAGAAATGGTGATGTCTTCCTCATCATCTTCATCTTCAACGATGAGAGCTCTTCTTTTCTTGGATGGAACAACCATGGGCTCCTTCCCTTTTTCTTTTTGCTGCAGAAGAGATTTGATGAGTTTTGACAGGAGTCTTCTCCTTGAATTTCTCCAACGCCTTGCTTAGTTCCTTCAGACGCATTTTAGTCACCATTTTCAGTCCTACCATCATATGATCACACGATCGAACACAGAGAATTTGTGGAGGCTGAATATTCGGATGTCGAATAACCGTCACAAGACCTGGATAAGGAAGTTGACCTCTGTCCTTCACCACTTGCTCTATACATGTGGAACATAACGGTGTGAGGAAGAGAAAACTTTTCCCGTGATGATGGCATACATCGGCTTTGCCTCGAACTTGAAACATCGGTCTTGGAAGTTGATTTCGGTCTGAGGCAATTGATCACAATCTTGTGAAGCAGAATGTTAAGCGCACTCATCCTCAAGTAGGAAATCTTTTCCTCTGTTCTTCTATCCTTAACAAGTTCCAATATGGCACGAGCAATAGAAACATTGATCGGTTGATATCTCCCTCTCTCAACTCCAATCACATCAGCCAGCATATCCATATCCACCACAAAGTCCTGATCTCGGACACTGAAAGAGATTCTATTCGCATCCAAGAAGCTAAGATTCGAATAGAAGTATGCAGTTAATTCAGCATGGGCTTCGTGGTGTCGTAAACGTAACTTGCTCAAGTTGAAGAAAACTGAACTTTTCCCTCAAATTGACATTTACACATTAAGGAAATCAAAATCCACACTCCTAGGGTTTATCACCCCACGCTTCAACAATTTTGAGTATAGAACCTTATGTTCCTTCGATCTAAACAGCTCTGTCCTTTTTCCTCGAATTTTCGCTGCAACACCCATCCTTGGTTGAAATTGGCTATACAATTTGTCATCATCATTCCCATTTATCGGATTAAATCCCCCAACACGCGGATCACTTGGGATATTTGCAAGGGTTTCTTCTGCCAACCCTTTAGGAGCAATTCCCAAACACTCCATTTTTCGCAAAAAGATGTACTCATTCCCATACCCTTTATCCTTAAGAAACTCATCGATGTAGTTCAATGGAGTAATAGTCCTCTTTAAAGCACGGTAAAGCTTATAAATAAAAGAGGGCTTTTGAATTCTTGCAGGATCTGCGTCTTCAACGATTTCTTTCTCTTGTTGATGACCAACACCCTGTGAACTAGTTGGTGGAGAATGACGCTGCTGAGAATGTTGTGGGCTCTGCTGCTGATTTGGAGACTCTTCTTCCTCGGTGAGATCGAAGTGCGTAGGCCCCTCACTCATTCGCCGTGGTTCCCTGCTTGCGATTCTCGAAAACTTTCTTGAAGACGACATCTTTCTCAGTCTTTGAAAGATTCCTTGCTTGACTTTCCCAAGAAAGATAACTTTTTCGAAGATTAAACAAGGGAAGAAAACAGGAATGGAAGATCGGTGCTTTCTTAGGGTTTTTGGAGAGTAAAGCGAAGAAGAAACAACAGTGCATAAATAGTTAAAACGAGGCATACGAACGTCATAAAAGAAAGTAAAAAGATGCATTTTCAAAAAAATAACTGTCTTTTTCGAGAAAATAGTCATTTAAAAAATAACTTCTTTTTCAAAAAGGAAACGTTGCAATAATCACGTCAATTAAAGATAGCAATAATCAAACACGGTTGATAATCATACCTTTTCAAGATGAGATTTGAGAGAGAGAATAACTTACAGTCAAAGTCTTGTTTGTCTGAGTCTGAGAGTCTCTAGACTTTAACTTCTTCAAACCTCAAAATGTTGAATCTGGAACGGATAATTTCAAATTGATTTTTCTCCAAAGGCTTTGTAAATATATCCGCCGAGTTGGTTCTTTGAGTCAACAAACGAATCGAAACTTCTCCATTTTGAACATGATCTCTAATGAAGTGATGTCGAATCTCTATATGCTTTGCTCTTGAATGAAGAATTGGATTTTTTGTAAGATTGATTGCACTGGTGTTGTCGCAGTTAATTTCCGTGCATGAATCTTCAATTCCAAAGTCTCTTAGCTGTTGTTTTATTCACAGAATTTGTGAACAACAACTTCCGAGAGATACATACTCTGCTTCTGCTGTAGAAAGAGCTACTGTATTTTGCTTCCTTGAAAACCAAGACATTGTCCTGCTTCCAAGTAACTGATAGGTACCCGAGGTGCTCTTTCTGTCAACTCTACATCCGGTTAGGTCTGCGTCTGAGTATCCAAGAAGAGTAAAGTCTCCATTTTTAGGATACCAAAGGCCGATGCTTGAAGTTGAAGCAATGTATTTGATAATACGCTTTGCAGCACTTAAATGAGATTCTTTAGGGTCTGCTTGAAATCTGGCACAAATGCAAACACTAAACAAAATGTCAGGTCTAGAAGCAGTAAGATAAAGAAGTGAGCCAATGATACTTCTGTATAGCTTCTGGTCGACTTTCTTTCCTCCTTCATCTTTGTCTATCTTCAAGGAACTTGACATTGGTATATCAGCCTTTTTGCAATTGTCCAGTCCAAACTTTTTGACAAGATCTTTAGCATATTTTTCTTGATGAATAAAAGTTCCTTCCTTCAGTTGTTTCACTTAAAGCCCGAGAAAGAAGGTTAACTCACCCATCATGCTCATTTCAAATTCATCCTGCATAGTCTTAGAGAATTTCTTGCACAGACTTTCATTAGGGGATCCAAAAATAATATCATCGACATATATTTGAACTAGCACAAAACTTTTGCTTTCTCTTTTGATAAACAGAGTAGTGTCTACTTTACCTTTTACAAAACTGTTTTGAATTAAAAACTTACTCAGCCTGTCGTACCAAGCTCGAGGTGCTTGCTTTAGACCATATAAAGCCTTTTTGAGTCTGAATACTGAGTCTGGTTTCCTTGAATCTTCAAACCCAGGTGGTTGTTCCACATAGACTTCCTCATGGATAAATCCATTTAGGAAAGCACTTTTGACGTACATTTGGAATAACCTGAAATTCTTATAACATGCAAAAGCAAGTAATAAGCGAATTGCTTCTAACCTTGCTACTGGTGCGTAAGTCTCGTCATAGTCTATCCCTTCTTCTTGTGTATATCCCTTGGCCACGAGTCTTGCTTTGTTTCTTATGACTTTTCCTTTCTCGTCCATCTTGTTCCTGAAAACCCATTTAGCACCAATAATAGATTTACCTTTTGGTTTAGGAGTTAACTCCCAAACATCATTAATGCTGAATTGCCTGAGTTCTTCTTACATAGCTTCAATCCAGCTTTCATCAGTCAAAGCTTCTTCTATGCTTTTGGGTTATATTTCAGAAATAAGAGCCACAGCACTTAACTCTTCGCGTCTTTTGGATCTTGTACGAATTCCTTCATTAATGTCGCCAATAATAAGATCTTTGAGATGACTGGACTTATGCTTCCAGTTGCAGGTTAATTTGTCAGATTGATGGTCACTTCCTTCACTTGAATCTTCAACAGTCATTTGTTGCTGGTCCTTCAAAGTCTGAGCTGATTCCTGAGATTTAGACTTTATAGAGTCTGGAGTAGGTTCAGGCTCTTCAAGATGAGTATGAATAGATTCATTTTGCATAGAATCTTGGAATTTGACATTCATTGATTCCTCCACAGATTGACTCTTCTTGTTACAGACTCTGTAGGCTTTGCTTGAGGTTGAATATCCAAGGAAGATGCCTTCGTCTGATTTTTCTTCAAACTTGCCAACTCAATCATTTGCATTTTTCAATATAAAACATTTGCATCCGAACACATGAAAATATGAAACAATAGGCTTCTTTTCTTTAAATAATTCATAGGGGTTTTTTTTTTTATAGAATAGGCCTTAGAAAAACTCTATTGATAATATAACAAGCTGTAGAAACTGCTTCAGCCCAAAATCGTGAAGAGATGTTGCTTTCAATTAAAAGAGTTCTAGCCATTTCTTGAAGCGATCTATTTTTTCTTTCCACAACTCCATTTTGCTCTGGAGTATATGGAGAGGAGAACACATGCTGAAAACCAGATTCATCACAAAATTTTGTAAAATCTTGATTTTCAAATTCACCTCCATGGTCTGTTCTTATACTTGAAATAACACACCTTTTTTTTCATTTTGAACCTTTTTAGCAAATTTTTCTAAATAAGAGAAGGTTTCAGACTTACTTGCCAGGAAATATACCCAAGTAAATCGTGAGTAGTCATCCACAATTACTAGGCAATATTTCTTACCTCCAATGCTCTGTGTTCTGGTTGGTCCAAAGAGATCCAAATGCAGAAGCTGTAGTACACGGTTAGTGGAAACTTGATTTATTGGTTTAAAGGAATTTCTTACTTGTTTTCCCAATATGCATGGTGTACATAGATCAGACTTTTGGTATGATAAATTGGGTAGACCACGAACAAGCTTCTTTGCTTTGAGATTTTGGCTATCTCTGTTTCATATTAATGTGCCCAAGCTTTCTGTGCCATAAGCTTGCTTTGTCTTGGATTGAGATTAGACATTGCGATTCATCTGGTTTCACATCCAAGAGGTAGATATTTCCATGTCTTCGACCCATGAATGACTGAGTAGAGTCTTTACTGGTTCCTGAACATATTCCCTCTTGAAAGTCGATTTTTAAACCGGTATCACACATCTGACTGACATTGGGCAGATTGTAGTTGAGTCCTTCAACTAAAGAAACATTGCTTATTGTGAGGTTTCCAATCTTTACGGTTCCAAATCCCACTATTCTTCCTTTGATATTTCCTTCAAATGAGACTTTTCCACCATTCACTTGAACAAGCTTTATGAAGCAATTTGAATCTCCTGTCATATGTCTTGAGCATCCACTATCTAGATACTATTTTACCTTTTTCTTGATAGTGACCTGCATTTAAAAAGAAACTCAAACTTTCTTTGGTACCCATATTTTCTTGGGACCATTGAAGTTAGTATGATATGCGGTTTTTACCCATACTTTCTTAACAGGTTTCCAAACCATAGGACATTCTTTTTCAAAATGATCTGCACTATTGCACTTTGAACATCTGAGAGCATTGCGACCTACTGGTTTTACAAAGATCTTTTTAAAATGATTTTTGTAAGTATCTCTTGTGGGTCTTTGCTTAATTCTTTCTTTCACCTTTGGAAAATCAATTAAAGGAATGGTTTCAACAGTCATTCCCAAACCAGATTTGTTGAAATAAGATCTTTGAACAGAAATGTGATAGCTAGTATAATCACCTAGAGGGGGGTGAATAGGTGCACAAACAATTTATCGAGATACGAAAGCGATTCTTTTCAAATGATAGAAGGAAAGTTTACTATGATTAGCGAGAATGAAGTACGATCAAAGTAAAGAGAGTAAGGAAGAGAAAATTGAACACAGAGTTTATAGTGGTTCGGCTTATTCCAAGCCTACGTCCACTCTTCCGCACTGACAGCCCACCGGCTGGATTTCACTATGATCAAAAGAGAAGTTACAGCACAGCTTTGCCTTGATTCTACAGTGTAGATTTTCTATCACACCTCCTCAAGGTTTCTCACAAATATAGACTCTCTTTTGTATACAAGTATTCGCTCAAAGGAATTGTCTAAACAAACAGAGCTTCAGACTTTGGAATTTTTCTATCGCGCACACTTCAACAACTAAGACCGTCTTCCTTATATACTCCTTTATGCCATCATACCCGTTGGCACTTACCAAAGGAATTCCTCCAATCTACCCGTTGGACGGAATCAATTAGGAAGATTGTTCAAGCTATTAAAGGAACGTGTCGATAGCCCATCAATCATGTTCGCCCATACAATCAGGATCTCGGTTTCCATAAGTAGAACCTTCCAATAATATTTAGGCAATCACCGGATCTTCAATCATCGAGTCAATCTCGATCAATCAAAGGATTCCATTACGTCTTTTCCAGCCATGAAATCTTCTCCAGTTGATAAGGATAAATCCTTGACGAAACATCCAGATCTGGATAGCCTTTCTTCAACGGATTAGAGACTGTCAATGAGGATAGACTTTGAGTCTTGAGTCTGGCTGTCCGAAGGTCTTCAGACTTTAAATAGCAGAGTCTGCAAGCCTTCAGACTAGACTGATGGAAACGTTTTGTCTGAATAACTTCGTAACAAGGCTTGGGTAAGGGAGTTGACCTCTGTCCTTCATCACTGCTTTATACATGTGAAACATAACAGTATGAGGGAGAGAAAACTTTTTTCCACAGAGGATGGCATACATCAACTTTGCCTCTGAACTTGAAACATCAGTTTTGGAAGTTGATTTCGGTCGAAGCCAAGCAAGATGTTGAATGCACTCATCCTTAAGTAGGTGATCTTCTCATCTGTTCTCCTGTCCTTCACCAGTTCCAGTGTGGCCCGAGCAATGGAAACTTTGATTGGTTGATATCTGCCTCTCTCAACTTCTAACACATCTGCCAGCATATTCATATCCACAACATAGTCTTGGTCTTTAACGCTGAAAGAGAATCTATTCGCATCCAAAAAGCTAAGATTTGAATAGAAATACGCAGTCAATCCAGCATAGGCCTCAGTAGAGTCAGAGCAGAACTTTTCAAGTTGAAGATAACTGAACTTTTCCCTCAAGTTCACTTTCACAGCATCCAGAAAATCAAAATCCACACTCCTAGGGTTTATTACCCCACGCTTCAGCAATTTCGAGTACAGATCCTTTTGTTCCTTCGATCTGAACAAATCTCCCCTTTTTCCTTGAATTTCAGCCGCAATACCCATTTTCGGTTGAAATAGACTGAACAAATTGTCATCATCATTCCCATCTACGGATTCGGCCCCGATCCACGAGGATCACTTGGGATATTCGCAAGGGTTTCCTCAGCCACCCCTTTACGAGCAATTCCCAAACTTTCCATTTTTCGCAGAAAGATATATTCGTTCTTATATCCTTTGTCTTTAAGAAAATCATCAACATAGTTCAAAGGAGTATGAATTCCTTTTAAGGCACAATATAGCTTGTAAATAAAAGCGGGCTTTTGAACTCTTACTGGGTCTGCATCCTCGATGATTTCTTCCTATTGTTGATGATCAACGCCTTGAAGACTAGATGGAGGAGAATGACGCTGCTGAGAATGTTGTGGGCTCGGTTGCTGTTACGGGAGACACTTCTTCTTCGCAAGATCGAAGTGCGTAGGCCCCTCACTCATTCGCCGTGGTCCCCCGCTTGCGATTCTCGAAGACTTTCTTGAAGATGACATCTTTCTCGCTTTTTGGAAGATTCCTTGCTTGACTTTCCCAAGAAAGATGACAACTTTTTGAAGATTAAACAAAGAAGACAAACGGGAATGGAGAATCGATGCTTTCTAGGGTTTTTGAGAGTAAAGTGAAGAGGAGTCGATCGGTTAAAAAGAGAGATAAACGAACCGTCACAAAGGAAGGTAAAAAGATGCCTTTTTAAAATAACTGTCTTTTTCCGTGAAAATAGTCATTTCAAAAATAACTTCTTTTTGGAAAATGAAATGATGCGACGATTAAATATAGCAACAATTTAAACACGGTCTGACGATCGTACCTTTTCAAGATAAGATTAGAGAGAGAATGACTTACAGTCTAATTGACGTACCAAGACTATCTTACAGATAAAGTCTTGTATGTCTGAGTCTGAAAGTCTTTAGACTTTGATCTCCTCATACCTCAAAATGCTGAGTCTGGAACGGATAGATTCAAATTGATTTTTCTCCAATGGCTTTGTGAATATATCCGCCAGTTGGTTCTTTGAGTCAACAAATTGAATTGAAACATCTCCATTTTGAACATGGTCTCTAATAAAGTGATGTCAAATCTCTATATGCTTCGCTCTTGAGTGTAGAATTGGATTTTTGGTGAGATTGATAGCGCTGGTGTTGTCGCAATTAATCTCCGTGCATGAGTCTTCAATTTCAAAGTCTCTTAGCTGTTGTTTTATCCATAGAATTTGCGAACAGCAACTTCCAAGAGCTACATACTCGCTTCATTGTTGAAAGAGCCACGGTGCTTTGTTTCCTTGAAAACCAAGACACTATCCTGCTTCCAAGCAACTGGCAAGTTCCCGAAGTGCTCTTTCTATCAACTCTGCAACCGGCCAGATCCGCGTCTGAGTATCCCATAAGATTAAAGTCTCCCTTCTTAGGATACCATAGACCGATGCTTGAAGTTGATGAAACATATTTAATAATATGCTTCGCAGCATTCAAATGAGATTCTTTTGGGTCTGATTGAAATCTAGCACAAATGCAAACACTAAACAAAATGTCGGGTCTAGAAGCGTAAGATAAAGAAGAGATCCGATGATACTCCCGTATAGCTTTTGATCGACTTTCTTCCCTTCTTCATCTTTGTCTATCTTCAAGGAACTTGACATTGGTATGTCAGCCTTTTTGCAATTGTTCAGACCGAACTTTTTGACTAGATCATTTGCATACTTTTCTTGATGAATAAAAGTTCCTTCCTCCAATTGTTTTATTTGAAGTCCAAGAAAGAAGGTTAACTCACCCATCATGCTCATTTCAAATTCATCCTGCATAGTCTTTGAAAATTTCTTGCACAGACTTTCATTAGAGGATCCAAAAATAATATCATCGACATATATTTGAACAAGCAGAAAACTTTTGCTTTCTTTTTTAATAAAAAGAGTAGTGTCCACTTTACCTTTAACAAATCCATTTTGAATTAAAAACTTACTTAATCTGTCGTACCAAGCTCGAGGTGCTTGCTTTAAGCCATATAAGGCCTTTTTGAGTCGAATCTTTGAGTCGGTTTCTTTGGGTCTTCAAACCCTAGGTGGTTGTTCTACATAGACTTCCTCATGGATGAATCCATTTAGGAAAGCACTTTTGACGTCCATTTGAAATAACCTGAAATTTTTATGACAAGCAAATGCAAGTAATAAACGAATTGCTTCTAACCTTGCTACCGGTGCATAAGTCTCGTCATAGTCGATCCCTTCTTCTTGTGTGTATCCTTTGGCCAC
This sequence comes from Eucalyptus pumila, assembly GCA_016097595.1. Classification (NCBI taxonomy): domain Eukaryota; kingdom Viridiplantae; phylum Streptophyta; class Magnoliopsida; order Myrtales; family Myrtaceae; genus Eucalyptus; species Eucalyptus pumila. The sequence continues at coordinate 8,671,868 of CM027852.1, forward strand.
GAGTCTTGCTTTGTTTCTTAAGACTTTACCTTTCTCGTCCATCTTGTTTCGAAAACCCATTTAGCTCCAATAACCGATTTACCTTTCGGTTTTGGAGTTAATTCCTAGACATCATTAATTTTGAATTGTCTCGAGTTCTTCTTGCATAGCTTCAATCCAGCTTTCATCGATAAAGCTTCTTCTATGCTCTTGGGTTCCATTTCGAAATAAGAGCCACGGCACTAGACTCTTCTCGCCTTTTGGATCTTGTGCGAATTCCTTCATTGATGTCGCCAATAATAAGATCTCTGGGATGACCGGACTTATGTTTCCGATTCTTTGATTAATTGATGATCACTTCCTTCACTTGAATCTTCAACAGTTACTTGTTGCTGATCCTTCAAAATCTGAGCTACTTGTTGAGATTTAGACTTTGTTAAGTCTGGAGCAGATTCAGTTTCTTCTAGATGAGTCTGAATGGATTCATTTTGAATGGAATCTTGGAATTTGACATTCATTGATTCTTCCACAGTTTGAGTCTTCTTGTTGTAGACTCTGTACGCTTTACTTGTGGTTGAATATCCAAGGAAGATGCCTTCATCTGACTTTTCTTCAAACTTACCAACTCGATCATTTGCATTTTTTAATATGAAACATTTGCATCCAAAAACATGAAAATATGAAACAATTGGCTTCTTTTCTTTAAATAGTTCATAGGGGTTTTTTTTCTAGAATAGGCCTTAGAAAGACTCTATTGATAATATAACATGATGTTGAAACTGCTTCAGCCCAAAATCGTAAAGAGATATTGCTTTCAATTAAAAGAGTTCTAGCCATTTCTTGAAGAGATCTATTCTTCCTTTCTACGACTCCGTTTTGCTCTGGAGTATATGGAGAGGAGAACAAATGTTGAAAACCAGATTCATCACAAAATTTTGCAAAGTCTTGATTTTCAAATTCACCTCCATGATCTGTTTTTATACTTGAAATTACATACCCTTTTTCATTTTGAACCTTCTTAGCAAATTTTTCAAAGTAAGAGAAAGTTTCAGACTTACTTGCCAAGAAATATACCCAAGTAAATCGTGTGTAGTCATCCACAATTACTAGGCAATATTTCTTACCTCCAATGCTCTGCGTTCTGGTTGGTCCGAAGAGATCCATATGCAAGAGCTGCAGTACACGGTTAGTGGAAACTTGATTTATTGGTTTAAAGGAATTTCTTACCTGTTTTCCCAATATACATGGTGTACATAGATCGGACTTTTGATATGATAAATTGGGTAGACCACGAACAAGCTTCTTTGCTGAGATTTTGGCTATCTGCTTCATGTTGATATGCCCAAGCTTTTTGTGCCATAAGTTTGCTTCATCTTGGATTGAGATTAAACATTGCGATTCATCTGGTTTCACGTTCAAGAGGTAGATATTCCCATGTCTTCGACCCATGAATGACTGAGTAGAGTCTTTACGGTTCCCCGAACAAATACCCTCTTGAAAGTTGATTCTAAAACCGGCATCACAAAGCTGACTAATCTTGAGCGATTGTAATTGAGCCCTTCAACTAAAGAAACATTGCTTATTGTGAGGTTCCCAATCTTTACAGTTCCAAATCCTACTATTTTTCCTTTCTTTGTTTCCTCCAAATGAGACTTTTCCACCATTCACTTGAACGAGCTTTATGAAGTAATTTGAATCTCCGTCATGTGTCTAGAGCATCCACTATCCGGATACCATTTCGTTTTTTCTTGATAGTGACCTCGCATTCAAAAAGAAACTCAAGCTTTCTTTGGTACCCATATTTTCTTGGGTCCTTTTGAGTTAGTCGATATACGGTTTTTGCCCGGACTTTATTGATGTGTCTCCAAACCATAGGACATTCTTTCTCAAAATGATCTGTACTATTGCATTTTGAACATCTAAGAGCATTGCGACCTATTGGTTTTACAAAGTTCCTTTCAAAATGATTTTTGTAAGCGTTTCTTGTAGGTCTTTGCTTGATTCTTTCTTTTACTTTAGGAAAATCGATTAAAGGAATAGTTTCAGCAGTCATTCCCAATCCAGATTTATTGAAATAAGGTCTTTGAACAGAAAGTATTTTCTCCAGTTTTTCAGAACTTAAAGAAAATCTTTTGGAAATATTTGAAATATCATTTTTCAAGAATGCATTTTCTTTTAAAAGATTATTTTCACTTTCTTTGAGAGAAGAAACATTCTGGTCTAAGCATTTCACTTTTTCTTCCAAAGCATTCTCTTGTTGTTTTAAAGCAGAATTTTCCTTTTTGAGTTCGGAAATTCTTTTAAGAGAAGTCTTAAGACTAAAACATAATTCATCAATGTATTTTGAAACTTTAATAGGAATTTTGAAGTTACTTACCTCGAATTCACTTTACGAATCGAATCAATCTCGGAGTTTGATTCGAATCGATTGTGCCATTAGACATATGTTGGCATAATCATCATCACTATCTTCGCACTCAGTATCACTCCGGTTTCAGCTTTGAGAGCTTTTCGATATCTTTCAGTTTTTCCTTTCTTCTTCCTTAGAAGAGGACAGTTAGGGTCGATGTGTCCCTTTTTCTTACATTCAAAGCGAGACTACATCTTTGTTTGATTCTTCATCTTCAGCGACTTGGTCTGTTGCTTTTGAAAACTTTGTTTCTTTGCATTGAATCTTCTTCCTTTTCTTTCAGCTTTTTACGAATCTTCTTATCATAAGAGCAAGTTCTTCATCATCCATGTCGTCTTCAGAATCTGTTACATCAGAATCATCATTAGATTTTAATGCAATAGATTTCTTACCTTTAGGATCTTCGTCTTCATTGATTCTTTCCACTTCATAGGATTGAAGAGTCCCAACCAACTCATCGACGGACAGTGGCATGATTCTTTGGGTCTCCCTGATTGAGGTCTTTATGTGATTCCAATCCTTGGAGAGTCCACGCAGTAACTTGTTTACTTTCATGGGATCAGAAATTGGTTGACCTTGATTTTCAAGACCATTCACAATATCTGTAAAACGACTAAACATGTCAGTGATAGATTCTCCTGGTTTCATTCTGAAGGCTTCGTATTGACCGAGAAGAATGTTGATTCTTGTCTCTTTCACTCGATCGGTTCCTTCATATGTGATGTGTAATCTATCCCAGACTTCTTTGGCTGTATCACAAGAAGATATTCTGTTATATTCAGTAGGTGATAAAGCACAATATAAAGAATAAATTGCTTTTGCATCAAGAGCTTGTCTCTTGATCATCTCTTCCTGAGTCATTTCGCTAGACTCAACAGAGTCTTTTCCTCTTTCTGAGACAGGAGCAGATTTAGGAACGATTCTTTTTTCTACAACGTCCCATTCCAGAGGATCCTTTGATCTTAAGAACGCCTTCATCTTGTTTTTCCATATGTTGTAGTCATTTCCATCAAAGTAAGGCGGTCTTGTGTTGCTTTGCCCTTCTATCAGCCCTGGAGCCAACATACTAGCCATGGATCTTTAACTCTGAAGTAAAACACTTCAAACAATGTGAGTACACAAGCTCTGATACCAATTGTGATAGCTAGTATAATCACCTAGAGGGGGGTGAATAGGTGCACAAACAATTTATCGAGATACGAAAGCGATTCTTTTCAAATGATAGAAGGAAAGTTTACTATGATTAGCGAGAATGAAGTACGATCAAAGTAAAGAGAGTAAGGAAGAGAAAATTGAACACAGAGTTTATAGTGGTTCGGCTTATTCCAAGCCTACGTCCACTCTTCCGCACTAACAGCCCACCGGCTGGATTTCACTATGATCAAAAGAGAAGTTACAGCACAGCTTTGCCTTGATTCTACAATGTAGATGTTCTATCACACCTTCTCAAGGTTTCTCACAAATATAGACTCTCTTTTGTATACAAGTATTCGCTCAAAGGAATTGTTTAAACAAACAGAGCTTCAGACTTTGGAATTTTTCTATCGCGCACACTTCAACAACTAAGACCGTCTTCCTTATATACTCCTTTATGCCATCATACCCGTTGGCACTTACCAAAGGAATTCCTCCAATCTACCCGTTGGACGGAATCAATTAGGAAGATTGTTCAAGCTATTAAAGGAACGTGTCGATAGCCCATCAATCCCGTTCGCCCATACAATCAGGATCTCGGTTTCCATAAGTAGAACATTCCAATAATATTTAGGCAATCACCGGATCTTCAATCATCGAGTCAATCTCGATCAATCAAAGGATTCCATTACGTCTTTTCCAGCCATGAAATCTTCTCCAGTTGATAAGGATAAATCCTTGACGAAACATCCAGATCTGGATAGCCTTTCTTCAACGGATTAGAGGCTCAATGAGGATAGACTTTGAGTCTTGAGTCTGGTTGTCCGGAGGTCTTCGACTTTAAATAGCGAGTCGCAAGCCTTCGAGACTAGGCGATGGAAATGTTTTGTCGGCTTCAAAATACTTCAAAAAGATTTCTCCAACAACGAAAGAATTTTTTCCAGTTTTTCAGATCCTATAGAAAATTTTTTTAGAAATATTTGAGATATCATTTTTCAATAATGCATTTTCTTTTGAAAGATTATCTTCACTTTCTCTAAGAGAAGAAATATTCATGTCTAAACATTTCACCTTTTCTTTCAAAACATTTTCCTGTTGTTTTAGAGCAGAATTTTCTCTTTTGAGTTCGGAAATCTTTTTAAGAGAAGTCTTAAGACTAAAACACAACTCATCAATGTATTTAGAGACTTTAATAGGGATTTTGAAGTTACTCACCTCAAATTCACTGTCTGAATCCGATTCTGTCTCGGAGTTTGAATCTGAATTTGATTGTGCCATTAGACATATATTGGCATAATCATCATCACTTTCTTCACACTCTGTATCACTCCAGGTTTCTGCTTAAGAGCTTTTCGATACTTTTCAGCTTTTCCTTTCTTCTTCCTTAGAAGAGGACAGTTGGGTCTGATGTGTCCCTTTTTCTTGCATTCAAAGCGAGACTACATCTTTGTTTGATTCAGCATCCTCAACGAGACTTAGTTTGTTGCTTTTGAAAACTCTGTTTCTTTGGATTGAATCTTCTTCCTTTTACGTTCAGCTTTCAATCTTCTTATCATGAGAGCAAGCTCCTCATCATCCATATCGTCTTCAGAATCTGTAACATTAGAATCATCATTGGATTTTAATGCAATGGATTTCTTACCTTTAGGGTCTTCGTCTTCATTGATTCATTCCACTTCATAAGACTGAAGAGTCCCAACCAACTCATCAACAGATAGTGGCATGACTCTTTGGGTCTCTTTGATTGAGGTCTTTATGTGATTCCAATCCTTTGAGAGTCCAGCGGTAGCTTGTTTGCCTTCATGGGATCAAAAATTGGTTGACCTTGATTTTCAAGACCATTCATGATTTCTGTAAAACGACTAAACATGTCAGTTATAGATTCTCCTGATTTCATTTTGAAGGCTTCGTATTGACCGAGGAGAATGTTGATTCTAGTCTCTTTCACTCGATCGGTTCCTTCATAGGTAATATGTAATCTATCATAGACTTCTTTAGCTGTAACACAAGAAGATATTATGTTATATTTTGTAGGAGATAAAGCACAATATAAAGAATAAATTGCTTTTGCATCAAGAGCTTGTCTCTTGATTATCTCTTCCTGAGTCATTTCACTAGACTCAACAGTATCTTTTCCTCTCTCTGAGACAGGTGCAGTTTTAGGAATGATTCATTTTTCTACAACGTCCCATTCCAGAGGATCCTTTGATCTTGGAACGCCTTCATCTTGTTTGTCCATATGTTGTAATCCTTTCCATCAAAGTAAGGTGGTCTGGTATTGCTTTGCCCTTCTACCAGCCCTAGAGCCAACATACTAGCCATGGATCTTTAACTCTGAAGTAAAAACACTTCAAACAAAGTGAGTACACAGGCTCTGATACCAATTGAGATAGCTAGTATAAGCACCTAAATGGGGGTGAATAGGTGTAAAAACAATTTCTCGAGATACGACAGCGATACTAGGCAGACGATAGAAAGGAAGTTCTTTTTTGATTAACAAAATGAATTACGATCAAAGTAAAGTAAAGAGTAGGGAAGAGAAAATTGAACACAAGATTTATAGTGGTTCGGCTTATTCCAAGCCTACGTCCACTCTTTCGCACTGACAGCCCACCGGCTGGATTTCACTATGAACAAAAGAGATGTTACAGCACAGTTCTCCCTTGATTCCACAGTGTAGATGTTCTACCACACTTCCTCAAGGTTTCTCACGAATATAGACACTCTTTTGCGTACAAGATTTCACTCAAATGAATTGACTAAAAACAAGAAGTTTCAGACTTTGGAATTTTTCTCTCGTATATTCTCGAACAACTAGAACATCTTCCTTATATACTCATTTATGCCATCATACCCGTTGGCACTTACCAAAGGAATTCCTCCAATCTACCCGTTGGACGGAATCAATTAGGAAGATCATTCGAGCTATTAAAGGAATATGTCGATAGTCTATCAATCATGTTCGCCCATACAATCAGGATCTCGGTTTCCATAAGTAGAACCTTCCAAGTATACTTCGCCAATCATCGGATCCTTAATCTCCGAATCAATCGTGATCAAACAAAGGATTCCGTTATGTCATATCCTGCCAAGAGATCTTCTCCAGTCGATATGGTCACATCCTTAATGAAACATCCAGTTCTGGATAGCCTTTCTTCAACGGATTAGAAGCTGTCAATAAGAATAGACTTTGAGTCTTGAGTCTGGCTGTCCGTAAGTCTTCAAACTTTAAATAGCAGAGTCTGCAAATCTTCAGACTAGACTGATGGAAATGTTTTGTCAGCTTCAAAACACTTCAAGAAGATTTCTCCAACAATGTGAAGATATAAAACTAATTGCTGGCCATGAAGAATGTGAAGAAGCGACCAGTATGACAATCACCTTCTTTGAGTTAATTGCTCTTAGACTTTTCGAGTTGCCAAGATTTAGGAGGATCTTAGCTTAGAAATCCTCGAACTGTAAATCCTTGCGGGTCTTGAGCATAGTAAGCTGTGGAACAATGCCGGACCAAGTCATTGGTGACTGGGAAAGCTACCAAACCAACAAGATTTTTGACCCCGAAGAATTATTGTTTAACTATATGCTTTATAACTAGGGCATTCGGGACATCTGCAACGGAAAATGGTGTTTGGCAATATAGAATAACGCATACGGTAATATGATATTCTGTTTCTACATTCTCTTGTACACTCCCCACAAAGTTTGTGAGTAGTTCCTTCAATATTCATCACTTTGGTTCGTCTCCTGCCCCTTGGATCTAAGGCCGTGCTGAGCGAGGTCACTTGTCATTCTGATTGAGAATGTAGAGTTGCTATTAATGCATAATTCTAATAAATGACAGTCCATCAAGACATGTCTCGACTGACAAGCACGATACAGATTCCCAGCCACTTCCTCTAAATTTCTTAAGAGTCTTTCATGGACAATAACGAGGTGCATTGCATCCAGTTCGTCTCAATAAATGATATTGCGGTTCTGCATTAATAAGCAAATATTTGGGATAACCGTTTCGCAGTTTTCGAGGACAAATATTCATGTCAATAAAATTTAAAAGTTTCTAGTAATTTTCTAGCCTTGTTTGTAGAATAAAACAAATTAGTGAATTAGCAACTTTTCTGAAATTCTACAGGTGTATTTATTTGCAAAATGTATCAAATCACTCTATACTTATCAAACATTTTATTAGTTTGAACGTAAAAAACTTTTAAGGCGCAAAAGTCGAATTGTTTATGGACTATTTTTTCAGGTCAACTCAGTTGTTCATTTCTTTTAAGAAACCATTATTCTTTAAGCAACATAACTCTAATTTTGCATCTTACTACGTGTTTTATTTGATGAAATCAAAATAACTTTACTAAACAGTGAAATCAATTTTTTCTCTAAACATTACATGTGTATCTTAATAACATCACATGTGGTGTATTGAGATTCGGTATTGAGATTCTCAAAATAGAAAATGAAATATTCAAGTGAGTTTTCACCGAAAATGACTATTGGGTACGAAATAATTCCATTTTTATTTGAATTTATATATATTAATATTTTCTCATTCTCGTTAACTATTTACTGCGTAAGAGTTAGATATTTTGGATGTGATGTTTATAATTAGTATTTTAGAATGAAACTCTTAGAATTTTCTTGTTCAATAAAGTCAATTTTACTTGTTATTAACGGGAAATTTTGCTCTAAACTCATTAATAGTGAATGCATTTACTAAAAAAAAGCCCTTTTATTATCAAATATTTCCAAGAGATTGCCTGCTATACTTTTATTTTTCTCTTGACAAAGCTCTTCAAATTTTATTTGGAAAAGAAAAGAATCATTTTATGTAATATGAATGTGTTTAATGTGCAAAAGTCAATTTTAAGTGAGATTTCTAGGCTATCTCAAGAATTTCCCAAAATAAATTTACACGAGTTTACTAACTAAACTGCACTTTAGTAATTTTGTCTCATAAGAAAGATCAAAGCAGGTTTCTTTCCTCTCAACCGACAAGGCTAGCAAGACATTATTTTTCTTGATCTGAAAAGGTTGAACCTCTTCCCACCAAGATAACAAGAATTTAAAGTATAAATCCGAATTGGAAAACACTTAGCCAGGAAGACATTACGGAACCATATGAAAATAACATCCCAACTCAGCCGAAGCACCACCCAAACTTGCTTTAATTAGTAGAGTCTCTTATCTATCTAAAACACACGACGTACTTGGTCGCGCTCATGCATCATTATTCTACTCCTCATGTTTCTCAATTTTCAGTAGTTCAAATTACCTTGATACCTTGAGCCATATTGCTTTAGAATTGAATGAGACTAATTCACATATTTGATCATGTCATAATCATATCGGGAAGAGTGGTAGGCAATCCGAGGATTTTGCTGCACACCTGAGGAAGTATTTCTAAACCGGCCAATGGACTGACTTTACCGTCCCTGCTCACATGGATCGAAAATTGCATCAGGTGACCTCTCATTTCCTTGGGATTATGTTGGTCCTCGTCCACATAAGCCCTCCAATTCCATTTGGCTATTTTGTTCACCCTCTTCACGCATTCAATGCTTTAGATTCCTAGAAGCTGTCCTCTAAATCTCCCAAGTGCTCCGCCCAAAGCCACATCCTATAATCATAAACCTGCACAACACTATAATCATAAACCTGCACAACACAAGTTAACATTATTAGTCACGAGCTTAAGTCTTTGGTAAATGCTGATGCACTCGCAGACGTCTTCAGCTTGTACCTGCTATTTAATAGTTGCAACCACATGGAAGTATAAAAAAAAAATGTGAACTTCATATACAATTCCATAGTTGTACCGTTCGTATCGAAAATCAGTTTGTATTAGCTAATACACAATTCTCAGTAGGAACCACATGCACTCTACATCCCGCGGCCCTTAACAGAATTCTCTGCCTCCCTTCCTTTCTTTCTACATCTAACGATTTGAGTCGATTCCCTTTTCAGCTCAGGGTGCGCTCTGCAGAGGAGGGCCCGAACAGAAACAGAGCCACCTTCACACATGCAAAAGGAGCTCAGCAAATTCTCTCCAGCACTCGGTGATTCCTTTGATCTTCATTCCCTTTTCATTGTCCTCTCTGTCGCCCTGGATCCACCAACAGCCGCCACCGAACCTCGATCGCTGGCCACCACACAGCATACACGCTGAGAAGGGGCAAAGAACAGATAGCATTGGTCGAAGGGACTCGGGTTATTTCTGAGCATCCCTAAGCCACTCTCTTGGAGATTTCTTTTGATCCTTTCCTCTTGCTTGGTTGTTGATCGTCACCGCTTCCCAATCCCCAACAGTTCTGCCTCCGCGAAGAAGGTCTGTAGTGCTGAAGTTCTCGAAGTTTTGTCATGGCTGCCTGCTTCGACGATTCCATTCCTTGACGTTGCTTCTGTTATCTCCTTACTCATATTGAATCGGATATGTGTTGACGAAATATCGACTCATTTAAAATGACTTAATTGATGACTTGGATTCATATAGACCCGATTTCCAATCTTGCCCATTTGGCAGGTTGAAGTCCTAGAATATCACGATGGAAGATTAAACAAAGATTGGTACAAGGCAAGATCGGTACAAGGCAAGAGAAAGAGATAGTTTTCTTTATTAAAAATTGATACCTTCGTGTTTTATTTTTCCTGTTTGAGGATTCTTTCCAATTTATTGAAAGTTCTCAAAGTGAAGAAATGATTAAACATGGCAAAGAGTCGCGGAAAAAGCAAAAGAAATGAATAAATATGTTGTGAAAAACATAGGTTTAAAAACCAACTTTTATAAAATTTCACCCAAAAAACTAACCATGATTGGTCAAATGGTCCAAGACTTGATTTGCAAGTCAAACGTCACAAATTTGATTTCCCAATCTATTATCCATTTTGGGATAATTATGTGAATAACTTGGTAGAATTAATTTGAACAATATCTAGTGGCGAACGCATTCACCCGTTGGTGGCTGCGGGTTGGAGAAACTCCAAATAGAATGTGCAGCAAAAACATTTGAGTTGCCGTTGATGCCCTTCAATGACGGGCTGTAATTATACTTTGATGATTTTTCATTTCCATGATGAATTCGAGAGACTTCCTTCACACACCGAATCATAATTTAAAAAAATCTTTTTTGACAATAATGATCTAGGCCATCGATATCTCCACAATCCCAATGAGCTCATCATTGTCCTTCACGTGGAAGTCTACCTTCAAGACAGGGTGCATCACAAGAACACAAAACCACTAGTCCTATAGAGAATTCTCACAATTTGGGATTGTTAACACTTGAATTTTGCCAACAATGCACGAATAACAATAAATGTAATTTTGTCATACACCGTTGACACTCGAATTTTGCCAACCATTCAAGTCTCCATTTTTTCCATATATATATATATATATATAAGAAGAAGAAGAAAGAAAGAAGAGAGAGATAGCAAAAGTTTAATAAAAAATTTGAAAAAAAAAGAAGAGAAAAAAAAAAAGAAGGATATAAAAATTAAATCGAGAGGGCTCGTGTTGTCCAGCCCACTTGGCAATTTTCGGCCTTTTCATTCCCAAACCCTCTCTTTCAGCCCATTTCTTTTAGTTCGGTTATTTTCTTTTGGCCCATGCGTCCAATTTACTCTCCTTGGCCCATCTCTTTTATCTTTTCTTTTTTCCCATAAGCCCACAAGAGCCTAAAAAAGAAGCCCAGCCCATCTTCTCCTTTTCCTTGCACACGCTCACCCCCGTGAGAAGCAAGAGTGACGTGCGGGTGACGGAGGAGGGTGCGTCTGCGCACGCGGGAGTGGGGCTGTGAGCGATGAGCCGTGACGAGAGCGAAACCAGCGGCTGATCGACTTCGTCAGCTTTCGTTCATTGACAAACACTAAACTTTCTGAAACTTGCATTCAAAAGCGCACGCCATTTCTTGCATAATCGGTTGTCCGACGGTGTCTAGATTCATGGTCGATTCATGTCCACTTCATTAGTTGTTGAACTGAATCTGAATCTGTGTTTTTCCCTTTCGTTTATGTCGTGCTCTTGCGATTCCTTGTGCCAGTCGTCTATGGACACGAGTTTGGAGTTGCTATTCTCAACCTCGTCGCCAGTGATGCCCGCCGCTCAAGGACGCCAAGTCAGTGCATTCTTTGCTGTTTTAGTATGCTTCCTATGTAATTCTTATACTGTTTTGTGCGATTTTGGAGCTCATAATTTCCTTGCCGGAGTGGCTCAGTCTTGGCCGGAGTCGTGGCTGATGGGGGAACATTCGGACATCAGGTATGACGTCGGACCGATAGGGATTCCGGCGTTAACTTGTGTAGTGTAGTTCAATCGAGTTCGTCAATGGTGGTTCTGTACAGGGGAAATATTGGCTGTTGCGAGGAAAGAGAAAACGTTCGAGAAAGAAGAGAGCGTTATCTGAAGGAGCAGAAGAAGGTGCAGGGGAAAAGGACAAAATTGGGAAAAAGACAAAAAGGGAAAAACAAACTGTGATTCAATTGAAAGATTACACAAGCCACGCAAGTTGAAGAATCTAAGTTGTATTGAACTGAAAGGTTGTCCTCAGCTAAGAGCTACGTAAGGCCTCAGTAACTTCAAGTCTTTGAAGTGCTTGGAAACCGAAGATTGTAGATCTTTAGAAATATAACGAGTGCATTGCATCCAATTTGTCTCGAGAAATTATAGTGATTTTGCATTAATAGGCAAATATATGGGATAATTGCTTCATGGTTGATGAATATCCATGTTAATAAAATTTAAAAATTGCTAGTAATTTTTCAGTCCTGTTTATAAAAAGATATGACCGATAACTTGCTTTTCAGGTCACCCCATGGTAAGTTACCATCATCATAAGGATTTCACGAGCGCCTAAAACAAATTAATGAATTATCAACTTTTCTAAAATTTTACAAATGTGTTTATTTGCATCGTGTATCAAATCACTAGATACTAAACAAATATCTTCTAGGTTTTAAGGTACAAAAGATGAAATCTGTGTGGACTACTTCAACTCAATTATTCATTTCTTTTAAGACATCATTATTCTTTAATCGACGTTAACTCTAATTTTGTGTCTTACTATGAGTTTTATTTGATGGAAACAAAATAACTTTAATAATCAGTGAAATCATTTTTCTCTCTAAACAATACATGTGCATCTAAATGATGTCACATGTTGTGCATAGAGATTCTCGAATAGAATATGAAATATTTTGAAATGTGATGTTCATGATTAGTAACTTAGAAAGTTACTCTTGGTATTTTCTCGTTCATAGAATCAATTTTACTAGTCATTAACAAGAAATTTTATCCTAAACTCATTAATAGTGAAGACAATTAGTAAGCGAAAAGCACTTCTAATATAATATATTACCAAGAGATTCTCTGCATATACTTTACTCTTCTCTTGACAAAGCTCTTCAAAATTTATTTAGAAAAGAAAAAAGCCGTTTTATTAAATATGAATGCATCTAATGTGCAAAAATCAATTTTACTGTTTTATATATACCAGATTTCAGGCTCTTTTAAGAATTTCACAAAATAGATGAACTCATACACACGAGTTTACCAACTTAAGTACACTTTTAATAATTTTGTCTCATCAGAGAGATCAAAACAGGTTTCTTCTCTCTCGATCAAATTCACGGGCTAACAAGGCCTCATCACGTGGCCCTCGACAGAATTCACTTGCTCTCTTCCTTTCTCTCTCTACATCTAACGATCTGAGTCGATTCCCTTTCGAGATCAGGCTCGGCGCGCTCTGCAGAGTGGGGCCAGAGCATAAACAGAGCCACCTTCGCACACGCAAAAGGAGCTCCATAAATTCTCTCTAGCCCTGGTTGAAGGGACTCGCGTGATTTTTCAGCATTCATAAGTCACTCTCTCTCGGAGATTTCTTTCGAATCCTTCCCTCTCCCTTCGCTGCCGATCGTCACCGCTTCCCGATCGCCACCAGTTCAGTCTGTAATGCTGAAGTTCTCAAGCTTTGGTTGCGACTACCTGCTTCGACGATTCCAATCCTGGATGTTGCTTCTGTTATCTCCTTACTCATATCCGATGTCAATCGCTATAGCTAATCATTCTTCTTTCAACTAAACCACATTTGCTCTGTTTTCCGTTGCTTCTTCTACGAAGCAGAGGCTGAGTGCTATTGTTACCGCTTGTGCGAAAACGGCTTTGATTGAGGCTGTATTGATGATCAAACTTGCCGACTGCCTTCGTGATGATTTGGATGTGAATCACCCATTTGATGAAATTCCTAAACTTAATCAGTTTGTATTTTGATTCAAGCCTTGACCGAGAATTTCCTTCATTACTAGATTATTGATCGATTTCAGTCATATAAGCGCATTTGAGGTCTGTTTCTTCATTAAAAATCATAGGTATTCAATTTTGAATTTGCTTTGGATCTGCTACAACCTGTCAATACAGTTGATTCGTTACCGTTGCAGCCCTAAGCTGATGTCATTTGGTCCTTGGTATTGATGTCATTCCACTCAAGTAAGTATGTGTAGTGAATTTCATGTTCCATTGAAAAGAATTTATGACATGAATGAATTAAATTCTAGTGGAAATCGATCCTTGTATGCCGACCGTGCCTTGATATCCCTGATTTAGAGCGCATTTGATTCCAATTTGAGGCTAGTTTGGTTATGGGATCATATATGCCCATGCTAGGAAAGCATTATGGTGAATCTCATGCCAATTTGCAAGAATTGGGGTCATCACCAAACTTGAATATGTTAGAATCAAAGTATTGCATGCCGACCGTGATTGCTTTGGGTAAATTCGGTATTAATTTGCCCCCGGATTGATGCCATTTTGATCAAGTAGTCTTATGTGCACTTGTAGGAAGATATGGCTTCATTTTAATGTCGATTAATCATCAAAGGACCACAATTTGCTGTCTTTTATGCTCTGTTACAATTATGAATGTCTGCTGGAAGTTTGTGGAATAAGCATGTGAGATAGCTAGTATAAGCACCTAGAGGGGGGTGAATAGGTGCACAAACAAATTCTCAAGATACGGAAGCTATTCTAGGCAATCGATAGAATGGAAAATACGATCAAAGTAAAGTAAAGGTTAGGGAAGAGAAAATTGAACACAAGATTTATAGTGGTTTCGCTTATTCCAAGCCTACGTCCACTCTTCCGACCGACAGCCCACCGGCTGGATTTCACTATGAATAAAAGAGAAGTTACAACACAGCTTTTCCTTGATTCCACAGTGTAGATGTTCTACCACACTTCCTCAAGATTTCTCACGAATATAGACTCTCTTTTGTTTACACGATTTTGCTCAACAAATGAATTGACTAAGAACAAAGAGCTTCAGACTTTGGAATTCTTCTATCGTGCCCCCACTCGAACAACTGGAACGTCTTCCTTATATACTCCTTCATGCCATCATACCCGTTGGCACTTACCAAAGGAAATCCTCCAATCTACCCGTTGGACGGAATCAATTAGGAAGATTATTCGAGCTATTAAAGGAACATGTCGATAGCCCATCAATCCTGTTCGCCCATACAATCAGGATCTCGGTTTCCATAAGTAGAACCTTCCAAGTATACTTTGCCAATCATCGGATCCTTAATCTTCGAATCAATTATGATCAAATAAAGGATTCCGTTATGTCATATCCAGCCAAGAGATCTTCTCCAGTCGATAAGGTCACATCCTTAATGAAACATCCAGTTATGGATAGCCTTTCTTCAACGGATTAGAAAGCTGTCAATGAGGATAGACTTTGAGTCTTGAGTCTGGCTGTCCGGTCTTCGGACTTTAAATAGCGAAGTCTGCAAGCCTTCGACTAGATCGATGGAAACGTTTTGTCAACTTCAAAACACTTCAAGAGGATTTCTCCAACAATCTCCCCATTTTTGATGGTGACAAAACTTTCCTGCAGATTTGGAAAACTTTGACCTGCAAAACATTTCTCAAACACATATGCATATCTTATAGAGATAAATGGCTAAATAAATAACTAATAACACTAGAATCTGCAACCACAGAAAATAGGTTAGTCTAGTATGCAATAAAGCCCATCCATAAGATATCAATAATAGTTAATAAGCAGTAATCCCAAATTTGGTCCACATCCAGACACACATGACTCACAAGTCAAGTTAAAACAAACCACAAACCAAACAAGTTCGACAAATTTAAGTTCAAAGTTTTTCAAGTCTCGCAACTCTCCCCCTTTTTGTCAACATAAAAAAGATTGAGATGAAAATGGAGTCAAGAATGCTTAGGAACACGAACAAGCTGGAAATCTCCCATCGACAAAAACGATGCCTTCCAGCCTTTTCAAGTCTTCCTTCAGTTGTGCAACATCCTCACCCTTAGCATTAGCACGAATCGAAGAGAAAGGGCTTGGATTTGATCATTCAATGAACCCGAAGAAACTTGTCCTACATTCTGCAAGTTCTGAACTTCACATCCCAATGCATATATCTGACCTTGCATCTCCAAGAGAATATCCATTACTCTGCGAAAGTCTGCTGAATTGTCGATATGCGTACTGGCGTTAGCACGATCTGATGGAGTAAATGCAGACGATGGTAGATCAGCATAATCACGCAGATTTGGCGAAGAGACATCATGACCTTCCTCAGGAAACTGAGAGGCATAAATATCCTCTGGATCTGCTGGGGATCGACTGACTCCCTCACTGGTTGCAGGATTTGAGGACATTCCTCTTTTCTCTTGGTCTCCCCCTGTGTTCATGCCTTCAGGTGGAGAGTGCTCCTCATGTTCTCCTTCTTCTTAATCTCTTTTCTCTTCTTCTTCTTTTTCAACTCTCTCTTTCTCAGCATCTCTTTCTTCTTCTTCTTCTCTTTCGTCCTTTTCTTTTTCCTCTGCTTCTTTCTCTGCTCTTTCTTCTGTCTGCTCTTCTGACTCTTTCTCTGGATCAGATCGACTGAGATTCTTCAAAGCAGAAATAGTGATGTTTTCCTCATCATCTTCATCCTCAACGAGGAGAGCTCTTCTTCTCTTGGATGGAGCATCCATGGGTTCCTTCCCTTTTCTTTTTCATGCATAAGAGAATTGATGAGATTTGACTGGAGTCTTCTCCTTAAATTTCTCCAATGCCTTGCTTAGTTCCTTCAGACGCATCTTGATCACCATTTTCAGTCCTACCACCATATGATCGCACGATCGAGCACAAAGAATTTGCGGAGGCTGAATGTTCAGATGTCTGAATAACTTCGTCACAAGACCTGGATAAGGAAGTTGACCTCTGTCCTTCATCACAGCTTTATACATGTGGAACATAACAGTGTGAGGAAGTGAAAACCTTTTCCCAGTGATGATTGTATACATTAGCTTTGCCTCTGAACTTGAGACATCAGTCTTGGAAGTTGATTTTGGTCTGAGACAATTGATTACAATTTTGTGCAGCAAGATGTTGAATGCACTCATCCTTGAATATGAAATCTTCTCCTCTGTTCTCCTATCCTTAACAAGTTCCAGTGTAGTACGAGCAATAGAAACTTTGATCCGTTGATATCTTCCTCTCTCAACTCCTAACACATCTGCCAGCATATCCATATCCACTACAAAGTCTTGATCTTTGACAACGAAGGAAAATCTATTCGCATCCAAGAAACTAAGATTTGAATAGAAATATGCGATTAGTTGAGGATAGGCCTCGTAGTGTCGAGCAGAATTTTTCAAGTTGAAGATGACTGAACTTTTCCCTCAAGTTCACATTCACGGCATCCGTAAAGTCAAAATCCACACTCCTAGGATTTATCACCCCACGCTTCAGTAATTTTGAGTATAGATCCTTCTGATCCTTCGATCTAAACAATTCTCCCCTTTTTCCTCGAATTTCCGCCGCAACTCCCATTCTTGGTTGAAATTGACTATATAATTTGTCATCATCATTTCCATCTACCGGATTAAATCCCCAATCACGAGGATCACTTGGGATGTTCGCAAGGGTTTCTTCGCCACCCTTTACGAGCAATTCCCAAACTTTCCATTTTTCGCAAAAAGATATATTCATTTCCATATCATTTGTCCTTAAGAAAATCATCAACATAGTTCAATGGAGTACCAGTCCCTTTTAAAGCACGATACAGCTTATAAATAAAAGAAGGTCTTTGAACTCTTACAGGATCTGCATCTTCAATGATTTCTTCATTTTGATGATGATCAACATCTTGAGGACTAGATGGAGGAGAATGACGCTGCTAAGAATGTTGTGGGCTCTGCTGCTGATTTGGAGACACTTCTTCTTCAGTGAGATCGAAGTGCGTAGGCCCCTCACTCATTCGCCGTGGTCCCCTGCTTGCGATCCTCGAAGACTTTCTTGAAGACGACATCTTTCTTAGTCTTTGAAAGATTCCTTACTTGACTTTCCCAAAAAAGATGACAACTTTTTCGAAGATTAAACAGGAGAAGAAAACAGGAATGGAAGATTGGTGCTTTTTAAGGTTTTGGAGTTAAGCGAAGAGAAACTGACTGTATATAAGACAGTCGAAAGGAGGGATACCAATCATCGTAATGGAAAGTGAAAATATGCCTTTTTTTTAAAAAAAATAATTGCCTTTTTCGAAAAATGGTCATTTCAAAATAACTCATTTATCTAAAGGAAACGATGCAATAATCTCGTCAATTAAAGATAGCGGTTGAGATAACAATAATCAACACGGTTGATGAACGTACCTTTTCAAGATGAGATTAGAGAGAGAGTAACTTACAGTTAAAGTCTTGTAGTCAAAGTCTTATTTGTCTGAGTCTAAGAGTCTCTAGACTTTAACTTCTTCAAACCTCAAAATGTTGAGTCTGGAACGGATAATTTCAAATTGATTTTTCTCCAAAGGTTTTGTAAATATATCCGCCAGTTGGTTCTTTGAGTCAACAAACTGAATCGCAATTTCTCCATTTTGAACATGATCTCTAATGAAGTGATGTCGAATCTCTATATGCTTTGCTCTTGAGTGAAGAATTGGATTTTTGGTGAGATTGATTGCGCTGGTGTTGTCACATTTAATCTCTGTGCATGAATCTTCAATTCCAAAGTCTCTTAGATGTTGTTTTATCCACAGAATTTGTGAACAACAACTACCAAGAGCTACATATTCTGCTTCTGCTCTAGAGAGAGCTACTGCACTTCGCTTCCTTGAAAACCAAGACACTGTCCTGCCTCCAAGTAGTTGACAGTGCACGAGGTGCTCTTTCTATCAACTCGCATCCGGCTAAGTCTGCGTCTCGAGTACCCGAGAAGAGTAAAGTCTCCCCTTTTAGGATACCAAAGACCGAAGCTTGAAGTTGATGCAATATATTTGATAATACGCTTTGCAGCATTTAAATGTGATTCTTTAGGGTCTCGCTTGAAATCGGCACAAATGCAAACACTAAACAAAATGTCAGGTCTAGAAGCAGTAAGATAAAGAAGTGAACCGATGATACTCATGTATAACTTTTGGTTGACTTTCTTTCCTCCTTCATCTTTGTCTATCTTCAAGGAACTTGACATTGGTATATCGGCCTTTTTGCAATTGTCCAAATCCAAACTTCTTCACAATATCATTAGCATATATTTCTTGATGAATAAAAGTTCCTTTCTTCGGTTGTTTCACTTGAAGTCCAAGAAAGAAGGTTAACTCACCCATCATGCTCATCTCAAATTCATCCTGCATAGTCTTAGAGAATTTCTTGCATAGACTTTCATTAGATGATCCAAAAATAATACCATCGACATATATTTGAACAAGTAGAAAACTCTTGCTTTCTCTTTTAATGAAAAGAGTAGTGTCTACTTTACCTTTAACAAAACCATTTTCAATTAAAAACTTACTCAGTCTATCGTACCAAGCTCGAGATGCTTGTTTTAAGCCATATAGAGCCTTTTTGAGTCTGAATACTGAGTCTGGTTTCCTTGGGTCTTCAAACCTAGGTGGCTGTTCCACATAGACTTCCTCATGGATGAATCCATTTAGGAAGGCACTTTTGACATCCATTTGGAATAATCTGAAATTCTTATAACAAGCAAAAGCAAGTAATAAACGAATTGCTTATAACCTTGCTACTGGTGCGTAAGTCTCGTCATAGTCTATCCCTTCTTCTTGTGTGTATCCCTTGGCCACGAGTCTTGCCTTGTTTCTTATGACTTTTCCTTTCTCGTTCATCTTGTTCCTGAAAACCCATTTAGCTCCAATAACAGACTTACCTTTCGGTTTAGGAGTCAATTCCCAGACATCATTAATGTTGAATTGCCTGAGCTCTTCTTGCATAGCTTCAATCCAGCTTTCATCAGATAAAGCTTCTTCTATGCTTTTGGGTTCTATTTCAAAAACAAGAGCTACATCACTAGACTCTTCGCGCTTTTTGGATCTTGTGCGAATTCCTTCATTGATGTCGCCAATAATAAGATCTTTGGGATGACTAGACTTATGTTTCCGATTCTTGGTTAATTTGTCGATTGATGGTCACTTCCTTCACTTGAATCTTCAACAGTCACTTGTTCTTGGTCCCTCAAAGTCTGAGCTGTTTTAGACTTTGTAGAGTCTGGAGTAGGTTCAGATTCTTCAAGATGAGTCTGAATGGATTCATTTTGCATAGTCTTGGAATTTAACATTCATTGATTCTTCCACTGTTTGAGTCTTCTTGTTGTAGACTCTGTACGCTTTGCTTGTGGTTGAATATCCAAGGAATATGCCTTCATCTGACTTTTCTTCAAACTTACCAACTCGATCATTTGCATTTTTCAGTATAAAACATTTGCATCTAAATACGTGAAAATATGAAACAATATAGGCTTCTTTTCTTTGAATAGTTCATAGGGGGTTTTTTCAGAATAGGCCTTAGAAAAACTCTATTTATAATGTAACATCTTTGTAGAAACTTGCTTCAGCCCAAAAACGTGAAGAGATGTTACTTTCAATTAAAAGAGTTCTAGCCATTTCTTGAAGTGATCTATTCTTTCTTTTCACAACTCCATTCTGCTCTGGAGTATATGGAGAGGAGAATACATGCTGAAAACCAGATTCATCACAAAATTTTGTAAAATCATGATTTTCAAACTCACCTCCATGATCTGTTCTTATACTCGAGATAACATACCCTTTTTCATTTTGAACCTTTTTAGCAAACTTTTCAAAGTAAGAGAAAGTTTCAGACTTACTTGCCAAGAAATATACCCAAGTAAATCGTGAGTAATCATCCACAATTACTAGGCAGTATTTCTTACCTCCAATGCTTTGCGTTCTGGTTGGTCCAAAAAGATCCATATGCAGAAGCTGCAGTACACGGTTAATGGAAACTTGATTTATTGGTTTAAAGGAATTTCTTACCTGTTTCCCAATATACATGGTGTACATAGATCAGACTTTTGGTATGATAAATTGGGTAGACCACGAACAAGCTTCTTTGCTTTGAGATTTTGGCTATTTGCTTCATATTGACGTGCCCAAGCTTTGTGCCATAAGTTTGCTTCGTCTTGGATTGAGATTAGACATTGTGATTCATCTGGTTTCACATCCAAGAGGTAGGTATTCCCATGTCTTCGACCCATGAATGACTGAGTAGAATATTTACTAATTCCTGAACATATTCTCTCTTGAAAGTTGATTTTGAAACCAGTATCACATAGCTGACTAATACTGAGCAAATTGTAATTAAGCCCTTCCACTAAGGAAACATTGCTGATTGTGAGATTTCCAATCTTTACAGTTCCAAATCCCACGATTTTTCCTTTGCTGTTTCCTCCAAAAGAGACTTTTCCACCATTTACTCGAACAAGCTTTATGAAGTAATTTGAGTCTCCTGTCATGTGTTTTGAGCATCCACTATCTAGATACCATTTTACCTTTTTCTTGATAGTGACCTGCATTTAAAAAAAGAAACTCAAACCTTCTTTGGTACCCATATTTTCTTGGGTCCATTGGTGTTAGTATGAAATGCGGTTTTTGCCCATACTTTTTTAACAGGTTTCCAAATCATAGGACATTCTTTTTCAAAATGATCTTCACTATTGCACTTTGAGCATTTGAGAGCATTGCGACCTACTGGTTTTACAAAGATCCTTTTAAAATGATTTTTGTAAGCATCTCTTGTGGGTCTTTCTTTGATTCTTTCCTTCACTTTAGGAAAATCAACTAAAGGAATGGTTTCAGCAGTCATTCCCAAACCAGATTTATTGAAATAAGGTCTTTGAACAGAGAATTTTTTCCAGTTTCTCGATCCTATGGAAAATCTTTTGGAAATATTTGAGATATCATTTTTCAAGAATGCATTTTCTTTTAAAAGATTATCTTCACTTTCTTTAAGAGAAGAAACATTCTTGTCTAAACATTTCACCTTTTCTTTCAAAATATTTTCCTGTTGTTTTAGAGCAGAATTTTCCTTCTTGAGTTCGGAAATTCTTTTAAGAGAAGTCTTAAGACTAAAACACAATTCATCAATGTATTTTGAAACTTTAATAGGGATTTTGAAGTTACTTACCCCAAATTCGCTTTCAATCGAATCTGTCTCGGAATTTGAATTTGAATCCGATTGTGCCATCGCATATATTGGCATAATCATCATCACTTTCTTCACACTCTGTATCACTCCAGGTTACAGCTTTAAGAGCTTTTCGGTACTTTTCAGTTTTTCCTTTCTTCTTCCTCAGAAGAGGACAGGTTGGGTCGATGTGTCCATTTTTCTTACATTCAAAGCGAGACTACATCTTTGTTTGATTCATCATCCTCAACAGACTTAGTCTCTGTTGCTTTTGAAAACTTTGTTTCTTTGGATTGATCCTTCTTCCTTTTCTGTTTAGCTTTCTAAATCTTTTTATCATGAGAGCAAGTTCCTCATCATCCATATCGTCTTCAGAATCTGTAACATCATAATCATCATTAGATTTTAGTGCAATGGATTTCTTACCTTTAGGGTCTTCGTCTTCAATGATTCGCTCCACTTCATAAGACTGAAGAGTCCCAACCAACTCATCAACAGATAGTGGCATGATTCTTTGGGTATCTCTGATTGAGGTCTTTATGTGATTCCAATCCTTGGAGAGTCCACGCAGAGCTTGTTTACTTTCATGGGATCGAAAATTGGTTGACCTTGATTTTCAAGAGCATTCACGATTTCGTAAAACAACTAAACATATCGGTTATAGATGATTCTCCTGGTTTCATTTTGAAGGCTTCATATTGACCGAGGAGAATGTTGATTTTGGTCTCTTTCACTCGATCGGTTCCTTCATAGGTAATATGTAATCTATCCCAAACTTCTTTAGCTGTAACACAAGAAGATATTCTGTTATATTCGGTAGGGGATAAAGCATAATATAAGGAATAAATTGCTTTTGCATCAAGAGCTTGTCTCTTGAGTATCTCTTCCTGAGTCATTCCGCTAGACTCAACAACATCTTTTCCTCTTTCTGAAACAGATGCAGTTTTAGGAATGATTCATTTTTCTACAACGTCGCATTCCAGAGGATCCTTTGATCTTAGGAATGCTTTCATCTTGTTTTTCCATATGTTGTAATCATTTCCATCAAAGTAAGGTGGTCTGGTATTGCTTTGCCCTTCTACCAGCCCTGGAGCCAACATACTAGCCATGGATCTTTATCTCTGAAGTAAAACACTTCAAACAAAATGAGTACACAGGCTCTGATACCAATTGAGATAACTAGTATAAGCACCTAAAGGGGGGTGAATAGGTGCATAAACAAATTTTCAAGATACGGAAGCGATTGTAGGCAATCGATAGAAAGGAAAATACGATCAAAGTAAAGTAAAGGTTAGGGAAAAGAAAATTGAACACAAGATTTATGGTGGTTCGGCTTATTCCAAGCTTACGTCCACTCTTCCGCACCGACATTACCGGCTGGATTTCACTATGAACAAAAGAGAAGTTACAAGCACAGCTTTTCCTTGATTCCACAAAGTGTAGATGTTCTACCACACTTCCTCAAGGTTTCTCACGAATATAGACTCTCTTTTATTTACACGATTTTGCTCAACAAATGAATTGACTAAGAACAAAGAGCTTCAGACTTTGGAATTCTTCTATCGTGCCCCCACTCGAACAACTGGAACGTCTTCCTTATATACTCCTTCATGCCATCATACCCGTTGGCACTTACCAAAGGAATTCCTCCAATCTACCCGTTGGACGGAATCAATTAGGAAGATCATTCGAGCTATTAAAGGAACATGTCGATAGCCCATCAATCATGTTCGCCCATACAATCGATCTCGCCCATAAGTAGAACCTTCCAAGTATACTTTGCCAATCATCGGATCCTTAATCTTCGAATCAATTATGATCAAATAAAGGATTCCGTTATGTCATATCCAGCCAAGAGATCTTCTCCAGTCGATAAGGTCACATCCTTAATGAAACATCCAGTTCTGGATAGCCTTTCTTCAATGGATTAGAAACTGTCAATGAGGATAGACTTTGAGTCTTGAGTCTGGCTGTCCGAAGGTCTTCAGACTTTAAATAGCAGAGTCTGCAAGCCTTCAGACTAGACTGATGGAAACGTTTTGTCAACTTCAAAACACTTCAAGAGGATTTCTCCAACAACATGAATTAGATGGATAAGAGATATGGTGTGTGCAAGTTCCTTGTAAATTTCCCATGTTCGGATGGCAATTGTGTGATTAAATTGATGTCTGTATGCTTGATATTGCCATGAGAGTCTTGGCCTGATTATTGAATTAGAGAACTCCGATGTTAACTGAACTTTAATTCCATGATTCTTGCGATTTCAAAGCTCGGGGCATCTATTTTTTTTTATATTAAATATTTGTAAGAATACTGACTTCGTTTAAAGTCGGTATGGTAGACTAGCGAGATTTGGTAGATATCTCTGGACAAAACTGGTCACCGAGGCCCCATTAGACTATTGCATGAATGACACTTGCCAACAGAATTCCAATATTCTCTCCCTCTCCTGCGACGCTTACCATTTAAGGCTTATTTATAAGAGCTCTTGCTTAAACCCGATTGATCCTTCAAGTGCATGCATTGTGCCAATATACTGTGCACAACACCAACTGTGACCTATTGACGCTATTGGAAATATCTTCGGGGAAGCTAGAACTCACATTTGGTTATGAATTTCAATTTGGCAGATGAGGGAATATATCTCTTTGTCCTTTCCTTCCTCGAAGTTCGTTGGCCACTGTGACATCCCGATTTTCCAATTCTATTTTCAATAAATTGAAACGGGCATTTCGTTGGCACGCATATAGTTCCTTTCCTTGAGTCGGCCACTCATGTGAAAACTAGTCTATCAGGTGAAGCCGTTAATAAATTCTAATGCATCAGACTCGAGAATTTGACCAGGAAGCGACCTTTCGACCGAGCTAGTCTGCAAGGGTCATTACGGCACAATTAAAATCGATTAGAGATCGGAGATAGGTCGACTCGACAGAGGCATGTGATCAGGTATGGGTGATTCCACCAGATCGCACAATTCGTGTCGATCGGCACTAGACCAACTTTTCTATCGATTGGGTACCCTGTGTTCGTATTTGAAACCTTGAGATTACCCCGACAACCAAAAGTCGCCAATGTTTCAAAGATGTACATTGTGGCTTGAGATGATCAACCACAGGTCAAATGCATGAAAATTTCTAAAGGCTACCCGGTAGGTTGGGCCGCGCTAGTATCGTGCCAAAGTGAAATTAACCGTGGAATTGAGATCGAATTCAAAAATTGGAAGTCTGAGTGTGTCACAAATCATTTCAAGATCATTGAATCATCTTTGGAAGATTTTTCATGCAAGCCGAGCTTTTTAGCAAAATAATCAAGAAATGGCTAATTTGGCTCGAGAAATTAGTAGGCCGTTTTTGGTCGCGCTTTTGGGACTTAAGTTGGTTCTATGGACAAGTGAAGATGTGAATTAAAATGTGGTGACATTGGATAAATTTTATGGACTTCAATTTTGGACTCAATTGGAAGTGGATTGATTATAATTGAAGAATTTGATGTACAAGAATTGGACCCCGGCGGAAAATGAAAGTGCAACCATTGGAGAAGTTGTGGAGGATTTGAGTGAGTGGAAGATGACATGGGATGATGTCATGGTGGTTGAGGCCAAGGGTTGAGATCTTGACACGTGGACGGTGGAGATTTGCCCGAGAAAAGGTGACCCATCACCATCATCTTCCTCCTTGAATCAAGGGACTTGTCTTGGGACTTGAGGAGGAGAGAGAGAGGAGGCCGAACGGAACCAGCAGCCGCACGCCCCTTCGCCGCTCGCTCGGTCGCTCGACGCTGCCGCCCATCGCCGGAGTTCGCCACCTTGCCGTCGCGCCGGACCGCCGTTGGCCGACCCCCTCTCCTTTCCCCTTCCTCTCCCGTCACCTCTCTCCTCCATTGTTGTTGTGCGAAGATCAGAAAAATGGCAGAGAAGAAGCTGGAGCAGCCATGGCCGTCCGCCCCCTTCGCCGTTCGCCCGTCGCCGCTGGAGCCGCCGCAATTGTCGCCGTCGCCGTGCATCCGCGCGAAGCCGCGCGCCAGCTCGCCGGCCGGCTCGCGCTCAGCCCACGCCTCCAGCTCGTCGACTAGGCCGTCCCGAGCTGTCGCCGCCGTCGAAGACCCGTCGGAGCCGCCGCCTGCACCGCCCGAGCTACTGCCGCCCCTCTTCTCCGCCGTTCCCCGCGCCCGAACTGCCGCCGATCAGCCACCATCCAGCCGCAACCAGAAGCTGGGAAAAATGGGTATGGCAGCGGACGTTTGACCCGTTTTGGCCGCCTTCCCGAGCCCGGATGCTCGGCCCGCCTTGAGGAAAGTCGATCCTCGCGTCGTCCTCGTCGTTTTGGTCCGCTCGGTTCGCTAATCCGGTGAGTTTAACTCACTAAATCTTGATTAGACGGTTAATGACGCCCTAAGTGTGCTTAGCCTAAGTTAAGTAAGCTTAGGTGGTTAAATTAGTTTATTTGGTTGATGATTAGATTATGGTGTTTAATTAAGTTAAAGTGTGTTTAGTTTAAAGTTAAGTATGTTTATTTTTAATATAAAGCCTTGATGTGACATAATAGGGTTTTTTATTTTGAATTATTTAATTGCTTCGAAATTCTGGAAATTTATAATATTATATTAATCTCGAAATTATTAAAATATTATTATAAAAAAACGGAAAAATTATTTTTGATCCCGGTTGTCGGAATTTAAATGCGATCGCTCGCTGCTGTGTAGTTGGATTTTGAAATTGATGATTGGATATTATAAATTGAGTGTGGATCGTGAAAAATATGAATATTATTTAATTATTTTCGGAATAAATTTAATTATTTAATAAATTCTGAAAATTTTGTCGACCCTTAACTCTCGGAATTTCGTGCGATCGCTGCTGTGCATTTAGAATTTGATTGATGATTGGTTGTGGCAAATTGAGTGGGATTGCGATATATAGGGACTCTTTATAAAATCCTAAGTGTGGAAATGAATGGGCGATTGGCCGTGATATGCCACCTGATAAAGGTCGCGCCCAGTGGGGCCGTGATATACCACCTATTAGAGGTCGCCCAACCGGGCCGTAATCTACCACCTTTTTAAAGGTCGTGCCGAGTGGGGCCGTGATTGAGAGCAATGATTGATTTGCTAGAATGACATGTAATCGACTGAGTCGATTGATCGCTGAGACGATCCAAGTAGTTGAATTGTTCTGATGATGTGATTGTGCCGCAGTTGTTTGGTTATCATGATTGCACGTGGTTGGTTTATATAAATGGTGCTAACCTACAGATAAAGGTTGAGGCGAGGTAAGTCTCCTGTGTGATGTGGCTAGGCCACCCGGGGCGTATTTTATTTCTAATAGGGGTTTAGGGGGTTGAACTTGCTGAGACATCGTCTCATCCCGGTTGTGGGATTAAAATTTCAGGTCCCTGGTAGATGGAGCGGCCAGATAGCTTTGGTTGGCCTTGAGAAGTTGCAGAGGTGAAGTCATAAGGATTGGAGAACGTGTCCGACTTGTAGGTCATAGGACAGTTCCTTTTAAGAGCCACTCTTTTGTAGACTCTTGGCCGTAGACCTCTGTTTGTAATTCTGTTGAATTGTGAAAGTGTCATGTTGTGGTTTTGTTTCCTGCTTGTCTATCCCGTATTTCATTGTCAGGGGTTTTATAATACGTTCCGCTTGTGCAATAAGAAACCAGTGGGGTCGGCGACACTACCTAGGAATGTCGCATTTGATCGACCGCAGTGGGATGTGCTCGCGCTCGGGGTTCGGGGCGTGACAGCCACTGCTATTCAGAATGATGTTTCAAAGATATATTTCTCATTTCATTGGAATGCTCATGATAGACTGATAGTCATCTGCGTCAACAGCACTAAAGGAGCACGACGGAAGATTATCGCTGAATAGGGGAGGGAAGCTTGGTCACCAGCAATAATTTTAGTCACCTATCCGATTGCCAACAGTTCCGAGGACTGAAATGCCACAGTACTCAAACTTCGGTCATAATTGCCTGCTTCAATGATTCCATTCCTTGATGTCGCTTTTGTTATCTCCTTACTCATATTCTAGGTCAATCACTACAGTTAATCATTCTTCATTCAACCAAACTGCATATGCTTTGTTTTCCGTTGCTTTATGTACGAAGCAGAGGCTAGGAGCTGTTGCCACCGTCTATGTGAAAATGGACTATGATTGAGGTTCTATTAATGATTTGAACTTGCTGCATTTCCTTTGCAATCATTTGGATGTGAATCATTGCTCTACTTTTGCATCTAAGCTCCCTAGCCCAAATGTCTACCGCCTGTTTGATGAAATTCGTGAACTGAATAAGTGTGTATTTGATTCAAGTCTTGACCCAGAATTTCATTCATTACTAGGTTTTTGATCAATTTTGGTCATATCAGCCTAGTTGTGTTCTGTTTCTTCATTGCAAATCGTAGGCATTCCATTTTGAACTTGCTTTGGATTTGCTGGGACCTTGTCAATACATGCTGATTCGCAACTGTTGCAGCCCTGAGCTAATGTCCATTGATCCTTCATTTGATGCTATTCCACTTAAGTAAGCATGTGCAGTGACATAAGATTGCGTTATGGTGAATTTCATGTTCACTTGGAAAAGATATTATGTCATGGATGAATCAAATTCTACTGGAAATCGATCCTTGGATGCTGACCATGTCTTGATATCCCATGATTGGGTGTGCATTTGATTCCAACTTGAGGCTAGTTTGGTTATGGGATCGTATATGTTCATGCTAGGAAATTAATATGGTGAATCTCATGCCAACTTGAGGCTAGTTTGGTCATGGATTGATGACATTTTGATCAAGTAGACTCATACTTGCTTGTGGGAAGATATGGCTTCAATTTCATGGCAATTTGTCATAAAAAAATCACGATTTGCAGTCTCGTGTGCTTTGTTACAATTGTGATTGCGTGCTGGAAGTCGTGAATTAAGCACAGATTAGATGGATTTTGTCTTAGCTTGGTTGTCTTTTTTATTGCCCATGGGCAAGTGATATCACATGTTCAAGTTCCTTGTCAATTTCACATGTTCAGATGGCAATAGTTGGCTGTTAGTGCCGCTAGAATGAAATCAAGGATTGCATATCACTACAGATACATATTAACAAAGGGTCTTAACTCCTAGGGGTCAACACTCACTTGTGAATATTCACATCGGCTTAATTCCCTAAAAAAGCACAAACTTTAGGTCGACTCCCTATTCTGACTTGACATTTTTTTTTTTTTTGTCTAGAAAAAATCAACTTCCACTTAAGTCCCAAATTTTGCCCCCATTTGATTGCCATCCAAAATTGCTGTTGAAGGTCTGACGTGGCAGTCAGTTGTAAATCCATATCAGCTAACTACTCACCAAAATGATGCTTTGTTGTTCTTAAAATTTGGGAAAAATCAAAGCAGTTAGAGCTGGATTCTTCAATTCTGCAGACAAGAGTCTTCAAATTCTGCATTCAGGAATCTTCGATTCGTCGAACAGACTCACGCTCGAGGGAGTTGGTTTATTGAGCTTTTAATAAACCAATTCTGAACTCTACTGGTCTCGTGATCCTAAGGACCGGTGCTCAACCAAAGATAGCATCTTCTGCAGGATCATTCTCAGTGAATTGCCCGCATTCAAGGTATTTGATTGATTTTGATTCTGGTTCTTCTGAATCGAGGATGGATAGCTATCTTCTTCAATGTCAAAGCTCATTTCAATTCATGGTTTTGCATCTCATGGGTTATTCTTGCAGAAAAATGGGAGCTTGATGTCCTGCTAGGGTTGGCGATTGTGTGCAGAAGAATTACATCCACATACTGTTCTCATATTTTGCCTATCCCAAAACTTAATGGAATGTTGATTCCTCCGCATTACACAGTTTGTTGTGCATAATTAAGCATTGCTGATGCAGCTCTGTGTTCAACAAACATTTTCGGAATGTATGACGGATGACAACTAGAATTATCAGATCCTTCTTCATTCATTTGATCTATTCATTTTGTACTTTCCGCTCTGTGAAGATGAAAAGTGCCTATGCATATTGATTCGAGTCTTCTGAGTCATGGGTAAGGTGTTACTCATCCATCATTCTGCAGTAGATGACCCCTTGAAAATATTGTTCTTAAACAAGGATAAACTGATGGGGCAAGGATGTCTTTTTTGCTTTCGTGATTGACTTCTCCGTTGTTTAGCCAGGACTTCTTAGTCTCATCTATTGTGTAACCTTGCTTCATAAACAATCAATTGAGATGAATTAATGTGTCTATACGTGAAGTTAAGATTTGCATATGAAACTACGTTGCAGTTAGAAGCAGAAGCTGCCATCTGGTTCCTAACTTTAACGACCCACATGCTTGGTTATAGCATCCAAGATGATTGAGTCTTGTTTTGTAACTCGACACCAATCTTCCTTAGTTTGGATCCTAGCAGTTGTTCTCATGGTCTAAAGAACCCACATCTTAGTTAAAAAAATTCTATCTACGGATCAGCATAGATCCTGGCAGTTGAATATAGAGACTAAAAGGGAGCATTGAAGAGAAAGAGAGCTTTTGACTGTTATTAATGGAGAATGTCTACCCGAGAAATTTCGTACTATTGTTTTTTCAGAAACCAACTTCTATTCTTTGAAAACTCTTTTTGCGACGTAAGACTATGTATGAACTTACTCACCTCAATTGTACCTAGGACGCAGTGCTTTGTCCACGATCTCCTGCAAATCTGCGGTTTTCACATCCGGCGGGCCTTACTGTTCAACGACCAAGTCGAGTACATTAATGCCACGCGGGACATGCTGTAATCCCTCGCCCAACATTGGGTGAGAAAATATTGGGTGGGTTTAACCCAACACGTAGGCGGTGGGTTAAACCATTCAGCGGTCGACACGTGGCGCCACATAAGCGAGGGCGTCAGGCGTTCAAAATTCGCGCGGGCCGCGTGTGGGGCCCATCACTCTGACGCTCCCTGCTCTGCTCTCCTCTGCGACGCCTGAGCCCCCTGTCGAATCGTCCTCTCTCTCCTCTCTCTCTCTCTCCCTTCTCCGTTCCGTTCCGTTGCGGAGGAGAACAAAAAGGTCGCACAGCTGCTTCTCTTCCCCCTCCTCTGCTCTCTCTCTCTCCATTCTCGCCAACGAGCTCTCTCTCTCCATTCTCGACTTCGACGCCCCGCCGACGATGCCGCCTCCGCTTCCGCCTCCGCCCCCGACGCCCTCTCGCGACTCCGACGACGCCGCCTCCGCCCCTCAAGGTCGTGTTGCGGGTCCGCCGGTTGCCTCCGTCGTCCCTGACTCCGACGCCCCTCAAGCCGGTTGCCTCCGTCGTCCCCGACTCCGACGCCCCTCAAGCCGTTGCCTCCGTCGCCCCCGACTCCGACACCGACGCCGCCCTCCGCCCCCCTTTCGCCCTTTCGTAAATTTTTTTTTTTTATGCTTCTTTCATTAGTCTTACAGTTTATTCGGTAACTCACACGACCATTCCAATCCTATTGGTGGAAATGCAGGTGAAGGTCGTGTTGCGGGCTGATATTTCGCCTGCTACATATGACAAGGTCGTCGTTATATCAGGTTAATGTTGTCTTCCCTGCATTTCTATGTTAATGTTTTAGAATCTAATTGTGCGCATTGAATTTCTTGAATTCTTATTTTGTCGGTGATGTCCATGGCATCAGCGTGATATGGTTGTTATCTTTCAGTTCCTGCCAATGTTTCTATATTCAGAAACACTTTTTTTACCTCTCATTTAGAAACCGTTGATCTGTTCGCAACTCCTCATTCCCCACAGCTTCTACTTCATCTACCCAATTAATTCATTTACAGTTCAATCATTTAGAAGGAAAGTGATGGACTTCAACAGCGGGCCATGATTTATGCATAAGAATCTCCAGTTCAATGATCTATGCTATTTCTTTGTCAGGTGGCGGTAGCGGCCATGAGCCAGCTCATTCTGGATTCGTGGGTGAAGGGATGCTAGCAGCTGCAATATGTGGTGATGTTTTTGCTTCTCCACCAGTTGATGCTGTTCTAGCTGTATGTTTTCTCATGATTATATGACTAAACAAGGAAAATGTCATGGATCTCTTGCTTTATGTTTTGTCTCCTTGTCTATGAGATTCATTTTGCTCTATTGTATATATTTCAGGGCATCCGAGCTGTAACTGGTCCAATGGGGTGTCTACTTATTGTCAAGGTACTTCCTTTACTTTATCCTACCACCTTATAGAGTATTTTGGCATACATGGAAACTTGTGTATGCAAGGGAAAAACTAAAAATTTTGTAAACGGCACTTTCATTGCCACGGAAATTCCGGGAGTTTATGCAGTTCTAGCAGCCGCATAGACCACAAGTACTTATTTCCACACTTCTTTACTAAACGTAGCTAGCAGTTCCTCTCTAAAATACCCCACACGGCCCATGTAATTTCCCAAGTTGACAAAGCCGTACTCAAGGAGCGGTTATATTAAGTTGGTGCAGGCTATGGAATTCCTTCCCTTAAAATGTTAAAGGGTGCTTTCACTTTTTAAAATGAGAAATACAATATTTATCAGCTACTAATTATTTTTTGTGCTTCTCGCTTGATGACCTAAATGATAAGACATATTATTAGCATTCCCCATCAGTTTCTGCAAAACAATTTTGCTGAAGCTTCTGAAGCAATAATCTTTAGCTCTTTTTACATTGGCTAATTGCAATTTAGTTTATCTGCTGTATACAGAATACAGGAGATGAGAGCATATGATGCATATGGAGGAAAAATTAAGTTTACTCTGGATTTACAGACTTATTGCAACTTTATTTGTCAATCAAATTTGCTGACAGGAAGAAAGAGCCAACATGGAATGAGGAATTCACTTTTAACATTAAGCTCCCTTCGACTAAAAACCTCCAGGTTAAGCCTCTACCAGAGTGGTATCCATTACTTCCTTTCCACTTTGCATCTGTGGACTAACTGGAGACCGAATTGCTGGCATGTTTAGGAAGGACTTATCCTAAAAATATGTGATGCTACTTTTGTAATAAATGAATGAACGCCATTTCGAGGGGGCCAACTGCTGCATCAATTTTTGGACTCCTCTTTTACATGCTAAGGAGATTTGCTCATTTGTTGCCTTATTTGATACAATCCCAAGTTGATTGTGCCATATATCTTGCATTAACATAACACGAAGCAAGCAACTCCACCATTTTGTTTTTTTTTGGGTACAAGTCCTTGCTGATTTTGGCGCTCAGCAAATGGATACAGCTATCCTTAAATGCATGAACTGAAGCTGAATAATTGTTGATCTTTTTGTTGTTCACTGTGGTGTGGATGCTAGGTGGCAGCTTGGGATGCAAACTTGGTAACTCCACACAAGCGAATGGGCAATGCAGGAATCTGTTTGGAGCTTCTGTGTGATGGTGAGAATCATTGAATTTGTTGTCGATTTGTATTTTGAACTTTATTGTGCAATGCTGGTGGTGGTTTAGTTTGGTGGTTCAGAAGTCAAATAAATGAGCAATATACCAGATCAGTTTTTCTCCTGTGAAACATTATTTGATACTCTATGACCTTGGCAATGGATGAAATGACTATCATATGGAAATTGTACTTTTTCTTGATGAGCATGTCTGTTTCCAGGAGATTCACATGAAATGGTTGTGGAATTAGAAGGAATGGGTGGTGGAGGGAAGATACAGTTAGAGGTAAGTGTGGAAACATTTTTATATCAATCACATAGTTGGAAGCTCTCTTAAAAGGACGATTAGGATTTCTGTTTGAAGACTCTTGACTTCTTGAAATAAACATCTATATATGATTTGTAATTGTTCAAGAGAAGTTCCAATTAGAAGGTAGAGTTTTCGTTTAGGCCTATAGCTTCCAGCATCTATCTGTGAATCATTGAGCATTAGCAAGAGCTTTTTATTAACGTTTGCTTATTTGAGTACCTGGCAATTACTGTATAAGAGCTTTCTCCAAGATGTTGTAACATCGTTTCTCTTTTGTTATTATGAATCAGTCGCTGGGTAAATCTTAGATGCTTGAAGAACCAGTTTACACCAATACGCTATGAACCCTGGACATCTAAGTCTGCACACACTCCAGCTCAGCCCTTTCCAATAGGCTAAACTTGCTTTATTATATTGGTGGAAAAGATGACATTGAAATACAAAGTAAACCTCTTATCTGTTTCAAAGACATTGAATCAATCATGGGGGTTCTTTGTCCATTTGATCTTGTATGTCAAAATCGAGTATCTACTGAGATGCATATGACACAAACACGCAGTGCTTGTATATTGTCTCACATGTATGAAGTGTGAATAAGAACTACTAATAAACAAGTTTAATAACAATCTTTCAGAAATCAGACAATAATGTTGGGAGGAGAAAAAATATTTCCACTATTGGACTTTGGTAGGAATATTAGAGAATCCTATCTGAACCAGGCAAAATTGGTGATGAGTATCTGAATTCCATTTATGAGAATTCTAACCTTGGTTTCGTTATTGTGGATTTCTTTCCATGCTTTACTAAGATACCAGTTATCGTCCTTCTGCGTGTTATGCCGGAAAAATGAGCAAGCTCACTGGTGATGCTGTTTCAGGTTAGATATAAAAGTTTTGATGAAATTGATGAGGGAAAGAAGTGGTGGAAGCTCCCATTTGTTTCAGAGTTCCTCAGGCAAAATGGGTTTGAGTCTACTTTGAAATCAATTGTTGGGTCTGATAGTGTGCTGGCTCGGCAGTTTGTTGAATATGCTTTTGGGCAGTTGAAATCCTTTAATGAGACATATCCTTGGAAGGATAAGCTTTTAAATAGTGGTAAATATGTAGCAGAAGGGGAATCGGTCAATGCCACTGCTGCACCTGAGAAGTCTTCATCTGTAGATGTTCCATTGCTGAATGACCAGAGACTGAATGAAGAGAACATTGTTGTTGAGTCTTCCCCTGATTCAACTGGATTTGAGAATGCTAATGGAGAAAAAATGCTAGTTGGTGAATCCATACAGTTTGACAAACATTTCTGGAAGAACTTTGCAGATGTTATCAATCAGAAGGTTGTACAGAAACTTGGTCTTCCTGTCCCTGAGAATGTAAAATGGGATGGTTTTGATGTACTAAATAAGATTGGCATACAATCCCAGAAAGTTGCAGAAAAAGCTTACGTTGAATCTGGGCTTGCAACGCCGAGTAGACAAGATATTGATGATTCCGCAGAGAGCGGGCCACTTCTAAGAAGTGCAATTCAGTCTTCAATTCCGGATATAAAAAAAGTGACACAAGATTTGTTGCAGCAAACTGATTCTGTTTTGGGGGCATTGATGGTTTTGACTGCGGCAGTTTCTCGGCTAAATAAGGAAGCGCGTTCTATGGAAAAGAATGATAATAAAATGAAAAGTGATGATTCTGTGTATTCTAAGAGTGAGAATCTTGCAGTCTCATCAGACGTATCATCATTGGATGAAAAGAAGTCGGAGGAGATGAAAACTCTTTTCTCTAGTGCAGAAAGTGCTATGGAAGCCTGGGCGCTGCTTGCCACTTCTCTTGGTCATCCTAGTTTTGTTAAGTCTGAATTTGAGAAAATTTGCTTCCTAGATAACGCATCCACTGATACACAGGTATTGTCTTCCTGTATTTGACATGAAAATTTTCTGAAGTTGAATGGCATTCTGTGTTATTGTATCTTGAGATCATCAGGGTATAACCGGTGTATTCATCGTGAATTGTTGCAGGGGAAGAAATGTACAGCATATCCTGCTGTGAAGCTCGACGTGGTACTAGCCGGCGCCACATGGTTAGAACCTGATCCAATCGATCGCTGCTTCACCGATGGAAACTTGGTCACGGAGCGGCTTGGCCTGGTCACCCGGAGTTCATTTTTCAGTTAATGGCACTACTGGGTATAAAGGTAACCTTTTAGCTGACGTTCGTGCTTGTACATGTATCAAATAAATAGCATGGAGTCTACTTCCGTGCTGGCTATAAGAAGGAAGAATGAGAGAGGTGTGTGTTTTGTGAATCACATGGAACGGTACATGGCCGTGGATGTTGACAGAGTTTTGCCCTGGGAAGTTTTCTATTATATATGGTCAATTAGTGAATATCACACATTGATTAGTCAATCTCCGCTGATCCAGCATTTTCTATCGTTCATTCGCTGCAGCCTTTTCTTGGTCTTACTAAGAGGTCATTCCCTGCATCAACAATATAATTGCCTCCTCATGTTATGTATTAGGAAAGGTAGCCTGCATTATCAAATCTGTGTGACTTGGCGATTCATTGGCGCTGTGGTTTAGTGTGCATTCTTGTTCGATTGATTTGTGGAGGACAACTGTCATACTGACTAGAGCTCAGTCGATGTACCTACTTCCTTGTTTTACAATGGGTGGGAACTCATGACATTGATTTCGTTTAAAGATAACAACCTTCTTTGCTTACAAGGTCACGTTTAGAACTGATATTAAACAAAGAAAGATTAACCATCGCACTAAACCTAAGTGGATATTCTCTGCATGAATGTTGGAGTTTTATTGGAGGTATTCGGCATTGTTTTCGTCATCATACTTTCCATCTTCCTTCACATTGGGTCGCCGATCATCATGAGTTCTCAATGAAAGTGTGACAAGGGACAAAAGGAGTTTCCTTTTGGCTCGATTCTCTCTTTAGTCTTTGTTTGCGAAATGAAGGAAAGTGGATGGAATGAGAGTGGGTGCGGAAAACAGAGGATACTGAAACCTGTTAATGCGAAGAAGATCGAGAGAAAACTTTGGACATTGACTGATTTTCTTTCCCTGTCCCTCACTTTTCCTCCTTTTCCTTTTTGAAGAGTTGTGCTGAGTGTTAAGGATATGTGAGCTTTGTGGAGAAAACTTTGGCATGTACTGATATCCTGTATTTTTCTATTGCAGTCTGAGGAACGAATGAGGAAAGAGATGGAAAGATTTGATCATGAAAGAAGGAAGAAGAAAGGTTGATGCGTGAACAGCAGAGAGAGGAGAGATTGCTACGTGAGCAAAGGCGAGAATCAGAGCGACAGGAGTAGTATTTGCAGAAAGAATGTAAGGTAAGTATTTGAGGTTGATATTGCATTTTCACTAGTTAGTTTCTTTTGCTTTATTTGATTGGTTAAGTAGCATATCTTCTTTTCTCTTTTCTTTACCAACTTCTCTGGTTTTTTTGTTTGGAAGGCAGAGAAAAAGAGACAAAAAGAAGAGCTTCGTCGAGAAAAAGAAGAAGAGAGACGAAAAGCTGCAGTGGAGAAGGCCACTGCTCGCAGAATTGCCGAGGAATCCATGAAGCTTATGGAGGATGAACAGGTGGAGCTGATGGAATTGGCCGCTGCAAGCAAGGGGTTGCCTTCAAGTCTTTAGAGATAAGGAATTGACCTTTGGCACTGCACGATCAATATGAATAGCAATTTCAACCACTATGCATGTTTGCTCAACATCATACCATAAAGCAAAACTAGAAGAATAATTGAGTTGTGCAATCAGTAAACAAGAGCTAAAGCAGCTTGTCATGCTACTATTGGTAGGAGATGCACAGGTTTTTTGGATTTTGCCTCCTTAGTTATGTCAATGCTTAAGTTTTATAGGGGACAAAGTGAGGTGCCAACATTTTCTTAAGGCTATACCAATGTTGGTCTTTGACATATGGTTGTTTTGCTTGATGCAGGAAAGTGGCAAAGAAACAAATATGCTTACATGTGTCCCTTGTTGGGAAAACGCTTGCCATTATGGGTTTTGGAAAGGTTGGATCAGAAGTCGCATGTCATGCCAAAGGTGTTGGTATGCATGTGATTGCACATGACCCTTATGCCCCCGCAGATCGAGCACGCGCGGTGGGGGTGGAACTTGTGGGCTTTGATGAAGCCATAGCAACTGCAGATTTCATTTCATTACACATGCCCCTGACACCTGCTACATCAAAGGTTCTCAATGATGAGACTTTTGCAAAGATGAAGAAAGGAGTTCGAATTGTCAATGTTGCTCGTGGAGGAGTGATTGATGAAGAAGCTCTTGTGAGGGCATTGGATGCTGGAACTGTTGCTTAGGTATTGCTATCTCATATCTGAAATGTTGAGTTTCCTTCTTGTTGCCTTGGGAGGTGAAGCACATACTAGCCTTGTTGCAGGCGGCACTTGATATCTTCACAGAGGAGCCACCAGCGAAGGACAGCAAGTTGGTACGACACGAGAGGGTCACGGTGACCCCACACCTTGGAGCCAGTACCACAGAAGCTCAGGTTTGTGAACAGTTACAGTTTACCCAACTTTAACTTTCTCTATATTATTAGAAAGCATATAAAATGGTCACTTGACATGCCAGGAAGGAGTGGCTATTGAAATTGCTGAAGCTGTCATTGGAGCTCTAAAAGGAGAGTTGGCTGCTACTGCTGTCAATGCGCCGATGGTTCCTGCTGAGGTATCAAGAACTTTTTCTACAACTTGGCTGTTTGGCATCTCTTGGTCTATTTCTAACTTTTTATCCTCCAATCTGTTTCCTCTCAATCTTCAATATATGTGCTCTCAGTATTTGACATATCTCATCATGGCTTGGGCTCTGATGCATAATTGTTGTGATGGAACTTGCTTGATGTGTGATTTGGAGGAGAATGAGTATGGGTGCTCTCTAGAAGTTTGATCTTTTTTTGGCAAAGATTTGTTCTGAGGCGATCAATTGCAATTTTCTGATATGTGTACAATTGTTTAATTTCATTGATGTTTGGCTTTGGCCCAAATCCAGCTTCCTCTTTGTATGAGATGAATAGAGGAAGTGAGATTTTGAGGACCGTAAAATATGCTGGCCCAATTGTTTGATATGTACCGTGGAGGAGAATGATTGTCAGTGCTCAGTAGAAGTTTGATCTTTTCTGGCAAACATTTTTTACTGAGGTGGTTGATTGGAATCATCCGATATGTATACAATTGTTTAATTTCGTTGATGTTTGGCTTTGGCCCAAATCCAGCTTCCTCTCGTACAAGATGAGCAGAGGAAGTGAGCTTTTGAAGACTGTAAGAGATGCTTCCCCTTGGTCGATTCCTTTAGGAAGTGGGTCAATAATGTGGTGTGATAGACAAGTAACTCTGGATGACTGTAATGACGATTTTGATGGCTGAGGGTGCTTTGTTTAAGATCCAGAAGGCAGAACTTGGCTCAAGATATGCTTGAGTAACATAAATGTTGAGTTCTTTATACATTTCCTTTTTGGCTGCAGGTTCTTACAGAGCTGAAACCATTTGTTGTACTTGCTGAGAAGCTTGGGAGATTGGCCGTTCAATTAGTTGGGGGTGGGAGTGGTGTAAAAACCATAAAAGTGACATATGCTTCTGCAAGAGCACCTGATGATCTCGACACTAGACTACTCCGTGCTATGATTACTAAGGGTATAATTGAACCCATATTCGATGTCTTTGTGAACTTGGTCAATGCAGATTTTACTGCTTAGCAGAGAGGACTAAGAATAACAGAGGAGCGGGTCATCTTAGATGGTTCACCAGAGAGTCCTCTTGAGTATGTCCTCTTTGCAAATGTGGAATCAAGATTTGCCAGGCCATTTCAGATTGCAAGGGACGGGTGAAGGATGGGATCCCACATCTCAAAAGGTGGGATCTTTCGCTTGGAGGAAGCATCATATTGCGCCAAGTTGATCGGCCGGTATGATTGGCACAAAGTAGGAACCATTTTGGGAGGAGAGAATGTCATGTTTTGGATTGCCAAAAGCAAGCCGTGATGGCAAGGAGTTGATGACCAGCCCGAAAGGAGACTCGAAGAGGATCGGGGACATCTCTGCAATTGAGGAGTTCGTTTTCCTCAAGTTGTAATGTGGGTGTGAGTTATGGTACTACATATGTATGTCTTTCATCATTCATAGCCGCTGAGCATGATTTGCAAGTCTTGCTCTGCGATTTTGGCTGTGACGTTCGTGTTTTGTAGTAGTATTGAGCTACAGCGGAACGATAATCAAGTGGTGCTGAGAGGAGGTTCTGTACTTTATTATGTTGCTTTTTGCCTGAATCAGATGCTCTTTTCCAATAAATTCATACAAGTTAAGAAGGTGAATACTTTGCCTCGATCCAGATTCATGTTTCTCCTCCCTCTCCCCCCATAGTTATTTTTTCCCATTAAGTCCTTATAGTGGCTCTCATGAATTTCATGTTTCTCCTCATTTTGATTTTTCAGAATACAATAAGGTAATCATTTATAGACCCAATCCATTGAATGAACATTAACATCCAAAGAATCCCTGGAGTATGCAATAAGGCGGCATTGTCTAATGTCAAGAACAGTAAACAATGGGTAGGAAGACTGTCATGTGTAGTAGCAGAGATTCCACACATGACAACTCCTGGAATTTCTGCTTCGGTATGTTTTGCTGAAGTACAATAATAGTCTTGTTCATGCGGTGGCTTTCATCATGCGGAACCTCATTGCTATCATCAGCCATCACTACAAAGTAAAAGAGAGACGAAACTAAAAACCTTTGCACCGTGAACCGCAATAAACTCTCGACTCTTTCGACATAGCCTACAATCTCAGAGGATGTGATCCCCATTTGGCGCGGTACATGGCGCTTGACCTCAATATTAGATCAACAGCGGGGCAAGTAATCAGTATCTTGGAAGAGACAGCCTCTGTTCCACCTCCCAAATACTAAGTTCACGCTCAGAAAATAGTTTCATGAACCAGAAAGAAACGGGACGTGAGCCAGAGTTGTCGGACGCAAGAGATTTAGGTCAGTTCATCAAGACATCCAATATGAGTCTTCATCATTACAAACATTAGATGCGTGGGATGTCTTTGGGAAACATCACAACATTTAAGCACAGAAAATGTACATTCCATGTAAAGAACAATGATCAGGAGATACGCGCAATCAAAATTAATTGAACATTATAAAAACGAGAAAAACTAGTTGCATCACAACTTCAAACATCCCTCCGACAAATTCTGTAGTCGAAGAACGTTTCTTATTTATCAGAACATCCCTGTTGCATACATGGAACATAAGTAAAAACTAAAGTAAACATAGCCATCAAGTACAATTTTGAGTGCCTGTGACCAAAACCATATGGAAAATGAACCTCCTCAGCATCAGAGATTGACGCACTGATTATACGTACTGTACAGAGGTAGACGCCAAAGCCAACTTTAACTGCTAGTCTAATGTGCCGAAAGATACTTGTACCAAAGCGCTCTGCATCATCGGCTCATGATACTTGAACAAACTTGTCTAAAGCGGATGTATCCAAAGTTGCAAACTCCTTAATAGCCCCAAGCACAGCAAGTCCAAGTTTTACAGCGTCATCGTGAGTTGGTGCCTACAAAGAGATAAATTTTGATTTGAATTCTTAATCCAATAAAATCATTTTTATGGTAGCTTGTGTAAGAGATTCCTCTACCTCAATGTTAAGAGGAAGAACAGGATCATAAAGCGAGAGCCTCGAAGGAACCATCCTCCAAACCCGAGATACCCGGACTGTTTAAGCGGCAATCGGACTAGAGATCAGCATCACATGCAAAATGCAAAGCTCACCCAGGTGTCTTGCGCTATTCAGGGGAGAAAAGAAGGGAGGAATTAACTAGATAGCATGATGGACCTGCATTTACTTTATAGTAAAATACTCCTCTCGAGGTCACTAGTTCAGATATTATTTTGGTAAGCACACAGCATTTTGCTCAACTCATTGTGGACTATAATTTTGACTCCTCTTGTAGATACAAATCAAGAACCAACATGGACTCCATTGTGACGTTTAACTCTCCTTCTTGCTCCCATCCCCAAGAGCATTCAAAACGTATGTACTTTAATTGAGAATTAGAGCATTAACTTGTCTCCTCAGCATATGAACACGATAATACACAATATAAATAGCTGCTGAAATGATGAGGTCCAATCTATTAAGAATAACTTCATCGATTCAAAACTTACTCCTTTATAATTTATGGAGCTTTCGAAGCTTTGGGTCCAAATCAATAGAGTTCTCCAAGTGCTTCAACACTGCCTCTCCATAGTCTCGAAAGATCTGTAACCTCTACACTATCAGGATCTTAGAGAAGGAAAAAGAAAACGACATTGCTAGAAACCAAGAAACCACGTACCCTCCCTTTAAGTCCGGATGACTCTGGTTGATCTTCAACCTCAATTCTACAGCAACGGCTGCTTCTTCTAGACCCTCTACCAAATCTGTCAAGACTCTGCTGCCGCTACCTACTCCTGAAGCTCGAGTTGAAGCAAGTTTGTTGAGAACTTTGACCTATAACAAAATGGGAAGTTATTATGACTCAAAGCTTTAAGCTCATGCATTGCAGTTGGGGGCATTTAGAATTCATCTCTGCAACGTCAACGCTCATCTATTTCAAAACTTTTAATAGCAATTTCCATCTCAAATTGTACTTTACACAATTAAATCACAGAGATCATGCAATTCGAAATAACACATACAGTGGCCAAAAATCTGAATGTTTTCTTTTTTGATAAGCAATTTAAAAACATAAAATGTGTGAGATATCTCAGTGAAGGTATGGAGGTAACTTGATTCTCTTGACCAAGGGATGGTCGTTTGAAAGAGAAGAGTCAAGGTCTGCTTTCTACAGTCCCTCAGGAAACAATAGCAGTACCAGATGACAAAGCAAATAACTCAGTTTCACCAGGTTTAATACATGAGTTCTACGATGAATGAATAGGGGAAATCCTTTCCAGGTGTCTTGAATTTTTATGCTGTTTTAGGAGATAAGCTTGCAATGCGCAGCTGAAAGTTGGATTCTCAAAGCTTTAGACCAAAGGACTTATGCTTAAAAAGTGAACTTTCTGCCAGGAGCTACGTTTACGAATTAAACCATCCAATATTGAGGAATTTCCATCTTAAAGGCAGATGCAATAACAATCTAAGAGCTCAAAAACCAAATAAACATAAGAATGCTACTTCTCAAAACAAACAAATACCTATGGTTGATAAACCTAGCAATGTTTCCAAAGGTCGTTGAATCCAAACAAAGAGCTTCATCATCCTTCACACACATGGAGCTCCAATCAGAATCAAGGAGCACCTGATAAGTACGTTTCGCAGCGTCACCCTTCTTCAAATTTCGCTCATGCATTTCCTTGATGGTTAATATTTCACCTATGTACTCACATACAAATGCACCTTTAGGCAGTTCATCCAGTGCTTGCAGACCCCACCCTTTTCCTTCAGGCGTCATAAACACCTAAAGGACAAAATCAGTCACAAAAGAGTACAGGCTTAAGCTTAAGGGTTCCGAAACAAAGTCACTCACTGCAGTAGTAACTGGAACACTTTTAAGAATGATAACCACCACAAGGTCCAAATATGACAGTAGAGCTACAACAGGCAAAAGCTTTAAAATAACACGAAAACAATTCTTTACCTGCATATTATAACTTATGCCCCGCTGCACCACTCGATTGCCACAATGTTTACCACAACCACACTTTCTCCAGCACTGTTTGATAAATTTTCTCTTCAGGTGGCCCGTATACGGTTCTAATATCTTTTGACTTTTCTAGAGGGCATTCCCAACAATATAAGTGGTGGCTCTTTTTAGGGTCGCGATTGACAGAAATACACTTCAACAAAAAAGCTTCCTTTATAAGACCTTTCACAGTGTATATAAACTCACCCCCATTTGCACATGCACAAGCACAGGGTACTGGACAAGGCAGGCAGTCACCATAACAATTTGAACAGCAATTCTCATTTCCGATCTCAGAAAGGGAGAAATTGATAGAAGCACTAGAGAAAGCGAGGCTATGAGGTATGTAGTGAAAGGATGGTGGACACTGCTCATCAATCTTGTTAACCCATGGGCTTCTTCAATCTGCAACAAAATGACATTTTTGGTCACCCTAAATCTATATCAAAAAGTGATGACAATACTCTGCTCTCAGAAGCATCAGAATTACCTTGCGTTTTCTCTTGACATGCAGGTCAGAAGTGTCATGCAAAATTGTGCTGTCAGGCATGAGATTTCACAAGCCTAGTTGTCTTCCCGGAAGATAATTCAGCCAGGACCACTTGATGGAAGCAGCAAGGCACTTGACACTCCGAAGTGACCGCATGGCGTGAGTGACTTGAAAGGAAACCAAAGGGCTCACAATATAAGAAATCAACCGCACAGGTTCTACAAAACCAAGTCTTTTTTAGTGAGGGAAAAGCACTTTTTGTTGCTTCCCCTCTCACCCCTGAATTTTCATTTGCAGATATAGTGGGCAATCAAAGCCCAAAGTACCGTAACACGGGAAAATGACAGATCCTAAATACACAAAACTTCCTTAGCCGACAAACGACGTGCACTTCTTTGATTTTCACAACAGAACCTATTTGCTTTCCCTCTCCGTTTCTGGCTATAGAATCTAACCTACTGTATCAAACCTGTCACGGCAGAGACAAGATTACAGGAACAGACAAGCTTACGCAATAGCACATTACCACAAAATTTGCTTGGCTAAGAAAAGCATAAGAACCACAGAAGGTGGAACAAGCACTTGGAATGTTTTAATGTTTTAGAACAAGCGCTTCGTACAATCAGCTGCACCACAGTAGCATGGCATTCTTTTCACCTTTCCATCAGGGCCAAAAACACTATCAAGCGCATAGCCATAGTCATACGTAAGCTCCTACAGACGAAATAACTGGGAGTCAGTCATGCTGAGAAGAACCAGAACAAACCCGCTTAAAAGATGTCAGTTCCTCAAAATTAGCGAGAACCAGTGGTCCACACTTTCAACAAATCTATCAGCAAAAGTTTACTAAAATAAAAGCAGTCAGTTTCATGAATAAGCAAGGCTTTCAGACTAGCAGCTATGTGCATGCACCTATATCTCGTAAGCGCACACATAAGTACAGACAGAGAGAGCTACGACTTGACACAGTGCTGCTGAATATATTTAATTAAGTCTATAACTACCAAGCGAAGAGTGCATCGCAAGAGAAAAATGAATTACCTGCAATGGTGGTATGTTATC
This sequence comes from Eucalyptus pumila, assembly GCA_016097595.1. Lineage (NCBI taxonomy): Eukaryota > Viridiplantae > Streptophyta > Magnoliopsida > Myrtales > Myrtaceae > Eucalyptus > Eucalyptus pumila. Next base: position 8,716,746 of record CM027852.1, read on the forward strand.
AGCTGCAAATAGAACCACCCTAGCCAGCTTAATGTCTTGGTGGGAACTTAATACACATTGGACAAATAGATTGGGCTCGCAGCTATGATTGATAAACCTGGCAATGTTTCCAGCTGAACCAGCATCAATGCAGAACTCTAGGACCTCAGATTTCTGTTCATCATGCTTTTCCACCTGATCAGCTGTCCCAGAGGATGCATCTCGTGACCTCCTCTGATCATGGATGAGAAATATGAGAAACATGAAGTCACATTTCGGCTGTTCTTGACAGAAAAATGCATTTGACAATGACTTCGAGTTAGCTTTCACACAGTTACATGCTTTTCCTTTTTTCAACTTTCAGTCTAAGAAGACAATACTACAAAGCAGTGTATAGATCTTGGATAACTCTTGTTAAAATTTGAGAAACGGCCAGATGCCAATAGAAGAGAACAGCATTCAGGAAAACTTGAAAACAGACTAGTCAAACTATTCAAGTAATAGCCTTTTTCAACTCGATGTAGATCATGCTCAGCATTTCTAATTTAATTCATCCGCCTCTGCAATATTCACATTGATGTAGAACAATCATAAATGCTTTATGAATTTCCTTTCTTTCTCAAGAACTTGAGATGAGATCACATGTAGATGATCAAATAGCAGAATCTCACTGTCACCTAGTGTACCTGGGACTCATCTAGCACATTCTAGCACATTCAATATGATGTAGTTGACAATAACTACCAAGGAGAGAGAAGCAAAGTTTGACAGGCACATGAATTCAATCAATCATTCAACAATAACAGGTCTCATTAAAGTCTGCTAATATCAAGCGGAAAATCAACAAAACTAGGAGTAAGGTTTTATTCCCATCGGGGTTGGCAGTCATGTCATGTAACGCAGGCATCGCTAAGAAAGTGAAATTTCAAAACGCCCATTGTACTTTGGACCATTTAGAAAATGATCGGAGTATGTATATTTTTTTCAACTCAATCAGAGGCCATGTACTTCTCAAATAGGCGAAATAGCACTTCTGCAGGTCTTTGTTACTCTATAGGTGCGTTGCATTCCCTGTAGTATCAGACGCTTGTAAGATAATCCTTAGTGCTGTTAAAGGAATCTAAACTTAAATGCCAACCCTTGTGCTCGGATTTATTTGTTTCCATAAGAGGACCCCTTCTCCTATTGTGATGCGACTCGCGTGTTTTAATGAAGCAAACGAAACCTTGATAGATGATTCAGAAGGAGACACCATACATACATGAACGGTATAGATGGATTTACAACCGAAAGACGTTTAGAGTATCAAGTTACCAATGATCCAAAAAGGTGCCATGTTACATTTTATCCTTACTCGAGGCATCCCATCATCGTGGTCAATAACCTATTTCTAATCGAACACACGATGGCCAAATTCAGAACTCTGCTACAAATCTTCAAGTTCAACTAGTTTAAACTTCTCAACTACGGTTCACTTACAAAAGCAACCCGTTCTCGAAAACGGGCGTCCCCAACAGAATCAAGGAACACTAAAGCAAAGCCAGAGAAACTATAATCTCTCCTCCAACGCCATCGGCTGGAGATAAAGACACGGATAGACACGGACCAAAAAAAACGAGAAGAGACGTAAAGGAGCTAGATTAGCGGGACGGGGGACGGAGAGAGACACAGTGACCTCTCATCGGGTGAACGGCGGTGCGGCAAACATCGACCCGACGAGGACGCCGTGAGATATGAGCGAGTCCGCAGCCGAACGATCGGTCGAGGTTTCGGCGGAGGTGGAAAGCGCGTCGGCCGAGGCGGAGGCGGAGGTGGGCGTCGGCATCGGAGTCGGGGGCAACGGAGTCGCGAGAGGGCGTCGCGGCGGAGGCGGAGGCGGCGTCGGAGGCAACCGCCTTGAGGAGCGTCGGAGTTGCGAGAGGGCGCCGGGGGCGGAGGCGGAGGCGGCGTCGTCGGCGTCGGAGTCGGGGGCGACGAAGGCAACCGGCTTGAGGGGGCGTCGGAGTCGAGAATGGAGAGAGAGGGCTCGTCGGCGAGAATGGAGAGAGAGAGCAGAGGAGGGGAAGAGAAGCAGCTGTGCACGAGAAAATATTGGGTGGGTTTAACCCAACACGTAGGCGGTGGGTTAAACCATTCAGCGGTCGACACGTGGCGCCACGTAAGCGAGGGCGTCAGGCGTTCAAAATTCGCGCGGGCCATGTGGGGCCCACCACTCTGACGCTCCCTGCTCTGCGACGCCTGCGCCCCCTGTCGAATCGTCCTCTCTCTCCTCTCTCTCTCTCTCCCCCTTCTCCGTTCCGTTCCATTGCGTGCAGGGGAGAACAAAAAAGTCGCATCTCTCTCTCCATTCTCGCGCACAGCGAGGAGCGGGGTTTATAGCCGAAGGCAAGCTAAGTAGCAGGGGACAATCGGCGGTTCCTCGGTGCCAGATAGGCAGTTACTTTTTGTCCAGCGTGGATGCGCTTTCATGGAGAAAAAGATTGCGAGATGGCTGGATAGTTCTAGCATTTTGGAGGCGGTAGGGCCCAAAAGGCAATATTAGTATAAAGAAATGGTCGAGGGGGTCCACTTATTTTCAATCGAAAATTGCATGGCCAGTTGCGGGCCGGGGATTTTGCTCTTCCGTCCAACAGCACCTTGACCACCTCTTCAACGGCTACTTTGAAAATTGCAATTCTATAAAAAAAGATTCAAAGCTTGCCGTAAGGATTCGGTTTCCAACTTCTTGATATTTTAAAAGCGTGGTCATAAACTACCAATATTATGAAGAATTTTACCAACATACGAATGGATTAATAAATTCCCAACTTCTTATCAACATTGTAAGGGATTTAGTAATATCCAAAAAAATTAGATTTACCAATGTCAAAATAAATTAGCAAATTACGTATTTAAAAAAAAAAAAAAATAGACGTGTGGTTCATAAGATTTTAACGATGCAATTAATATAATTATGTAAGATTAATTTGTAAGTAACCTCTTAGCCTAGTTGGTTAGGATCTCACCCTGAGATCCATGAGGTAAGGGCCCCAATTATTTATCTTGTCCCTTGAATTGAGGCACGTGTTCAGTGCTGCTTTGATTCCACCTTCAAAGGCGCATACTCAATTCGGGCTTACTCGATGTTAGGGATGGCTTTCCTCTTGGCGCCCCAAAAGGATCTTTTAATTTCTTTCATTGATCGATATATTTTAATTTTTTATACTAAATTATCTATTTTTCAGTATAGAATTTGTATATCATGGATATACATGTAATTTATACCTTTTTAACTACAATTTTTATTATATCCACAATCAATACAAAACAGCCTCTGTTGTAATACTACCATATTAATATGTGTATGATGACTATCCGATTATGTCAGGTTATTTAAATTTTGGAGTACATATGTAAGTATATTTTACCATCGATTAAAATTATTTTTGTTTTGGGTGACTGACCAAATTAGGAGAGTTGCTTTTTAAAGAATATTTGCGACTGTTAGTCATAAAAAAATTTGTACAAATTTGGGACTAAATATATAATTGTGTATGGTCATGAACAATTAACGTGATGCTCTCAAGCTTTTTCAGCAATTCCTTTTTAATTTCTTTTTTACAAGGTATCATATTCTTTAGTAAAAATATATTTTTTACTTGAATTGTATTAGCGTTCACGTAGATGAAGTCATATATGAAGTCGTTCCGCCAATTCAATTATATATGTAATTCAAAACCTATGCATTGTCACAAGATTAATAGATAGATGTCTATTTAACATCAATAAAGTGCCTAGAACTCTCTAAGCATCCAACTAATCTCCATCCAGTGTAATGATCTCTCCATCTCACACACATCGGGTAATCACCGGAGACTCACAAATGTGTGCTCATGGGAGTGGCCACAAGAGAATGTATAAGTGTAGTGATTCAATCACAAGCTTTGACAAGAAAGATAAACACACTTATCACTTGAACAACCTCTTGGGGTTAAAAAGATCAGTATTACTTAGTTTTCTTGGAATAAAACTAAACATATCTAATATAAAGTGAAATATCTTAATCTTTTCCTTATAAAAGAGTTTTTCATTTCCCAAATTTTAACTGTCATTGTGATCGTAGTAACTGTCATTGTGATCGTAGTTTAATTCTATCTACTTTTGAAATTTTTTAAGTTGCCACACTTGATTTACATGTGGGCCGAGCCCTTCTTCTTATTCTTTAAAACTTCGGGAAAGGTTGGAGAATATTTCTTCTACATTAGAAATTATTACTCATTTAAATTCTAACAGTAGTCTCACATTTTATATTGGCTTTACCATGTGAAAGAAAGAATTAAGGTGTAATCCGGGCGCGTTACGAGACTGAAAAATTAGTTTTGTTGAAGTTTAGAATCAAATGACGAGGCATTATTACTTAAAATCTTATCTATATTGTTGCTCCGTCCTCTAGATTGACTTACACACTGGTTTATATTTAGCAGTTACCGGAGTTGAATTTTATCTTTCTGTTGAAGCTAGTTCGGTCGAGCTTTGGTTGTCTTCTTACAACAACCAATGAACTCGTTATATAGGAGTCTTAGAAACTTCCTCTAGTACATTAAGAGAAGATGCATTGATTTTCTCTTTATATCATGATGCTCATTAAGGAGAAGACGGAACTTCCTAGAGTTAACAAGTTAAATGGCCATCGTATGGCAATTTTCAATAGAAAGTCCTGTAAAAATTTACAATTCTATAAAATACATATGCAACTAAATTTTTTCGAAGGATTTCAATGTTAAAAATCTCCAATCGAATTCCTTAATTGGGTAAAGCAAAGTGAGTCAAGTTAGGAAGGATTAGGAAAACACGACGCTTTGTCCTTCCACCACCGCAAAAGATCAACATTGCTTTCCTCGAATTTTTCAAATGTAGTTCCCGTCATCCTTGTTGAGATATCCATCCACCTCACCAGCAATCGATACCGAAGTACTTGAGGCTTGCCCTTTTCTTTGGGGGCACATGTGACCCGAGAGCACGGATCCAAACTGTCATGGCCCATTAGCCATCCTAACTAAAATCTATCTATTTGGGCTCATGTACACTAGGAAGAACCTTAGAATATTTTCAAATGGCTGAGGATCCTTCGCTCAAGGGTTGTCGGCACCTTCTTAGATATTTTTGGAGCTTCAATTAAGATTACTAGAAATAAGGTAGAAAAGGATCAGACGAGCGCATGCATTATTAGACAAGGACAAGCCAGATAGCTTGTCCCCTTCCTTGAGACAGGCTCACATGTGACTTTTGTGGGTCGGTGCAACTTGGCTGTGCCCTTCCAACTCTTACTTGGATTTTTCTGGACTGGACAATGTGTGAAAAGAGAGAAAAGATGGTACGCTGGAGTTGGGTCCTCAGACGTGAGGCCTGACACAATAACAAGCTTTAAATTGCCATGTGACGATGTATTAAGTCGTACTCTCAGATGCAGAAAGGGTTCACATAGCACGAAGCTTCAATAATTGCTAAGTGACTGACGATGGCCAAAGAATACTTAACTCTACCCCAGTTAAACTCTTAACCTCGCTTTGTCCTGTCTTTGACCTCCTCGTCTGCATTTGAGAGAGAGAGAGAGAGAGCAGCATCGGTGCATAATCAAGTCGTGGCATTTTATTTTATTTTTTGGCGATTTCGTAGATGTTGTAGATAATTAGATGACACACTATACAGCCTGCGCACATTGATGATGGCCAAGAGATGCAAGCAATAGTCATTTCCATATTTTGGTAACTTAACATTTGCTTATTATGATCTCTAATAATCCGTTCGCTAGTATTAAAAGTGGACTCTAATGCTAATATTGACGCCGATGGAGTGAGCACGCCACCATCAGCCATGGAAAGAAGAATAGGAAAAACACAACAATTTGGCCTTACACCATACCAAAAGGTCGTAATTGTCCTTCTCGACTTTTTCAATGTAGTTGCTGCCATCTTCGTTGGGATATTCATTCACCTCACTAGCAACCGACACCAAAGTGCCCGAGGGCTGCCCCTTTTCAGCCTAGGAGCATGAGTCCGGACTGGCTCGGCGCACCAACCATCCTAATTGAGATCGATTTCGGTTCATGCACATTCAGAGGAACCTTATAATTATTTTCAAAGTAGGGGTCCCTTGCTAAAAGCGTTGCCGACACCATGGTAGATATTTTTGGAGCTTCAATTCATCTCATTCAAACATCTGTCACATGTCCCACCTCATAATGACAGAGAGTCTAGAAAATGCAATATATATTATGGGCCCCGCTGAACTTGTGGATTCAAGGGAAGAAGGCACTCAATTTTGTGTTTCGTTCTATTTCCTCCCTTTTTTTGGAGGAAAATGTCTTGCGGATTCACTGGAAAAATCTTGCTCTAGCGTTCCTTTCAATTCCTTGGATCTTTATTGCCTCCCCTCTTTTCACCCAATTCCTAAAACTCACTTCATTCCATGGAATAGCTCGATTAGGTTTGTTATGGATCTTGCTCTCACAAGCAAAATTGAATGTCATGGCTAATATATTAAAAAATTTTACTACGTCCACAGTCAATGGAATAGTAGGATACAATAACTATTCTATTCCAAAGAATAATTTTTGATAAAAGAAATTTTTCTTTTTTATTTTGTTATCGAGAATAATTTCTAAGCATTTAAAAACGTTTGGTAACTGTCCAAAATTTCTTTTCACATAATAAATCACATTTAGTACCGTCCTCAAAATTTATAATCTAAATAATTTTCTTTTAATTTTAAATAATTTGATTCTTTTTCTTTTCTTTTCTTTTCTTCTTCTTCTTTGGTTGGTGGTCAAGCTAGATGAGGGCCGATGACCTCATCGAAGATCGCTTGGGCCCTCGGCACGGTTGTGCCTCGTTGGTCGAGCCTCACTAACAATTGGGTGAGGCTTGGATCTGGCAAGACTGAGTTTGCCCAATCACTAGCGGGGCTCGAACTTGGTAGGCCACCGTGAGGTCAACCTCGGCTTAATTGGGTGACCTTGACTTCACGATGGCTCAATTAGGTTGAGTCCCATCAGCAACTAGACGAGTCCAACCTCGCCCAACCAAGGCTCATTGGTGGCCAGGAAAGGCCAGGGTGAGGCTCGTTTGGCCACCGGCAAAGCTCGCTGGACCTTGCCTAATTGGTTGTATGCGACTGACGACGGTGGACAGCGATAGTGGCGATAGAAGAAAAAGAAGAGAGAAGGAAGAATAACAAGAAAAAAGAAGAAAAGAAAAGTGGAAAAAGAAATTTGGATTAGCTTGATTCAAAAATTGTTGCTAAGAACAAAAAAAACAATTTTTTTTGTTCATTGATTCTTTTTCAAATATATTCCCAAAAATCAAAAATTTATCGAATGATTTATATTTGAAATTTATTCTTGAAAATAAAATAATAAAATTAGTCATTATTTGGCAAGTTAATGTGACACTACAATTATTATTTGTGCACAATGACTATTCGATTTTATTAGGTTATTTGAAATTTAAAATTATATTTATAAATATGTTTTCTCATTGATTAAAACTATTTTAGTTTTGGGTGGTCGACCGATTGCTTTTTTGTAGAATATTTATTGCTGTTTTTCGTAAAGCAATTTGTACGAAGGACAAGTTAACTTGAAGTTGGTAAGGACGATGTGCAGAAAGAGAGGACGGTACGGTGAGTGGGGCCCCTCAGCCGTGAGGTTGACATAACAAGCAAGCTTAAACAAATGCAACGTGACCCACCATGTACCAAGCCGTACTCTTCATCTGCAGCATGAATGAGTTCGACATGACATGAGGCTTTAACAAATGCCGAGCGACTGATTATGGCCAAAAAGTAACCTGAGTCAATCTTGGTTAGCCCTTCTGCTCACTTTGGTTCTGTTTGGTCCAGTATTCTCAAAGGATTTTCAGGACTGAAAGCTTATTGGAAAAAAATTTAAGTGTTTGATTCAGTATTTAAAGGTGTCCTTAGCCAAATACTGGCATTTGAAATGTTAAAAGCCCAAAGCAGGTGGTAACCTACTTTGGGCTTTCAGCATTTCAAAAATGTAAGCCCACCTCTATTGTTCATCCGTTGACTCTTTTTTTTTTTAAACCGATCATCTTCCCCACACTTCAACTATTATTGATCGGGATAGAGTTTCATCAGATTTTATTTTTATTTTTAAAAAAATAATAAAAACCATTTGCAAATGTTAGGTTCACCTTTTTTTTTTTTTGTCATTTTTATCTTTTGACAATCAATAGCTCAGCTTTTTATCAATACACTAGAATGATCATTAATTAACGAAGATGGTTAATACTACAATAATTAAAAAAATATTCAAAGTTGAAAACAAACCTAAAAGAACCCTAGGCCAAAAGTTGAGCTTTGCATATAATCTATAATCAAATTCTTTTAATATAATTTTTAAATAAATTTACTAATATATATATTTTACATTACTCTCAACATGAAAATGTAAAAGGTTATATAGTCATTGTTTATTTTTTGCAATGTTAAAAATACTTAAACTAAAAAACTTAATTTTTTTAGCTTTGCATCTAATCTATAATCAAATTCTTTAATATAATTTTTAAATAAATTTACTAATATATAGCTTTTACATTATTCTCAACATGACAATGTAAAATGTTATATAGTCATTTGTTTCTTTTTTGCAATTTTAAAAATAATAAAACTAAAAAACTTAATTTGGTCACACTAAAAAGTTTTTCAAATATATGTTTACCAAACAGTCTTGCATTTCCTTAAAGCACTTTTCACTTATAATTTACTAAATAGTCTAGCATTTCGAAAAACCCATTTACGTCAAAAGTATTTGCATTATGCCAATGGCATTTTCCCAGAGCTGAATCAAACGGGCCCTTTGTTCTATCTTCCTCCTTGTCTGCGTTTGAGAGAGAGAGAGAGAGAGAGAGAGGGGTAGTTAGGCTTAGTGATGAATTGTCCACGTTGCTTTTTTTTTTTATTTATTTATTCTTTTTTTTCAGAGAATTGATCAGAAATAGGTTCATCACGTGGAGGTTATTAGCAAAGAGAGAGAGAGAGAGAGGGTAGTCAGCCTCAACCATGGAATAGCGACGAATCCATATAACCCATGATGTGGGGTTAATGATCCCCCTAACGTACGTATAATTACGTACAAGTATGTATGATTATTACAAGTATACTTCATATTCCCTGCATCTGTTGCCGAGGTGTAATCAATCAATAAAATTGGGTTTTTTTAGAACTTTTAAGGTGAGTTTTTGAAAAATAAACGATGATTATAATTAGTAATTTCTATACAAAAAATGAAAAGGCCATATTCCATGAACATCTCCATTCTCAAAATGGAGTTGTGTATGTAGCTCAAAACCTATATGAATTCACAAGATTAATAGATAGGTATTTATATTAATGGAGTATCTAAAATTTTTGAGTATCCGACGAATCTCCACTAGGTGTGGTGGTCCCTCCATTTCATACAAACTGGATAATTATTGGAGACACATAATTTTTTATATTACATTCTTTGTAAAATCTGTTATTTGCATTCATCTTCTTTTTTCTTTTTTTCTTTTTTTTTTTTAATTTCTCAATTTCTATTCAAAGTCCTAGCTTATCATTCTAAATTTGGAAGCTGAGCTCCCCTTCCTTTTTTTTTTTGTAAAACTCTTGGGAAGGTTTAGTGGATATTTTTTCTATACTAGAAACTATTACTTATCTAAATTCTAACCTTAATCTCACATTATATATGTATTTTCTTTTCTCAAAACTCTAGACTAAAATTAAATGTGGCTTGAAATGAGAGCTATAATTGGCAGAAATCTCGTAGGAAGGCTAAAAATACCTAAGAAGTTGAAACAAAAGAGTAGATGAAACAACAATTAAGAACATTGAAGAAATTTAATTACATTTTATGTAATAGATGAAGCAATGAAGCAATGATCATAACAACAACTTAAAGTGGAAGAACACAAATATTTGTTTACGAAGTAGAATAATAAATGAAACCTAACGATATGATATTAGGAAGAAAATAATTTTTTTTAAATCATGCCTTAGGAAGAATGTAGGTCTCATTAATGTAAAACTGGATGACCACCTTGAGTCCGCTCATTTCCTTTGTTCCTCCCACATTTAATAGGAAGTATTTTGTGGGCCCTCAGGAATTTTTCTTTCCATTCTCTTCACTAGAGCAATCAACATGGACAGTTCAATCAATGCGTGGTTTTCTCTAATACTGTATTTAAAATAAAGGAATAATGAATAATTTCTTCTAAGGAGAGATGAAATGAGGTGAAAATTGTCAGAATAATTTCCACATATTCCAATCTCGAACCAAGGGGCTTTAGTGCTTATGTTAAGCCTTAGGTTTGGGGGAACCAAATTTGAATCGAAAAAGAAAAATGATTATCCACGTGGCATATACTTGGAGGATTTATATTCGGGTATGTAAGGTTGACAATGGTAAGACAAGCACATGCATTACGCAAGGACAAGGCAGAGAGCTTGTACCCTTTCTTGAGATGGGCTTAAATCTCTTTTGTCGATTGGTGCAGAGCTGTGCCCTTCCAACTCTTGGATTTTTCTGGACTGGGACAACGTGTAAAAAGAGAGAAAGGACGGTACGGTGGAGCTGGGTCCCTGGACGGAGGTTTGACATAACAAGAAGCTTTAAATTATCATGAGACCCACGATGCATCAAGTCGTCCTCCCATCTGAAGAAGAGGGTGACATAATACGAAGCTGTAATAATTGCGGAGTGACTGACGATGGCCAAAGAGTAACTCTACCCTTGTTAGGACTCTTAACCGCCCATTGTTCTGTCTTCCTCCTCCTCGTCTGCGTCTTAGGGGGAGAGAGAGAGAGAGAGAGAGAGAGCAACTTGTGTGGACGTGTCTGGTTGACTTGATAGGGAAGGAGGGAGACACGTAAGGAGTTGGAGTTAGCAGAGAATTGTTCACTTCTCCAGAGACCTGGAAAGAGGGTCATTGGGTTGAGATTATTGGCAAAGAGAGGTCAGAGAGAGGTCAGAGAGAGAGAGATAATTACGTACAAATACACTTCATATTCCCTGAATCCGTTAACAAGATATAATCAATCAATGAAATCGGGTTGTTTTAGAACTCTTAAAGTGAGGTTCCATGAAATAAATTATTATTGTCATTAGTAACTTCTATGCAAAAAAAATGAAGATGTATCTTCCATGAAGCTTCAGTTCCTTGCAATGGAGTACCTAAATGCACAAGATTAAGAAATAAGTGTCTCTTAGATATCAATAGAGTGTTCATGGCTTTTTGACCATCCGACTAATTCTCATTAAGTGCAATGGTCCTTCAATCTATGCATATGTGAAAATTACTAGAGATAAGCAATTTTTATATTACATTATTTTGAAAATCTTTTAGTTGCCACATTTAATTTTTATTTTTATCTCAATTTCTATTCGAAGTTGATTTGGCAGCTTGACTTCTAAATTTGGGAGCTGAGCTCCCATTTCTTTTTTCTTTTCTTTTTTTAAATTCTCCTGGGAAGGTTTTGTGAATGTTTACTCTATACTAGAAACTATAACTTATCTATTTCTAAACTTAATCTCACATGATATATGTTTTTTTTTTTTTTTTTTTCATGTCGGAAAAGAACTAAGATTTAATCCTTGCATAGTTATGAGGCCGAAAAATAGTTTGATTAAAGTTTTGATTTAACCGATGAGGCATGATTATTTAATATCTAACGGCAGGAGTTTTAGGGCGCGGGCTTGGAAGAACTTTTGGTTGACGATTGCATCATAATTAGCTTAAATAACAATAGGGAAACTGAGAACAGCTCTTGTGGATCTTATCTTTGCTGCATTTTGTCAATCAAATAAGGTGTTAAGGAGACGCAATACTTGTTGACCATCGTCATCAATGAATCCTCCGGTACACTTTCCTATCTAGAAAAGCTTGGTGAAATTGAGGAAATTACAAATATATTCTGTGCAAATGCCCACGAGGACACCTAATCTGTCATGCTTGAGGAATGTAAAATCCTTCGCACTATCTTATTTAGAAAGAGCTGTTGAGGTTTAAGGTTTAGGGGAATCGAGATCTTTGTTGCGTGCGATTCAATTGAAAGATTGCATATCCTAAGCAAGCTGAAGAAGTTAAGGTGTGTTGAACCGAAACGCTGTCCTAAGTTAAGACCCATGAAAGGCGGCAATGGCTCACGGTCTTTAAAGTACTTGGAGACCAAAGGTTACGGACCTCTCAAAATGTGTTGCCCAATGTGTCGAGATCAACCAAGGTAGAGACGGAAGTGTAACAACCATAGTAGTTATTGTGGTAAGAAAACACCGTGATATGTGATGTGGTTGTGGTAGACTTGTAATATTTTAACTAATCTTTAGGTGTCGTGGACTCTAGTTCTTCATCTTCGGAATTATTTTGTACGGCTTGTGAATGCATTAAAAACTCAGGATATCAATAACTCGACCTATTCAAATTTGTGAGTAATGCTACCTAAGTATTGAATGATGAATTAGGATTTTGGTCTTGTTTCATCGAAGTTCAGATATTCAAAATTGAAATAAATAATGAATTGCCAACATTAAAGCAAATACATATTGATGAAGGGTCCCGGCTATTAGAAGTCAACGTCCACTTGCGTACTGTCAATAGTATGAGTTAAGTATCTCAACTGAAATTATAGTTTGCACTAACATTATAGCTTGTCATTGGCTCAACCTCATCAGTCCATAATAAGAAAGAAGAAGAGATGAGCTGTAGATGGTTTGTATAGAGAAACAAAGTGGACGAACAATGCAACGTATTCATTCTCTACAATGGTGCATGAAGATACATTATACAGGGCTGAGAGTTTTTTTTTTTTTTTTTGTGTTAATTAATATATTCTTATTTAGTCCTATGCGACCTGTTTTTGGCATAACAAATGAATTTCACAGCTATACATCGAATATATGATACCTTTGTAATTATAACTTTTATTTTGTATGCGGTCAATAGAAGAACTTATATGGCGGCACTACACTATTTATATGCGCATGCTGACTATTCTGATTATATCAAGATATTTATATTTTGAATTGTATGGGTAAGTATATTTTACCATTGGTTAAACTTTTTTTTTTTGTTATGGGTGATCGACTGAATTAAGAGGTTGCGTTTTTTTTTCTTTTCTCCAAAATATTTGTTGTTGTTATTCGTAAAATAATAGGTGCGGATTTGGGACTAGATATATAATCATTACATGGCCGTGCCCACATTAACGTGATGAAGTTAATATTAGCATTCATATGTATGATGTCTGAACGACATCTAGGATAGTAAGTGTATGAGGTTGTACCGCCATATGGTGCATGAGGTTGATATAACACAAATCTTAGTAATTGCTACGTAAACGACAAAGGCCAAAAAGCAACTTTAAGTTTACCATGGTTAGCTATTAACATCACTTTCTCTACCTTCATTTTGATTCAGCAACACGTCTATTTTTTTGTCTATTAAATTGAAATTGTGACCGAAACTCTAGACTGAAATTGAACGTAGCCTTAAATGAGAGGTGCAATTGGCGGCAATCTCGTATAGAGGTTGACAATATTGTAGAAGTTGAAACGAAGGAATAGACGAAACAATAATTAAGAACATAAATGAAGCAATGTTTAAAACAACAATTTATAGTAGAAGAACACAAATATTTGATCACGAATCAGAGTAATAATGATAGGATATGTAGGATATGAACCTGACAACATGGTATCAGGAAAAAAAAAAATTTCAAATCATGCCTTAGGAAGAATATAGGTCTCGTTAATCTGAAACTCATTCGACCACCTTGGATTCTCTTATTTCCCTCTGCTTTCTCTCACAAGTAAAAGGAAATATTTTGTGGACCAACAGGAAATTTTTTTCTCTTTGGTTATCTTTCATGGATCAATCAGCACGCACAGTGTAATTAATGCATGGTTTTCTCTAATAGCATACTTAAAAAAAAGGAAAGAAATGAATGATTTCTTCTAAGGGAGAGAGAGATATAGTGAAAATTACCAGAATAATTCCCATATGTTCCAATCTCGAGCCAAAGAGATTTAGTGATTATGTTAAGCCCTAGGTTTCGCTTAGAGGACGTTTATTACATAAATAAGCAAATCTAGATTACTAGGAACAGGCATGTAAAGGTTGAAAAGGACAAGACAAGCACATCCATTGGACAAGGACAGGCCAGAGAGCTTGTCCCCTTTCTTGAGACGGGCTTGCATGTCCCTTTTATCGGACAGTGATTTTTTTTTTTTTTTTTTTTTTTTTTTCGGACATGCAGTTTGGTTGTGCCCTTCCGTGGGACAAGAAAATCCAACTTGGATTTTTCTGGGCCGGACGACGTGCAAAAAGAGAGGAAGGACGGAATGGGGTCCGTGGGCGTGAGGTTAGCACAACGCGAAGCTCCAATAATTCCCAAGTGACCGATGATGGTCAAAAAGCAACTTAACTCCACCCCGGTTAACTCTCATCCTCACCTTGCGCTGTCTTCTTCCTCTCCTCCTCGTCTGCATTTTAGAGAGAGAGAGAGAGAGAAGGTGTGTTTGGTCCGTGTTATTGAGGGAGAGACCCGTAAGGATCTGGGAATCAACATGAGAAGCGTCGGCTTTGTGAATTGTTCCGTCGCTTTTGCATAGAATGAATAGGAAAGAGGGGCATTCCATGGAAGTTAGTAGCGCAGAGAGAGCGAGAGGGAAAGAGAGAGGTGGTCCCATATCATCCGTGAAATAGGCTGACATTATTGTCGAGTGCAAGCAGCCCTGGTATGGAGTTGATGATCCCCTTAAACATACATATAATGACACACAAGTAAACTTTATATTTACCGGATCGGTTGGCGAAGTGTAATCAATCAATGGAATTAGATTTTCTTAGAACTATTAAAGTGGGGTTTATGAGAAATAAATGGTGATGATAGTTAGTAATTTCTATAAAAAGAAAATGAAAAGGTATTTTTCCATGAACCTTCATTTTCTCTCAATAAAGTGTTTAACTTTTTGAACATTCGATTAATCTTTATAAGGCATGCCGGTCCCTCCATTTCAAACACACCGAATAATTAACGTTGACACACTGTTTTTATATTACAAAATGTATTAGTTGCCGCACTTGAAACTTTTTTTTTATTGATTTTGGCAGCTTACCGTTTTAAACTTGGGAGCTAAGCCCCCTTCCCTTTTTTTAAACTCCTGGGAAGGTTTGGTAAATATTCACATACAAATACACTTTATATTCACTGAGACAGTTAATGAGGTGTAATAAATCAATGAAATTGGGTTTTCATTAGAACCGTTAAAGTAAGGTTCTTGGAAAAAACTGAATAAAATTAATTATTTTCAGTAAATGTTTATTGAATTTTCCTCGTTTCACGAAAAATAAATTGATGGAAGAAAACACTTTCTATAAAGAGGAAATTATTTTTCTAAAATAAGAGAAAATATTTTTTATTTTTCAAATAAGCTCACTCGCTCTCTCTTATCTCACAACTCTAACTCTTACTAGTTCCCACTTCTTTCTTTTTTTCTTTCTTTTTCTTTTTTCTATTTTTAAAAATTCGAATTTATTTTTTCATTTTCTTCTATCTGAATCGGACACCGCCGGTGACGACGACCAGCGACCGGTCATGGCTAGTCTCGAGCTGCCCGGTTTCTGTTGAGCTCAGGCCCGATTCCGGCGAGCTCAGAACTCGGGAACCCGACGCTGCTAATCGCTGGAGCTCTGTACGTATGAAATGATTGATGGACGGTGATGATGGCAGACAGCTAAACAATTCTCGCACTCCGCAGACGGTGGAGTCGAAAAGGCAATTTTAGTCCACAAAGAAATGGAGGGGTGGGGCCCACTTGTTTTAAATCAGTGTCCTTAAGGTCAAGCATAATCAAATGGAGATACGATTAGATGACATCTCTGTATAGCCCACGCGAGGGGCATCTGTGGGAACATCAATATAGTAAGTAACGCCACATATGTTATCCACGCTTCGTGCCACCTGTTTCTGACCACCATTGGATCGTCTAAATGATTTCTTCCTCGCTCTAGAAGCCCGCTCTAGAAGCCCTCTCTTTCGCCTGATCTTCTGCGGCTCTTCTCTTTGTTGGAACCGCCGTGTGTGCATCATATTAAATCTTTCCTCTTCTTCAGTCATTGGGGTTTCCGGGTTCCATCAGTTTCGCCTGCCTCGGAATATATAAATTCTTAACTCCCGTTTCTCCACGAAGAAGGAAAGAAAGCCAGAAAGGTAGAAGAAGTCGAAACGGGGGGAAATGGAGGAGATTGCTCTGTGCGGAGCTTCCGAAGTGGCAAAGTGCCTGGTGGCTCCGATCGGTCGGCACTGCGGCTACGTAATGTCCTCCGACCGCTACGTTCGCCAACTTAATGATGAAGTCAAGAACCTGGGTGACACGAGGGATGAGGTGCAGCATTCCATCGATGAAGCTCGAAACAACATGAAGCCGATCAAACCCAGGGTCGAGAGATGGGTGAACGAAGTGGAGACCGTCGCTAACGAGGCGCGTGACGTGCTGGATTACGACGGAAGAGCTAAGAAAACTTGCTTCTATGGGTGGCTTCCCAACCCAAAGGCGCGATATCGTCTCGGCAAAAAGGCGAGCAGGACGGTCAAGGACATCCAGGCACTCATTGCAGGGGGTCAATTCGAGAAGGTTGACTTCGAGAATCCTCCGCCTGGGCTTGTTGGCGCTGCTCTCGACGTGAACTCGTTGGCCGGTGATGGGGGCGACTTTATCACCGATTCGCGAGCTTCCATCTTTCGGGGCATAATGAAAGCTCTGAATGATGAGAAGGTGAAAGTGGTTGGGGTCTACGGGCCTGGCGGCGTGGGGAAGACTACTCTATTGGAGATAGTCGAGGAGAAACTCAAGAAAGAGGGGAGACCGTTCCACATGATCGTCAAATCGAAAGTCTCGCAGACTCCAGACTTGACGAAAATCCAATTCGATATCGCTTACGCCTTGGGTCTAAAAGATCTGAAGGATGAGCCGAGTGAAGAGGGAAGGAGAGATCTTCTGTTCAAGAGATTACAGATGGATCCGAGTGAGAAGGTTCTCATAATATTGGACGATCTGTGGGGAGCACTTGATTTGAAGACGGTTGGAATTCCTCTGGGAGATGATAGTAGGAACTGCAAATTGTTGCTTACTTCGAGAGATAAAAGTGTGCTGGAGCAAAAGCTGCATGCCGAACAAACATTTCTTCTTGAAGGTTTAAGCGACAAAGAAGCTTGCATGCTATTTGCAAAGATAGTCCGCGACAAGCTCAAAGACAACGAGGAATTGATACTAAAGGCAGTTGAAGTGGTAATGAAGCTTGCAGGTTTGCCTCTTTTGATTACCTCCGTTGCAAGTACCTTAAGATGTAGCGATGTGTCCACATGGGAGAACATGATAATAAAAATAGAAGACCCAAATATTGAGAGAATAGTGAAGTGGAGTTATGACCATTTGGAGAGTGAGGACGCCAAATGCTTATTCAAGCTTTGTGGTCTTATTGGTGGGACCATTCAAGTCGAATGTCTACTAGGAATAGGCATGGGTTTGGGCTTGTTTGAGGGATTCAACAACACAGTACAAGATTCAAGGAATAGATTGAATAAGCTGCTCGATAAACTCCTTCCACTTGTCTGTTGCTGGATGGTGGCGACGACAAGGAAAATGTGACCATACATGATCTTTACAGCGAGGTGGTCGTCTCAACTACATTTAGTGGTCAGCGTTCCTTAATGATGAACAGCAATTATGGCTCATGGCCCAAGGAAAAGCTTGAGAAATGTTGGGCAATTCGCCAAGTTGATGTTGGCAGAGATAAGCTTGCTGAACTAATGCGGTGTGTGTTTCCTGAATTGAAGATACTCATGTTGTCTCAACTGGAAAATTGGAAGGGGAGACCTGCACACCGACATGATCAGGAAGATTGCTGTAGACTAGATTTCACATACATGAAGGAGCTTCGAGTCCTATATCTCCGCGCCATGCATATCACCACTTTACCTTCCTCTATGGAAATCCTCGGGAACCTTTGCTCGTTATTTTTAGACCATTGCAAGGTGGGAGACGTGGCAAATCTTGGCAAGCTCAAAGCATTGCAGATTCTTAGCTTTGTAGGATCTAAAATTTCTAGGCTGCCTAAAGATATCGGGGAACTGACGAATCTGAGATCGTTGAATCTAAGTGACTGCTACTCGCTTAAGGTAATCGAGCCTGGAGCTCTAAAAGGCTTAATCAACTTGGAAGAGTTACATATGAAGGGAAGCTTTGATCAATGGATGGGCAATGATGAAATACCATCGAAATTGTGTAATGCTGGGCTTGCCGAGCTGAAGAGCTTGAGAAAGATAGCATCTCTAGAAATATCGATCCGTGATCCCACCATATTGGAGGATGTTGACTTGCCATTTGGGAACCTGAGCAAATTTTGGATCGAGATAGGAATTGTTTGTATCACCTTTGATCCAAAAGGAAATGTTGATGGGAGAGAATTTGAAGGTTCGAGAACTATGAAGCTCAATTTGGAAGGGTGTGATAGTATTCTTTCAACAGAATGGATTCAGAAAACTCTACAGAAGACTCAATACTTATATTTATGCGAGTTGAGTGGGTTCAAAAAGAGCGCGCACGAGTTGTGCACCCAAGGATTCCGAGAAGTGAAGTACCTCAAAATTGAAGACAGCCCCTCAATCAAGTACATTGCCAATTCATTTCATGGCCTCCCTCTCACTGCTTTTAGGAAGTTAGAGTCATTGTTCCTTGAAAATCTTATTAATTTGGAGAAGATATGCCATGGTCCCATCGGACCAGAGTGTTTCAGCAAATTGAAAGTTGTGAGTGTCAAACATTGCGACCGATTGAAATACTTGTGGTATCTTTCAGATATACGAAGACTCATACAGCTGGAAGAGATCGAAGTGTGTAAATGTAACTCATTGCAATCCATTGTCACACATGATGCGGGAGAAGATATTGTTTCTACCAATAACAATGTTGACTTGCCTAATGTACACCATCTGATATTGCGAGAGTTAACAAATATGACAAGCTTTTGCAGCAAAGCTGAAAGGACATCAAAGGATAGTCCAATCCAGGTAATTTTTTTCATTTTTTCTCTCAGTCAATTTGTCCTATTAGGATGAGATGATATTGGTGTTACGGTAGTACATACTACATTTAACTTTGATTATTTGTATAATTGGATTCACATTTTGATTTACAAATAAAAAAAATCCTTTCAAATAGAACACAAACCACATTATAACTAGAGGGAAGCCTCTTTCCACGGCTATTTTTTTTTTTTAAATTTTTTCAACGGTAGATAATTGCACTGATAACTTGGGTTTCTATTGTGACTAATTCATTATTTATTTAACATTCTTAATGAGTTGAAAAAATACTAGTGTGCTGAACGAATGAAAGTGAGGATGAATCTTGAATGAATAAATAAAATTGAATACTTTCAAAATGAAGAAAGCGATATCTGGAGATTCAATAAATGTATGGCGAGTGAGGAGCCATGTAACAAAGAAATCCCCATGATTCATGTCCCGCCTAACATTTAATTTGCAACTGATTCCAACATGTCATGCCAAGTTGCCAACGTCACGGTATCAACATCACCGTGCAGTTTGTTGCATTGATAGAATGATAATGGTGGGGATATCCTCAGGAAAATGATTTCGCTTTTCACGGAAGAGAAATTCTTTTTTTGTTTTTTTGTTTTTTTCATTTTAGCTCGAGAGTTTCACTTATTTTCTCTTGAAAATAGCTTTACTTGTAACAAACTCACCTTTAATGAGTTTCATTGTGGCACTTTGTTAGGTTTCATTGCCTCACTTGGAATCCCTAGTAATGGTTGGACTCCCTGGCCTAGAAAAGATACTCTATGGTGAACCCTCAATAAAATACAATGGTCTGAAATCGCTAAAGATAGAAGAATCTAAATCCACGTTGAGTATTCCGAAAGATTGGATACTAAAGCTGCCAAATTTGGAGTCAATGGAAATTGCGGGCTCTCCATCATTAGAAGTAGTTTTCGACTTGGAGGAACTAAAAGTCACTGGAGAAGTTGAGATTCTCTCTTGGCTAAGTACATTGGAGTTATCTAAGCTGCCAAACTTGCGGTGCGTGTGGAAACAAGATGTACGATTGCAAGGAATATCGATATTTCGGAACTTGAAGAAGCTCTCTATCAACAATACAGGGCTATCATTTCTCTTTCCGGTGTCTATGACTAAATATCTTAGAGAAATTAGAGACATTGAAGTGAAGGATTGTCCAAATATGAAGGCAGTGATTGTGGATGAAGAAGGAAGAGATGAAGAGATGGATGATATTATAGAGTTCCCATTATTGGAACGACTATCTATAAGCCGTTGTCCCATGGAGAAATTCTTCTCATATTCTCACGGAAAAAAAGAGTTAATAACCACCACTTGATTCACAAGATACTTATTTCGATTTCTTCATTGATCAAAAGGTACGAATCTTTTCTTTTGAGATTACGCCCATAATAGTCTTAGGCACATGATTTATGGGGGCAAATAATAATATTTCTTTGAAGATTTTTTATTTGATTTTATTAGTTAAAATGTTTTTCTAATTTATAACTATAGTTGTTGTCAGAGTAAGGTCGTTAGTGATAATTCCTTGCTCCACCGTATTAGATAGATCTATATTAGTCCAAATTGTCAAATTATTCATAGCTATGATCTAATGCATAACTCTTATGAGCAGATAAGTTTACCAAGCTTGGAGAAGTTAATACTCTACTCGGTAGGATCCTTCAACAAATTAGCCAACCTCACCCTGAAACAAGATGTACAGTTAGAAGGAATATCAATATTTCGGAACTTAGAGAAGCTCTATGTCTATAATACGGGGCTGTCATTTCTCTTTTCGTGTCTGTGGCTAAATGTCTTAGAGAAATTAGAGACATTACAGTGGAGGACTGTCCAAATATGAAGGCGGTGATTGTGGATGAAGAAGGACGAAGAGATGAAGGGACAGTTGATATTATAGAGTTCCCACTATTGAATCGACTAACTATAAGCTGCTGTCCCACAGAGAAATTCTTCTCATATCCTCACGGAAAAACAAAGTCAATAACCACTACTTCAGATTCACAAGATACTTATTCTAATTCCTTCTTTGATCAAAAGGTACGAATCCCTTCTCTTGAGATTATACCCATACTAGCCATGAGCACACACTTTGTGGCTCTTTGAAGAATTTTTTTATTTGGTTTTAATGTGTTCATTATGTACAACTACATTTGTCAAAGTAAGGCCACTAGTGAAAATTCATTCTTCCGTTGCATCAAATGGATCGTTAAGATTAGGCCAAATTGTTAGATGTTTCATAGCTATGATCTAACGCATAACTCTCATGAGCAGGTTAGTTTACCAAGCTTGGAGCATTTAGGCCTTTGCTCAGTAGGATCCTTCAAAAGGATATGGCACGATGAACTTCCCAAAAGTTCTTTTTGCGAATTAGCCACCCTCACCCTTGAAAATTGTTTTGGGCTACTCATCGTCTTCCCTTCGACAATCACATGGAGATTGCACAACCTGAAAGAAGTCAAAGTTTCAAACTTGAAATGCTTGGAATCATTATTTGACTGTGGATCCTTTGGTTCAAATATGGAAAGAAAACTTGTGTTGCTCCCAAAATTGGAAAGAGTGGAGGTGAGAGGAGCAGGAAGGCTCAAACACATGGTGAAGAGCGACTCTCACATGGTTTTGGGTTTTCCTAGTCTAACAAAAGTCGAGGTTGAAAATTGCTCCGAGCTAACATATCTTTTCCCCAATTATACGGCCACAACTTTAGGGAAACTTGAGCGCTTGTGGATTAGCAAATGCGAACGTATGAAGGAAGTGGTTCCCAAGGAAGAAGGGGATCAATCAAAGTCGGAAGTGATTAGTTTCCCTTGCTTAAGTGACTTATCACTTCAGAAGCTTGATGACTTGATTTGTTTCAGCTCAGGATGTTCTTCATATGATTTTGCCTCCTTAAGAAGTCTAAGAATTGAGGGGTGCCGTAACTTTGGAGCGTTCATCCCAAGTCCTACAAGTGTCGAGAGGCCATTAAGCAAGATGGCGGGAGAGGACAATGAATTGCCACAAACCTTGTTCAATGAGATGGTTCGCTCTATCCCTTATTATGATCGTTCATATTCTTACATTTCATGTTTTAGATCAAACAATGTAATAAATCTGTCCTACTTATCCTCCTTTTCTCACATTATCCTCATGTAGGTTACATTTCCCAATATAAGAAGTCTAGAAATTGAAGGCCCTCAGTGCAAAGAGCTATGGAACAATCAAATTCCCACCGATTCCTTTTGGAAATTGAAATATCTTGGTTTGGAGTGCTGTGACAATCTCCAACGTATTGCCCCATCCCATATGTGGAAGAGGCTACAGCGTTGTCTTGAGAATCTAAAAGTGATTTCATGCTGTTCGATTGAGATAATATATGAAGGTGGTGGGATGGATATAGAGGATGGTGAATTGAGATGGCTGGTTTTGCGTGATCTCAAGAACTTGAGGCACATTTGGCAATCCGATGGTCTCCCAAACGTCCCATTCCCAAACTTAAGAGACATAGAGATTGTGAGGTGCCCCCATTTGGAAATGGTTTTCACTACCTTCACGGTGAAATTTCTCGGGCAAATTGAAGAGCTAGTGGAGTCATGTGAAAATATGAAACAAATTGCTGGCCGTGAAAAAGGGGAAGAAGCGACCGGCACCGCAATCACCTTTTTCAACTTAATTGTTCTTAGACTTCTCGAGTTGCCAAAATTCAGGAGCTTCTTGCCTGAGAGATACTCTTTGAAATTCCCGTGCCCCGAGAACTACCCATCCTTGCGAGACTTGAGTATAGTAAGTTGTGGAACAAAGCCAGACCAAGCCCTTGGTGACTGGGAAGGCCACCAAGGAGCACGAGAACTACTCATGTTCTTCCGCCAATTGGATTCGTGAAATAGACTCGGATGATTTTTGAAGATCCATAAGTCAACTGTCTCGGTGATTTCAAATTGAATCCTTTTCCTCTCACTTCGTTGCCGATCGTCACCGCTTCTTGATCGCCGCCAGCAGTTTCGCCACCATGAAGGTGTGTAAAGCTGAAGTGCTCTCGAAACTTGGTCGTGACTACTTGCTTTGACAATACCATTCCTAGACATTGCTTTTGTTATCTCATTACTTATATTTGATGTCAATCGCTGTAGCTAATCGTACTTCATTCGCCAAAACCACTTGCTCTGTTTTCCGATGCTTTATAAATGAAGCGGAGGCTGGGATCTATTGCTACCGTCTGTGAAATTGGCTGCGATTGAACTTGATGATTTGAAGCGGTGCTCCTCAGCCGAAATGTATACCTCATGTTTGATGAAATTCATGAACTAAATCAGTGCGTATTTTGATTCAGGTATTGGCCAAGCATTTCCTTCATTACTAGATTGTTGATCTATTCCTCAATAGTAGGTAGATCTATTTATAGCTCAATATGTCGGTGCACAACGATGATGCGATTACTAATCATTCATTGATTGCAATGGGAAACTTATTAAAGACACTTGCCTCTGAGTTGCTCTGATTCTGCTCCAGTCATCACAGCTTGAACCCCCAGATTAATGGTCGTGCTCCTACACAAATTCTCTTTTTTGCTTCCTCCAGATTGAAATACGAGTATCAAATGTCATCTCAACTTTGCAATGTAGATCATGCCATGGTTGCCTTGGGACATAGATCTCGTGATCAGGAAATAATATATCCATGTTATTACAGTGCTAAATGTAAACACTAGCTTAATTACCACGAATGTAGGGTTACTGCGAGGAAAGAGGAAATGTTCTAGAAAGAAGAGAGCCTGACCTGAGGGAGAAGAAGAAGTGCAGGGGAAAAGGACGAAATTGGGAGAAAAGACTAAAAAGGAAAAAAAAAAAAAAAGGAATTTAAAAATTAGAAAATCAAAGAAAATCAATAAAAATATTTTTTAAAATTTAGTTTTAATCAGACGCAGGTCGGGTCAGCTATTACGACAGAATTTTTTATTCCCTAGGGTCCACCAACGATTTTCCTTCTCCCTTGAATTCGGTTACGATAGCAATAACCAGAAGGACATTTTCGTCGTTTTAAATCAGGGCGCTTTCGTCATTTGACGAGGAAGTTCTCGATTCCGCTTCGCGTCCGTAGCCTCTCCCATCCTCCCTAGCTTCACCGCCGGCCGCCAGCTCCACGGGAAGCCACCGCCGGCCGCCCGTCTCCGACCACGGCAGACGCACGAAGAAGGGACACAATACGCGCACGGGAGAAACAAAGCGCGAACTTGGAATCCAAAGTTCATCGTCGTTGATTCGAGGTTCGCCAGAGGTGAATCGACGTCGATTCCAGTGTTCATGACTTCGATTGCGGGTTCCAGTGTCGTCTGGTTGCAGTTCCGATCGCGCGCTATTCTGATCGCGAGGGGCTCCTTCGATTCGTTCTTGCGCTTCGGTGATCGGTGGAAGCCTGCGGTAGGTTCGAATCCCATGGAAAAGGACGCTCGGGCTCAGTTGACTCCCAACCGTCACTTTCGAATCTTCTCTCTACCGACTGAGCTCTTCCACTTCATACTCTAAATCAAGCCCGAGAGTCGTCCTCGCGTCGAATGAATGTACGGATACTGCCCAGGAAGTGCTCGATGAAACGACCGAAAGACCCTATCCGTTATTCTGTCCCGTTGCTAGCCATTAGAATCAATGCTATAAGGAGGCTGTGCTCGCTGTCTGGAAAGTCGCTGAATCGTCATTTCGAGCTCGGGCCGTCCTAGCCACCATATCATCAGGTCATCTCTTCTCCAATTAAACTTCGTTATTGGTGTCAGATTTGTTCTAAACTCGCCTCTCTTGATCTCTCTTCTGTTTTTCCTTCGTTTTTTTTTCCCTTCTATTTCCGCGCCTTTCACTTGACTGCTTTGTCGTCGGACTTTCGTTGGGCACGCGGATCGTGATTGCTTTCGATTCGATAATACCGGTTGCCTTTATCGGACCTTCCTCTGTGTACGCATTCGAGATGGCCGGAACCGCATTTGCTCAGGAGGTACGTGTGCTTGCCCGGACCATAGCTTTTCATACCGACCGGAGCTTTATTCTAGGATTCCATTTATTGAAAGGTTCTGTCGATATTTGGTCCTAAAGTGGTGGTGCGATCAATTGTCTTTCGCATTGCAAGTCGGATCATGAAATTCCACGAACTGGACCCTTGATTGTTTGCTGTAATGAGGTGGAATTTGCTGAATTTTTGTCGAGGTGTTGCCAGAAGATTATTGTAGCTTTGCTAGAATTCACTAGAATTTTACTTGGAGTCACTGTAATTTGTTTGGAGTTGTTGATTCTCGCTTGAATATACCGGAGTCTTGCTGAAATAAGTTGGAATTTTGTTAAAACATGCCCGGAGTCTTTAAAGATACTTTTCTAGTTCACCAACATGCAAGATGACATTTTTATGCCACGGCTCTCATCAAGGGCGTCCCATCTGTTAGACCTCGAGGATTTTCTCAGGAAAATCTGTTAATATCGGTGAGGAGGAGAAATGGGTGCCATGGCAAGTGAAAAAACGCCAAAAAATAAAAAAAGAGGTGGCGATGCTGTTGGTAAATTCTTTTTTTTTTTCAAGTCCTTGGTAAAATCTTGAATAAAATAGTAACTTTAAATAAATAAAGTAAGTATCTTCTGCACGGCATCCATAAGTTTCAATGTTCGAGTTTAGTTTTTTCTAAATAAGTTGTTGATTCAATTAGAAATCTTGTTTCCCTATTCGATTTTCATCTTTTGCTATTGGTGAAAAATTTCACGTAATTCTAGAAAAAAAAAAATTGATCACATGGTTGATATCTTTATCATGTTTATTTTCCCAATTATTTTTGATTAATTTGCATAAAAATCGAATCATAAATCTCATCTACTTACTCCCTTTTTTTTGGAGATATCCCTTTACGCTCTTCCATTAGGTGATATGTTGCTTCAATTGCATCATCAAACTTAACAAAAAGCTCATGTTAAGGTCATGTGAAGGTACGAAACTAATTGGTGGTCATGAAGAATGTGAAGAGGCGGCTGGCACAACAATCACCTTGTTGAAGTTAACTACTCTTAAATTTTACAATTTGCCAAAATTGAGGAGCTTCTTACCTAATTCCCATCCTTGGATGTCTCAAGTAGGACAAGGCTGGACCAAGGCTCCCAAGGTGAGGAGGACAACGAGTGAGAAATTGCGGGGTTAGACCATGGAAGTGTGGGGGAAAGTGAGGGGTAATACAAAATATCATGTCTGGTAATATGAGATTTTTTTTTTCCCAGTATTCTCTTCTACAGTTCCCGCGGAGTGTGTGACTATTTTCCTGACTAGTCATTTCTTTGGTTTATCTACTGGGCTATAATGATGAGGGACCAATCATTGGACCATACATTGTAAGGCGTTGTATAAAGTCTAATCAAGTGCATTATCGCGTTAATAAATCTTCTTGTCTGTTAGAAAATTTATGTGCTATTATATTAAGCATGTTCAAGAAAACCAAGAAAATTCTTCATATTTGAAAGAGCTTTATATCTGTTTAATTTTCATGAAGAATAAATTTTTATAATGCTCGTTATCCACACATGGATGCTCATCCCCCAACCACTAAGTTCTCCATTATGAATTTGCATTTTGGAGGGAACGAAACTTCTATTTTAGAACTTCTAATAACTCTTAATTTGGCCTCCAACATTGTCCAGCTTTAGAACTAGACAATGTCGTGGATAAAGATTAGACATTTGTTATGAAATTTTAGGACTTAAATGCATTGTTATGACAACTTTTAGAATTTGTGCTTTAATTTTCCCTTTTTGTTTACGTTAAGCAAAACACGATTATAGTAACTACCGCGTTGTAGCCCTTGCATAGGAAAGTTAAAGATAAGAAAATCTTTGCATGAAAAATTGTAAGATGAAAAGGAGTAAGCTTTTCGCATTTTGTATTTCATGCTTTCACATTCTACGACTTGTTTTCACTTTACATTTATTTATTTTAATAAGTGTTTCATAAATTCTAAAATTTATTACGAAAGCATAATTGAGTTCTTAAACTTCCACTCTTTTAAAAATTAACGGAAAATAATGACGTGATTTTTCATTTATTTAGAATATAACTTTAGGCTCGTTTTATTAAAAAAGGATACATGAGTTCATCAACGGGTTTTGATGGCGGGATTTGCTTAGCAAGATACTGATCCCCACTCTTCCTTCCCGCACTCCTTCTTGCTCATCCACTTCCAGGCCAGCGCCGCCCAGAGCTTCTCATTCCACCGCCCTCCAACCGCAGGCGCCGCCACCGTCACCGCCGGCGTGCTGGTGTCGGAGAACGTCAGCACCTCCCTGCACCGACGGTTGGGGCACGCCGACGTTTGCTTCTCCCCCAGGTCGCAGTCCCCGAACCTCTCTTGCCTCTGCAACATCGTCTTCTCGTCTTCCTCAGTGGTCTCGATCGCAGTCGAGCAGGCTTCGCAAACAACGAGCCGCTGGTTCAGGTGGTCCGAATTCGGGCACTTGTGGGACATCTGGATCTGCGCTCGAGAGGCGAAAACTGCACATGATCTGCGCTGGTTCAGATGTGTGATTCAGGATGGAAAAATTATTGAACAAATCTTTCTTTCCGTATAAATTTATAAGTAATTGGCCACCAAAATCACAAACTCGATTGCTTCGTGATCCGACGTAAGCAATCGAAGTCGTGACGAATTACCTCACGACAACCGTCGCAGGAGGAAGAAGGAGATCAAGGAGATTGCAATCTGGGAAAGCCCATGTTCCTCCTCCCATCTCTCTCTCTCTCTCTCTCTGTGAAAATTGGTTGAGGCTGAAACCGTTTGAGGGACAGTATTATGATTTCGAGTTTGAGGAAGATTGAATGTGAGTTGGAATCGGTGATAACGAGGATTTCTTTGAGTGGATTGAGTATTTAAATAATCATGATTCTCATCAAGGTAAACTTCGCATGCTCTGTTTCTGCTGGAGGTGGGGATCGAGTGCTTGATTTTGCCAGCGTGAAATCCGGTTGAGTCTGAGACTGTCCTGACGAACTCAAACATGTTTCGGTGATTGTTTGGATACGAACCTTTTCCTTACCATCTTTACCAAAAAAAAAAAAAAAACAAAACTTTTTCTTACCATTGCATTCAGGTGCCCTTTGCTGCAACGCCTACCACATGTTTGATTGAATTCCTGAACGGCACTAGCATGCGTTTTTCACAAGCATTCTTGCATCCTGATGATTACCTGGCAATGGCGTCCTTAAACTGAAAGTTCTTCAGGGTATGTGACAAATTATTTTCGTTGATGTTGGTTGAACTTCTAAAGTTGTGCTCAATGCTCCCACGATTGGGAATTTGAACATGCTATGTTGGCTTAATTTACTTGAAATGATGTTATCTATATCAATCTATGATTTTTTTTTTTTTTTGGTAAGTGTATCAATCTATGATGTTTGTGTATGGCTATTCTAACATTTGAGACAATTACCGTCTTTGAATTGGAAATGGTGAGATCCTTCTTTGAAATGTGCATCATGTACTGTGTGCTTCAGTGAATTCCTGTCCGGACTTCATCCTTTGCTTGATCTCGCGAGTAATTGGTTTCGTACGCTTGGGTGATTATACCTTACATTTCTCGATCCGTTCATTGATACCTTAATACCTTCTCACTGTCAATGATATTTGGTTCTTTTTTTTTTTGGCGAATGCATAAGCCTTTTAACTGTTTGATTTTCTTCGTTTACTGAAGATTATGAAGTTCATTCCTCGATGTCATTTGCTTGTATCTTTTCTATAAATGGCATGCGAGTCCCTGTCATAACTGACATTCGATGGCTGAGTACATAATGAGCTGTTTGTGCCATGACTAAATGCTTTGGTTGATTCTTTGTCCACATTGCCGATTTGTATACAGGTTCAGTTGTTGCTAAATGAGTATCAACTATCAACCATGAGAATTTATAGTAGAATGCGGCTCAATTCTGTTTTCCTGTGTTTATGTTGCTATGCATTTCAGTTTTTGCAGCATGATGTTCTTCGAAAATGTCTCCGCTGCAGCCGCCTGTGGGTAATTAGAACGTGGTCTTTAGTATTTGGTCCCAAGAGTTCCTATTGTGTAATATCAGAGTTGTTTCCAATTTATTCAAGTCATATCGTCAATTTACTTTGGATATCCATATCCATGCTGATTTTTATAGAACTTTAATGTGTTTTTTGTGTCATTTGTTGGCTAGGATTGAATTTGATAGATCTTGGTTTCATATGAGGGTTAATTTGGTAGCGCACGATGATACATCAACATGCAGATGATTTCTCGTCATTTTTTAATGTTTTCGTAGTGATTTGCTTGAATAAATAAAGGTCACGTGCCATTGTCTGAACCATAAACTACAAGTATCGGACTCGTTCTTAGTTAAATAGCATGTCCCGGGTTAGTTTCTGTAAGTGGCCATGACCCCGGGCCGGATTCTTTAGTTTACCGGATCATTCCGTGCTTATTTGTTATATGTTTCTCCTTGGAATTTTATTATTGGTCGTCATTTGGGGGATATTTATTTGATAGCTTAGAAATAGAATAAAATCTTGGATTTGGCTCACGGGGATTCTTGTCCTGGGACTCAATAATGAGGCCATGTATATTCATTACCTGACATCATATTGGGTTTATTATGTCGCACTTTACCTTTATTGCATTGATTTTGATTGGTTACTTATTGATTGTGCACCCATGCAAGTACATCATTTAGTGGTGTATGATAATACAATAGGCAAAGATCGCATGAACAATATATTCAAAAGATTGAGAATCGGCACTGAAAGGGTGGTCATTAGATAATTAGCGTAATTAAGCCTCCGATCTTAGACCAATAGTTTGCGAGAGTGTTCACTTGGCTCTTAATTGACCCTAAATAGAGTAGTGGCAATTTAAATTAAATAAAATTTCTTTAATTAATTAATTGAAACTCAAACGTCAAGATAGTTAGGATTTAAGAGAACTCACCTCGAACAAGAGCGAGCACCTTGAACAAAGGCATCACTCATTTCAATTCGACAAATCGTTATACCCGCCCCTCTAAGATTCCTTAAAGAGGGTCGCAACAATTTATGAGAGGGAGCTTTCGAAAATTAGTTATGGTAATATGTGTTATGGTGACTGGAGGAGGCAAATTAAAAGGGCTTCATTCTTTGGCACGTTTTAAGACAGATGATGTCGTCAATTAAATCTCTTGTCCATGTGCTCCGAAACCGAGTGGGGTCGCCAACAATTTGCTTAAGAAAATTTGGATGCCCATGCCACTTCATTTTGGCATTCCTGTGCTATCTTTTTTCATTATTTATTTTTTCTTATCATTACAGATCTTTTTTTTTTTTTTATACAAAAGATGTCCATCCCCATTGCTTTAATGTTTTGTTTTCTATCGCTTAAATATCTTCAACCACCTTTCCTTGCGGGATAGCCACCTGTTCAGCATGTTTGCCTTCGCTCTTGTGATAATGTACTTAATGTTGTCAATTGGGACACGCATATTATATGTACCTTCATCTATGTGAATGGTAAGCTTGAGTTGGAACCTTATGACACCTATATTCCAATGGTATCTCTAAATCCTTCTTATTGAACCTTCATTCTTATCGTGTTTATTCTTTAGAGATAAACTACAAACGAGAGAGAGAGAGAGAGAGAGAGAGAGTCCATGGTAAATGAAGGCATATAAATGCGGAACTAATGGAGAGGAAGTAAATGGAGCTGATAATAAAAAAGGTGATAAT
This sequence comes from Eucalyptus pumila, assembly GCA_016097595.1. Lineage (NCBI taxonomy): Eukaryota > Viridiplantae > Streptophyta > Magnoliopsida > Myrtales > Myrtaceae > Eucalyptus > Eucalyptus pumila. The sequence continues at coordinate 8,747,563 of CM027852.1, forward strand.
TTTTTTTATCAGAGTGAACTTCACCTCTAAGATAATATATAAATAATGGAACTCATGAACTTGCCGAATTTTTGTTGAGGTGTTGCCGCAAGATTATTGTAGCTTTGCTAGAATCCACTAAAAGTTTACTTGGAATTGCCGTAATTTGTTCGGAATTGTTTAAACTCGCTTAAATGTACCGGAGTGTGGCTGAAATAAGTTGAATTTTGTCAAAACATGCCCAGAATATTTAAAGATACTTTTTCTAGTTCACCACATGCAACACGACATTTTTATGCCATGACTGTCCTCAAAGGCGTCCCATCTGTTAGACCTCAAGGATTTTCTCGGGAAAATCTGTAAATGCTGGTGAGGAGGAAAAATGGGTGCCATGGCAAGTGACCAAACGAAAAAAGAAAAAAAGAAAAAGAGGTGGCAAAGCTGTTGGTAATACTTTTTTTTTCTAACTTTAAATAAATAAAGTAAGTAACTTTTACTCGGCATCCGTAAGTTTCGGTGTTTGCATTTAGTTTTTTTCTAAATAAATTGTTGATTCCAATTAAAAGTCTAGTTTTCCTATTTGATTATTCCTATTGGTGTTGGTATTTCACGTGATTCTGGAAAAAGTCGATCAAATGGCTCATATCTTTATCATGTTGATTTTCCCAATTATTTTCGATGAATTTTTATAAAAATCAAATTAGAAATCCCATCTCCATACTCCCTTTATTTGGAGAAATCCCTTCACATTCTTCCATAAGATGATATGCTTCAATTACTTCCTTATATTGTTACATTCGATGCATCATCAAACTCAGCAAAAAATGATAAATAGATTATATAGAATTACTGAATAATCCATTTCTATACTTTGTGATTTCGTAGCAGACAAATTATATCCGGCGCTTAAGCGACATCCCCATTTTAACAAATACCCATAAACCATTACATTCCATGAGCTTGTATCTCAAAACGACATATCATCATGCACCCGACAAGCGCTATCTAAGTAATCATGTTAAGCATGCATATGTGCCGAGAAAAAGGCAACAGATACTTAGGGGGTGCATGACAACCTCTTATTTCTGTTTCAGAAACAATTTTTCTATTTCGGACTTATTTCGGAATAGAAATGCGTTTGGCAATATTATTTCATTTTTCTATTTTTGAAATAAATTCTTGTTCCAGAAATAGGTTTGAAATAGAAATCAAATCTAAAATTTTCTACTTCTCTATTTTTGGAACATAAATGAGAAATAAAAATTCTTTTCATCGTTCGTCAATTAGTCCTTCATCCGTCGCCATTGACCATCGTCCGTCGGTCCACTCACCACTGTCGCTTGTGGCCGCTAGTTGCTTTTTTGCCGTCCGCTGATCCGCCCGCCAATTGTTGTTGCCACCGCGCCGCCCACCGGTCACCACCATCCGCTAGTCGCCATCGGTCGCCGATCATGTCGATCGTCGAGCTGTCCATCACCGCCGATCACCAAATCCATTACCATCCGAAAAGAAAAAATTTTGTATCGTTATCAAATGAATTTTTATTTTTAGAGTAGAAATTTTGTGTTGTTATCAAACGGTTATTTTTTCTTAAAAACTCTTCTAGAAATAGAAATAGAAAAATCTATTTCTCTTCCAAAAATCAATTTCTAGCTAAAATGGTTATCATTCACGCCCTTAGATTCATAACTCAGCTTCAGAATTGAGTAACCGAACCTTTCTCCCTCCAATACATTTTCTACAAATTTAATGGTGGAAGAACGGATCGGAAGATCGAAATCCCTTTCTTACTTCCTAACTCCGATGAAATCTAATTCGATTTGGAGAGCACCGGTGGAAAAGGTGAGGAAATAGCATGTCGGAAGAGCATCGTCATGGTTCGCCTGCAGGCTCTGTATCGCAAGGTGTGAGATGGGCATGGTTTAATGGGTCGGGCTAGACCGAAAGGCTTGGGTGATGAGGGCCAAACTAGGCCCAATTGGACTCTCTTCTTATTTTTATTTACTTTTATTTATTATTGTTTTCGTATCTTTTTACTATTATTTATTTCTTATTTCTTTCAGAAATATATGTTTAATGTGTCGATAAAAATTAAGGTGTCAATAATGGATTTTGTGGAATGAAGGGAGAGAGTGAGAGAGAGAAGAGAGAGAGATTATGTAATGCACTTTACAAATAGAAAAATATAATAAAATTACCCATTATCTTAGATAGGAGGAAGGAAAAGGTAAAAGCTCAGGAGAAAATCCATTATGAGATTGAATTCCAACACTAATCATAACAAATATTATATATTTTGATCACTCTTATTATTGAAAAAAAAAAAAAACCATAGATACCCATCAAAACAAGTTGTTTTGACGTACCCTTTAATATTGAAAAGGTTATATGGTTTCAAATATTTTGAGGATAAATGTTTACAAAAAAAATATTTATTTATATATAGATCATATTGAGGATTATGATGGGGCCTGAAAGATATACTATCTCACATATGACTTATATTTGACAAATAGTAATACCAAATGGTGTTTATCACTGCGGCAATCTCCACCGATTCCAAAGACTTCGACTTTTTATCACCAACACGCAATAGTCTTTTTTGTCATCCAACGGTTCAAGACTCTTCATGCTAATCGAACTGTTGCGAGGCATGATGCACGGAAAAGGGCAATTATTGCAAGCGTAATTTCCACAACTTTATGTAGAAGTGCTTCTTGACTTGACTTACCTTTTTTATTAATTAAAACAAAGAATTAGAAAAAAGAATCAGCGAGCAATAAGATGTTTCTCAGTTGGTAAATAGTACTCTCCACCAACTAATTTTATAAATTTTTTCACTAATAAAGTTTAGATTGCGATCCAAAAAGAACTAGCGAGCAATAATGACATGAGGCATGATGCACGGAAAATGGCAATTTTTGCAAGGGTAATTTCCGCAACTTCATGTAGAAGTGCTTCTTGACTTGACTTGCCTTTTTTATTAATTAAAATAAAGAATTAGGAAAAATAATCAGTTAGCCGTACGGTGTTTCTTAGTTGGTAAACCGTACTCTCCACTAACTAATTTTGTAATTTTTTTCGCCAATAAAGTTTAGATTGTGATAAAAAAAGAACCAGCGAGCAATAATGATGCTCCTTTGTTGGTAATCATACTCTCCACTAAGTAATTTAGTATTTTTTCCGCTAATAAAATTTAGATTGTGATAGCGGTTAGTCTCTTTTCAAAAGATGGATGCGCAGCTTCAATGTCTTATCCAATTTGAAGGCCCTTACTCACGCATTTTTATTGTCTAATGACGATGGTACATGGAGAAGTTGTTAATCAATTCTAATTTTTTTGTACGAATGACAATAACATTTTAACTTTTTCAATTTTCTCAATTTGGTCCTAAATCTTTGTACAAAATCACAATATAGTCATTTTGGCTAATTTTCATCAAAAATCGCTAATGTTGCAAGCCACGTAGGATGGTCGACAATGACTCAATTGTACGTCAGTAATTTCTTATATAAATTGACGAGATGGACAACATTGAATTTTGTGCAAATGTTTAAGACTAAATTATTAAAATTGAAAAGTTTTTGACTAAATTGACATCGATACAATACATCTAAGACTTGTTGGGTAATTTTTTCCTATTATGTGTATTAGCATGTAGTTGTGGAAAAGAAACTTATTTCATCATAAAATTAGAAGACAACTACTAAATTCGTGCATAGAGTCACCTCATACAACTTTAAGGTTGATCGAAGATTATATTCAACTGCTTGAGTAAACAATATCTCGAGTGAGTCAATTTAGGGATATGACCCTCGAGTTGGGCCTAATAGATGAACCATTGATAAAACAACAACTTGTAGTGACAGCATACAAATGTTTTATTTTATTTCGAGTAATGATGATGGAACATTAAACGAACAAAATGATATAAAAAGGAACAAAGAAAGATGAGATACAGAACATAGGATTAAGACACGACATAGGGTCCAGGAAAAAGTAATAAGAACAAAAGCAGGAGAATATGATTGGTTTTTCTCGAGCCAAAAAGTGAAACCATAATATTTTTTGTTTCATGTGATAAAGGTCTCGTACATGTCAAAGACTCAGAGAAAATTCCTCGAGTACATCTAGAGAAGATGCATTCATATGTCATCATGCTCATCAAGGTGAAGATGGAACTCGCGTCCATTAAAGTGAATCGGTGAAATGGAGATGTAAGATAATCTTAACAGAAGGTCCCATAAAATTTACAGTTCTAGAAAATAAAATTCACATCGTTTTCCAATAGGTCATACATATGCACTCCATTTTTTCCACAATATTTGAATAGTAAAAATCTCCGATCAAATTCCTTGATTGTATAAACCAAAGCAAGTCAAGTTCAGAATCTATTTTTAAATATTCGACTCAACTCGATCTCCATTAATAAAGGAGACATTCTCTTTTATATAATATCGCAATTCTCGATCCTGAATATTTTTGAGTTATACCTTACTTCGGCAGCCTGAATATAAATCTAGGAAAAGCCACACAAATTACAGATGCATGAAAGGAAAAATCAAAATTGGGTCTTGGAGGCAAAAGAAAAGCCCCAAAAAAACAGAGTTTTTCTTTTTTCCGACAATGAATGGTGCGTTCACTTCAAGAAAAAACGTCCACGGTGTTGTCTATGTGCTTATTGCTATTTCCTAATAGACTAGCTTTTCCACAAGACTTGCGGTCAAATAATATGACAAAATTCCAAAGATGCTTTTACAAGGAAAATAATACAAACTTTTGATGAGAAAAACATTTTGGCCAAAGCCGGTGGTGGCACGTCGTACAACAGGAGAAAGCATTAATTATTGCACTAAGTGGCTATAATTGTCAAATTTTAGTAAAGCTAATGCTCAAAGAGCCCGTCAAGTCACTGGGATTGGAGTGCCTTCATCTGCATCAGAATCTGGACTCCGGCCGCTGCGGATTGCTGGAGCCAAGCGCGACTCTCGTAATTTTTAGTGGGTAGGGTCTGAAGTCAATTTCAGTACAAAAGAAATGGCGGAGTGGGCCCTTTTGTTTTCAATTAATCGTGTAATCAGATGGAGGCATTTGCTCTTTTTGGAGACTCCGTAGATGTCGTGTAAAGATGATTAAATGAAGCTTTGCACTACACATGTGAGCGCAGACACCTTGCAAACATCGACTAAAGTACGAAATGGAGCCAAGGTTTAGCAGAGTCTATGCAAAAAAAAAATACAGGTAAGTTAAGAGTTACCAAACTTATGATGAAAAATAACATCGAATTAATAGAAGATCACAGGATCCTCGATAGAAGTACGGGGATCTTCTCAAATGTGAGAGGGAAGTTGGAAGTTTCACATATGATGATTGCTGGCTGGCTTTCATTTTAGTTTTCGAAAATGGTGATCTTTTTAGTCCACACCTTTATCTAAAAACTTAAGTTTTTAGAATCATTACAGTAATTTCACAAAATCTTCCAAATATCCTAACTCCAATACCATATGAGATTTTGATAAGATGATTATCAACTGTTTTGAAAGTTTAAGTTGTTATGTAAATGTGTTATTTATTATTTAAATATTTTAATAAACAATACACTTATGGCAACATAATACAAAACATTTCATGGCATTTTCTATAGTGGCAAAATTCTTGACAACATACACCTCTTCAGATACAGTAAATCCTCCGGCCCCTTAACATCGTCAATCCTTCCATCCACATCTACCTCTTCTCTGTGAGTGCTAGTATGAACAAAATAAAGGAGTTAGGGAAGAGAATAAGAACACAAGATTTATAGTGGTCCGGCTTAATCCAAACCTACGTCCACTCTCCCACGCTAACAGCCTTCTTGGCTGGATTCCACTATGCAATCAACAAGAGATTACAACTTCGAGTGCAAACACTTAGTAGTAGATCACACTATCTCACTAAGTCACTCTTTTGGTATTTCTCTCACGATTACAAACGTTTAAGCTCTCAAGAGACAAGTATATGATCGAAAGTCGCTTAGACTTTGGAATTATAAATTCTACGCTCCGTCTCTTACTTGCTCATCGGTCCATGATCTCCTTAAATACTCCTCCACTTCCAAACTACCGTTGGACAGTATCCCGGAGAATCGTCTTCCAATATACCCATTGGACAGCTCTGTATCTAGAAGATTTGGTAGCCGTTGAGTGACAAAGGTAAAATCCCAAATTGATTCCGATCGCCCATACAAACGAAATCTTGGTTTCCATAAGTAAAGCTTATTCGTATAGAAAGTTCTTGTCTTCAACATCCAATTGTCAATCAAATAGATTGAGTCAATCAAATCAATCTTGATGTGGAATCCAAACCAGATCACTAGCCGTTATATGATTGGGCTTGAATTACGTTATGTCGAATCTGGATGTAAAGTCTGATAGCCATAGACTTTACAATCTGAGTCTGAGTCTGGCAGTCTTCAGACTTTGAGTCTTGAGTCTGGCAGTCTTCAGACTTTGACACAGAAGTCTGGAAATCTTCAGAATATACTTTGGACATGTGTTACGTTCAGTCTGATAGCCATAGACTTTACAATCTGAGTCGAGTCTGCGGTCTTGACTTTGACACGATTTAAGTCTGGAAATCTTCAGAATATACTTTGGACATGTGTTACGTTCAGATCTTAAATTCGTCTTCGACTTTGATAATATCATTTACATGTTCTAACATCTGCATGGTCTATTACTCAACCATCAAACATGTTAGTAGCATTTGATTTATTTTGTCATCTTCAAAACATCATAAGGGATTTCCCTAACAATCTCCCCCTTTTTGATGATGACAAAACAATCTCTGAATATGCAGATTTGTAAACATGCTTTTAAAAATATTAATTTAAATCAAAGGATATCATAAGATAGCAAATAGATTGAGCATAACAATATATAGAAAAATAGTCGCAGCTCAATATTATGCAATAAATAATATCAACCAATCAGCACATATGCATATTCATATCTTCTCCCCCTTTTTGTCATAATCAAAAAGCGATAATAATGGATTCACGTAGAGAATGATAACAGATATGTCTTGCATAATTTCTAAAGATCAGCTTTTATAAAGCAAGTTGAATATTAAAGATATACAATATAGCTCACTTCGATCATATATATCAGCAAATATTCAATAAAAATCACGGATGCATCATAAAATGCACGTACCTTTTTTGTCATAATAATATCAATAAGAGATTTGTTAATGACAAAAGGTAATAAAAGATGCACTAACCGGATTTTTTAGAATAAATTCTGACACATTTACCTTTCCTTCCATCCATAATAAGATCACAATCAATCCAAAAAGATTTTTCCATAATTGATCAAAGCTCCCCCTTTGTTGCCTTTTTGAGATGATCACGATTCTTTTCCTTTTCTTTTGGATTCGATTTCTCCCCCTGTGATCATGATAATATTTGCAAATAGAATTGTTGCTTGTGCACGTTGAACAGAATATATTTCCAGTATTTCCTTTGTAGCAACAACATCCGCAACGATCACTTGCATTTTGAAATTCGAGGCAAAAATTTTATTTTCTTCAATCAAGCTCATCTCGAATTCAACCTGCATCAACTTAACAAACAATTGTCGCAGGAGATATTTTCTGATTGCACCAAAATTTGCGTAGATTCGCAATCATCCTTCCCTTAAAGAATTTCCTGCAATCAACTCATTTCCCTTTTTGGTATCCATCAATTTGGATCCTTCCTTGACGTTAGAGTAAAATATGAAATCTCCATAATCAAATATTCTTTCTTAATTCATCATAACAAAGTATTCAAAGAAAGAATATTAAGCACAATAATATCTTGCATCATAAATTAATATCACGTAAAACAGATTTTCACTTTGCAAAATATGAATAAATCTGAGAGTATAAAATTAAACCAAATAAATTATTTTGTCTTTAAGCATGATATCAAAAATGATCACACGTATCAAATTAAATTTCGAATCACAAAAACAAATCATGCGATTCTTTCTTCAATAAAACAAAATATGATCATTATAAAATCTGAATCAATCAATGATATATCGAATTTCAAGCATAATGAGAATTATGTGCCCAAAAACATTCCTTACCAACTTCTTCTTTTCTTTTATTTCCTCGATTTCCTCATCGGATTCTGAGTCTGTGTCTAAGTCAGACTCTGATTCTGAGTCTATGTCTGAGTCAGACTCAGATTCTAAATGTGCCATCAAGCATAAACTTCCTTGCTCATCATCTTCTTTCATTGTTCTTTTTTGGCCATTCTGCTTGTATTATCTTCTTTCACTAAACTTCCTTCCTTTTCTACTCAGCTTTTTGAATTTCTCGATCATAAAAGCAAGTTCTTCGTCGTCCATGTCATTTTCTGAGTCTGTTTCATCAAAAACAGCATTAGATATTAAAGCGATGGACTTCTTACCTTCGGGATCTTCATCGTTAAGTTGCTCCACTTCATAGGATTGAAGAGTGCCGATCAATTCATCAACGGTGAGTGGCATAATCCTTTGAGTCTCCCGGATTGAGGTCTTGACATGGTTCCAATCTTTTGAGAGACCTCGCAAGAGTTTGTTGACCTTCATTGGGAAGAAATTGGATGACCTTGATATGCCAAACCGTTTACAACTTCTGTAAAACGATTAAACATATCTCCAATCGACTCTCCTTGCTTCATCTTGAAGGATTCATATTTGCCGAGCAAGAAGTTTACTTTTGTCTCTTTTACACGATCGGTCCCTTCATATGTAACATGAAGTCTATCCCAAACTTCTTTTGTTGTTTCACATGAAGAGATTCTATTATATTCAGTAGGAGACAATGCGCAATATAAAGAATAAATAGCTTTTGCATCAAGCGCTTCTCTTTTGGACAACTCCGTCCGAGACATAAGAGCGAGGGGTTTGGTTTCTTTGTCTTTGCCATTCTTATTTGATGTAGACGCAGCAATGGGGTTGATTCCTCTTTCCACAACATCCCATTGTAAGAGATCTCTGGATCTTAGGAATGCTTTCATTTTGTTCTTCCATACGTCGTATTCCTTTCCATCAAAATATGGTGGCCTTGTGTTGCTTTGCCCTTCCATAAGTCCTGGTGCCAACATACTAGCCATAAAGAATCTTTAGCTCAAAAGTAAAAACACTTTTATAAACCGAGCACTTGGCTCTGATACCAATTGTGAGTGCTAGTATGAACAAAATAAAGGAGTTAGGGAAGAGAATAAGAACACAAGATTTATAGTGGTTCGGCTTAATCCAAGCCTACGTCCACTCTCCCACGCTAACAGCCTTCTTGGCTGGATTCCACTATGCAATCAACAAGAGATTACAACTTCGAGTGCAAACACTTAGTAGTAGATCACACTATCTCACTAAGTCACTCTTTTGGTATTTCTCTCACGATTACAAACGTTTAAGCTCTCAAGAGACAAGTATATGATCGAAAGTCGCTTAGACTTTGGAATTATAAATTCTACGCTCCGTCTCTTACTTGCTCATCGGTCCATGATCTCCTTAAATACTCCTCCACTTCCAAACTACCGTTGGACAGTATCCCGGAGAATCGTCTTCCAATATACCCATTGGACAGCTCTGTATCTAGAAGATTTGGTAGCTGTTGAGTGACAAAGGTAAAATCTCAAATTGATTCCGATCGCCCATACAAACGAAATCTTGGTTTCCATAAGTAAAGCTTATTCGTATAGAAAGTTCTTGTCTTCAACATCCAATTGTCAATCAAATAGATTGAGTCAATCAAATCAATCTTGATGTGGAATCCAAACCAGATCACTAGCCGTTATATGATTGGGCTTGAATTACGTTCTATCGAATCTGGATGTAAAGTCTGATAGCCATAGACTTTACAATCTGAGTCTGAGTCTGGCAGTCTTCAGACTTTGAGCCTTGAGTCTAGCAGTCTTCAGACTTTGACACAGAAGTCTGGAAATCTTCAGAATATACTTTGGACATGTGTTACGTTCAGTCTGATAGCCATAGACTTTACAATCTGAGTCTGAGTCTGGCAGTCTTCAGACTTTGACACAGAAGTCTGGAAATCTTCAGAATATACTTTGGACATGTGTTACGTTCAGTCTTCTGGTCGTCTTCTGACTTTGATAATATCCTTTACATGTTCTAACATCTGCATGGTCTATTACTCAACCATCAAACATGTTAGTAGCATTTGATTTATTTTGTCATCTTCAAAACATCATAAGGGATTTCCCTAACATTCTCCTCTTCACTCATATCTCTTAAAGATCTCCTCTACAACGATCTGGTGGGCCAACACAATTTGAGACAATGAGATTATTTAGTCCTCTCTTAATTCTGGTTTTTGCGCAATATCGTTTAGACATTTTTGACATTTAAGACATTTATAGTTCGTGAGAAAAATATTTTAGAGAACTCTAGGTACAACAACAAGTCCATGACCAAACAACTTATTACACTTTTCTATCCAGCCTTCTATGGTTACTTGAGGAACCAATCTCGTGCCGTACCATGTTGAGCCCAAATGCTGTGCGGTAACTTTTGCACGAAGTGTTGTACCATATAAACACCTTGAAATTTTCAGTAATAATCATTTGTATGGTATGACAATTTGCATCGGAGCAATGGCAAATTTGCGCTCTAAAACTGAGAAAACTTATAAAGAAAACTTTTACACGACGAAGAAAAATCAGATTCTCCTAAGGATGAGTAGAGCTTAATATACCCGACCCCAATACTCGAAGCATCATGGAAAATTGCACTGCACTGCACTGCGTGTGCAGAAGATATTGTTGCACTTTGGCTTTCCATAATTCAAGTTCAGTTTAAATACTACATTTTCTTGAAAGTCGTATTAAATTTTTTTTTTTTTTTAAGTTCTCCATTGGACTTGTTTTGGCAATTCTTCTTTACGGACACAGGGAACTCATCAAATTGATCGCTCAAGAGCTACTGGTAAAGCTGTAGGGTTAAACGTAGGTTCATTACCGAGCATGGGGTCGTATTGAATGATCAAGAAGAAGGCATAGTGAAAATTATTAGATGCTGAAGTTGAAGGAGCACGTTTTGTTGTAATTTACTGGTTTGGTGGAAGTGGTAAGATGTCTTTGCCGGTGTTATTTTTAGTCAGTTATCTGCTAGCTTAACTCTTATGCAACTTGAGGAGTGTAGTTGGCCACTGAAGAGTGCATATCTTGATTCAAACGCTTTCCAATTGTCACACAACTTCTTATAGAAATTAGCTGAGATGAGAATACAACAAGTGATGTAATTTTTGTACGGCAATTACTTGAGTGTCATGATCTTTTTGATTAATTGAGTATCATGACTTTCAAAAAAAATATGTTCATTTGAGTGAATTAACTTCTAAAATTTTTTCACTTAAATATCATAACTTTCAATTCATCATTTAAATTCTAGTTGCCATCACAAGTGCCATGATCTGTACCATTTGTGGGGAATAGCCGAACAGAACTCGTATTTTGCATTTCAATTGAAAAGAAGGAACTCATTTTGCATTTCCCTCCATCTCCTTCCACTTTTTGGAGGAAAATATCTTTGCAACGTCACCCACACTGCATCAAAAGTCGTACTTCCATCGGCAGCATGAATGAGGGTGACACAACACGAAGCTTTAATAATTGTCAAGGGACTAGTGACTGACGATGGCCAAAAAGCAAAACTTAAGTTAGGTTAACTCTTAACCTCATTTTGTTCTGTCTTCATCCTCCTCCTCTGCGTTTTAGAGAGAGAGATAGCAGCATCAAAGCAACGATGGTGGAAATGTCGGGGGAAAAGACCCGTAAGGACTTGGAGTTTGGCAATGGGAAGCGTCGGCTTCGTGAATTGGTACATTACTTATTTTTGCAGAGAATCTGATAATGTCATTACGTGGAGGGTACTAGCAAAGAGAGATTAGACAGAGAAAGATCCATATAATCCATGAAATAGGCTGACACTATCGAGTGTCTGCAACACTTGCAACACTGATATGGAGTTAATGATCCCCTTAACATAAACACATAATTACATACAAATACACTGCATATTCCCTGGATCCGTTGACAGGGAGTAATCAATGATATAAAATTGGGTTTTTTTTTAGAACTATTGAAGTGTGATTTTGAGAAATAAATGATGATTATAGTTTGTAAGTTCTACACAAAAAATGAAAAAGTCATCTTCCATGAACCTTCAATTTCTCTTGATAGTGTTGTGCATGTAGCTCAAACCTATGCATATTGCATTTATTAAATAAGATAAAAAAAATTAAAAAGGTACTCGTGATGACATTTTTCCGAAGTTAGCATTCTATTGCTAGGCCCATTGCGGATTTGTCACTTGCGAGATGCTTGTACGAGGAAAATAATACACCCTTGATGAGAAAAGCATTTTGGCCAAAATAGGCGGTTACCATATAGTACGACAGGAGAAAGCATCATTGCACTAAGTGGGACTCCATTATTGTCCAACTTTCGTAAAGCTCATACGTAAATAACTCGTGAAGTGTCTGGGATTGGACTGCATTATCCCGATCAAAATCTGGACTCCGGCTGCTGGGGACTTGCTGGAGCCAGGCATAACTCTCATAATTTTTAGCTGGTGGGGACTGAAGTCAATTTCAGTACAAAAGAAATGGTGGAATGGGTCCACTTGTTAATCAAGCGCAATCAGATGGAGGCACTTGCTCTTTCGGAGATTCCGTAGATGTTGCGTAAAGATGATCAGATGACTCGCTGAAGCACGAATACGAATACATTAAAAAAGATATAACTAGAATCAAATTATTCATTTATCTGGATATTCATGCTATCGACATATGTATGGCGCTTGACATTTTATCATTTACTAATGTGCACATATATTATCACTGACAATGCCCTTTACAATTGTATTAGTGATTAATGATCACGTGTCTAAATATGACGGATTTTGCACTTGAATCTCAGCTTCTCCTACTTAGAACAACTTCAGAGGCCATGCCCGTCTTTTAGTAGATGAAGCCTTACACGACATATGTAAGCGTGGGCGGACTGCTCGCATCGACAAAAGTACAAAATGGAGCCAAGGTAAGTTAAAGAGTTATCAAGCTTTTGATGAAATATAATATCATATTGATGAAAGATCACGGGATCCTTGATAACAAGTACCCGGAATTTTATCAAATTTCATAGGGAAGTTGAAGAGTTATATATGATGATTGCTGGCCGGCCTTCACCTTAGTTTGCGAAGATGGCGGTCTCTTCAGTCTCAACTTCTATTTCCGATTTTCCTCGGCGTTGATCTGACGGGCAAAGACAGTATATCTAAGACAACAAGATACAGAACATTTATTGACATTTTAGATCGTGGCAAAGTTCTTGACAAGGTATACCTCTTCAGATACAATAAATTCTCCACCCCTCAGCATCATCAATCCTTCCCTCCACATCTTCCTCTTTACTCATATCTCTCAAAGATCCCCTTTGCATCGATCTGGTGGGCCAACACAATTTGATACGATGAGATAATTACTCCCTTATTTCTGGTTTTTACGCAATATGTTTAAGACATTTAAGACATTTAAGACATTTCTGACATTTAAGAAATTTTTAGTTGGTGACAAAGTTATTGTAGAGAACTCTAGATACTACAATAAGTCCATCACCAAGCAACTTATTACACGTTTCTATCCAGCCTTCTATGGTCACTTGAGGAACAGATCTCATGTCATCCCTTGTCGAGCTCGAATACCGTGCTGTTATTTTTGCGTAAAGTATCGTCCCATATAAACACTAAGAAATTTTCAGTGATAATCATTTTTATGGCATGACAATTTGTGTAGGAGCTAAGTTGTGTCTATAACCGAAAAAACTTATAAAGAAATTTTTTAACCAATGAAGAAAATCAGATTCTCCTGAGGATAGGTAGAGCCTAATTCACCCGACCCCAGTACTCGAAGCATCATGGGAAATTGCCCCGCACTGCGTGTACAGAAGATAATATTGCACTTTGATTTTCCACAATTCAACTCAAGTTCAAATGGTATATTTTCTTGAAAGTCGTGTTAAAATGTTTTTTTGAGTTCTCCATTGGACTTGTTTTGGCAATACTTCTCGACGGACATGGGGAACTCATCAAATTGATTGTTCAAGAGCTTCGAGTTAAGCTAAAGGGTCAAACATTTGTTCATTACCGAGCCTGGGGTCGATCAAGAAGAAGGCATAGTGAAAACTATTAGATGCCGAATCTGAAGGAGTACGTTTTGTTGTAATTTACAGATTTGGTGGCAGTGTTAAGATGACTTTGCCGGTGTTATCTTTAGCTAGTTACCTGCCAGCTTCAACTCTCATGCAACTTGAAGAGGGTAGTTGCCAATGAAGAGTGCATATCTTGATACAAACAATTTCCAATTCTTATGCAACTTCTGATAGAAGTTAACTGAAGTAAGGATACCACAAGTGATATAATTTTCGAACGACGATTACTTTAGTGATTTTTTTTAGATTAATTGAGTGCTATGGCTTATAAAAAAATTGTTCACTTGAGTGCCTTGACTTTTAAACTTTTAATGGATCTCTCCCCCCCTCTCCCCCCCCCCCAAAAAAAGGTTCACCACGAGTGTTATGATACGTTGAATTTCTAGCACTTGTGGTGAATGTCTCTGAAAAAATTATGACACTCTATTGAACATTTTTTAGAAATCATGGCATTCAAGTAACCAAAAAAAAATAACTATAGCACTTAAGTAATAATAATAAATAAATAAATAAATTTGGAACTCAAGTGAATGACTTACAAAAATCATGATATTTGTAATGGCATTTCTCCGATTTAAGGGCATTGTGGACTTATTAAATGCAAGATGCTTTTACAGAAAAATAACACATTTCGACAAGAAAAACATTTCGTCCAAAACCAGTGATCTCCACATGGTACCACCAGAGAAAGCATTATTGCACTTAGCGCCTAGCGGACTCTATTTTACTTTTAATTTTAGCGTCAATATTTTAGGGTTATTTATTAATAGTATATTCACATCGTGCATTCGATCACGATGCATTACGGAGGCAGAGAGAACTCAACTTTTCAGTGAACGTTTCCAATTGAAGAAAATATTTTAATTTCGATCCATTTTGACGAAACTCTCAAAATCATAGAGCGAGAAAAAAAAAATTATGCATGCGTCTATCTACCGACTATCTGGACATACATAGCTTTGCATTCAAAATTTCATACTAACCTTCGGCATTTCTTCGTTCACTCTCCATTACTCTATTTTCAACAGTTCACACGAACTTTCAAAGATATAATAAAGCACAAAACTCAAGAAAAGAAGCCCAGATTTTATGTTGACAAATACTAGCTGATCAACTTGGCTTACTTCGAGGGGCGATGAAGGATAGCCACGTAATGAATTATGTAATAAGGTATTACTATTTGGGCATTAAGGGCGTGTTTATACCCGTTTTCTTTCTATGAAGTAGGGGAAATGTACACCAATCAAGCCCTCCAGCCTTTCGATAGATTTGTGTTTACAAGAGACTCGCCTTTGGGTGATTGTTACAGACTCTCAGAACATGTCATTTCAACTTTAGAAAAGTTCCTGTTGAGTGTTGACGTCATTGGTTCCTTCCTAAGATAAGTTGGTGTGGTAATTAAAGGGGAAATGTCAAAAAAGTCATGGGTGATTCCCCTAAGGGAGTCTAGGAAATGTTGTTGCTAGGTTCCGAAAAATTAGATGATGCGGAAAAGCAAGCATTGCTCGACTATATCGCTTGTCTTTCGTTGGGTGATTAATGATATTGCATCTAATTATTTTTTCGTGTCTTACATAAATACAAACAATGTCTGATAACAAAATCCCACGGTAAGAAATCAAAAGGCTTCATTTGATGCCTCACAAGAAGTGCTTTCTTCCAAAAAATTTAGGAGTGACGTAAAACCTATTACATATTTCAAACAAATATATTAGCCACTCCAATAACTAATTGTAAAAAATAATGTATTTGTGGTGGAGTAGACTTGCGATGTTAATCTTCAGGTGTCCTCGTGTGCAACATATATATGTATTTAAAACTCAGTTGACTGTTCAATAACTCAATTGATTTGGATTTGCAATAGATATTACTCAAGTATGAAAATGATTAATCGGGAAATTGTGATCTTAAGAGTAGGATAATCTTAGGAAATGGTTATATTATTTCACCATAGTTCAGCTCGTGGACTGCCTGAATCAAAACAGATGCATATTTACGAAGTCTCTCTCGATCACTAGAGGTCTACGCTTTGTCCCGTAAAATTGTACACATTTCCTTTTTCTTTTTCTTTTTCTTTTTCTTTTTCTTCTTTGTTTTTTGGCACAAATCAATTCCAATACTTGAAAAGAACTTTTTCCAGTGTAAGGCTGCATATGAATTCACTCCCCTCTAAGCATAAAGCAATGGTGACAGCTGGACAGCCTGCCCGCACTGGAGGACGGGATGGCATCTTCCGGAAATTAAAAATTAGTGTCACTGTACATGGGCCTAGGGGTGGGTTTATGTGTGTGTGACATAGTAACCCCGCCTCTCTTAAAGCCAGGTGCTCTTCTTTCTGATCGTTGCAGCTCTAGATGATCACTTCCTCCCTCTAGATTTCCACTCCATTTACGCCTGTTGCTAGAAGCTGTATCTTTTCACCTAATCTTTCGTGGCTGTGGATTCATCCTACTGAACCTTTCCAGTTCGGTCATTTCGTTTCATTTCCGGGTTCCATCAGTTCCGCCTTTCTCGGCATATACAATTTCTCAACCTCCATTTCTCCTACAAGAGAGCCACAAAAGTCGAGGTCGAAAAGGGGGGAAAATGACGGATATTGTTCTGTCTATAGCTTCCAAAGTGGCAGAGTACCTGGTGGCTCCGGTCGGTCGTCAATGCGGCTACGTGATATTCACCAACAGCTACGTTGGCCAACTTAAGGAAGAACTCGAGAAGCTCGATGAAGTGAGTTTTGGGGTGCAGCGTTCCGTCAATGATGCTGAAAACTGTTAGAGGATCAAGACCGTCGTCATCTTACTCTGCTACATCAAGAGTCAGCCACAGGGGATCCTCAACTCTGATAGATGGAGATCACCAGAAGACTATCGTGAAGTAAATGAGCTGAAGACATGGATAACCAGTCTTATCAACGGTGGAGATTATGCAATGCCGAAGACGTGGATTGCCAAGTCTCAGGATTTGTCCAGACTGCTACTCTGTTATAAATAGCTGTAAAAGTTTGTTAGTTTGAGTGGGTTAGTTCGTTTTAGACGGTTATTAGTTTTCCAGCTTCTATCGGTATATAACGAGAGAATCGAGCTTAGGAAAGGGGGTGAAAAAGAAGATGAGAGAGTGAAGAACAGGGGATTCAATAAGTGATATATTGTATTTTGATTTCTCTTTGTTCAAAGAACTCGGATACAATGAAATGAGAATCTAATACTTCTTGTTCAGATCCTTCGCAAATCTACCGAGTTTATCTTCTATCATCATCCTCATTCTACATCTTCATCTTCTGCATTCTTGGATTCACAAATTCTCATGGTATCAGAGCAGAGTTCCTCGTGCATCTGAATGAAGAGATCCGTCCAGTAATCAGTTCTTGCATCAAGTCAGAAGAGATGAACGAACAATGAAGCTCTCTGGATCAAGGTAATCACGTAAGAGCTCATAGCAGTACTATTGTCATCTTCTTCAAGCTAAAGGATCGTAATAATGGCAATTAGAACTCCAAAGTACCCTTTTCCGATACATGTGAATATTTCAAACTTTGTCACAATCAAACTTGCTGAGGACAACTTCCTATTGTGGCAAGCTCAAATCCAAAGGTTTTTGAAAAGTCAGGATCTTTTTAGTTTTGTTAATGGAGATATTCCTTCACCTCCTCGAATGCTGCAAAGAGAGGATGAAGGTTGCGAAACTGATCTTATCAATCCAGATTACACTGATTGGACTAGAACAGATCAGTTGATTTCATCATGGATCTCTGGAGCTATTACTGAAAACATTCTGAGCCTGATAATCGGATTAGAAACATCATCTGAAGTATGGCAAACCCTTTTGAAAAGGTTTACACAGAAGTCAATTGCTAGAGAGTTCGAACTAAGGGGAAAACTGCAATCATGCCAAAAGCATGAACAAACCCTTGCTGTTTATCTCAGGGAATATAAATCCATATGTGATCAGTTGAATGCAATAGGCAAACCTATGGATGAAATAACCAAAAATTTTGGTGTATTGGAAGGTTTAGGTCCTGAGTATGAAAACTTTCGAACTACCATATATTGTTTAAAGCCTCAGCCTGAGTATGATGAGGTTATTGCACAATTAGAAAGGTTTGAATCAAGACTCAAGACCTTCTCCAAGAATCAGTTCAACCCGAATTTGGCCTATTTTGGACAAAGACAGTTTCAGATACAGTCTAAAGATATCACAAATGAAGATTACATCTCTCAAGCTTCTGGATTCATATCTCAAAGAGGAGGTTACAGAGGTGGTCGAAGCTATGGTCGTGGCAGAGCTGGAAACAATAGAGGTCGTGGTTTTGAAAGATATCAGAATTACAGAACATATATCTCAAATCCAGGACAAGGAAATCAACACCTCAGACAGAGAAATGTTATCTCTACAACAAATCAAGGATTTAGACCCTACACTACTTACTCTCAAAGGTACCAAAATGTCAAGACTTATCCATCTGTAAACTCGAGTAAGAACTTACAGGATGAGAAAGAAACAAGTAGCATTCGGCTAGAATCTCAAATATGTAAAAGATCTGGACATGATGCTCTTCGCTATTGGTATCGGTTTGACAATTCCTATCAAGCAGAAGATATTCCAGCAGCATTAACAGCAATGCATATTGAAGACTCAACAGGAAGTGAGTGGTATCCTGACTCTGGAGCTACAGCTCACATCAATGCCAATCCTGGTATGCTCCATACCCTTTCTAAATATCAAGGACATGATACTGTTATGATAGGCAATGGATCATGTTTACCTGTAACTCACATTGGCAACACTTGGCTGAAAACAAAGAGTAGTACATTACCTCTTAATGATGTCCTAATTGTCCCAGAGATAAAGAAGAATCTTCTTTCAGTATCTAAACTCACAGATGACTACCCTTGTTCTTTTATCTTTGATAAAACTAGTGTTTATGTAAAGGACAACAATACCAAAACAATGGTGAAGCTCGGAAGGAAAACTAGAGGGCTTTATCAAGCTAATCCACAGACTACAGAGGCCTTCTTTACTCAGCGGCAAAAGACAGTCGATGAAGACACATGGCACCAGCATTTGGCCCACACAAATGCACAAGTAGTTAAGCATTTGCAGAAACAGAAGCTTATACAATTTGTTTCATCATCTAAGACTGTTTGCAGCAGCTGTCAAATAGCTAAAAGTACAGCTCTATCGTTTCCTTTATCGGATTCTACATCAAGCTTTCCATTAGAAAGAATTCATTGTGACATTTGGGGACCCTCACCAGTCTGTTCTTTCCAAAAGTTTAGATACTATGTGGTTTTTGTTGACAGTTTTTCTCGATAGTGCTGGCTATATCCTATGAAGTTGAAGTCTGAGTTCTATGACATATTTGTTCAATTCCAGAAGTTAGTTGAACGACAGTATAATCATCAGATTAAACTTTTTCAGAGTGATGGAGGAGGAGAGTTCGTAAGCAATAGATTCCAGACTCTTTTGAGACACCATGGAATAAGACAGCTTATATCATGTCCTCACACACCATAACAGAATGGGGTCTCAGAAAGAAAGCATCGACACATCGTTGAACTGGGATTAGCTATGCTATATCACTCAAAAGTTCCACTAAAATTTTGGGTGGATGCTTTTGTGACAGCTAATTACATCATAAACATTCTTCCCACACCAAAGCTGAAGATGGACACACCCTATAATAAACTTCATAATAGACAGCCAAGGTATGATCATTTAAGGGTGTTTGGTTGTGCATGCTATCCTTGTCTGAGACCATATGCAAGTCATAAACTTGATCCTCGATCTCTCCCCTGTATCTTCTTGGGCTATAGTAATCAGCACAAGGGCTATCGATGTCTGGTCCCAACTAATAATCGTGTGTACATCAGTAGGCATGTTGTCTTTGATGAGCATTCTTATCCTTTTATAAAGAAGCTGGTCAATGAGTATGGACTGTATACAAATCTATACAAACAATGGATTGAAGGAATACATTTCCTCGAACCTTCAAGAACCAAGTTAACAGACAATGGTCCTTTTCATCAGTCAGCCAAAAACCAGATCCATCCTGATCTACATGATTGCTATAATCATCACCTATGTCATAGACAACAATCTCAGACCATTTCCTCGAGAACTATGCAGAATGAGAGAACAACAGATGAACAATCTGTCATGGCTTCAATAGATACTATGCCTACAGATCTATCTACCTCTTAGGAACAACATACTACTAGCTCTTCATCTTCACACAATGATCTACTAGCTGAAAGTAGTTCTGATGAATGGCACTGCAATTCCAATTCCACTCTGCCTTCTTCTCAAGGTACTCTTAATAATCATCATATGCAAACTCGACTAAAGTC
Organism: Eucalyptus pumila; assembly: GCA_016097595.1. Classification (NCBI taxonomy): domain Eukaryota; kingdom Viridiplantae; phylum Streptophyta; class Magnoliopsida; order Myrtales; family Myrtaceae; genus Eucalyptus; species Eucalyptus pumila. The sequence goes on from CM027852.1 coordinate 8,768,129, forward strand.
TGGGATTAGAAAACCGAATCCAAAATATGCTTATTTAGCTGACTATCAAGTTCCTATGGAACCACGGTCTATCAAATCAGCCTTAGCTAATGAAGCCTGGTACAGGGCTATGAAAGAGGAAATGAATGCTCTTGATGAAAACCAAACCTGGACATTGATTCCTAAAACTGACCAGATGAATGTGATAGGCTGTAAGTGGGTATATAAGACCAAACTCACACCAGATGGAGGTCTTGACAGACTCAAAGCTCGTCTAGTCGCCAAAGGCTTTCACCAAGAAGAAGGACTTGACTTCACTGAGACTTTCAGTCCAGTTGTGAAACACACAACAATTCGAATAGTGCTATCTCTAGCCATGATAAAGGAATGGCCAATACTCCAGCTTGATGTTAAGAATGCTTTTCTTCATGGAGATTTGAACGAGACTGTATACATGGAACAGCCACCTGGCTTTATAAATCCTCAAAAGCCAAGTTATGTCTGTCTGCTTCACAAATCCCTATATGGTCTTCGACAAGCACCAAGAGCTTGGTTCGATAAATTCAGCAAGTTTTTACTTGAAAGCGGCTTCTTACGCAAAGACAAAAAGATCCATCACTGTTTGTTCTTCATACGGACTCACATACGGTCTTATTGCTACTATATGTTGATGATATCATCTTGACGCTTCACCACATCTTTTAACTACCCTTATTCAGAAACTTAGTCTTCACTTTCATATGAAGGACCTTGGATATCTTCACTATTTTTTGGGCATTGAAGCCAAACGAACTTCACAGAATCTCTTTCTGTGTCAAACAAAATATGCCACTGACTTATTGAAACGAGCTCATATGGCCGATTGTAAACCAATCTCAACGCCCTTGCCACTTCGATCAATTTCCATGGCTGATACTGCAAATCAACTCACAAACCCTGTGGAGTACAGAAGCTTGGTTGGTGCTCTTCAATACTTAACCATTACTCGACCAGACCTGGCGTTTGCTACTAATCTTCTCTGTCAAAAGATGCAACAGCCTACCGTAGGAGATTTTCATCAATTAAAAAGAGTACTTCGATATGTCAAAGGTACTATACATCTTGGGATCTACCTTCATTCTCAAAGTTCAGTAAACCTCTATGGTTTCTCTGATGCTGATTGGGCTGGTTGTCCAACTACACGACGTTCCACAACGGGGTTTTGCACATTTCTTGGATCTAATCTACTTTCTTGGTCTGCCAAGAAACAACCTACTATTTCCAGATCCTCCACAGAAGCGGAATATCGTGCACTTGCTTCGACAACTGCTGAACTCACCTAGATCACGTTTGTGTTACGAGATATTGGCATTTCTCTTCAGTCACCTACATCTATATACTGTGACAACATATTAGCAATTTCTCTTACAGCCAATCCAATATTACATGCTCGAACCAAGCATATTGAAGTTGACTTTCACTTCGTCCGTGAGAAAGTGTCTTCTGGATCTATTCGTGTTCAGTATATCTCCACTCATCTTCAATTAGCTAATATATTTACTAAGTCACTCTCACGATTATCTCATCTTACTCTCCGAACCAAATTGGGAATGGGATCGTTTACCCTTCCCAATTTGAGGGGGTATGTTAGAGGATCAAGACCGTCGTCATCTTACTCTGCTACATCAAGAGTCAGCCACGGGGGATCCTCAACTCGATAGATGGAGATCACCAGAAGACTATCGTGAAGTAAATGAGCTGAAGACATGGATAACCAGTCTTATCAACGGTGGAGATTATGCAATGCCGAAGACGTGGATTGCCAAGTCTCGGGATTTGTCCAGACTGCTACTCTGTTATAAATAGCTGTAAAAGTTTGTTAGTTTGAGTGGGTTAGTTCGTTTTAGACAGTTATTAGTTTTCCAGCTTCTATCGGTATATAACGAGAGAATCGAGCTCAGGAAAGGGGGTGAAAAAGAAGATGAGAGAGTGAAGAACAGGGGATTCAATAAGTGATATATTGTATTTTGATTTCTCTTTGTTCAAAGAACTCGGATACAATGAAATGAGAATCTAATACTTCTTGTTCAGATCCTTCTGCAAATCTACCGAGTTTATCTTCTATCATCATCCTCATTCTACATCTTCATCTTCTGCATTCTTGGATTCACAAATTCTCAAAAACAACATGAGGGAGATAAGATACGAAGTTAACAGATGGAAGAATGATGCAGAGACCTTTGCCAACAAGGCGCGCGGCGTGCTGGATAACGATGGAAGAGCCAAGAAAACTTGCTTCTGCGGGTGGCTTCCCAACCCGAAGGAGCGTTATTGTCTCGGTAGGGACGCGAGGAAGACAGCCCAGGCCATCCAGGCACTCATTCCGCAGGGTAAATTCGAGAGGGTCTACTACGAGAGAGCTCCACCGGGGCATGTACCAGGTGCTTCCGACGTGAATTTGTTGGCCGCTGATGGGGGCGACACTATCTCCAATTCGCGAGCTTCCATCTTTCAGGACATAATGAAAGCTCTGGATGATGAGAAGCTAAAAGTGATTGCGGTCTACGGGCCTGGCGGCGTGGGGAAGACTACTCTGCTGGAGGAAGTCGAGAAGAAACTCAAGAAAGAGGGAAGACCGTTCCACATGATCGTCAAAGCGAAAGTATCGCAGACTCCGGACTTGAATAAAATCCAAGATGATATTGCTTACTTCTTCGGTCTAAAACTGAAGGACGAGCCAAGTGAAGTAGGAAGAAGAGATCTTCTGCGTAAGAGATTACAGAAGGATCCGAGTGAGAAGATTCTCATAATATTGGACGATCTGTGGGATAAACTTGACATGAAGGCAGTCGGAATTCCTTTGGGAGACGAGAGTAGGGGATGCAAGTTGCTGCTAACATCGAGATTTAAAGATGTGCTGGAGCAAAAGATGCTTGCCGATCGAACATTTCGTCTAGAAGGTTTACAAAACGACGAAGCTTTCAAGCTATTTGAAAAGACGGTTGGTGACAAGCTCAAAGATGAGGAATTGAGACGAATAGCGCCTGAAGTTGTCAAGAAGCTCGCAGGTTTGCCTCTTTTGATTATCTCGATCGCGAGCACTTTGAAATATAGCCATGTGTCTGCATGGAATAAAGCTTTGAGAAAAATAGATGAGTCAAATATAGAAACCATAGTGAAGTTGAGTTATGACCATTTGAAGAGTGAGGACACCAAGTCCTTATTCTTGCTCTGTGGTCTTATCGGTGGGACCATTCAAGTCGAAACTCTGTTTGTACTGGGGATGGGTTTGGGTTTGTTTGAGGGATTCAATAAGACGATGCAAGATTCAAGAGATGAATTGAATACTGCACTCGATAGCCTCCGTTCCATTTGTTTGTTGCAGGATGTTGGTGATGGCGAGGAAACTGTGACCATACATGATCTTTATAGCGAGGCGGTTGTCTCAACTTCATTTTGAGGTCAGAATTCCTTAATGATGAATAGCAATTATGGCTCATGGCAAAAGGAAAAGCTTGAGAAATGTGATGCAATATGCCTAGCAGATGTTGGCAGAGATAGGCTTGCCGAACTGATGATGTGTCAGTTCCCCAACTTGAAGATGCTCATGTTGTCCCAACCAGAATATTGGCTTTGGATGCGAGAAGACCAACATGATGAGGAAGAGTGCTGGGGACCACTAGATTTCATACACATGAAGGAGCTCCGCGTCCTATATCTTTACTCCATGCATATCTCCAGTTTTTCTTCCTCGATTGGAATCCTGGGGAACCTCCACTCTTTATACTTAGACCACTGTTTTGTGGAGGATGTGACATATCTTGGCAAGCTCAAAGCATTGCAGATTCTCAGCTTTGCACAGTCCACCATTTCTAGGTTGCCTACAGAAATTGGGGAACTTACAAATTTGAGATCGTTGAATCTAAGCAACTGCTATAGGCTTGAAACAATTGAGCCTGGTGTCCTAGAAGGCTTGATCAAATTGGAAGAGTTATATTTGAAGAGCAGCTTTGATCAATGGATGGGCACGGATGAAATACCATCGGAATCATGTAATGCTAGGCTTGCCCAGTTGAAGAGCTTGACAAGGCTAACCACCTTGGAAATATCAATCCCTGATCCCACCATACTCTTTAAGGATGGGGACTTGCCATTTGGGAGCCTGATCAGATTTTGGATCAACATAGGAAATGTTAAGGGGAGGGAATTTCTAGGTTTGAGAACCATGAAACTCAAATTAGAAGGATGCGAGAGTATTCTCTCAATAGATTGGGTTCAGAAAACTATGCAGAAGACTCAATTCTTGCATTTGGACGGATTGGGAGAGTTCAAGAAGAATGCTCACGAGTTGTGCATCCGAGGATTTACGCAACTAAAGCATCTCCACATTCAAAATAGCCCCTCAATCAAGTACATTGCCAGTTCATCCAGTGACCTTCCCACTGCATTTACGATTTTAGAGTCTCTGTCCCTTGAAAATCTTATTAATCTGGAGAAGTTATGCAATGGCCCTGTTGCACCAGATTGCTTCAGCAAATTGAAAGCCATGCATATCAAAAAGTGCCATCGATGGGAAAATCTATGGTTCCTATCAAAGATGCAAAGACTCGTATACTTGGAAGAGATTCAAATATGTGAATGTGACTCATTGCCAGCCATTATCACATATGATGCAGAAAAAGTAGAAGTTGCCGCTAATGACATAGTTCAATTGCCTGATGTACGTCGTCTGGATTTACATAAGTTACCAAATATGACGAGTTTTTGCACCGGAGCTAAGGGTGCTCCAATTCAGGTAATGTTTTAATATTTTGGGTATAAGTTTCCTTCTTCTTAATCTTGCAAACGATACCTAGATCATACTATTGCATGGGAATTTAGGATAAGATGATATTGGTTCACCGAACCTTAGTGCATATTGCATTAAATTTGATTATTTGTACTTTTGAGTTCACAAATAAACAATCCATTCAAAGAAAACACAGACCATACATTTTTATTCACATTCAACTATAGCTCGGGGGAAGCCTCTTTCTACGAGAATGATTTCTTTTCGATTTATTTCAGTGTTAGATAACCGCACTAATTACTTGGGCTCTAACATGGTGTTGTATTATGGCTAATTCATTACTCATTTAACATTCTTAAAGAGAAGGAAAAACGTTGTACTTAACAAGAATGAATATTGAACAAGTGAACGAAATTCAACAATCTCGAAATGAAGAAAGTAATAAATGGAAGGTGAACCAAGAGCCACGTGACAAAGAAAGTCCACCTAATTGATGTTTCACCTACATGCAAGTTGCAATTGATTCCAACACGTCATGTCAAGCTCACCATGTCAACGTTGTTCTGCATTCGTCATCCCTTTCTTTAGCTACTAAGGGGATATTTCCTTCTGCATTCTTTCAGGCACAACAAAAAAATACACATTCCGCCGTCTGATCAATTGATTTTTGAATAAAATTAAGTTTTTGACATTCTTAAGAGACATCGAGCCCATTCATGTATTCAATGTCCATTTGTTTCATTGAAAATTCATTATTGTTGAAAAAAGTTTTCTTGGTAAATCATTTTTCTAGAAAATGAATTGTTTTCCTGTATTTGGTTCTATTGAAAATGCAATTTGAAAAAATGTTTTATGATGTTTATTAACGAAGCGCAAAAATTTACAAAGTAAAGACAAAAACTGTTATGGATCCTCAAAAGAAACAAGCCTGAATAAGTCATATTTACTTGTTCATAATGAAAACCAATAAGTTAACAAAATTTATGAAAAAATGAACTTCCATATGAATTTGTTGTCGATTTTCAAGTTAAAAATAGAAAAACAAAAGAAAAATTAGGGTAGTTGTTTTTGAAGATTGGTAAATGATTTCAAAAGAAAAGAGAAAAAATTAGAGTTGTAGTTTTGAAGATCAGGTAAAGAAAAGATAAAAATTTACATATACATGCGTGTGTGTATATATTTATGATGACAGTTGAGAGAGAGAGAGAGAGAGAGAGAGAGACTTGTGCAGTAGTGCTGCATTAGAAATTCATTTTTTCTCAATCATTTTCTCATATTCATGAAAAGTCTGAGAGTAGTAACTTGAAAACAGCTTTACTTGTTTGCTGCATTAGAAATTCATTTTTTCTCAATCATTTTCTCATATCCATGAAAAGTCTGAGAGTAATAACCTGAAAACAGCTTTACTTGTAACAAACTCACCTTTTATGAGTTTCATTGTGGCACTTCATTAGGTTTCATTGCCTCGCTTGGAATCCCTAGGAATGGTTCGACCCTTTGGCCAGGAAAAGATACTCTATAGTGAACCTTCATTAAGCAATGTGAAATCACTACAGATAAAAGAGTCTAAATTCACGTCGAGTATTATGAAAGATTGGATATTGCTGAATTTGGAGTCGATGGAAATTGGGGGCTCTCCATCAGCAGAAGTAGTTTTTGACTTGGAGGAGCTAAAAGTCACTGGAGATGCCAAGATTCCATCTCGGCTAAAGAAATTAAAGTTGTCTGAGTTGCCAAACCTGCAGTGCATATGGACGCTAGATGTACAATTACAAGGAATATCAAGATTTCGGAACCTAGAGAAGCTCTATGTCTACAATACGGGGCTGTCATTTCTCTTTTCGGTGCCAGTGGCTAAATGTCTTAGAGAAATTAGAGACATTAAAGTGAAGGATTGTCCAAATATGAAGGCGGCGATTGTGGATGAAGAAGGAAGAGCTGAAGGGACATATGATATTATAGAGTTCCCATTATTGGAGCGACTATCTATAAGCTGCTGTCCCATGGAGAAATTCTTCTCATATCCTCATGGAAAGAAAGAGTCAATAACTAATACTTCAAATTCACAAGATACTTATTCTGATTCCTTCTTTGATCAAAAGGTATGAATCCTTTCTTTTGAGATTACACCCATAATAGTCATAGGCATGCGATTTGTGGGGGCAAGTAATAATATTTCTTTGAAGATTTTTTTTTATTTGGTTTTATTAGTTAAAATATTTTTTTTATAACTACACTTGTCAGAGTAATGCCATTACTAAAAATTCCTTCCTCCACCACATTAGATAGATCACTATAAGATTAGGCCAAATTGTTAAATTTTTCATAGCTATGATCTGATGCATAACTCTTATGAGCATATAAGTTTACCAAGCTTGGAGGTGTTAAGACTTGAGTCGGTAGGAACATTAAAAAGGATATGGCACAATGAACTTTCCAAAAGTTCCTTCGACAAATCAGCCAACATCACCCTTGGAAAGTGCTCCAACCTACTTTATGTCTTCCCTTCGACAATCATAGGGAGATTGCACAACCTCAAATATGTCGTAGTTTTAAAGTGTCCCTCCCTGGAATCTTTGTTTGATTTTGGATCCCTTGATTCATATACGGAACCAATTGTATTGCTCCCCAAATTGGAAACAATCGTGGTTCGTACATGTCACTCCCTGGAATCTTTGTTCGATTGCAGATCCCTTAATTCAAATACGGAAAACAAAATTGTATTGCTCCCCAAATTGGAAGAAGTGGTAGTGAGTGAAGCGGGAAGGTTGAGACACATGGTGATGATTGACTCCCAAACGGTTTTGGGTTTTCCTAGTCTAAAGAGAATCGATGTTCTAAAGTGCTCCGAGCTAAGATATCTCTTCCCCAATTATACGGCCACAACTCTAGAGAAACTCAAGTTCATATGGATTAAGGAATGCGAACAAATGAAGGAAGTGGTTCCCAAGGGAGAAGGTGGTCTATCCAAGGAAGAAGTTATGAGTTTCCCTTCCTTAACTAGTTTATATATTCAGCGGTGCCCAAACTTTAGAGCATTCATTTGGAGTCCTACAAGTGTCGAGAGGCAGTTAGGCAAGGTGATTGAAGAAAACGATGAATCGCCCCAACCGTTGTTCAATGATGCGGTTTGCTCTATACCTTATTGTGATCGTCTTTAATCTTGCATTATCATGTTTTAGAATGAACAATGTAATAATTTATCCTACTTATCCTCCTTTCTCACATTATTGTCGTGCAGGTTAGATTTCCCAATTTAGGAGAGCTATATATTGAAGGCGTTCAGTGCAAAGAGTTATGGAACGATCAAATTTCTGATGATTCCTTTTGCAAATTGGAATCTCTTATGTTGAAGGATTGTGACAATCTCCAACATATTGCCCCATCCCATATGTGGAAGAGGTGCAGGACTGTCTGGAAACCTTAGAAGTGAAATCATGCTGTTCAATCGAGATCATATACGAAAGTGATGGGACAGTGGCAAAAAGCGGTAATTTGAGGACGCTGGATTTGCGTGATCTGGACAACTTGAGGCACATTTGGCGATACGACAATCTCCCAAACATCCCGTTCCCAAATTTGAGATACATAAAGGCTGTGAGGTGCTCCCGTTTGGACATGCTTTTCACAACCTTCACAGCAAAATTTCTCGGGCAAATCAAAGAGCTGGTGGTAGGATCATGTGAAGATATGGAACGAATTGCTGGCCATGAAGAATGTGAAGAAGTGACTGGTAAGACAATCACTTTCTCTAGGTTAACTACTCTTAGACTTTACAATTTGCCAAAATTCAGGAGCTTCTTACTAGAGAAATACTCTGCGGAATTCCCATCCTTGGATGTCTCAAGTAGAATAGAGCCGGACCAAGGCAACCGTAGTGTGGAGGAAAGCGAGGAGGAAATTGTTGAGTTAAATGAGGAGATAGAAATCGAAACTGAGGGGGAAAGTGAGGGGGAATAATTAGTTTTATGAAGTAAGCCACAAAAATTTGTGAATGTTGCAACGAATGGTGTCTGGCAAAACAAAATGAACGTGTCTGGTAATATGAGATTTTGTTTTTTACTTCTATATTCTCTTCTACACTTCCCGCGTAGTGTGCGACTGTTTTCTTGGCTATTCATTTCTTTGGTTTGTCTCCTGGGCTACAGTGATGAGTGGCCAGTTATTGGACCATAAATTGTGGGGTTATGTTGTATAAATTCTAATCAAGTGCATTATCGTGTTTATAAATTTTCCCGAAATGTTAGAAAATGTATGTGCTATTATATTAAACAATCGAAGTTGTGATGAATTACCTCACGACAACCGTCACAGGAGGAAGAAGGAGATCAAGGAGATTGCAATCTGGGAAAGCCCATGTTCCTCCTCTCATCTCTCTCTCTCTCTCTCTCTCTCTCTCTCTCTCATACTCTGACAATTGATGGAGGTCGAAACTGTTTGAGTTTGAGGGATGGTATTATGATTTTGAGTTCGACGAAGGTTGAATGTGAGTTGGAATCGGTGATAACGAGGATTCCTTTGAGTGGTTTGAGTGCTTCATTCCGCCGGCGTGAAATCTGGTCGAGTTTGGGACTCTCCTGATGAACTCATCCAGGTGCCCTTTACTGAAACGCCTACCATATGTTTGATTGAATTCCTGAACGGTACTAGCATGCGTATTTTGCAAGTATTCTTGCATCGTGATATTATCTGGCAATGGCATGCTTAAACTGAGAGTTCTCCAGGGCATATGACATTATTTTCGTTGATGTTGGTTGAACTCTTACGGTTGTGCTCAATGCTCCCATGACTGAGAATTTGAACATGCTGTGTTGGCTTAATTTACTCAGAATTATGTTTTCCTTATCAATCTACGATTATGTATATGGCTATTCTAATATTCAAGACAATTACCATCTTTGAATTGGAAATTGTGAAATCCTTCTTCGAAATGTGCATCGTTACTGTGTACTTCAATGAATTCCTGTGTGGACTTCATCCTTTGCTTGATCTCACGTGTAATTGGTTTCATATGCCTAGATGATTATGCCTTGCATTTCTCAATCCGTTCAGTGATACCTCAACCCCTTCACACTACCAATGACATTCGGTTCATTTTGTTTGGCGAATGCATGGGCCTCTACCTCTTTGATTTTCTTCGTTTACTGAAGATTTTGAAGTTCATTCCTCGATGTCATTTGCTTGTAACTTTTCTGTGAATGGCATGCGAGTCCCTGTCATACTAACAGTCAATGGCTGAGTGCATAATGAGCTGTTTATGCCATGGCTGAATGCTTTGCTCGATTCATTGTCCACATTGCCGATTTGTATGCACGTTCCGCTGTTGCCGAACGAGTCTTATCCATTAGAATTGACTGTAGAATGTGGCTCAATGCTGTTTTCCTGTGTTTACGTTGCTATGGGTCTCAGTTTTTGCAGCATGATGTTCTTTGAAAATGTCTCCGCTGGAGCCACCCGTGGGTAATTAGAATGTGGTCTTTAGTATTTGGTCCCAAGAGTTCCTGTTGTGTAAAATCAAAGTTGTTTCCAAGTTATTCGAGTCACATTAGCGATATATGTTGGATTCATGTCAACTCCATGTTGATTTCTTATAGAGTTCAACGTGTTTTTTGCATCATATGTGGGCTAGGATTGGATTCGATAGATCTTGGTTTCATATGAGGGTTAATTCGGTAGCACATGATGATACATCGATATGCAGATGATTTCTCATCATTTTTTAGTTACGAGTCTCTATCTACCTATATCATGCTCATGCATCATCATTTTACTACTCGTATTTCTCAATTTTCAGTAGTTGAAGTTACCTCAATACCGTGAGCCACATTGCTTTAGAACGAATGTGACTAATTACATATTCGATCATGTTGTAATTGTATCGGGAAGAGTGGTGGGCAATCTGAGGATTTTGCCGCCCACCTCAGCAAATGTTTCGAAACTGGCCAAAGGACCGATTTTACCATCTTTGCTCAGATGGATCGGACATTGCTTTAGGTGGCCTCTTGGGACTTTGTTGGTCCTCATCCGCAAAAGCCCTCCAATTCCGTTTGGCTATTTAATTCACCCTCTTCATGCGTTCAGTGCTTTGTGGCTCCCTGGAGCTGTCCTCTAAATCTCCCAAGTGCTCCACCCAAAGCGACATCCTATAACCATAAGCCTGCACAGCATCATTAAAACATTATTAGTCACAAGCTTAAGTTTTTGATAAATGTCGATGCACTCGCTGGGTGTTCAGCTAGTACCTGCTATTAAATAGCTGTAACCACATGGAAATATGACATACTTGAACTTCATACACAATTCCATTGTTGTGCCCTGTGAATCCAAAATCAGTGGTATTAGCTAATGCGCAATTCTCAATGGGACCCACATGCACTCTACATCACGCGGCCCTCTGCAGAATTCTCTGCCTCTCTTCCTGTCTCTCTACATCTAATGAACTGAGTCGCTTCCCTTTTCAGCTCAGGCTTGGCGCGCTCTGCAGCAGTGGGGGCAGAACAGAAACAGAGGACCTTCCAACACGGAAAAGGAGCTCAATAAATTCTCTCTAGCCCTCAGTTATTCCTTTGATCTCCATTCCCTCTTCATTGTCCTCTCTGTCACCCTCCATCCACCAACAGCCGCCACACCTCCATCGCTGGCCACCACAGGACATGTCACGCTGAGAAGGGACAAAAACAAACAGCATTGATTAAAGGAACTCGGGTGATTTTTGAGCATTTATAAGGCTGAGAAGAACAGAGGGCGAGCTTTAATTGACACCGTAGACCTGATGCTTCAACGAGGATTATCACCGTAGACAAATGATGTGGACAAACATGAAGAGATTGTTCAGATGGAGCTGACTGAATAGTGATGGCTATGTTCTTTTTACTGAAGGCAACGGGAAAGATACAGTTGGAGTTTTGATTTGGATCCCTCTTCCTTGGTGGCTCTAAAACCATGGAAATATTTCTATGATTTGCAAGCGAGAGGGAGAGAGAGAATCAACAAATACTACACCTTTTACTCAATAGCCGAATAAAAGAGTATATAGTAGCTCCACTTATAAAGCATTAGAGACATTAACAAAGCTTCGATTAGCTTATTTGTGACCACCTGCTAACTGTCGACTAATATTCATAAATATACTCCAACACATATCACAATTGGAGCAAAAACTTCAGTGTTTTTGCATGTTTTTCCAGGATGTTAGTGCGTCATTTTCAAAAAAGTATCCACAACTGTACAAGGAGGGAATACGGAATTCATACTTCAAGTGGAGAGTTGTGGCAGCCTAGGCTTTTTTTTTTTTTTTTTGCAGTCTACCAGTCTCTCGTCCTTTATCACTTTGTGACAGCTTCTAGTTCTACCGGTCTAAATTCATCGGGAAAAATGTTCGGCCTCTGGGACGTCAGCACAATGGCATTTACCTTTATTGTTGTCACTGTCAACTTACGCCTTCTTTCGATGTGGAATTCAATAACGAGATGCCTTCATATCGCTGTCAGTGGAAGCATCCTTGGGATGTTTGTTTTTATTTTCATATGTTCACTTATAAGGGTGAGTCTTCTCCCTTTCTGGGGGTTCTTTTCTTCCCTTCACCTCATCTAGTCCTCTTTTGGATAGCAATTATTCTGATATTCGTCTTATTACATGTATGCGCAAGAAAGTCCCTACCATGTCATCCACGTATTAATGAGTACAGTCTACTTCTACCTGACATTTCTTCTGGTTCCAATTGTCGCACTGCTTGGTGACTTCTTATGCCAAGGGTAAGGTTTCAGACTCATATCTGGCCCAAAAAAAAACAGTCCGGCTTTTTTGTTCTTAGACAATTTCTCGTTTTAGAAACAGAGAATAACACTATAACATAGTTCTCAAGTAAATTTGCTCATGAATACTGATTGCGAATCTGCAATTTCGCTTTTCTAAAAGTGACAAATGTAGTTTGTCATGGAAAATATAATGGAGGACCTCCTTTTTCGTTCAAATAGCCTTCATCATCTTCATTGTCGATTTCGTGGGTCCTTTTTTCCCTATTTGCTCCAACACAAGATACAGGGCTTGTCATGTCCGTACTTTTCCAATTTCTCAGATGGTCCATTGGGAATTGCATCTGCACTGCTTCTCTCTCTCTCTCTCTCTCTAACCCCTCTTCCTCCTCTCTGGGCTGAAGATGGCCTTATGTCTGGAATGCGGTTACAGGATAAATCCATATATCAACCTTAATTGGTATAAGTATTTATTGGCTTGTGGGAACTTGACAGCTCGCTTATCTCAAGCGATCGATTTCTGGATTCACCATATTCTATTTTGCGGATTCTGTTTATTAGCAACGAGTGTTTTCTTCAGGCAATTGCAACGGATACTTCCTCTGCTTAGTTTCTCTCTTTTTTCTTTATTTTCTTTTTTCACGCACTGATTTTTCATGCACTTGGTTATAGGGTTCAAAGGTGGTTCTTCCCATATGATTATCAGATATTACAGGAATTTCTAAGGGCACAAGCCACGGGATGAGGACGAAGCCAAAGACATTGCCCAGGAGCTCCGATTTACAGATATGTTTTTTAATACTGTAAAATGAAAATTTTAGACTGTTTGAGTTTCTCTATTATTGTCATAATCACAAGCATACGATCTTTAGGATTCTCCCTTCCAAAATTCGTACCCATCCCTAAACGGAAGGAAAGGGAGGGATGTGATCATAATAGACTTCTGGACTCCTTCCAGACGCCAAGAGTATCGCACGTTTCAGAGCAGTAGGAAAGCAGCTTACGTTAATTCTGTTCGTGCATTTATGGGCTAGCTCTAGCCCAACCGCAAAGTCCTAAATGCTTTTCTGGAAACGTTTTTTTATATCTTCCTGTTCATTGTTTCTTGACAAAGCTTGCTTCACAAAGGAGGCTCACCTTTTATTCCCAGCCACGCTGCTCATTTCTTGCATTGTGACTGCTTATATGGCAGCAATAAGGAGTTCCTTTGCCTGTTCATTAATTCTCTGGTCGCTTTTTCTCTGGTTGAGTGGGAGATGTGTTAACAGTTAGGATATTTTAGGTGCTACTCTGGGAGCCATCGCTGGCTGAATCCCGAAGTTGTTTGAGGATGACAAACTGACCATGCCTCTGTCGAAAAAGTCGGGTGGTTTATTAGGAATTGCTAAAAGTGTGATCGTTGAAAGCACCTCATTAGTTGAAGAAGGAACATTTTCTCAGATTTTTATAACTGATTCCAACCGTGTCCTATGATCCCCTTCCAGCACAGAAGTAATTATGGACTCAGCTCGGTCCTTGCGTTAAGTACCAGCGGCTCTGTACTTGATCATTCCGTCCTATGCAGGGGAAAGGCAGATGATATCTGTTGGAGCAGTATCCTATTCTATTCTGTAAGCAAAAGCCGTTGCAAGAATCGCATATAATCACCTTAACGATGGACCAAATATCTCACGAGGAGCTGATGAACTTGGCCAAGTTTCTGAGACACTTGACTGCTGGGATTCGTCCAACCGCTCTTCATTACCATCGTCATCATCATCATTCTTGAAACCAGCTATATCCTGCGCTTTTTCAGCGAGAGCCCAGGAAGGTATGGTGGGTCTTGCAGGACTATATCTATTCCTGTCTCCTTTGAACAGCGGCTCTGTACTTGCTTTTTCAGCAAGGCTTCTCAGGCTTGAATTCTGGATATCTAATCTGGTAAAGCTGGCCTTCGCTTGTGTCATTTAATGTCTGACGTGTATCGGATCTTCAAGCCTGAGAACCTTCCTTTAATGTCCTCGATTGCTGGTAGCGGAATGTTTGCCCGGTTTGCACTGTCCACAGAGACAACAGCAGCGAAAGTCATTCCTTCTAACCTCGCGGTTCTTCTTCGGAGCAGCAAAATGAGGGACTTCCAGACAAAACCATCCAGGAATCTCACTCCCAGGGACACTCGAGTTGTGCAAATGCTTTAGAGCAACCTGAAATTTCTTCTGAAAAAACACATTTAAGGTCAAACTTTTTGCGTTCACGATTGAAGATACTGAACAAAGGTGGAGAAACGGAACTGATGAGTAGTTTTCCCAAAATGGGAGTTATGAGTGATCTTTTTCACCTTTTCAATTCTTCTCTCCCAATAGTAAAAGCCTCAGAGATTTCAATAACCGGAGACCAGTGATGTCAACTAGATTGCTGCAATCAGGAAAGTTTAGCTCCTTCAAATCAGTAGAATTCAGATGAAAGGCGCAAATTTGAAATTGATTAACCTCCACGCGGGATAGTTCTGGGGGATGATGGCCATGACGGCGCCGAGTAGTCGATCACCTCCGGAAGGCCCGGCGCTATCTCCTCCCCTCACTCGAGGCCTTCATCGAGCCAGAGCCACGGCACGCTGCTGAGCACGTGCTCGTGGTAGAGGTGATCCATGATGCCGTGGCAGGGGGGGTGTCGGCACCGTGGGAGCTGAGGAAGACGTCGCAGAGGAAGCGAGATAAGAACATAGCATCTTCCTCTTCGGGATCTTTTGTCAGCATCGTCGTCTTCGGCTTCTTGATCGGCCTTATGAAGGAGTCGCCGGTCTTTTGAAGGTGGTCAATGCAGAGATTGGGGCACCACTTAACAATGAGCAATGAGCAACGAGCACCTTGCCGACGCATTCGTGTTCCCTTTGAAAAGATCGATTTCCACAGCATGGGAAATGTGCTGTCTTAATTTTTAATTGACGAATCATCGCATTCTCATTAGTTAGGAAAAATTATCTAAAAAATTTAAAATTTATTATACGGAGATCAATCTAATTTTAATTTTATGTATTAATTTAGTATTAAGCAGTCATAAATATTTCATTGTGTCGATTTAATCACAAATTTTTTAAAAATTATAAATGTAGTCATTTCGGATAATTTTGGTAGAAATCTCGACGTGGTGTTAGTCAATACTAGCGTGAAAGGCTCATATGATTGTGGAAAATTGTGTTTAATTTAAAAAAAAAACAATTTTTATTTTTTTATTTTTCTTATCTTATCTTTCTTTTTATTTTATTGTTTTCTTCACAAGGCCGGCAAGTCCACCGGTCACTGGCCGAGCATCAGCAGTCCTGCCACCCCTTTAAAGAAAAAAAAAGATGGTAAAGAAAATTAAAAATTTTAAGAAATTAAAAAAATTCTTAGTATTCATGATGGATAGTTTATGCCATGACATAGCAACATGTGTCCTCGATACGTAACCAAAATTATCACCACCACAAGGATGTTCATATCTACTGTAGTTAAATGTAGTATAACAAGTGTTGTCAATTTAGCTTTGAGTTGGTTTGATTTCAATCCTTTAGACTAAAATTAATTAGACCTTGAGGCCGCACGTCTTGCACGTGCTGGTGTCGGAGAACGTCAGCACCTCCCTGCACCGACGTCTTCTTCTCCCTTGGGTCGCAGCCCCCGAACCTCTCTTGCCTCTGCAAGATGACCTCTCTGGTCTTGATCTGCACATGATTTGCTCGTTTGCATGTAAAAAATGTGTGATTCAGGATCGAAAAATTATTGAAGAAATCTTTCTTTCCGTATAAATTTTTAATGGATTGGCCACCAAAATCACAAACTCGATTGCTTCATGATCCGACGGAAGCAATCGAAGTGATGAATTACCTCACGATAACCGTCACGGGTGGAAGAAGGAGATCAAGGAGATTGCAATCTGGGAAAGCCCATGTTCCTCCTCCTATCTCTCTCTCTTTGACAATTGGTTGAGGCTGAAACCGTTTGAGTTTGAGGGATAGTATCATGATTTCGAGTTTGACGAAGGTTGAATGTGAGTTGGAATCGGACATAACGAGGATTTCTTTGACCGGGTTGAGTATTTGAATCGTCCTGATTCTTATCAAGGTAAACTTCGCATGCTCTGTCTCTGCTGGAGGTGGGGACCGAGTGCTTGATTCTGCAGGCATGAAATCTGGTTGAGTCCGAGATTGTCCTGATGAACTCATACACGTTTCAATGATTCAGTGATTGTTTGGATGCGCACCTTTTTCCTTATCATTGCATTTAGGTGCCCCTACCGAAACGCTTACCTCATGTTTGATTGAATTCCTGAACGGTATTAGCATGTGTATTTCGCAAACATTCTTGCATCGTGATGATTATCTGGCAATGGCATGCTTAAACTGAGAGTTCTCCAGTTTATATGACATTATTTTCCTTGATGTTGGTTGAACTTCTAAAGTTGTGCTCAATGCTCCCATGACTGAGAATTTGAACATGCTGTGTCGGCTTAATTTACTAGGAGTTATGTTATCTATATCAATCTACGACGTATGTATGTGGCTATTTCTAACATTCGAGACAATTACCATCCTTGTACTGGAAAAGGTGAAATCCTTCTTCGAAATGTGCATCATGTGTTGTGTACTTCGGTAAATTCCTATCCAGACTTCATCCTTTGCTTGATCTCAAAAGTAATCAGTTTCGTATGCTTGGATGATTATGCCTTGCATTTCTGGATCCGTTCATTGATACCTCAATACCTTCTTTATGTCAATAATATTTGATTCTTTTTTTTAGGCAAACACATGGCCTCTACCTGTTTGATTTTCTTTGTTAACTGAAGATTCTGAGGTTCATTCCTTGATGTCAAAACTGACATTCGATGGCTGAGTGCATAGTGAGCTTTTTATGCCATGCCCGAATGCTTTGCTTGATTCTTTGTCCATTTTGCAATTTTTATACAAGTTCAGTTGTTGCTGAATGAGTCTCAAGTTCTCAACTATGAGAATTTACTGTAGAACGCGGCTCAATGCTGTTTTCCTGTGTTTATGGGTAGACAGGCATGCGGCATGCTGGAAAACGACAAAAAGAGCTAAGAAAACTTGCTTCCGCGGGTGGCTTCCCAACTTGAAGGCACATTATCGTCTCGGCAGGGAGGGGAGGAGGACAGCCAAGGCCATCCACGCACTCGAATCGTAGATTAAAATAATAATCTATTTCTTCTAAAGATAATTTTCTAGTTCACCACATGTAAGACGACGTTTTAAAGCTTTGGCTTCCAAGGGCATTCGATTTGTTAGACCTCAATGATTTTCTTTGGCAAATCTATTCCTGTTGGTAATTCTTTTCATATAATTAGTGAAATCTTAAATAGAGTGGTAACTTGAGATAAATGAAGTAACTTGTACTCGGCATCCACAAATTTTTTTGCTCGCCTTTAGTTTTCTCTAAATGCGTTATTGATTTCAGTACTAGTCTGAATTTTCTATTCGATTTTTCACCTATACTTTCAATTTGCTTGGGATTTCAGTTTCTTGCATTTCGACTCAAGTTGTTTATCGTTTCGGAAAAAAAAAATTCATGTAATTTCCTGAAAACAAATATCAAGTGTAGAAAACAGAGGTAAGAGATGCAAAGGAAATCTCAATGATTGAGGCTGGCTTTCTCTCAATAACGAATAAGACTCAAACGGTTGACTTCAAAATTTTCAAGTCGGATTCCAAGGGAAGAAGGGAACTCTAGAGTCAATTTCACTTGCATAGCTCTTTTGCATCAAAGGGATTGAGTCGACTAAAACGTTGTTTTTGACATCCGAGTTTTTATTGACGTTCTAAATATCTATTTATTTCGAAAAAAAAAATATAAAAATTTATAAAAAAGATAAAATTAAAAAAAAAAGGAAAATAAAAAAAAGAATAATGGATAAAAATGGATCAAATAAAATGAATGAATGATGAAAAATGAAGTCGTGTGGGCTGGCGTGTCTAGCCCACTTGGTTATTTTCAGCTCACCCCTTAACCGGGTTCCCATTGAGAAGGGAAGAACTTATGTGAGTATCTCAATTTCAATTCAAACATGGGTTTGGCCCATTTTCCTTCTTTTCTTTGGCCCACCAGAGCCTAAAAAGAAGCCCAGCCCATCGCTCTTTCTTCTTGCGCGCGCACGCGCTCAGAGAAGAGCGTCTGTGACGCAAGGAGGAGAGAAGGTACGGTGACGGTCACCGAAGTAATGCCCGTGAGCGAGTGATGAGAAAGGAACCTATGAATCTTAATCGATATACTCGCTGCTCAACCCTGCGAAAGCGAGATAATGGAACCTGTCGCGTCGTGTTTCGGTTGGAAAATAGCGTCAAAGCTGAATCAAAAACCTGCTCTCGTAGCTGCACAACATGTGTTCGACAAAATGCTCGAATGATACACCCAAATCCATGTTATCCGATCGACGTTAAAAGTTTAGTTCGAGGCTTGATCACGCATATGTTGTTGACGGACGTCTGCTTTCTTCGTTCTTTGCTATGTTTTTGCTTGATTTCACGGCCCACCTTTTGATATTTGTTGACGGCCATGCAAAACCGAACTTGGTTCGGCCGTGGAAGGCAATAGGCAGACGGCGACGGCCGGAGATGTAATCTGGTTATGGTGTGTAGTGGTGTGAGTTCCGGTGTCCATAGATGGCATATAGTTGTACGGGTTCAAAAAATGGAGAAGAAGATGAAGGTTGGGAAAGAAAAAATGGCTTCGGGGAAGAAGAGGGGAAGAAAAGGAAGTGGTGCAGTAGAAATGGACTTAATGAGGAAAAAGACAAAAGAGAAAAAAATATTAAAACTATTAAAAAAAAATTTAAAAAAATTCGTTTTCTATATCCAACCGAGTAGGATCCGGTAGACGGGTCAGGTCAACGGGTCGGATCGGGTTGACGGTCCAACCCATTCCCCGAATATAATAATAATAATAATAATAATAATAATAAGTAAAAAAAATTAAAAATTAAAAACATAAAAAATTCTAAAAACGTGAAATTTCTAAAAATTTCGAAAACCAATAAAAAAATATAATTTTAGGAAATCATTAAAAATTTAAAAAGTTCGAAAAAAATAAAAAAATGAAAATTCAGAAAAATCAGAAAATACTAGAAAATCCAAAAAAATGGAAAATTCCTAAAAAAAAGTAAAACCAAAAATTGGACAAGCTTTTAGGGCTTTAAAATAAGGTTATTTGTTTTGCGTTGTCTTTTTTATTTTTTAGGGACGATATTAAGATGCTTGTATGCCTTCCTTTACAATTATAATTGCACATTCCAATATTTTAGGTGTTACTTTCCTGTTCTAGGTGGTTACAACAAATCTTTGATTTCTTTTGCTGCTATGGTGATCGTTAGCACATAATCAATGTCCCAAATCGTTAGCACATAGTCAATGTCCCAAATCTAGAATCTCTTATTGCAAAAAGTAAGATATTCTCTAGTATCTTACTTAATTTATTGCTAATCGAAAAGGTTAGTGGTGACTTATTTGTCAATATTTATGTAGGCTTAATTGATTTGAAATCTGAACACCCACTATCACGTAAGGTACAGGCTTAGGAGAGCCCAAGTTAATAGAAGCTCGTCAACCCGAAGTTGATAATATCCCTAAACATAACTCTCTCCCCCCAAGGGGTTAAGTCACGACACCTTCAGTAAGTACAAAATGGCACAATCTAGAACGATAATCATTGGTGCATTGCACGTAACGACATTGATGTGCCATTTTGATACTAGCAAGATCATCTAAAAGTAGTTTCGCCTGAATAAGAAGGAAGCAACAGGAATGACATCAGCTGGAGCTTGAATTCATGGAAATGAGCAACAATGGCAAGCGCCTGAAGGTCTTTCTAGCAGAATTATTACTAGCCGGAGACAACGAACGTGACTAGGAATCTCTGTCTACTCCAAGTTCAGCGTCAAGGTAGAGCGAGCACTCCTTTCTCTGGTCAAATAAATAGCAACGTCCTCGCAAAGTAGAGGAGGAGGAAGGGATAGAGAAGGCTAGGTCAGGGGAACAAGCTGAAATGTTGCGGTGATGGGGTTGATGGGTCTAGGCCGCGGATCAAATCAATGGGTTTGCTCTTGTGGGCTGTGCCAATTGGACTAACTTGGCCTTTATTTATTTTTATCTTTTTATTATTCTTTTTTTTTTTGGGTTCTTTTTAATACCATCCATTGTTTTTATGCTCTTGTTTTACAAAAATGTATGCTTAATTTATCGACTAAAATTTAGGTGTTGACAGTTTCAAAAACATTTACCTAACATTCGAAGAATATCATGTCATTGCGAACAAACTACACCATTACCTAACACCCATTGTCACGTAAGGTACGGGCTTATGGAATTAAATGAAGGCATATAAATGAGGAATTAGTGGAAAGGAAGTAGATAGAGCTGATAACAAAAGGGTGCAAAATCCTTTGATCAGAGTGATACTTCACCATTACGATAATATTATAGTAAGAGAACTCGTGAAATTGATCTGAATAAATTTTCTATTGAAAATATCAATATGATGATCCATGAAGTTTCATCAAAAAAATTAAACTGATTTGTTAAATATGACAATCAAAAAAATAAATTAGTAATGAAAGAGATTATTATCTGCGTTGACTTTAGGGGAGGATTTTGTTGGCTACAAAAGACTCTCGAGTATTATTACTTTTCTAATTTAAACAAAGAAGGGCGATAATTCATCCAAATTACAAAGTTCTAGTTGAAATCAATACCATGAAATGGAAAAGAATGCTATGAGATATTAAATAAAAATCGAAACTCTAAACTGAAATTGAACGTGGCTTGAAATAAAAGGTACATTTGACAGCAATTCGATAGGGAGAAACTCATTTTGCATTTTCTTATGTTTTTTTTTTTTTTGGTGAAAAAATTTAAAAATTTTGGTGAAAGCATTTCCTTATGTTTTCTCCCACTTTTAAGAGGAAATATTTTTGTGAGCCCACAAGAAAATTTTTCTCTGGCATTCTCTTCTTCACTCCCCTCCCCACTCATTTTAGCCCAACAAGGAAAGAAAATTTATAATTCTGTACCGTAACACGGTAGGTTATATCTTTGAAAATCAGAATGGGTCAACAAATGTTCAAACATAACTTGTATTTCCGAGCATGCTTACTAGATACTAGTTTCACACACTAAGGTAGCTTATTAGCGTTTTATATTGTCCTCGAACATAATGGTAAGTTCTCCCATGTTGAATGTAGATTATGACTTTTGGAAATTACAAAATTTGGCCAATTTTCCATTGCCTTTCTAATCGCATTTATGTATTAGCAAATATGGATTAATGATCCCGTTAACACACATATAGAAACATACTAATGCACTTTATATTCACTTGTTCCATTAATGAGAGGTACATCATTGTGTAACGGAAGAATGCTTGGCAAGCTCAGTGCAAGGCCCACTTCTTTATTTGACTACTTACAAATAGAGAACTCTCTCTCTCTCTCCCTCCCTCCCCCGCTTGGTCACCTGTCCAAACCAAACCAAACACAACCTTGATTTTCGTACTCCATAGGGAAAATTTCTTCCCCTTTTGGACTGATTGTGGGTGAGGAGGGATCCGAAGCTTCCCCAGAAATAGCAAACAGAGAAAGCCGAGTAATGTTATCTTTTTTTTCTACTATAAATTCCGAGAATCTCTATCTTTTACTAAGATACTTGTTGTTGGATTGAATTCTAACGCATCCTTCGTGAATTTGTAAGAAACTCCGCCCAACCTATACAAGGTGCTGCTCGCTTTATTAAATAAAATAAAAATTAGAATTCAATTCTAATTTAAAGACAAGAATAGAATTGATTATCATATGTATATTTCTATAATTCATGTAGAACGATAAAGAAGAATAAGTCTCATTTATTTAATTATCCATTTCTTGCGCTTATTATTTAACATATATACTCACTAAGATATACTCAATATAATTAATATACGAATTATAATTATTCTAAGATATCTTTCTAATGATAACACGTACAAATATTAAATCGAGGTACCCGTTCTATGGTAATTTTTAACAACTAACCCTCTTTTTTTGTGCCTTTTTGTGGGCCTCGGACTCACCGGCTTCCACTCCGGCAGGGGGCGAATGACTTCACCACTTCTTCGCCCGCCCAGATATCGACCACCGGGGCCTTCTACCTGTGGAAGACCACCCAGGCAACCAACTCCACCTCTCCTTTGAACAAGGGATTGCCGCGGGGGACGTTGGCGGCAATGATAGTGGGTATTAGGGTGGGGGACTGATTCTGCTGGTTAGGGTAGCACCACAGACACTGCAAAGTAGATACACCACGAATGTGGATAGGGCATGGTGCGCGTCGTAGCGAAGCAAGGTGGCGCGGCCGTGGCCTGTTACTGTTGCGACTACAAAGGTGCCTCTCTACTGTTACAGACCACGCCGCCATCTCCGCCGTTGCCCCCCGAGCCCCACCGTCGCCTGTCAAAGCCCCATTGACAGCTTCAATTCGTCCCCTACCACTCTCTCTCTCTCTCCCGGAAAACGATTCCGCTCTACTCTCTCTCATCCAGCAAACCACGCTTTCGTCGTTGCCTCCCAAACAATAATCTGTTTCTTTTAAAGATAGTTTTCTAGTTCACCTCATGCAAGACGACATTTTAAAGCTTTGACTTTCAAGGGCATCACAGATTTTCTCTGCCAAATCTAATGCTGTTAGTAATTTTTCTTTTCATATAGTTAGTAAAATCTTAAATAGAATGGTATCTTATGATGATTGAAGTAAGTAACTTGTACTTGGCATCCATAAATTTTATTGGTCGCCTTTAGTTTTCTCTAAATATGTTTGTTGATTTCAGTACAAGTCTAGATTCCCTATTCAAATTTTCACCTATACTTTCAATTTGCTTGTGATTTCAGTTTCGGAAAAAAATTCATGTAATTTTACCAAAAAGAGAAATCGAGTGTAGACAACAGAGGTAATAGATACAAAGGAAATCTCAGTAATCGAGCCTCGACTTTCTCTCGATAATGAATAAAACTCAAACTGACTTCAAAATTTTCAAGTCTGAATCCGAGGGAAGAAGGGAACTCTGGAGTCAATTTCATTTGCATAGCTCTTTTGCATCAAAGGGATCGAGTTGACTAAAACCTTCTATAGACACCCGAATTTTTGTCAACGTTCTAAATATCCATTTATTTCGCAAAATAAAAAAAATATATAAAACGATAAAAAGCAAAAAAAAAAAAGGAAAATAAAAAAAATGAACGATGAATAAAAATGGATCAAATAAAATGAATGAATGATGAAAAATGAAGTCGTGTGGGCCGGAGTGTCTAGCCCACTTGGTTATTTCCGGCTCACCCCTTGACCGGGCTTCCCATCTACACTATTCTCTTGGGCCCAATTTCCTTCTTTTTCTTCGGCCCACCGGAGCCTGAAAAGGAAGCCCAGCCCATCACTCTTTCTTCTTGCGCGCACAAACGCTCGTGAGAAGAGCGTCTGTGACGCAAGGAGGAGAGAAGGTACACTGACGGTCACCGAACAAATGCCCGTGAGCGAGGGATGAGAAAGGAACCTGTGACGGAAGCAGATCCGAGAGCGTGAATCTTCATCGATATACTCGCCCCTCAACCCTGCGAAAACAAGATATATTCGTGCGAGATGTGTTCGACAACATGTGTTCGACAAAATGCTCGAATCATGAACCCAAATCCATGTTATTCGATCGACGTTAAAATTTTAGTTCGATCCTTGATTGCGCATATGTTATTGACGCATGTCTGCTTTCTTCGTGTTTTGCTATGTTTTTTGTTTGATTTCACGGCCCACCTTTTGATGTTCGTTGACGGCCATGCAAAACCGAACTTGGTTCGGCCGTCGCCGGCGATAGTTTAAAAAATGACTTCGGGGAAGAATAGGGGAAGAAGAAGAGTGCGGTAGAAGAGGACTTAATAAGGAAAAAGACAAAATAAAAAAAAAAATCAAATTCAGAAAATGGTAAAATTTTAAAAATTTCGAAAAAATAAAAAATTTCGAAAATTAGAAAATCAATAAAAAAAAAATAGAATTTTTGAAAATCATTAAAAATTTAATAATCAGAAAAAGTTATCAAAAAATATTAAAAATTCAAAAATTCAAAAAATTCAGAAAATTCATAAAAATCATAAAAATTCAGAAAATCCTAAAAAATCTGAAAAATTCAAAAATGGAAAAATTTTCTTAGAAAAAGTAAAACTAGAAATAGGTTTCTTTATTTTGCATTGTCTTTTTTATTTTTTATGGACAATATTAGGATGTTTGTATGTTTCCTTTATGATTATAATTTGTTTGTCTATTTCAATATTTTGGGTGTTCCTTTCTTGTTTTAGAATGGTTAGGATGAACCTTAAATTTCATTTAGATAGGTTGTTATGGCGTAATCAAGGGTGCTAATCTTAATGTAATCAAGTCTCCGAGTCTAGAATATTTTGTTGCAAAGAGGAAGATATTCTCTCGTATCTTACTTGGGCTTTAGCTGACCAAAAAGGCTAGTAGTGACTCATTTGTCAAAATTTGCATAGATTTAATTGATTTAAAATTTGAACGCCTGATATCATGTGGGGTATAAATTTGGGAGAGCTCAAGTCAATGAAATGTCGTCGGCCCGAAATTGACACTACCACTAAACATTACTCTCTCTCCCCCGAGGGTTAGGTCGCAACACCTTCCACTAAGAACAAAACAACACAATCTGGAATGATAATCATTGACACATCGAATGTAACAATAATCATTGATGTGCTATTTTGATACTAGCATGATCATCAAAAGCAGTTTCGCTTAGATAGCAAAACGACCAAATAAGAAGAAAGCAACTGGAATGGCATCAACTGGAGCTTGAACTCATGGAAACGAGCAGCGGGGGGAATGATCTGCATTTGGTGCACCTGAAGGTCTCTCTGGTAGAGACATTGATAGCCGGAGACAACGAACGTGACTAGAAATCTTTGTCTACTTCAAGCTCAGTGTCAAGGCAGAACGAGCATCCCTTTCTTTGGTAAATCAACAACGACACCTCGCAGGCTGGAGGAGGGGAAAGAGAAGGCCAGGTCAAGGGAAAAAGCTGAAATGTTGAGGTGATGGGGCTGCTGGGTTTGGGCTGCGGATCAAATCAATGGGTTTGCTCTTATGGGCCGCGCCAATTGGCTTTTTTATTTGTTAATTATTTTTATCTTTTTATTATTCTCTTTTTTTGTTCTTTTTACTACCATTCATTTTTTTTATGCTCTTTTTAACAAAAAATGTATTCTTAATTTGCCAACTAAAATTTAGGTGTTGACAGTTTCAAAAATATTTACCTAATATTTGAAGAAGAATAGCATGCCATCGCGAACAAACTACAAGACATTGCATGTGTTGTTGCATCAAATCTTAAATTACTAAAGGTTATAGTAGTTTCTTGATCAATGGAAGAAACGAGCCAAAATATGCAACAATCCAATGGAATAGAATCAGGTACGCGTTGATGAAATATTGACTCATCTAAAATGACTTAATTTATTACTCGGATTAATATGGACCCCAATTCCAATCTCGCCCCTTTGGTGGGTCGAAGTCCAAGAAATCAGAATGGAAGATTAAACAAAGATTGGTACAAGGGAAGAGAAAGAGATGGCTTTTTATAGTGGAAGATGATTCTTTCGTGTTTTGTTTTTCCTGCTCAGTGATTCTTTTTCAATTTATCTGAAGTTTTCAAAGTGAAGAAATGATTAAACATGGCAAAGAGTCAATGAAAAAGTAAAAGAAATGAATAAATATGTTGAGAATAACATAGGTTTAAATAAAACTAATGTTTATAAAGTTTCAGTTGAAAAACTGACCAAGTGATTGGTCAAGTGGCCCAAGACCTGATTTGCAAGTCAAAGGTCGCAAGTTTAATTTCCCAATCTATTATCCATTTTGGGACAATTATGCAAATAACTTGGTGGAATTAATTTGAACAATATCTTGTGGCGAACACATTCACCTGTTTGGGGCCAAAGATTGTTGTGGGTTGGAGAAACTCCAAATAGCATGTCCAGCAAAAACATTTGAGTTGCCATTGATGCCCCTCAATGAAGGGCTGCGACTCCACTTCGACGAATTTCCACTTCCACCATGAAGTCGAGACAATTTCCTTCATGCGCAATAGCATAATTAACAATAACCTTTTTCAATAATAATAGAGAATTTTGTCTCCATACCGGAAAAAAAAAGAAGGCAAATATATGGTGGAGTAGTTGGCAGTGAGCATTCACCCCCTAAAGTTTCATTTGCTTCCAATTATATTTTTCTTGTCTTGAGTAAGTATAGGCTTTATTTGGTATTTTAGCACATGAAGTTACAATCAATGCGAAATTGCAACTATCAAGTCATAACGATGAATTTAATGTGATAATTAGCTTATGTAGAGAATGATAGTGTGAGATGGCTGAATAAAATGTGTATTTTGTAGGCAGTGTGGCTCGAAGGTAATTTTAGGATAAAGAAATGGAGGAGTGCCTCACTTGTTTTTAATTAGTGGAGCATAGGATTTGGGCGAATTTTTTTTTTTTTAATAATTTTGGATTCTTTGAGCTCAAGCATAATCAAAGGACTCATTTTTTCTTTTTAGTGATCATTTAGATGTTGAAAATGATCAGATGATGACACACTGTACAACCTATGGGCATTGAGGACGGGCCAAGAGATGCAAACGATCTACATTATAGTAACTCAACCTTTTGCCTACTATCTCCAATAATCCATCCCTTGGTAGTGAAGATGGATTTTGATGGTACAATTCACAATTTGATAGAGTGAGCATGTCATGTTCCCTCGTAGAAAGAATAGGAAAACATGATACTTTGGCCTTCCATCACCGTAGAAGGTCGACATTGTCTTCCTCGAATTTTTCAAATGTAGTTCTCGTCATCCTTGCTAAGATATTCATTTACCTCACCAGCAATCAGCACCGAAGTGCTCGAGGTTGCCGTTCTTTTTTGGGGCACATATGGCCCAAGAGCACGGGTCTGAAGTGGCACGGCCCGTTGGCCATCCTAGCTAAATTCTATCTGGGCTCATGCACAAATATTAGAACATTTTCTGATAGTCGAGGACCCTTCACTAAAGTAAGTGTTGCCGACGCCTTCAGAGATATTTTTGGAGCTCCAATCCATCTCATTCGAGCATAAAATCACATTTCCCATATTGCATTCACTTTGGGCGTGCATGGAAACGTTCCAAAAAAACGTTTCTGGAACACTTCTGTACTTTTTTTGTTCCCGGTTGCATTCACTTTGGGCGTGCATGGAAAAACGTTCCAAAAAAACGTTTAACACTTCTCTGTTCTTTTTTGTTTTTTTGTTCCCTAACAAAATCGGAGCAAAAAAAGAAATACAAAATAGTTGTTTCTGGAGAAAAGAAACGCTTCTTCAAAAACGCTTCTCTTCTCTTTTAATTTCTTTTCTTCTTCTTTTTTCTTCTTTTTTCTTTGGCCGATCGCGGCCTCGGCCATGGCCGGCCGGCCGTCGAGGGCCGGCGACGCCCTCGAGGGTCGGCAACCTCACCGGAGCGTTGCCGGCGCGAGCAAGCTCGAGCTCGCCCGGCCATGGCGAGCCACCTCGCCCGACCCAAAGCGAGGCTCGGCGTCGCCGGTGCATGGGCAAGCTCGAGCTCACCTAGATCCGGCGAGCCTCGCCGTGGCTGGGCGAGGCTGTCGGCCCCGTCGGCCGATCGCCAGAGGTCGGAGGTCGGGGCTGGCCGAAAAAAAGAAAAAATAAAAAAGAAAGGAAAAAATGAAAAATAAAATAAAAATGTTTAAAAAATTAAAAGAAATAAAAAAGAATAAAATTTACCAAATGTGTTTCTATTCATTTTTTATTCCCTAACAAACGTTACCAAACGCTGTTTTTTTAAAAATCGTTCTTAACAAACACTTTTTTTGTTTATGTTCTTTGGAACAAAAAAAGAATAAAAACGTTACCATTCACATCCTTTATGTCCCTCCTTGACCATCTCCTGTCTTTCACCGAAAGTGTACCGATAGCCTCACGGATAGTTTCGGAACCTCAACCCATCGGACATCTGTAAAATTTCTCATCTCGCGATCACTCTCTGTCCTTTCTATCCATAGTTGATAGAATAACAACTCCAATTGTGACACTAAAACAATTATACGTGCATCATGATTATTTGATTATGTTGGGTTATTTAAATTTTTTGGTCATATTTTTAAGTATGTTTTCCCATCATTTAAAGCAGTTTTTGTTTTGGGTTATCAACTGAATATGTTTTTTTTTTTTGATAGGATAATCAATTGAATTGAGAAGTCGTTTTTTTTCAGAATAATTATTGTTGTCATTCGTAAAACAATTTGTACATTGGGACCAAATATGTAATCATATATGGCTATGCACATATTAAGTCGAAGCTAGACGGTACAAAGTTTAGAGAGAGAGAGGATAGCACAATGGAATTGGGTCCCCTAGCGTGAGGTTGAAAAAGCAAGAAGCTTTAATAATTGCATCGCGTTCCACAATGTATAAAGTCATACTGTCTATATGCATCACGAGGTTGACCTAACACTAACCTTCAATAATTGCAACGTGATCCACGATGGCAAAAAAACAACTTAACTCCAAGCCGATTAAACTTTTAACCTCGCTTTGTTCTGTCTTTCTCCCTCCTCCTCCTCCTCCTTTGCATTTTAGAGAGAGAGAGAGAGAGAGAGAGATAGCAGTAGTAGCATCAAAGGAATGACTGTGGACGTGTGTGGTCGGTACTTGTTAGGGAAGGAGAGAGACGCAAGGATTTGGAGTTTGTAGAGAATTGGAAAGAGGGTCATTGAATTGTTAACGAGGTGTAGTCAATCAATGCAATCGTCCGGTTTTTTTAAAAATATTTAAAGTGAGGTTTTGAGAAATAAGTGATGAGTATAATTAGTAATTTCAATACAAAAAAAGAAACATGAAAAGGTGTCTGTTACGGACCTTCAATTTCTCTCAATGGAGTTGTGCATGTAGCTCAAAGCCTGAATGTTCACAAGATTAACAAATTGTTGTCTTTTAAATATTAATGAAGTGCCTAAAAGCATTCAACAGATCTCCCATCAAACGTGGCGCTTCTTCCGTTTCATACACATCGGATAATTATCAAAGATAAATAGTTTTTATTAATACATAAATTTACCATTTATATTATTCTCTTTTGAAAATGGGCAAGTTGCCACACTTGATTTTTTCATCTCGATTTCTATTCGAAGTTGATTTTGGTAGCTTAACGGTCTACACTTGGGAGCTTTTTTTCCCTTTAATCCCTTGGAAGGTTTGGTGAGTATTTTTTCTCTACTATAAACTATTAGTTATTTAAATTATAACCTTAATCTCACATTATTCATGTTTTTTCACGTGAAAATAGAATCAAGATGTCGGGAATGAGAAACTAGTTTATTAAAGTTCACATATTAAAATGATAAGGTATGATCAACTAAAATCTAACGATAAAAAATTTCGGTTACCAGCTTGAAAGAGTTTATGGTTTGATGACGGTAGCATAATCGGCCTAAATATTAAGATTGATAGGGAAACTGAGCACGACTCTTGTGGTTCTTATCTTATTACGTTTTGTCAAATAAATTGGGCGCTATTAGAGACGCAAATGCCTATCTTCTCGATGATTGATGTAGGGGGCTGAATATTTTCCTATACTTTTCACAAGTCAATTGTCGTACAGAGCATCTAAGCAAAAGAAAGATGGGACAATTCGGTGAAGTTGGGTCCCTCGGTGATTGGCTGAGTAGCCTTCACGGGCATGAAGCCGTACTGCCCATGCGCACCACTAGGTTGACATAACACGCAACTTTAATAATTGCCAAGCCACCGATGATGACCAGGCAGCAACTTCATCTCCACCCTGGTTAACTCTTAACATCACTTTGTTCAATCTTCCTCCTCCTCTGCGTTTTAGAGAGAGAGAGAGAGAGAGAGCACCGTCCGAACTGGCACTGCCCATTGGCTATCCTAATTAAAATCCATTCGGGTTCATGTACCATTTTCTGATATTCGAGAATCCTCCACTAAAAAAAATGTTGCCGACAGCTTCATAGATATGATATTTTTGGAGCTTCAGCCCATCCCATTCGAACATCCATCACATTTCCCATCTCGTGTTTGACTTTATGTCCGTCCTTCACAGAGTTCTGTCTTTCACCGAAAGTGTTGCCGACAGCTTCGTAGATAAATTCGGAAAGTCAACCCATCAATTCGGACATTTGTAAAGTTTCCCATCTCGCAATCACTCTGTGTCCTTTCATCCTTTGCCGGAAATTGTTGGGGACGGCTTTGTTGACATTTTAGGAGCCTTGACCAATCTTCATTCAGACATCTATCCACAATTCCCATCCCCCGATTCAATCCTTGTCCTCACTGTCTTCTATCCTCCACCATAATTCAGACATCTGTCCCCTGTCGCATCTCCAAATGACCAAGAGTCCAGAAAATGCAACATGTTATGGGCCCACTGAGCTCGTCATTTGAGGAAAAGAAAGAGCTCCATTTTGCGTTTCCCGCTACTTTCTCCCCACTCTCCGGAAGGAAAATATCTTGTGGCCCCCACAGGAAAATCTTTCTCTACGGTTCTCTTCGTATTCCCTGCATCTTCTACTTTCCTCACTTCTTTTCACCCAATTCCTGAAAGCCGCTTCATTCTACGGAATGGCTCCATTCGGATTTGTATACTGGTCTTTTTTCTTTTTTCTTTTTTTTTTATATGATCTAGGGACTCTTGAACAACCGATAGCCGACGGGATAAATTCAGAACGAATTGAGCCATCACTATAGATCCAGCCGTGGGAGAATCGCGCAATAGGGACGCGGGGTTTCAAACCCCTCCCCACTCAACGGGGGAGAAAGTGAAATCATTGCGGCCACCGCGGGCGATGATTTTGTATATGGGTCTTGCTCTCAAAAGAAAAATCAAAATCAAGGCAGCAAACATATGGAGTGGCTCCTCCTCCGTAAAAATCTTTCGTTTGATGGGAAACTCAAAATATAAAACTTCTCCCACAAGTGTCATGTCCTCATTAATAATATGTATATTGGCTGTAGTTGCATTAGTAGATATTACTCAACAAAATGTCAATAATATCAGCAAGCTTCTCAACTCAGATTATGTTTTGCACTCCACATTAAAAAATGAAGCAAAGATGAGGTGTAGATGGTTTGCACAAAGAAAAAAAGTGGATGAACAAGGCGACATATTTATCCTCAGCAATGGTGCATGTAGATGATTTACATAGGAGACATAGGTTCTTTTAATTTCTTTGTTGATCAATATTTAGTAATTTTTTTTATCTTATATTATCTGTTTTTCCATATAGAAATTGCATAACATGGCTACATATGGAACATATACATTTTCAACTAGAAATTTAATTAGGTCCATAGAATAACAAATCCTGTTGCGAGACTAAAATAGCTTTATGTGCATGATAATTATTTGATTATATTGTGTTATTTAAGTTTTTTGGTCATATTTATAAAGATGTTTTCCCATCGTTTAAAGCAGTTTTTGTTTTGGGTGATCAACCAAATGTGTTTTTTTTTTTATTATTTTTTTTTTTTATGGTTAGAATGATTGACCGAATTAAGAGGTTGGATTTTTTTAGAATATTTGTCGATCTTATTCATAGAACAATTTGTATGATTTTGGGACCAAACGTATAATCATATACGGCTTTGCACATATTAAATCGAAGCTAACTAGAACAACGTTTAGATAGATAAAGAGAGAGGATGGTACAGTGGAGTGGGGTCCGTCGGTGTGAGGTTGAAAAGGCAAGAAGCTTTAATAATTGCTACGCAATTCTACAATGTGTAAAGTCATGCTGACCGTATCCATTGTTAGAGAATCAAGATCACAACCAAGTTTGCTAAATCGAGAAGCCAAGTCTGCAATATCGAGAAATCAACCACAGGAGGTGAGGTCCTCGACTATGGTAGATGTGGATCACCAGAAGGCAATCAAGAAGTAAAAGAGCTGAAGAAATTGATAACTCATGGATAACGAGTTTCATCAACGGTGGAGATCATACAAATGTCAAAGACACGGATTGCCAAGTCTCAAGATTACTGTTCTGTTATATTCAGCTGTAAAGTTTGTTAGTTGAAGTTAGTTAGTTCGTTTTTCCAGTAGTTAGTCTTCCGTTTTCTGTCCATATATAGAGAGGTATTGTAATCGGTTCAAGGCTAAGAAGAGCATAATGATTCAGAGAGTTTCTGCTGTATTTTTCTATCTCTTCAAATGAATGGAAATACAGTATCGAAAACTTCTTCACAGATCATCTGCTATCGTTCTTCATCCTCATCTTCTGTATTCTTGATTTCATAAGTTCTCATGGTATCAGAGCAGGAAGATCAGAGCAGGAAGATCGACGTGCATCAGAACAGAATCTATCGAGTAACCAGTTCGTGCATCAAGTCAGAAGAAGTAAACGAACACTGAAGCTCTCTGGATCAAGGTAAACTCATACATGCCTAGAGCTCATAAGCACTACTGTTATCATCTTCTTCAAAGAATCATAATAATGGCGATTAGAACTCCAAAATATCCTTTTCCGATACATGTGAATATCACAAACTTCGTCACAATCAAACTTGTCAAGACAACTTCCTATTGTGGCAAGCTCGGATCCAAAGGTTTTTGAAAAGCCAAGATCTGTTTGGTTTTGTTAATGGAGATATTACTTCACCCTCTCGAATGCTACAAACAGAGGATGAAGGTTGTGAAACCGATCTTATTAATCCGATCACACCGACCGGACTAGAACAGATCGATTGATTTCATCATGGATCTCTCGGAGCTGTTATCGAAAATATTCGAGCCTAATAATTGGATTAGAAACATCATCCGAAGTATGGCAAACTCTTAAAAAAGATTTACACAAAAATCAATTGCTAGAGAGTTCGAATTAAGGGGGAAACTACAAACATGTCACAAGCATGAACAAACCCTTGCCGATTATCTCGGGAATATAAATCCATATGTGATCGCTGAATGCAATAGGCAAACTCCGTGGATGATATAACCAAGATGTTTGGTGTATTGGAAGGTTTAGGTCCCGAGTATGAGAACTTTCGGACTACCATACATTGTTTGAAGCCTCAAACAGTATGATGAGGTTATTGCTCAATTACAAAGGTTTGAATCAAGACTCAAAAACTTTTCCAGGAGTCGGCCAACCTGAATTTGGCGTATTTTGGACAAAGACAGTTTGTGTTCGGTCTAAAGATATCACAAATGAAAACTACTTTTCTCAAGATTCTGGATTTGTATCGAAAGAGGAGGATACAGAGGTGGTCGAAGTTATGGTCGTGCGGGCCGGTAACAATAGGGGGTCGTGGTTTTGAAAGATATCAGAATTACGTAACGAACAGATATCTCCGATCCAGGCAAGGAAATCAACACCCTAGACAGAGAAATGTTATCCCTACAACAAACCAAGGGTTTAGACCCTATACCACTTACTCACAAAGGTACCAAAATGTCAAGACTTATCCTTCTGCAAACTCGAGTAAAAATTTGCAGAATGAAAAAGAAACAAGTAGCATTCGTTTAGAGTGTCAAATATGTAAAAAGTCTGGACATGATGCTCTTCGCTGTTGGTATCGGTTTGACAATTCTTATCAAGCAGAAGATATTCCAGCAGCCTTGACAGCAATGCATATTGAAGACTCAACAGGCAGTGAGTGGTATCCTGACTCTGGAGCTACAGCTCACATTAGTGCTGATCCTGGTATGCTCCATACTCTTTCTAAATATCAAGGACATGATACTGTTATGATAGGCAATGGATCATGTTTACCTGTAACTCACATTGGCAACACCTGGCTCAAAACAAAGAACAATACATTACCTCGAACGATGTTCTAATTGTCCCGAGAGATAAAGAAGAATCTCCTTTCGCATCTAAACTCACGAGATGACTTCCCTTGTTCCTTTATTTTTGACAAAACTGGTGTTTATGTAAAGGACAACAATACCAACACAATGGTGAAGCTCGGAAGGAAAATTAGAGGTCTTTATCAAGCTAATCCACAGACCACAGAAGCCTTCTTTACTCAGCGGCAAAAGACAGTCGGTGAAGACATATGGCATCAACGTTTGGCTCATACAAATGCTCAAGTAGTTAAGCATCTGCAAAAACAGAAGCTTATACAATTTGTTTCATCATCTCAAGTTGTTTACAAGCGGTCAAATAGCCAAAAGTTCAGCTCTATCGTTTCCTTTTTTCGGATTCTACATCAAGTTCTCCATTAGAAAGAATTCATTGTGACATATGGGGACCATCACCAAATTGTTCCTTTCAAAAGTTTAGATATTATGTGATTTTTGTTGACAATTTCTCTCGATATTGCTGGCTATATCCCATGAAGTTGAAATCTGAGTTTTATGATATATTTGTTCAATTTCAGAAGTTAGTTGAACGACAGTATAATCATCAGATTAAAATCTTCCAGAGTGATGGAGGAGGAGAGTTCGTAAGCATTAGATTTCAAAAATTTCTGAGTCACCATGGAATAAGACAGTTCATATCATGTCCTCACACTCCGCAACGAATGGGGTCTCCGAAAGAAAGCATCGACACATCGTTGAACTTGGATTAGCTATGCTCTATCACTCAAAAGTTCCACTGAAATTTTGGGTGGATGCATTTGTGACAGCTAATTACATCATCAACATTCTTCCCACACCAAAGTTGCGAGATGGACACACCTTATAACAAACTTCATAATAGACAGCCAAGGTATGATCATTTAAGAGTATTTGGCTGTACATGCTATCCTTGCTTAAGACCGTATGCAAGTCATAAACTTGATCCTCGATCTCTCCCCCGTATCTTCTTGGGTTATAGCAATCAGACAAAGGGTATCGATGTTTGGTCCCAACTAATAATCGTGTATACATCAAGAGGCATGTTGTCTTTGATGAGTATTCCTATCCTTTTACAAAGAAGCTGATCAATGAATATGGACATTATACAAACTTATACAAACAATGGAGTGAAGGAATACATTTTCTCGAGTCATCAAGCACCGAGTCACCACTATTGGATCCACTCATCAATCAGCCACAAACCAGATCCATCCCGATTTCCATGATTGCTATACTTATCATCCATGTCACAGACAACAATCTCAGATCATTTCCTCGAGGAATATGCAAGATGAGACAATGATAGAAGAACAATCTATAGATGCTGTGTCTCAAGATTATTCTATTTCTCAAGGACAACATACTACCAGTTCTTTATATTCACACAATGATCTACTAGCTGAAGGTAGTTCTAATGAAAGGCACTCCAATTCCAATTCCATTCTGTCTTCCTCTCAAGGTACAAGTAATAATCATCATATGCGACTCGACTAAAGTCTGGAATTCGAAAACCAAATCCAAAGTATGCTTATTTAGCTGATTATCCAGTTCCTATGGAACCAAAGTCTGTCGAGTCAGCTTTAGCTAATCAAGCCTGGTATAGGGCTATGAAAGAAGAGATGAATGCGCTTGCTGAAAATCAAACATGGACATTGATTCCTAGAACTAACCAGATGAATGTAATAGGCTGCAGGTGGGTCTATAAGACCAAACTCACACAAGATGGCGGTCTTGACAGACTCAAAGCTTGTCTAGTCGCCAAAGGTTTTCACCAGGAAGAAGGACTGGACTTCACTGAGACTTTCAGTCCAGTTGTGAAACACACAACAATTCGAATAGTGTTATCTCTTGCTATGATAAGGCACTGGCCAATACACCAGCTTGATGTTAAGAATGCTTTTCTTCATGGAGATTTGAACGAGACTGTGTACATGGAACAGCCACCTGGCTTTATCAATCCTTATCAGCCAAGCCATGTCTGTTTGCTTCACAAGTCTCTATATGGCCTTCGACAAGCACCAAGAGCTTGGTTTGATAAATTCAGCAAATTTTTAATCGAAAATGGTTTCTTCTGCAGCACAGCCAATCCATCGTTATTTGTTTTGCATACAAACTCACATACAAATTCTATTGCTCCTATATGTTGATGATATCATCTTGATCGGGAGTTCACCACATCTCTTAACCGCCTTATTCGAAACTTAGTCTTCGGTTTCATATGAAGGACCTTGGGTATATTCACTATTTTTTGGGCATTGAGGCCAAACGAACTTCATGAGAATCTCTTTGTGTGTCAAACTAAATATGCTACTAACTTGTTGAAATGAGCTTATATGGCCAACTGTAAACCAGTCTCAACACCTCTGCCTCTTCGATCAATCTCCATGGCTGACACTGCAAATCTACTTACAGATCCTATGGAATACAAAAGCTTAGTTGGTGCTCTTCAATACTTAATCATCACTCGACCAGACCTGGCATTTGCTACTAATCTTCTCTCGTCAAAAATGCAACAGCCTACGTAGGAGATTTTCATCAATTAAAAAGAGTACTTCGATATGTCAAAGGTACTATACATCTTGGAATCTACATCCATTCTCAAAGTTCAAGACATCTCTATGGTTTCTCCGATGCGGATTGGGCTGGTTGTCCAACAACACGACGTTCCACAACGGGATTTTGCACGTTTCTTGGATCCAATCTACTATCCCGGGTCCGCAAGAAACAACCTACTGTTTCTAGATCCTCAACTGAAGCAGAGTATCGTGCACTTGCTTCGACCACTGCTGAACTCACCTGGATCATGTTTGTGCTACGAGATATAGGGATTTCTCTTCAGCCACCTACCACTATATATTGTGACAACAAATCAGCAATTTCTCTCACCGCCAATCCAATATTACATGCTCGAACCAAGCACATTGAAGTTGATTTTCACTTTGTTCGTGAGAAAGTCTCTTCTGGATCTATTCGTATTCAGTATATCTCTACTCATCTACAATTAGCTGATATATTTACTAAGTCACTATCCCGCTTATCTCATCTTACTCTCCGAACCAAATTGGGAATCAAATCCTTTACTCTTCCCAATTTGAGGGGGAATGTTAGAGAATCAAGATCACAACCAAGTTTGCTAAATCGAGAAGCCAAGTCTGCAATATCGAGAAATCAACCACAGGAGGTGAGGTCCTCGACTATGGTAGATGTGGATCACCAGAAGGCAATCAAGAAGTAAAAGAGCTGAAGAAATTGATAACTCATGGATAACGAGTTTCATCAACGGTGGAGATCATACAAATGTCAAAGAGACGGATTGCCAAGTCTCAAGATTATTGTTCTGTTATATTCAGCTGTAAAGTTTGTTAGTTGAAGTTAGTTAGTTAGTTCGTTTTTCCAGTAGTTAGTCTTCCGTTTTCTGTCCATATATAGAGAGGTATTGTAATCGGTTCAAGGCTAAGAAGAACATAATGATTCAGAGAGTTTCTGCTGTATTTTTCTATCTCTTCAAATGAATGGAAATACAGTATCGAAAACTTCTTCACAAATCATCTGCTATCGTTCTTCATCCTCATCTTCTGTATTCTTGATTTCATAAGTTCTCATCCATCACGAGGTTGACAAAACACGAACCCTCAATAATTGCAATGTGATCCACGATGGCCAAAAAGGAGCTTAACTCCACCCCAGTTAAACTCTTAACCTCACTTTGTTTTGTCCTCTTCCTCCTCCCCTGTGTTTTAGAGAGAGAGAGAGGGAGAGCAGCATCAGAGCAATGATCGTGGACGTTTGTGGTCGGTACATGTTAGGGAAGGAGAGGCACTCGAGGATTTGGATTTTGCAGAGAACCGGAAAGAGGGTCATTAAATTGCTAACGAGGTATAATAAATCAATGGAATTAGGTTTTCCTTAGAACTATTAAAGTGAGGTTTTGAGAAATAAATGATGAGCATAATTAGCAATTTCTATGCAAAAGAAAAATGAAAAGGCGACTTTCACGGACCTTCAATTTTTCTAATGGAGTTATGTATGTAGCTCAAAGCCTATGCATGTTCACAAGATTAATAGATTGGTGTTTCTTAGATATTAATGCAGTGCCTAGGTCTCTTTGAGCATCTCATGAATCTCCATCAAATGCGGCAGTCCCTCAATTTTATACACATCGGATTATTACTTAAGACAAACAGTTTTTATTAATATATTGGTGATAAATTTATCTTTTATATTACAGTCTTTTGAAAATGGCAAGTTGCCCCACTCGATTTTATCATCTTAGTTTCTATTCCACTGTTGGTTTTGGCAACTTAACGGTCTAAACTTGGGAGTTGAGCCTTATTTCTTTCATACAACAATTACTTGAGTATCATAATTTTTTGTCAATTAAGTGGGTGCCATGACTTTTAAATTATTTTTTTTAAGTGTCATGGCTTTCAATTGTTCATTTAAAGACTGCAACTCCCATTGCAAGTGTCATGATGTTACCACTTTCGGGCAACTGTCTCAAAAAAGATTATAATGCTCAAGTGAATATTTTTTAGAGCTTTTAAAATATTTAAATGATCAGAAAAGATAAATTTATGATACTTAAATAAGTGTAGATGAAAATTTGTGGTGACCTCTTTTCAAAATTAGCCTTGTATAACTAGGGCATTACAGACCTCTACATGCTATGACAATACAATCACGCAAGCACTGCAATATGATTTTGGGGTCTCGACTGCCAAGCCAGCGTGTACGCCTACCAATGAGGAAGTGACGCGTGGCTCCACGATGCGGGGTGGTTCCTCTGGTTTTTCTGCACAAAATAAATTATTTTCCCTTTTCTGCCTAAAAATTTACAGTCATTTACAAATCTGCTGCTGCTTTTTTCTCTCTCCTTTCTAATGGAGTAGGCCTGCACATATTAAAAGAAACAATGGGGCTGCATGTTTTTGTTCCTAAAAAGTGTTTCTGGAACACTTTTTTTGTTTTTTTTGTTCATCGGAACAAAAAAAACAAACGCGTTTGGTTGTTTTTTTTTTTTTTTTGTTTCGAACACAAAAAAGAACAAAAAAAAAGAAATAAAAAAAAAAAAATTTACTTCTTGTTCCATAAACAATTTTGAAGAAACGTTTCTTCTTCTCACTCTTTTTCTTCTCTTCTTCTTTTCTTCTTCTTTTTTTCTCCTTTTTTCTTTTGCCGGTCGCCGGCCTCGGCCATGACCGGCGACCGGCCGTCGAGGGTCGGGCGACCTCGGGCGATGTTGAGCCTTGCCTTGGCTGGGCGAGCTCGGCTTACCCAGATCCGGTGAGCCTCGCCGTGGCCGAGCGAGGCTGCGTACACGTCGCCGAAAAAAAAAATAAAAAAGAGAGGAAAAATAAAAATATTAAAAATTTTAAAAATAAAAAAAAAAAAAAAATTACCAAACGTGTTTTGCTCAATTTTTATTTTATTTCCTAAATGTTTTTTAATAAACGCATTTTTTATTTAAAAATCGTGTTCCCTGAACAAACGCTTTTTTTTTATTTCTCTCTGTTCCTTAAACAGAAAAAGAACATAAGTAAAAACACGCAAGCCCAATGTCTCTCGTCCTTTCTTTCCTTCTCGCGTGAAAATTTTGCGTGAGAATTCGCTCTCTGGCCCGAAGCAGGTTGCTCCTTCCCCTTGCTCCAGCGCCGGGTGATCTTCGCTCTCTGCCCCAAAGCTCGTTGCTTCTTCGGCTTGCGTTGTTGTGTTCCTTCTCCGCCCTGCTCCGGTGTGGTTTCCCCGCGCAAGACAGCCCGGAATGCTCTTGCTGTAAGTCGCAGACTCCAAGCGACAAGAAGTTCCAGCTCTCTCCGGTTCGACTTCGGATCTTCTATGTTCACAGCTCATAACAGTGAGTTGATTCTTTCCCTAATTTTTGTACTCTTCTTTTCTTCTTTTCTTTTTTTTCTTTTTTTTTTTGCTGTTTTTGCCTTTTTTTTTTTTTTTTTTTTTTAGTTTAAGTTTCTTTTGTTGGTGGGTGATTGCACAAGCTTGGCTATCGAGTCGGCAATTTTGCCCGTGAGTGTCCGGTGTTGTGATTTTTGGGAGGTTGGTTTGTCTAGGGTAGCACTGAGTTTCAGTCCGAAGCGAAACGAATGGTTGGAAGTTTCCGCGAAACCGGTGAGATTAGCAGAAAACGAATGCTTAGTAATATTGGAAATGATGTGGAAGTATTTCGTTGAAACGAACAGTCTGGTACTGGTCTGATTTTTCTGTTTTTGGCTTTTGTCTTCAAGTATTTCGATGGAAGTAATTCGATTGGGGAGAATGGCGGATATCGTTCCGCCTCCCTCGGCATATATACATTCTTAACTCTCGTTTCTCCACAGAGAAGGGAAGAAAACCAGAAAGAATTCAAAAAGGGGGAAAATGGCGGATGTCGTTCTGGGAGTATGTTTGATTGACTCTAACAGAAAATGAAGTCGTCGGATGTTTAATTTTACTTTTAACTTTTAACTTTAACTTTTTCTATTTCACTTTTTATTTTAGCGTCAATATTTGATGGTTATTTATTAATAGTGAATTCATCGTGCTTTTGATCACAATGCATCGCGGAGGCAGGGAGAACTCAACTTTTCAGTGAACATTTCAAATTGAAGAAAATATTTTAATTTGACGAAAACTCTCAAAATCAAAACGCGAGAAAAAAATTGTGCATGCTTCTATCTACCGACTATCTGGACATACATAGCTTCGCATTCAAAATTTCACACCAACCTTCGGTGTTTCTTCGTCCACTTCCGATTACTCTATTTTCAAGAGTTCACATGAACTTTTAAAAGCTTTAGATTTCTCCGTCAACAAATTATAGGAAAGTACGAAACTCAAGAAAAGAAGCTTAGCTTTTATGTTGACGAAGACTAGCTGATCGACTTAGACCGACACAGCTTCCATTCAAAATTTCACACCAACCTTCAGCGTTTCCTCGTTCACTTTCGATTACTCTATTTTCAACAGTTCACACGAACTTTCAAAAGCTTTAGATTTCTCCGTCAACAAATATATAATAAATCACAAAACTCAAGAAAAGAAGCCTAGCTTTTATGTTGATGAAGACTAGCTGATCAACTTGGCTTACTTTGAGGGGCGATAAAGGATAGCCACGTAATGAATTATGTAATCAGGTATTACTATTTGGGCATTGAGGGCGTGTTTATACCCCTTTTATTCCTATAAGTAGGGGAAATGTACATTAATCAATCCCTCCAGCTTTTCGACAGATTTGTAACAAGAGACTCGCCTGCCTCTGGATGATTATTATTGTCTCTCAGAACATGTTATTTCAACTTTAGAAAAGTTTCTTTTGACTCTTGAGGTCATTGGTTCCTTCCTTTATTGTGAAGATAAATCGGTGTGGTAGATAATGGGGAAATGTTAAAAAAGTCATGGGTGATTCCCCTAAGGAAGTCTAGGAAATGTTGTGCTAAGTTCTGAAAAGTTAAAAAATGGGGAAAAGCAAGCATTGCTTGACTATATCGTTTGTCTTTCGCTGGGTGGATAATGATATTGCATCTAATCATAGAAAACAAATCCTTTTTGTGTCTTACATAAATACAAACAAGGTCTTGTAACAAAAAACCACGGTAAGAAATCAAAAGGCTTCATTTGATGCCTCACATAAAGTGCTTTCTTCCAAAAGTTTTAGGAGTGATGTAAAACCTATTACAAATTTCAAATAAATATATTAGCTACTCTGGTAACTAAATACCATAAAAAGTAATGTATTTGTGGTGGAGTAGACTTGCGTGCTAATCTTTAGATGTCCTCATGTACAACATATATATTTATTTAAAACTCAGTTGACTCTCCAATAACTTGACCAATTTGGACTTGCGACAAATGCTACTCAAGTATGGAAATGATTAATCGGGGAATTATGATCTTAAAAATAGGCTAATCTTAGGGAAATGCTTATATTGTTTCATCATAGTTCAGCTATTCAAAATAGAATGAAATTATGGACTACTAGAATCAAAACATATGTATATTTGCCAAGGCTTTCAATCACTAGAGGTTAATGCCTTGTCCCGTAAAATTTCACACATTTTTATTTTTGCACAAATTAATTTCAAGTATATTTCACACATTTTTATTTTTGCACAAATTAATTTCAATACTTGAAAAGAACTTTTTGCAGTGTAAAGCCGCGGATGAACTCACTCCCCTCTAAGCATAAAGCAATGCCGACAGCTGGACATCCAGCCTGCATTGGAGGGCGGGATGGCATCTTGGGGAAATTAAAAATTAATGCCGCTATACATGGGCCCAGGGGTGGGATTCTTATGTGTGCGTAACATATTAAAGCTGCCTCTATTAAAGCCAGGTGCTGCTCTTTCTGATCGTCGCAACTCTAAATGGTCACTTCCTTTCTCTAGATTTCCATCTCCATTTTACGCCTATTGCTAGAAGCTCTCTTTTCACCTAACTTTCGTGGCTATGGATTCATCCTACTGAATCTTTCCAGTCCGGTCATTTCCGTTTCATTACTGGGTTCCATCAGTTCCGCCTTTCTCGGCATATATAATTTCGCAACTTCCATTTCTCCTACAAGAGAACCACAAAAGTCGAAACCGACAAAGGAAGGAGGGGAGGGAATGGCGGAAATTGTTATTGCCGTGGCTTCCAAAGTGGCAGAGTACCTGGTGGCTCCGGTCGGTCGTCAATGCGGCTACGTGATATCCACCGACAGGTACGTTGGTCAACTTAGGGAAGAACTTGAGAAGCTCGTTGACGTGAGAGTTGAGGTGCAGCGTTCCGTCGATCATGCTGTCAACAACATGTGGGAGATAAAAGGGGGAGTTAACAGATGGAAGAATAATGCAGAGACCGTTGCCAACAAGGCGCGCAGCGTGCTGGATAACGATGGAAGAGCCAAGAAAACTTGCTTCTGCGGGTGGCTTCCCAACCCGAAGGGGCGTTATTGTATCGGCAGGGACGCGAGGAGGACAGCCCAGGCCATTAAGGAACTCATTCCGCAGGGTAAATTCGAGAGGGTCTACTACGAGAGTGCCCCTCCGGGTCTTGTTGGCGGTGCTGCCGAAGTGAATTCGTCGGCCAGTAATGGGGGCCACACTACCCAGGAACTCACGGCGCGGGGTCAATTCGAGAAGGTTGACTTCGAGAATCCTCCAACGGTGCTTGTTGGCGGTGCTTCTGGCGTGAATTCGTCGGCCGGTGAAGGGGATGACTTTATCACCGGTTCGCGAGCTTCCATCTTTCAAGACATAATGAAAGCTCTAAATGATGAGAAGCTAAAGGTGATTGGAGTCTACGGGCCTGGCGGCGTGGGGAAGACTACGCTGTTGAAGGAAGTTGAGAAGAAACTCAGAGAAGCGGGGAGACCGTTCCGCATGATCGTCAAAGTGGAAGTTTCGCAGATTCCAGACTTGAATAATATCATAGACCAGATCGCTGACGCCTTGAGTCTGGATCTGAAGGACAAGCGAAGCCTACAGGGAAAAGCAGATGTTCTGTCGAAGAGATTGAAGAGTAATCCGGATGAGAAGGTTCTCATAATATTCGACAACCTGTGGGTAAAACTTGATTTGGAGGCGGTTGGAATTCCTTTGGGAAACGTGAGCAGCAAATGCAAGTTGTTGCTAACGTCAAGATTTAAAGATGTGCTGGAGAAAGAGATGGATGCCGATCGAATATTTCATCTTCAAGGTTTAACGGACGGCGAAGCTTCCAGGCTATTTGAAAACAAGGTTGGCGACGAGCTCAAAGACAATGAGGAATTGAAATCAATAGCGGATCGAGTGGTCAAGAAGCTCGCAGGTTTGCCTCTTTTGATTATCTCTGTTGCAAGCACTTTGAAATCTAGCGATGAGTCTGCATGGAGAAACGCGCTGATAGAAATAGATGAGTCAAGTAAAGAGAAAACAGAAACGATAGTGAAGTTGAGTTATGACCATTTGAAGAGTGAGGACGCCAAGTACTTATTCTTGC
Source organism: Eucalyptus pumila (assembly GCA_016097595.1). NCBI lineage: Eukaryota > Viridiplantae > Streptophyta > Magnoliopsida > Myrtales > Myrtaceae > Eucalyptus > Eucalyptus pumila. The sequence continues at coordinate 8,812,476 of CM027852.1, forward strand.
TTTGTGGTCTTATTGGTGGGACCATTCAAGTCGAGCTTCTGTTTGTACTAGCCATGGGGTTGGGCTTTTTTGAAAGATTTAATAAGACAATACAAGATTTAAGGGATAGATTGAACAATACGCTGAATGAACTCCGTTCTGCTTGTTTGTTGCTGGATGGTGGCGATGGCAAGGACAATGTGACCATACATGATCTTTACAGCAAGGTGGTCGTTTCAACTCCTTTTAGAGATCAAAATTCCTTAATGATGAACAGCAATTATGGCTCATTGTCAAAGAAAAAGCTTGAGAAATATTGGGCAATATGCCTAGATGATGTTGGTAGAGATAGGCTTGCTGAACTAATGCCGGGGCAGTTTCCAAGCTTGAAGATACTCATGTTGTCTCGACCAAAAGACATGCATTATGAGCGTGATTGCTCGGGATTACTAGACTTCACAGACATGAAGGAGCTCCAAGTCCTATATCTTCGCTCCATGTATATCACCAATTTACCTCCCTCAATCGAAATCCTCGGGAACCTCTGGTCATTATATTTAGACAATTGCAATGTGAAGGATGTGGCAATTATTGGCAAGCTCAAAGCATTGCAGATTCTCAGCTTCGCAATGTCCCAAATTTCTAGGCTACCTAAAGAAATGGGGGAACTTACAAATTTGAGATTGTTGAATCTAAGCTACTGCAGAAAGCTTAAGAGAATCGAGCCTGGTGTCCTAAACCGCTTAATCCAATTAGAAGAGTTACATATGAAGGGAAGCTTTGATAATTGGATGGGCAAAAATGAAAAACCATCGGAATTGTGTAATGCTGGGCTTGCTGAGTTGAGGAGCATGACAAAGCTAAATTCTCTGGAAATATCGATTTGTGATCCCATCATACTCTTGGAGGTTGATGACCTGCCATTTGAGAACTTGACTAGATTTTGGATCAACATAGGAAATGTTGATGGAAGGGAATTTAAAGGTTTGAGAACCATGAAGATCAAATTGAAAGGGCATGATAGTATTCTTTCGAAAACATGGGTCCAAAAAACTCTCCAGAAAACTCAATACTTGTGTTTGGACAAATTGGGAGAGTTCGAGAATGCTTACGAGTTGTGCATTCAAGGAGTTCCGCAATTGAAGCATCTCAACATTCAGAACAACCCATCAATAAAGTATATTGTCAGTTCATCCAATAGTGCTTTTGCGATTTTAGAGTCTTTCTTCCTCAACAATCTTATCAATCTGGAGAAGATATCCCATGGCCACATCGCCGCAGAGTACTTCAGCAAACTAAAAGATGTGAGAGTCATAGAGTGCAACCGATTGGAATACTTGTGGAGTATTTCACATATGCAAAATCTTGTACAGTTAGAAAAGATTGACATATGCAGTTGTGACTCAATGCGAGCCATTGCAAGAAAAGATACAGTCCCTGCCGATTGCAGAGTTGAGTTGCCTTACCTACGTCATCTACATTTGGCTAACTTACCAAATATGAGGAGTTTTTGCCTGAGAGCTGAGATGACTTCAGAAGGTGCTCCAATTCAGGTAACTTCTTCATTGTCTCCCCATGTCAGTTTGTCTTATTGAGAGGGTACAAGTTTATTCAACAATAGGTAGAAGGAAGCCTCTTTCTACGACTACATTTATTTCTTTCTTCTTATTTTTTTTCCCAATTTTAGATAATTGCACTAATTATTTGAGCTCAAGGGTTTCTACTATGACTAATTTATTATTCATGTCACATTTTTAATGAGTAGAAGAAACGGTGTATTGAACGAATGAACCTTCGATGAATGAACGAAATTGAATATTTTCAAAATGAATAAAGCAACCTCTGGAGATTAAATAAACCGAAGGCAAACAAAGAGTCACGTAGAAAAGAAAGTCCACATAATTCATGTCCCAACTTCATGCAAGTTGGAACTAATTCCAACATATCATGCCATCATAACCGCGTCAACATCAACTAGTTTGGGGATTTTTTCTTCTCCATTTTCTCAAGCTCGACGGAAGATCTTAAGCTTTCGCTCTCCATTCAATTGAAATTTAAATATTTTATATTGATCGATTAAGTTTTCGACGTTTTTAAAAGCAATAAGCCCATTCTTACACTTTGGGTCCATTCATATTCTTTCAGGTGGGGGTTGTGGATGAAGGAGGAGGAGATGAAGGGATAGAGTTAGTAACCACTACTTCAAATTTACAGAGTACTTATTCAGATTCCTTCTTCGACAGAAAGGTAAACATCCCTTCTCTTGAGATTTTACCCACAATAGCCATTGATACTCAGCTTGCTAGGGTAGGTAATAACATCTCTTTGAAGATTGTCATTTGGTTTTATTTGTTAAAATATGTTCACAGTTTATAACTACATTTGTCAGTGAATATTAATTCTTCCACTGCATTAGATTGGCGGTTAAGATTAGGACAAATGTCAAATTTTTCACAAAATGTAATCTGACGCATAACTCTTATGAGCAGGTTAGTTTACCAAACTTGGAGGACTTAGAGCTTGTGTCGGTGGGATCCTTCAAAAGGATATGGCCCGATGAACTTTCCAAAAGTTCCTTATGCAAATTAGACACCATCACTATCAAGTTTTGCTCCGACCTACTCCACATCTTCCCTTCGACAATCGTAGGGAGATTGCACAACCTAAAAAGTGTTGAGGTTAATGACTGTCCATCCTTGAAATCGTTGTTTGATTTTGGGTCCCTAGATTCAAATACAGAACAAAATGCAGTATTACTCCCTAAATTGGTAAGGATCGACATTGGAAACTGTCCCTCCCTAGAATCGTTGTTTAATTGTGGGTCCCCTTATTCAAATGCGGAACACAATATTATATTGCTCCCCAAATTGGAGGAAGTGAGGGTGAGTGGAGCAAAAAAGCTTAGACACATGGTCATGAGCCACTCCCAAATGATTTTGAATTTTCCTAGTCTTAGAACTGTCAGTGTTGAGGATTGCTCTGACCTGAGATATCTCTTCCCCAAATATACGGCCATAACTCTGATGAAACTTGAGTGGCTAACAATTAGTAAATGCGAACAGATGAAGGAAGTGATCCTCGAGAAAGAAGCTGGTCAATCGGAGGCAAAAGTGATGAGGTTCCCTTGCTTAAGTAAATTAACACTTAAGGAGCTTGATAACCTGATTAGTTTCGGTTCAGGAAGTGTCAAGAGGCAGCTAGGCGAGACAGCCGAAAAAAATGATGAATCGCCACAACCGTTGTTCAATGAGATGGTTCGTTCTATTATTTACTGTGATCATTCGTATTCTTGCATTATCATGTTTTATAATGAAGAATGTAATAAATTTGTCCAATTTATCCTCCTTTCTCACATTATCCTTGTGCAGGTCACATTTCCTAATATGAGACATCTAGAAATCGAAGGTGTTCCATGCAAAGAGCTATGGAACAATCATGTTCCCGCCGATTCCACTGTTTGTTCCCACAGATTCCTTTTAAAAAATGTCGAGGTTAAAAACTGTCCATTCTTGAAATCGTTGTTAAATTTTGGGTCCCTAGATTCAAATACAGAACAAAATGCGGTATTGCTCCCTGAATTGGTAAGGATCAACGTTGAAAGCTGTCCCTCCTTGGAATCGTTGTTGAATTGTGGGTTCCTTGATTCAAACGCGGAGCACAAAATTATATTATTCCCCAAATTGGAGGAAGTGAGGGTGAGTGGAGCAAAAAAGCTGAGACACGTGGTCATGAGCCACTCCCAAATGATTTTGAATTTTCCTAGTCTTAGAATTGTCAGTGTTGAGGATTGCTTTGACCTAAGATATCTCTTCCCCAAATATATGGCCACAACTCTGATGAAACTTGAGTGGCTAACAATTAGTAAATGCGAACAGATGAAGGAAGTGATCCTCGAGAAAGAAGCTGGTCGATTAGAGGCAAAAGTGATGAGCTTCCCTTGCTTAAGTAAATTAACACTTAAGGAGCTCGATAACCTGATTAGTTTCGGTTCAGGAAGTGTCAAGAGACAGCTAGGCGAGACAGCCGAAAAAAATGATGAATCGCCACAACCGTTGTTCAATGAGATGGTTCGTTCTATTATTTACTGTGATCATTCGTATTCTTGCATTATCATGTTTTATAATGAAGAATGTAATAAATTTGTCCAACTTATCCTCCTTTCTCACATTATCCTTGTGCAGGTCACATTTCCCAATATGAGAAATCTAGAAATCGAAGGGGTTCCATGCAAAGAGCTATGGAACAATCATGTTCCCGCCGATTCCATTGTTTGTTCCCACAGATTCCTTTTAGAAGATGTCAAGGTTAAAAACTGTCCATCCTTGAAATCGTTGTTTGATTTTGGGTCTCTAGATTCAAATACGGAACAAAACGTGGTATTGCTCCCTAAATTGGTAAGAATCGACGTTGAAAGTTGTCCCTCCCTAGAGTCATTGTTTAATTGTGGGTCCCCTGATTCAAATGCGAAGCACAAAGTTATATTGCTCCCCAAATTGGAGGAAGTGAGGGTGAGTGGAGCAAAAAAGCTGAGACATGTGGTCATGAGCCACTCCCAAATGGTTTTGAATTTTCCTAGTCTTAGAACTATCTGTGTTGAGAATTGCTCTGACCTAAGATATCTCTTCCCCAAATATACGGCCACGACTCTGATAAAACTTGAGTGGCTAACAATTAGTAAATGCGAACAAATGAAGGAAGTGATTCTCGAGAAAGAAGCTGGTCAATCAGAGGCAAAAGTGATGAGTTTCCCTTGTTTAAGACAATTAACACTTAAGGAGCTCGATAACCTGATTAGTTTCGGTTCAGGAAGTGTCGAGAGGCAGCTCGGCAAGACAGCCGAAGAAAATGATGAATCGCCACAACCATTGTTCAATAAGACGGTTCGTTCTATTCTTTATTGTGATCATTCGTATTCTCGCATCATAATGTTTTATAATGAAGAATGTAATAAATTTGTCTAACTTATCCTCCTTTCTCACATTATCCTTGTGCAGGTCACATTTCCCAATATGAGATATTTAGAAATTGAAGGGGTTCCATGCAAAGAGCTATGGAACAATCATGTTCTCGCCGATTGCATTGTCTGCTCCCATAGATTCCTTTTAGAAAATGTCAAGGTTAAAAACTATCCATCCTTGAAATCATTGTTTGATTTTGGGTCCCTAGATTCAAGTACGGAACAAAACGCGGTATTGCTCCCTGAATTGGTAAGGATCGACGTTGAAAGCTGTTCCTCCTTGGAATCGTTGTTTAGTTGTGGGTCCCTCGATTCAAATGCAGAGCACAAAATTATATTACTCCCCAGATTGGAGGAAGTAAGGGTGAGTGGAGCAAAAAAGCTAAGACATGTGATCATGAGCCACTCCCAAATGGTTTTGAATTTTCCTAGTCTTAGAACTGTCAGTGTTAAGAATTGCTCTGACCTGAGATATCTCTTCTCCAAATATACGGCCACATCTCTGATGAAACTTAAGAGGCTAGAAATTAGTAAATGCAAACATATGAAGGAAGTGATTCTCGAGAAAGAAGCTGGTCGATCAAAGGCAGAAGTGATGAGTTTCCCTCGCTTAAGTGAATTAACACTTAAGGAGCTCGATAACCTGATTAGTTTTGATTCAGGAAGTGTCAAGAGGCAGCTAGGCGAGACAACCGAAGAAAATGATGAATCGCCACAACCGTTGTTCAATGAGATGGTTCGTTCTATCATTTACTGTGATCATTCGTATTTTTGCATTATCATGTTTTATAATGAAGAATGTAATAAACATGTTCTACTTATCCTCATTTCTCACATTATCCTCATGTAGGTTACATTTCCTAACATAATAAATCTGGAAATTAATGGTCTCCGATGCAAAGAGCTATGGAACAATCAAATTTCGACCGATTCCTTTCAAAAGTTGGAATATCTGTTATTGAATAACTGTGACAATCTCCAACATATTGCCACTTCTTATATGTGGAAGAGGCTGCAATGTTGTCTCAAGAAACTAGAAGTGATTTCGTGCTGTTTGATCGAGATCATATACGAAGGTGATGGGACGGATATAGAGAGTGGTAAATTGAGGAGGCTGGTTTTGCGTGATCTCGAAAACTTGAGGTGCATTTGGCAATCCAATGATCTCCCAAACATCCCGTTCCCAAACTTGAGAGACATAGAGGCTGTGAGGTGCCCCCGTTTGGAAATGCTTTTCCCTACCTTCACTATAAATCTTCTTGAGCAAATCAAAGAGCTGGTGGTGGAGTCATGTGAAGATATGGAACTAATTGCTGGCCATGAAAAATGGGAAGAAGGGATCTGCATGACAATCACTTTCTCTGAGTTAACTGTTCTTAGACTTTTTGAGTTGCCAAAATTCAGGTGCTTCTTACCTAATAAATACTCTCTAAAATTGCCGTTCTCCAAGGACTTCCCATCCTTGGGAATCCTGAGTATGGTAAGCTGTGGAGCAGAGCCGGACCAAGTTGATGATGACTGGGAAGCCCATCGATTTATACGACAATTCCACGAGGAATTAAGACATCAGGTTTTCCTTCAATATTTCTTTGCTATGGAATGGCTCTCTGTCCCTTTGACTGAAGAAATCAGTTTGTAGTAGCTAAATACACAATTCTCAGTGGGACCCACACCCACTCCACTTCATGTGGCCCTCTCACTTCTTTCTCTCTCTCTAGCTCTCTTCCTTACTCTCTTCAACTAACCATCTGTCCATTCCCTTTTATGCTCAGGAACCGTGGCTTCTGGAGTTCCCTTGATCTTTGTTCCTTGTTCATTCTCCCTCTCCGTCGCCCCTCCATCCACGAACAGCTGCCGCCGAGAGTCCATTGCTGGCCACCACATGACATGGCACCCTGAGAAGGGAGAAAGGGCAGAGAGCATTGATCGAAGGCTCTCGGTGATTTCCATTGAATCCTTTCCTCTCACTTCGCTGCTGGTCGTCACCGCTTCCCGATCACCACCTGTTCCGCTGCCGCGAAGAAGTTCTGTAATGCCGGAGTGCTGGAACTTCAATCACGACTGCCTACTTCGACGATTCCATCCCTTGATGTTGCTTCTGTTATTTCTTTACTCATATCCGATCTCAATCGCTATAGCTATTTGTTCTCTATTCAACTAAACCATATATGCTCTGTTTTCTGTTCCTATTGCTACTGTATGTGTGCAAATCGACGACTGTGATTGAAGGGTTGTATTAATGATTTGAAGCAGTGCTTCTTGGCCTAAATTAATGTACGCAACCTGTTTGATGAAATTCCTGAACTAAGTTGGTGTGTATTTTTTATTCAATTCTTGACCGAGAATTCCCTTGATTACTAGATTGTTGATCTATACTGGTCATTTAAGCATATTTGAGTTCTGTTTCTTCATAGAAAAACCATAGGTGTTCAATTTCAAACTTGTTTGGAATCTGCTGGAACCTTGTCGATACTTGCTGATTCGCCATTGTTGCGGCCCTGAGCTGATGTCGATCGGTCCTTGATTTTATGCTATTCCACTCAAGTAAGCATGTGCAGTGATATAAGATTGTCTTATGGCGAATTTCATGTTTGTTTGGAAAAGAAATTATGTCATGAATGAATGAAATTCTACTGGAAATCGATCCATGTATGCTGGCCCTGTCTTGATATCCCTGATCGGGTGTGCTTTTGATTCCAGCTTGAGGCTAGTTTGGTTATGGGATCATATATGTTTATGCTAGGAAAGTAATAGGGTGAATCTCATACCATTTAGCGAGAATTGGGTTCATCTCCGAACTTGAATATGCTAGAATGAAGTATTGCATGCTGACCATGATTGTTTTGTTTAAATTTGGCACTAATTTGGTCTTTGATTGATGTCATTTTGATCAAGTAGACTCATATGCACTTATAGGAAGATATGGCTTCTATTCATGTCAACTAGTCATCAAAAGATCACGATTTGTGGTCTTTATGCTTTGTTACATTTTGAACATGTGCTGGAATTTTTGTCTTAGTTTGGTTGCCTTCTTTATTGCCCGTGGATAAGTGATATGCATGTGCATGATTAAATTGATGAGATGTGTGTTTGATATTGCCATGAGAGTCTTGGCCTAATAAATAATTTAGAGGACTCTAATGTTAATTGAAGTTTAATTCCATAATTCTTGCGATTCCAAAGGAAACCCTCTACTAGTACACATATTTTGAAGGTGATCTGGTGACTAAGCCAAATCTGAGGAAATCTCTCAAGAAAGCTTGTCAATGAGGCCCTTCGAGATATCGCATGTATGACACTTGCCACCAAAGTACATGTATTCTCTTCCTCTCCTTCGACGCTTAGCATTCAAGGCTTATTTACAAGAGCTATTGCTTAAATCTAATTTGATCCTTCAAGTGTGTGTTTGTGCCAACATACCAGGCACAACACCAATTGCAACCCATGTCCTTTTTCTCGAAGTGTTCACTGGTCACTATAGTTCAGAATGATGTTTCAAAGATACGATTTTTGTTTTCCTCCCTCCCCCATAGAATTCACAAAAGCATGTCATCAGCACTACGAGTAACCTGCCCTTGAAATCCATCAGGACCCTGCCCATATGTTCCACCAGGAGTAGGTCCCTAGTTCCGATTGTCTCTCCTATAAACTATTCTGCAATGGAGGTGCAGAGCTCCATCTATCTCCTTGCGGCAGGTCTCTCTGTTGATGATAGTAATTATTTTTTATGACCCTGCTGATTGGAGGTCCCCTGATTTGAAAAAGTTGAATCTTTTCCCTCTTAAGAAGTTTATGCTATAAATCTCGAATGGAAAACACTTAGACAAGAAGAACTTGATGAACCATATGAATTTATTTTAATGTCCACACAATAACATCAACTCATCCAAAGCATTTTATACAACAATGGCATCGTGTGTCCTTTCCACAACTTCCTTTAATTGGTAGAGTATCCATCTGAATCACAACTTTGTCCTGCTCATGATTGCTCATTCTACTCATATTTCTCAATTTCAGCTACTGAAAACACTGCGAACCCAAAATCACTTGAAAATTTTGTTATATATCATTGCATTTGCACACTCTCGGAATCGAATGCCACTAATTTTACATAGTTGATCATGTTGTGAGCGCATCGGGAAGAGTGGTGGGCGATCCGAGGATTTTGCCACCCACATCGGGAAATGTTTCGAAACTGGCCAAAGGACCAACTTTACCGTCTCTGCTCACATGGATGGGATACTGCATCAGGTGGCCTCTCATTTCCTTGGGATTATGTTGGTCCTCATCCACATAAGCTTTCCAATTCCGTTCGGCTATTTTGTTCACCTTCTTCATGCATTCAGTGCTTTGAGGTTCCCTAAAACTGTCCTCTAAATCTCCCAAGTGCTCCGCCCAAAGCGACATCCTATAACCATAAACCTGCGCAGCATAAGTTAACATTATTAGTCACAAGCTTAAGGTTTTGGTATATGTCGCTACCCTAGCAAGAGTGTCTACCTAGTACCTCCATTTAGACAAGAGGCTAATCCGATGTACTAACCTGGCCTTGCGGATGCCTCTTTTTCCCAGCCCAAGTGTGATGCGGCTGATAGGCCCCCATCGCGATTTCGGTGTCTCTTGAGCCATCTAGAGATCTTTGGTTGATATTTGCCGATCCCATGATCACATACTCATCATCTACTATCATCCCTTTGGCATGCACATATATCATGAACCTGCGAAACTTTTGAACCGAAGCCTGCATGGATAAAAACGACAACATTTTTCAAAGCAGAAGTCTTTCTACCACTCGTTCAAAAACCATAGCTCTTAATGACTATTTTTGTTTTGCTTTTTTAACAGATAAGTCAAAGGAAGAATCCATGAAAAGAGTACAGATATATACCAAGGCATTATTTTCGGATTGTTGATTCATTGCTTGGGATGAAGACTGTGTAGAGGACAAGGGCTCCCGCTTGCCAAGGCAATAGAAGTTCAAGTAATCTGACGGATGGTACTTGTGTGACAACCCGGCTTTTTCGAGAGCCTGGGCTATAATTTTGTACATCATCGTCATGGTTTGTCCCTGTCCACATTATCAATACACAAATATGAGAGTAGTGAATGTTTATCTCTTGGAGAAAAATACTAAATGACCTGAACAAGGTCGGGTCTCAAATTTTCCCCTTTGAGTAGCTAGGTTTGTTCTGCTTGGATCACTTCCTTTTCTGCTTAACTCTGTTCAATGTGTTATTTAGTTTCAATTTGCTAGGACGTTATATTTATTGATATACCATTATCGAAATGCAAGTGTCATCGCTATTTGTTTGCAAGATGAAAGAGTTTATCCTTGATCTGACCTGCCAGAAGAGAATTTCCTGCACTGCAGCACTAGTAGGGACACCCTCCGGCCACATCGGTATCACTATATACACACAGAAGCGCTCGTTTTCACTTATCTTACTTGCGATCTTCAATGCCAGCTCCATCGGCACTAGATTGTTTGCACCTGCTTGTCAAAACCAAATCAAGCGTTGGTTGCCATCAAAACTTGAACTCAAGAAATTAGAAAGGCCGAAACAAAACTAGAAATGGGGGAAAAAATCTAAATTTAAAAAGTTTTGATCTCAGAAATATAACATATTGAAACAGAAGTCAATTTTAATGCCTTACACATTGAGTTCTAGCTATTATGAGCTGATACACAATCCCCAGAGGAAGCAAAGTCTGAATACTCTTTACTAGAGGTGCTATTGCTCACTAAACTCAAGTCACTCAGAATGAATAGAAATGTGAAACTTATACCTGCATTTTTGTATGATGGCCAATGGTAGGAAGAGCCAAGAAAATACTGGTTTTCAATGTAGATGAAGTGTTGCGCCGATCTAATCGCTTTCACGTAAGCCGTGTGAATGCTCTTGTCAACTTTCAAGTTCTTTCCGCATATAAGATTCTGCAACCATGAAGAGATTGAAAGAAGCAACATTATCATTGTGGACTTCAATTTATATTCAAAAACACTAAGGATTGTGCATAAGAAAGAAAAGTGACTTTCTAATGTGAGGAAAACTTTTCGAGTTACGTATATAACGGCCACTTGCCAATCTACTAGCATAGTATTAGCAGCTAAAACTTACTTGCTTTGCAGCCTCTTCAACGCTCTTTGGGAATCCCTTTACAGATCCCGAATCAATCGATATGAAGATCTATACCAACGTAAAATAGAAATGAAAGACGATCATTACACTTTGTTTTGTTTACGAATGAAGTCCTCAAAAATGGTCATTAATTTTACATAAAGTTTCCCAACCTGCACGTGCCAATTTTCCGGGTCATCTTCGTCCCTAACTTGTACTTTTTTGTCACCATCGGGACTTGTCGAGGGACAAAGTATCCATGAAATCCTGTCAAGCCTTAAGAGAGCATTCTCATGCCAATGCCTGACGTTTTTCAGCTTGAACTCGCGCCACTTCGCCACCTTTTTCCATCTCTGTTCGAAATTCTTCAATATGTCATACGCAGCTTGTCCCTCAACTTTGCAATGTAGATCATGCCACGGTTCCCTTGGGACATTGACAGTGGACTACAGTTGTCACATAAAAAAAAGAAAAAGCAATGATCAAATGATCGGAAAATAACATTTACATGTGTTTACAGTGCTGAAGGTAAACATTAGCTTAATTACCATGAATGTTGGGTTGTGAATGTCATTCTTAAAGACAGTGTCAAGATCGCTATAGAGTCTATGCTCGGGAGTGTCGTATCGGCCATCACATAGGTCCAACCCACCAATGAAAGCTGTTATTTTGCGGTTGTTTCCCGAGGCTTGAGTGTCGAGAACCACACACTTTTGGTGGTGCGTGTACAAGGTCCCCACCACCTGGACTACAAAAGATCCATACACCAACAAATTAAACCAAACATTTTCGTAGATTTATGCTGGATTTCAATCGAATGGGCAGCCTCTGCAACACTGTAAAATTCCCTATTAGAACTATCCTAAATGCATGTCAACAGGTTAGAGAACACATGATATGATCTAGGACAGCATGAGACAGATCAATAACTTCCGTGGATTGTCTAATGAAAAGAAAACCTTTCCTATGAAATTATACCCGAATGGAATAAGCAGGTAATATACAGCAAAAGCAATGCTTTTGATGCAATCAAACAATGAGATTTTGATTAAGGATCGACCTAAACATCTAAGGATACATACCTGTTGCTTGAAAATGCTGAGTTTGGTGCTTGCATAACGAGGAGCAAGCACACAGCGGACGCCAGAGTGTCGGAAGAACTTCTTCGTCTCTTCATCATGAGTTTGCATCACTCCATCCTGCACTAACAACATGGCACATGCCAAGTCTCAATGATGAGAGAGCTCAATAAAGAACTATCTTTTCCTAAGTTGATAAACGTACAGATTTTCTGTCACAAAGAGCATGGATTTGAAATTTGGCCAAATGGTGGGTTGCACCATAAATAAGGATACTTATCTAAGAAAGAGCCATGATATAACATATTCTCCATTCGCATTTTGTAAAGGCTAACCGAATGAAAGAACTCTTAAAGGTCAAGATTTTGATTATTCCAGCCTTTGTGTTAAAAAACAGAAAACTTCTTATTCTGTAAATATTCATTAAGCCAACACTAAAAGTAAGAAAATCCTTTACTAACTATGCACCATTGATAAAAGGGTGATCCTTAAATGCGATGCTGGTAGAATAAAAAATGTGTTCGCATACAGCTCTCATCACCATTGATGCATTAGTCATAACTTGAACCACTCTACTGCACCGGCCCAACAAATCAATAGTGTTGGAAGCCGTGGGCGGACAAATTTTTCTCGACCCAGCAGTATTCCGATCATTTCGCAAACCATAAAGACATTTCCATGTTTCAGCAATGTATTACATGTAAGCATGGTTTAGTATTACCGTCTTCAAGAGGAACTTGTCGTGTGAAGTCTTGTCGTCCCAAACAAGCACGACCACTCGGACACCTTCCTCGGACTTGTACTTTAGGAGCTCCCTAAAGAGAGCTCTCCTCCATTCGGCAATTCCCTTGTGGGCTCTCTCACAAGCCTCACAGGATGATATATGGACCAACCAATGATGTAGATCAAGTGGTGGGCCTCCAAAATGGCATGACATATGTCCTCCCAGCACCTACCTTGCTCATAAATCTTCCCATCATCAAGCAAAATCTGGGGCAGCTTGCCCTTTGGGACATGAGCATCTTGGTACAGTGTCACATCCCCACCTTTCCTAAGTGGAAAATATGTGTTTGGGACACCAACATAGTTTGGCCCAACCCCAACACCATCCTTGTATAAGGGGTTGTCACTGACTGGCCTGAATTGGATTGAGATGTGAAGTTCCGGGTAGGGCTTGAGAGGGCTCCCGAAGTTGCTGATTATCGGGAACCAGTCATTAATCATGTCGCTGGATACGATCTTGGCCACTGGTATCTCCACGACCCCGATGAGCTCAGCCCCAAACACATCATTGTCCTTCACATGAAACTCCACTTTCACAACCGGATGCGCCACGGGAACGCAAAACCGCTCGTCCCACAGGGGGTTCTCGCAGTTCTGGATCACCCGGGTCTGGGCAACCGTGGCTCCCGCCAGGCAGACGGATACGTAGGGGTCACTCGTGATCATTGAGTTCTTCCCTGAGGAGCGGGCAGGGACGGGCCGCTGCCCGTGTAACGCAGGCACGCAGGGTGGCCCGATCATGGAGCAGCACTGCCTTATTCTCTCCGAGGCCAGGTCCATGTTTGGGAGGGATTTGGCCTCCACTATGTACATGTCCAATTCGCCGTGCAAGAAGATTGGCCCTGTTGTGACGTTAAGCCCATTGAATTTTCCCGGTTCAGTGTCTGCGTTCCCTGGGATTTCATCCTCGTTGCCCACGCTTCTTTGCGCCGGGTGCCGATCTTCCATCTTCTCAAGCACTTCTTGATCACCTCAATTTAGCCCAAATTTGGGCAGACTTTCACACCTAACAAAAGCTGATGCGGTCTGCTAAATTGAAACTCAGTTGCTCTAAAGGTAAGTAGCGATTTGTTCACTTAATTTCTTGAAACCCTCAACGAATTCGGTCTCTGCAGAATTAGGATCCGCAGGTGTTCCTTGCTGAAAATTACACGGAATTAAAGTACATTATTTTTCTTGCGCATGAGAGAAAATGATCCCATTCGTAAGTTCATTAAAAGAGGTACAAGAAAATCTTTAATAACTTTTCCAAAAGGAACAAAGATTAACAGATCTTGTAATTCAAGGAAATGACAATCCTCATATCACAATTGATCGATAGATAAAAACAGTATGCCCGGAAATCTGAAGCCTTGGGGAAATAGCTTGACGAGAAGGAAAAAGAGTGTATAGGAGAGTTACCTGGTGTTGGAAAAAGCGAGGACCCAGAATTGGGAAGACGAAAAGACACCAGACAATGGAAAAAGAGCTTTGCAAGGTTTTCGCTCGTTGGAGAGAGAAAACAGAGGGAAATGGTCAAAAGACAACACCACAGAGAGAAAATACAGGAAAAATCGAAAGCGAAGATGGTGGGCAGCCTCAGATGATGATGTGTAAATCATCTTTATCTCAAGGACTCGTCTTGGTGACTCCCTTTCTCATGTGACCCGATGAGGTACACCTTTCAATTTTAGATGGTTGATGGGAAAGTAATTGCGGGGAATTAGGGGGTCGATCGAATGTCATTCTATTCATCCTCTCTAGTCATTAGCAAAACTTAATTGACTTTGCCATAGTCCACTGAAAAAGGAGAAAAAAAATCACACATGTATGTGTGAGATCTAGAGGAAAAAGGCAACAAGTTTCGTTGAACCATATCCAGGCATTTAGTAAAGCAGCTTATTCACCAGTGGTGCAAGAGAGTGACGGTCCAACGAGGTATATTTTGAACAAGTACACAGAGTCGGCGACGAAAGTTAAGTCCAATGCAAGAAATCCAAATTTTCTGGAAGAAAGCAAATGCATAATCCAGCTCGCAATCGCATTAATTTTGGTGAGGGAGATGGGATATCCATTTTGTAGTGATTATTATTGTTTCCATGCATGTTTGCTGAACTTGGACTTGCATGCATGCACACATACCCACACACAGAGGAATCCATCTCATACCTCACAACTATTTATAGAGAGAACCGCCAGCGTATATGAAAAATGACATGATCTAAAAAGAGGACTTAGTTCTCAACCTACTATCCTGACCATGTGTAATATCGTGACTCCTGCAGGAACCACATCAAATCCTCTCGATAGAAGTCATGTAAATCACCGTCTTTGCAAGCCTTGCCATCTTAAGGACCCCATTTGAGCTTCTCTAATATCTCCTCTGCAGAAGACAGCGGTCTTGAGGTATGTCAGAGGCAGCAAGACGAGAAAAGCTCACACTTAACAGCTACAATGTAACAAGTTAAGATATCCCCAAACGAAGCAATGAGATGGTCATGGTCACGGCAAAATTAACGAGAAGAAAAGCAGATGCAATACTGGACAACACTAAAATAATTTCTCTCTTTTCTATCATATTTCCGGGGCAGAGCAAGAGGTAAAGAATCCCTCTGAGCCTCCCTTGCCCATAATCTTGGAAAAGCTAACCCCGTGGAAAACAAAATAACACATCAGATAGCAAAATTCTCATGTTAAAGACTGCAATGCAAAAGTATGCTTCCACCCGAGAGGAAAAGAAAATACACAAATATAATGAGATTTGGATGAGTATGCACAAAAAATCATGTGACAGGACAAGTACATCTGTATTTTAATCACAGAAAAAAATGGCTAATTTCAAGGTCCAGCCCGCAACCAACATTAAAGCCAATGTCATGACAGATGCAGTGCAAGCATTTATCTCCATCTAAAAACGAGAAAATGTGCATTACTTTGGAATAGCAGCAAGATTAACTTCGTGGCCCTTGTTCACAAAAGAAAACCGCCCACCGTAAACTACTTAAGTTTACACACAACATAGATCAACCGCCCCCTTATCCAAGTTCAGTGAAGAAATCTCGCTAAGCATCCCACTTAACACCTCTCTCAAGAGTAAAATAGCAACAATCAAATCTAATTCTTCATAATCCTATGGCAGATGCATAGCAAAGTACTCATTTGCCTCAACGCATCACCCAAACTTGGCATAATTGAAATATACAATGATAATCATTTTACACATGGCTAACAAGTAATGAATACCATACTCTTTATTTAGTACTCCACTCAAGGATCTATTTCAATAGACTATAAAAACTTACTTGCTCAATTCCCCCTTGTCCTTCTGGTCTGTAGCTCCTCTGGTCTTGCTGCGTGCTCCATTGGTCTTCCTGCACGCTCTTTTGCCCTGGTGGTGTGAATCTCTGTCCTTCGCCATATCCCATATAATTCTGTCCATAACTGGGATTCATTCCTTGGCCATGTGCACTACCAGTACCCTGCCCTTGAGATCCATCAGAACCCTGCCCATATGTTCCACCAGGAGCAGGTGCATGGTTCCGATTGTCGCTCCTATAATCTTTCTGCACTGGAGGTGCAGAGCTCCATCTATCTCCTTGAGGCAGGTCTCTCTGCTGCTGATGGTAACTGTTGTTATGACCTTGTTGATTGTAGTTTCCCTGGTATGAAGGTACTGGATCCCTCCTCTGCCTGCCCTTGATATGGATCCCTTCCACCAGGGGCATAATTCATATTGCCCATTGGCATGGGATTTCTTCTTTCACCTTGCCCTAGGGGACCATAACTTTGCTGAGGAAAATTTTGTGGAGCATCCCGATGCATGTCTGTTTGGCATTTGACCTCCTTGCCGGTCATATCTAGGTTGGTCATAATTTCTATTGTGGTCGCACCCTCTACCTCCCGGCCTCCCATACTGAACTGGTGGTGGCCTTTTCATATTTGTCACCTAATAATTAGAAAGTTCAACAAAATAACAAGCGTTCCAGGCTTATCATAAACATGTCACAGAGTTGGGATTAAGGAATTAGAGGCTGAAGGGATTAATTGAATGCGAAAGTTGTGGCAGAGATGTCTAGTAGATGAAATTCCCTGTGGAGTCAAATCATACCTCCGTACTCTTTGTTTTGGGGATCAATGTAGGAATCAGGTAATATAAAGACAACTCCAGGTAGATCTGTTTATAGCTCAATAAGTCAGTGCAGAACAATGATGAGATACTATCATTCATTGATTCCAATGAGAAACTGATTAAAGACACTTGCCTCTAAATTGCTCTGACTCTGCTTCAGTCATCACGGCCTGAAACCCCTGATAAGTGGTGGTGCTACAGGCATAAATTCTCTTTTTGCTTCTTCCAAACTGAAACACAAAAAATGTCATCTCATTCAACACGCAACTAAGAAAGATCAGCAATGATTCAACAGAAACTGGCATATCTAGTGTAAATGCAGAGAACAAATTTAATTACCTAGCTTTCAACTATGAGAATCATTCACTTGACATTTACTTAAGAAAATTACAAGATTAGAAAAAGCCTTACCATGACATTCCTAAATACAGCAAGAAGAAATGCGGTCAGAAGGATAAAAAGGGACAATAGTGTAATTGTCCCTAAACTTCAGCCCAATTTATGATGTCATACTTACTTTTAATTCATTCAATGTGGTTCTTGATTTACTTGTGAATGTATAATGTGGTCCTTTTGTTTGATCACCCATGGGAAAATATCGCCACAAGTCCCAAATTATTGGGTAATGTGCAACCGAGTCCCTCAAATTACAATTCATTCAATCTAATTCCTCAACTTTTCCTTACAAAGTCAAAGAAGTCTTTTGTACAATTCACAGGGATCATTGACTATAAAAAAAATTATTTTTGATTTAGAAAATAAATTGAAATGAAAAGATAATCTTCAATTTAGACAATACTACAATTATGAAAACTTGAGAATGATACCACATGACCAATCTGATTTTGTTGTGGAAAGGTGATCGACTAGATTGACAAATTGAAAGTTTAGGGACTAGATTGCACATGATCCGATAGTTAAGGGACATGTGTTTTCTTTCTCCCTCATTCAATGAAACAAAAAGACTACATTGTAGCAGAAACTTCAAAGAAGAGACAGAATGAATTAAAAGTCAAGGATGAAAATGCACATTAGACCAAATTTTAGGGGCTATTAGTATCATTTACCCCCATAAGAAATACTCAATTCAGACCCTGAACATTTTTTGACTCATCCCGGTGCCAATTTCCAGTCTGATTAATTTGTTCATTCCAATTTGGTTCATCTGCACGGCCCCTATTGGGTGGAAAGGCGCAGACACTTGAGTAGCTTCAATGAGTTATGAGAACAAGTCAAACCTTTAGCCCAGGGCCTGACCTCCCCAAGTTGCAACCAGTTAGGAAAGAGAGAAACTTCAGCCTCTTCCAAAATCACTAGCCAATTCTGCAAGATATGTCACCTTACACCACTGACATTCTGCCTTAACTACCATATCACCTCTTCCCTGCATCGGAAGAGCCTCCCAATTTCCCAGGAATCCCTTTTTTTCTTTTACTGTTGAGGAGGGCTTCAATCCCTCCCATAAATTAGAGTTCACTAGACTTCCAACCTGTATTGGCAATGCTTTTCGGCAACACCTGACTTATCCCTAAGCATTTCCAGTACTGAGACACCCATAAATCTCCAAGCAACACTCATTTTCAAATTTTACATCTTATAAATTAAACATAAGGCTCCAAGGCCTCTTGATGACCCACTCCACCTCTGTCATGTGGCGAGTCAGTCAGCAGGCGGTGGAGCAATGCCATTGGCGACTCTGGTTTCGGGTTAATCTCAATAGTCTGATAGTTCTTCAATTGGCAATGCTCAAGGTACCACTAATGGGCAACAATATAATGGAGTCTTTGTCACAAAATTGATAAGGCACTAAGCTAAACGCTTTGGACTAGATCTAGCACTGTATACTCCATAGTCTG
Organism: Eucalyptus pumila; assembly: GCA_016097595.1. Classification (NCBI taxonomy): domain Eukaryota; kingdom Viridiplantae; phylum Streptophyta; class Magnoliopsida; order Myrtales; family Myrtaceae; genus Eucalyptus; species Eucalyptus pumila. Next base: position 8,831,357 of record CM027852.1, read on the forward strand.
GCCACAGAAACAATTAGATAACATTTCAAGTAACCATTCTAAGGGAGATGTCTTTCTTTCGGGTTCAAGCGCATGGACAAAAAGAAAAGGACACACACATACATGAGCATCCGGATGGAAGCATACACCACAGAAAGAGAGAGATCACAGGTGAACAAGAATTCTTGTCGCTTATTTTATTGCTAAACTAAGTGAGTTCAGTAATATTACAACACTTTTTATCATGTAACCGAGGCACAGACTTAGCATCCCATATTTGCTAGCTCAAATTAGTTAACACCAAACGTCATATAGCATTTGTTCTACGTACTTCCATAAATGCCTAATACCGATGAGTTAACACATTAACTTAAAAAAGCATGGCGTTGTCAATGAAGCACATGAATTAGTCTCAAACATAGGACGCAATACCTACAATGACGTGTGCACAGTGTTATTTATTCATGGCACGAGCAGATTACCAAGTCACCAACCAGGATAGACCTAACCTATTTGAAAAAATTTCAGCCTAAAAAGTTTGAGATTTTTTGCCACACAGTAGCTGTAAGTGCTGAACTCATGCTTCCTAGCCAAACATTGCTTAATTCCAGCCTCTAACTAATGAAGAACAAGCATATCGAATAACAAATTCCTTAACGAACAACCCTGTCTTCAATGAGTTCGACTCTGTTAAAAAATTTAATTGAACGCGGAAGCATGGTATAGTTTTGGTGTTAGTTATAGCTTTTGGTTAGTGATGTTGTGTGCAAGTGTATGGTATATTTTGTAGAGGATGGACAAGGGATAATATATGATAATTGAAGGATATAGGACATGGGGAAAATAGTTTCATGAGTTGAACGAAATAGTTTGATGGAGGTACAATAGAAATCTTGACCTCTCATGGTGGAGGGTTCACCTCACACACAAGGTGGAGGGTTTACCTCTCACTCACAAGTGAATGAATTACAAGCCTATTTATGGGCATGAGCCACACCCTAGTACAACATTCTAGATTTATGTGGAATGTTGTCCATTTAGCTTTCTTCTAGGAAATTCTAGATTATAGTTTATCCACTCTTCTTCTAGAGATTTCTACTTGCTTGCATTCCCACATGAATCTTCTAGCTCAAATCTATCTTGAAGTTTCTAGAATTGGATCACAAATTCCAACACTCCCCCTTGATCCAATTTCGGGATACTCCGGACTTGTATCATAAATCCTCGAACGTACCTTGAAATTCTCCTTGTAGTTTGTCCCATGCCTTTTATGTCGTCTTCATTCCACGATCCCTTGCATTCTCTTGTCGAATCACTTGCACCTACCTTGGAATGGGCATGTCTTTTTTCAGTGATGTCCCATATGTCTCGGGGCATCAAAATGCTCTTAGTTGTAGTTGTTAGCTCGGGCTCTGGCTCTGGCTCTTGTAGGCTCTGGCTCTGGCTCCGGCTTTGGTTCTGGCTCTGGCTTCGGCTCTGGCTCTCTTGGCTCTTGCTTGGGCTCTGGCCTTTGATTCTGGCTCTGGCTCCGGCTCTGGCTCTGTTGGCTCTCGCTCGGGCTCTGGCCTTTTTAGTTGAGGATGGTGAGGACAAACGCCCATAACCATCCGATATGCCTGTCTCTGGCTTCACGATCTTTGACACCTGGCTCAGTTACGAACCTGGGTGCAACTGGCTCTGATACCATGTTAAAAATATAAATGTGCGCGTTTGCATGGTTTTGAAATTAGTTATAGTTTTTGGTTAGTGACTTGTGAGCAAGTGTATGGTGTAGTTTGTAGAGGATGGACAAGGGATGAGATAGGATAATTGAAGGACAAAGAACATGGGATATGGGAAATAGTTTCATTAGTTGGATAAAATAATTTTACAATAGTTGAAGGAGGTGTTGGTGAGGGAGCATGATGTGTGGTTTTTATGGTTAGCTCCCTTCTCAAAAACATGGAGCACTTGCTCCTTTATATAGGCTAGTGGAGGAAGTCTCTAGACTTCTCTACAAATGGTTAATAACATAAGATAGAGAATTCTAGACTTCTCTTGAAGCATGGACTTCTTTGGACTTCTTTTGCTTGTTCTAGGATTTTCTTGACTTTTCTAGCTAATATTCCCAAAAAAAAAAAAAAAAAAAGCCAACGAGCGGAGCCGGAGCGAGCGTAACCAAAGCGGAGCGAGCCGCAGCCCGAGCTAACAACTACAACTAAGAGCATTTTGATGCCCCGAGACATATGGGACATCACTGAAAAAAGAAATGCACATTCAAAGCAAGTGCAAGTGGTTCGACAGGGATCATGGACAAAGACGGGATAAAAGACATGGGACAAACTACAATAGCCGAAGTATCCCGAAATTGGATCAAGGGGGAGTGTTGGAATGTGTGATCCAATTTCTAGAAGCTTCAAGATTGATATTAGCTAGAAAAGTCAAGAAAATCCTAGAACAAGCAAAAGAAGTCCAAAGAAGTCCATGCTTCAAGAGAAGTCTAGAATTCTCTATCTTATGTTATTAATCATTTGTAGATAAGTCTAGAGACTTCCTCCACTAGCCTATATAAAGGAGCAAGTGCTCCATGTTTTTGAGAAGGGAGCTAACCATAAAAACCACACATCATGCTCCCTCACCAACACCTCCTTCAACTATTGTAAAATTATTTTCATAAACTAGTGAAACTATCTTTGTCCCATAAAAAAAAAAAAAAAAGCCAACAGAGCCAGAGCTGGAGCCAGAGCCAGAATCAAAGGCCAGAGCCCAAGCAAGAGCCAAGAGAGCCGAGCTGGAGCGGAGCGAGCGTAACCAAAGCCGGAGCTAGAGCCGAGCCTACAAGAGCGAGCGCCGCAGCCCGAGCTAACAACTACAACTAAGAGCATTTTGATGCCCCGAGACATATGGGACATCACTGAAAAAAGAAATGCACATTCAAAGCAAGTGCAAGTGGTTCGACGGATCGTGGACAAAGACGGGATAAAAGACATGGGACAAACTACAATAGTATCCCGAAATTGGATCAAGGGGAGTGTTGGAATGTGTGATCCAACTTCTAGAAGCTTCAAGATTGATATTAGCTAGAAAAGTCAAGAAAATCCTAGAACAAGCAAAAGAAGTCCAAAGAAGTCCATGCTTCAAGAGAAGTCTAGAATTCTCTATCTTATGTTATTAACCATTTGTAGAGAAGTCTAGAGACTTCCTCCACTAGCCTATATAAAGGAGCAAGTGCTCCATGTTTTTGAGAAGGGAGCTAACCATAAAAACCACACATCATGCTCCCTCACCAACACCTCTTTCAACTATTGTAAAATTATTTTATCCAACTAATGAAACTATTTCCCATATCTCATGTTCTTTGTCCTTCAATTATCCTATCTCATCCCTTGTCCATCCTCTACAAACTACATCATACACTTGCTCACATGCCATTAACCAAAAACTATCATCCATAACTAAAACCATGCTTCCGCGCACATTTAAATTCTAACAGACTCAATGGTAGAACCATTTCCCACACACTGCAGAAATAAACGACGCAAGCGAAAAGAGAGATCAAAACCTGATGTTGAGCCCTTTGGCACAAGTCTCCTCGTAGGTGCGAACCATCTCCTCGGGCGTGGGCTTGGGGTCCTTGGGGAAGTCCATGGTGATGAGCCAGTGGTTGAAGTCGCACCCCTCGAAGAGCACCGTGTCCGGATCGATCTTATCGCCGTCGTTGCAGCCGCCGGCGTTGTAGGCCAGTGACCGCGAGAAGAGCAGAGACGCCGCCGCCGCCGCCGCCGCCGGCGATGAGGAGGAGCGACGCCGCAACGCGGTTGCCGCGGGGGGCGGCGTCGCTGGCCACGACGGGGACCGCGTGGGCGCGGGGGTGGCGGAGGGCGGACGCCGGACGGCGGCGCGGCGAGGGCTCGCCAAAAGTGGACCAAGCGCATTGCCATGGCTGCCGTTGAAGAGCGAAATTTGATTTTTTGTGATTTTCGACCCGGAAATTACGATTTGGCCCCAGATTTTTAGGTGGTTATTGATTTCGCCCCACCCAGTATCTCGAGATTTTGGCGTAAATCCCTCGATATTTTTTCCGAATTGGTTTTTCAATGTACGCCAGCCCCGACTCCGACCGCAAGTTCGCCTTAAGGTCGGTCACGTGACCGAGGGCGGTGAGGACTTCGAGGGCGAAATCGTCTTTTTCGTTTTGAATTCCTTGTGCTGAATCGGTAGAAGCAGCAATGACCCTACTTCCTCCTTTGCTCTTATTTTGGTCATTTTTCTGGATTTTTTTAGCCTTTATTGTATTTATTTGTATTGGAGAAATCTTGTGCTGCAGATGGTGAAGGATTGTGAAGGACCCCATCTTCTGAATTTTACTTATTTGAGACCAAAAGAAAACAATTTTTAGCATATTTGCACAAATAAAAATGAAGAAAAGTTAATCGATTTCATATATCTTGGTTTCTGTTTCTTCCTTCTTAAAACTCCCCAACCTGAAAAAGGGCAATAATGAAGGTGTGGCACAGGAATTAAACTTCACTGAAATTTAAATTATAATAATTAAAAACACCTAGCTTATTCCCGAATTGGCCCCAAGCCATTTCAGGGCCGATAGGATTGCTATCCAATTCCATAAACTTTGAACCGATTCTGACTGGGTAAATTCCACCTCTAGAGTAAGAAAAATCGACCAATCCTAAAACTGATCACCCATACTTTTGATATAACTTACTTAAAAAATAACGTCTTCACAGTTTAACATTTTATTGAGCAGATTCCTCCTTTTGCTTCTTAGCCTACGGAATCTAACGATACAATAAAAATAAGCAATCTTTCAATTTTTTTAAATTAAATATAAGCTAAATACATGGACCGAGAGAAACTTTTCATTTTTGACTAATATTCTCATCAAAGAGATGATTTACCTTTGAAAAATAAGTAAAGAAAACCATTTACAAATTTAATATGTCATATGTTATCATTAACTATTTTTTACAAATATTAAATCCAGTGAAAAAAAGCAGAAGTTAAAAAATATAATCCGTAATGTGTCTTAATATTAGAATTCTACAAATCTTTTACATATTGTTAAATTTTTCTTTTGTAAATTTATATATTTATTAGTATCTCATTTCCATAATATAATACTTCAAATATTTAGCAATGAAATAATTTTGATTGATCTTTAAAATGTCAATTTTTCGCATACACACAATGCGTGTGCACGTTTTTTTTTTTTTTAAATAATTCTAGACACGTGTGACATTTATTTTTACTTTATCAACAAATATTTTGCATTACCTAATAATTTAAATGTTTCTTAAGATGCGTTGCGAGTTTATGAAAATTTGCTAGACCTGTTTGATAGCACAAATGAAAGAGCTTGGATTTTGCTAGGGAAAATAACTTCAAAATTGAAGACTTCACCATCAAGACATGAAAGAATGCTTCGCCAATCAAAGATAATTAATTTTGACGTTCAACACCAAAGAATTAGAATAAAATGAATTACTCTCTTGAGAAAAATTCTCATATATTATCAACTAAATTCTGAACTTTTTCAATTAAGAATGCACCTCCTATTAACGAATAGACTAAGACATAAGAATTTAAAAACGTCTAATTAGGAAACATTCAACTTTAGAAACTCTATCTTATACCTTCTCCTCATTGGTCCCATCAAATCATGCTGTGGTCCAAATTTTTGTTTGTCTACACAAATATCAAATGGACCCACTTGATTGTGGAGGTTTGAGATGGGCTTGTGAGTAGGGGTGTGCAAAAGAATTGAAACCACTTGAAATTGGATCGGATTGTTGTAAAACCGGCTGTTCCCATGGAACCCATTGGTCCGATTCTCGATTCTAAATGTGGAACTGCTCACCCAAATTGGGTTGGTACATACATATATATGATTTTATTTAAAAAAATATGCAAAGCATCTATATGCTCTTGAGTTTGATGTATTTGGGCTCGGAGATGACCAAAGTGAGTTCAATTCTAGCTTTGGGGGCTCTTTTAGTGAGTTCGATTCTATGGGCTAGATGGAAAACAGGGGGACCTCTAGTGGGTGTTTTCCATAAGTGGGCAAATAACTTGAGTGCTAGAGGCATCTTTGGTCCGACATTCCTCAAACCTAAATGAGACAATGGGGCAAGGGATTATTCACCATAGGTATTGAGGAGGATTGATTTGGGGGCCGAAGCATTTTAGTATGATGGCCAATGATAGGAAGAGCAAAGAAAATACTGATTTTCAGTGTAGATAAAGTGTTGTGCCGATCTAATTGCTTTCAATTATGCTGTGTGAATGCTCTTGTCTACTTTCAACTTCTTTCCACAAATAAAATTCTGCAACCATGAAAAAATTGAAAGAAGCAACATCATCAATGTGGACTTCAATCTAAATCTACAGGCATGATATTAGCAGCTAAAACCTACTTGCTTTGTAGCTTCTTTGACGCTCTTCGAAAATCCCTTTACAGATCCCGAATCATTCGGTCTAAAGACCTATGCCAACATAAAATAGAAGTGAAAGACGATAGCTACACTTCATTTTCCTTACGATTGAAGTCCCTTGAAAATGCCAATAAATTTTATGTAAATTCTCCCAGCCTGTACATGTCAGTTTTCTAGGTCATGTTCATCACTAACTTGTACTTTTTTGTCGTCATCGAGGCTTGTCGAGGGACAAAGTATCCACGAAATCCTGTCGAGCCTTAAGAGTAGGGGTGTGCAAAATACCCGGGATCCGCCCGGACCGCCCAGAACCGGACCGGAACCGCCCGGAACCGCCAGTCTTGAGGGAACCGGTCCGGTTCTCGGTTCCAATAAATTGGAACCGGTGGGTACCGGTCCGGTTCTCGGGTTCCGTGGGCGGATCCGCCCACCCGACCGACCGGAACCTTTTTAATATTAAAAAAAAATTACTAAGAGAAACCCTACATCTCATCTCACTCTCTAGGGAGCTTTTACCTTTGGTCAAAGAAAATTTAACCATCTATGGTTATTTGCAAGTAGGAAATGGGAGAATGTTGCATTCCATCTGTTCGCGTTTTTTTTATCTACGAGATACATTTATAATTACAACAAATAAATATTTGTTCCACGTACTTAAATTTGATTTTTCTTTTTTTGGCTTGCTTTGATGTCACGTAATTGTTTTTTTGTTGAAAACAAAAAAAAATTCGTGTCAAACCATGGATCCACCGGAACTCGGCCCGGACTTGGCCCGGTCGGTTCCTGGATCCACACAACAAATGGGTGGATCCCGGTTCCAATTTTTCAACCAGGTCCTTAATGCGGTTCCGGTTCTAGGTCGGGAACCGCCCGCCCACCATGCACACCCCTACTTAAGAGAGCATTCTCATGCCATGCTTGACGTTTTTCAACTTAAACTTGCACCACTTTGCCGCTTTTCTCCATCTCTATTCGAAATTCTTCCATATGTCATATGCAGCTGGTCCCCCAACTTTTGCAATGTAGATCATGCCACGGTCGCCTCGGGACATTGACAGTGGACTACAGTCATCACAGAAAAAAACAATGATCACATGATCAGAAAATAACATGTACATGTAATTACAATGCTAAAGCAACATTAATTTAATTATTGTGAATGTGGAGTTGTGAATGTCATTATTAAAGACAGCGTGAAGATCACTATAGAGTCTATGCTTAGGAGTGTCGTATTGGCCATCACATAGATCCAGCCCGCCAATGAAAGCTGTTATTTTACAATTGTTTCCTCAGGCTTGAGAACCACGCACTTTTGGTGGTGCGTGTATGGGGTCCCCACCACTTGGGCTACAAAAGATCCATACACCAATAAATTAAACCAAACAAGATATGATATAGGACAGCATGAGATAGGTCAATAAACTTCCACAGATTGTTTGATGAAAGCAAAATCTTTCCTATGAAATTAAACCTGATTGGAAAAATCAGGTAATAGACAGCAAAAGTAGTGCTTTTGGTGCAATTTGATGATGAGGTTTTGACTAAGAATTGACCTTAACATCTAAGGATACATACATATTGCTTGAAGATGCTAAGTTTGGTGCTTGCATATCGAGGAACAAGCACACAGCGGACACGAGAATGTTGGAAAAACTTCTTTGTCTCTTTGTCGTGAGTTTGCATCACGCCATCTTGTGCGACAATGTGGCACATGCTGAGTCTTAATTATGAGAGAACTCAATAAAGAACTATATTTTCCTAAGGCAATAAATGTAAAGAAAATCTGTCACAAAGGGCATGGATTTGAAGTTTGGCCAAATGATGGGTTGCACCATAAATGAGGTTAGAAAGAGCCATTATGTAACATATTCTCCAATTGCATTTTGTTAAGGCAAGCTGAAAGAAAGAACCATTAGAGGTCAAGCTTTTGTGTCGAAAAACAAAATACTTCTTGTTTTGTAAACATTCATTAAGCTGACAGTAAAAGTGAGAAAATCCTTCACTAGCTGTGCACTATTGAGTAAAGGGTGCTCCTTAGATGCAATGTGCATTATTGAGTAAAGGGTGCCCCTTAGATGCAATGCTGGTAGAATAAAAAATGTGTTCACATGCGGCTCTCATCACCATTAATGCATTCGTTGTAACTTCGAACCACTCTACTGCACTGGCCCAACAAATCATTAGTGATGGAAGCTGCAGTCGGACAAATTTTTCTCGACCTGGCCGTATTCCAATCATCTTGAAAACCATAAAGACATTTCCATGTTTCAGCAATGCTTAATTACATGTAACCATGATTTAGTATTACCGTCTTCAAGAGGAACTTGTCGTGTGAGGTCTCGTCGTCCCAAACGAGCATGACCACTCGGACACCTTCATCGGACTTGTACTCCAGGAGCTCCACTAAAGAGAGCTCTCCTTGATTCGGCAATTCCCTTGTGGGCTCTCTCACAAGCCTGACATGATGACAAATGGACCAACCAATGATGTAGATCAAGTGGTGGGCCTCCAACATGGCATATATCCTCTTAGCACTTGCCTTGCTCATAAATCTTCCCATCATCAAGCAAATTATGAGGCAGCTTGTGCTTTGGGACATGAGAATCTTGCTAAAATGTCACATCCCCACCTTTCCTTAAGTGAAAAATATGTGTTCGGTACACCCACATAGTTTGGCCCAACCCCACCACCATTCTTGCATAATAGATTGTCACTGATCGGCCTGAATTGAATCGAGATGTGAAGTTTTGGATAGGGCTTGAGGGGGCTTCCGAAGTTGCCAATTATTAGGAACTAGTCATTGATTGTGTTGCCATACACAATCTTGACCACTGATATATCCACGACCCCGATAAGCTCGGCCCTAAACACACCTTTGTTCTTCACATAAGACTCCACCTTCATTATTGGCTGCGCTAAGAAGGTATAGAACCGCTTGTCCACGGGCATTCTCGCAATTTGAAATTATTAACACCTAAATTTTGCCAACAATGCACGGACAAAATTACAAACAACAATAATAGTAAAAAATTGCCACACGCCATTGCTGGAACGAGAGAATTTTTTATTCCGTGGGGCCCACCACCGATTTTCCCTTCTCTCTTGAATTCGGCTAGGAATCTAGGATAGCAATTAGCAACAACCAGAAGGACGTTTTCGTCATTTTGAAGCAGGGCACTTTCGTCATTTGACGAGAGAAGTATCTAAAGGAATATTTGGCCTTCGTCATTTGACGAGGAAGTTCTCGGAACTGCTTCGCGTCCGTAGCCTATCCCGTCCTCTCTAGCTTCACCGCCGGCCGCCAGCTCCACCGGAAGCCATCGCCGGTCTTGCATCTCCAACCACGGCAGACGCACGAAGGAAGGCACACAAAACACACGCAGAAGAAACGAAGCTCGATCCTGGAATCCAAAGTTCATTGTGGTTGATTCGAGGTTCGCCAGAGGTGAATCAACGTCGATTCCAGTGTTCATGACTTCGATTGCGGGTTCCAGTGTCGTCTGGCTGCAGTTCCGATCGCGTGCTGTTCTGACCGCGAGGCGCTCCTTCGGTTCGTTCTTTCACTTCAGCGATCGGCGGAAGGTTGCCGTAAGTTCGAACCGCATGGAAAAGGACGCCCCGCCTCAGTTGACTCCAACCGTCACTTTCGAATCTTCTCTCCACTGATTGAGCTCTTCCACTTCTTACTCTAAATCAAGCCCGAGTGTCGTCCTCGAGTCAAGCTGTGGGAATCAGAATCAAAGTTGCTCTCGCGTCAAATGAACGTTTGAATACTGCTCAGGAGGTGTTCGATGAAATGATATTTGGTCCTAAAGTGGTGGTGTGATTAATTGTCTTCACATTGCAAGTTGGATCATAAAATTCCGTGAATTGGACCTTTGATTGTATGCGACGACACGATATTCTCCCGCAGCTATGTTCGAGAAAGCTGCGAATTTAATTAATGCGAGACAAAGGGCGTAGCGTTCCGTCGATGAAGCTCAAAACAACGCGAAGCCGATCAAAGCGGGCGTCCAGAAATGGGTAGACAGGCGCGGAGATCCTTGCCGATGAGGCGCGCGGCGTGCTGGAAAACGACAGAAGAGCCAAGAAAACTTGCTTCCGCAGGTAGATTCCCAACCTGAAGAGGCACTATCGTCTTGGCAGGGTGGCGAGGGGGACAGCCGAGGCCATCCGGGCAGTTGAATCGCAGAGTGAATTCCGAAAGGTCTACTACTAGAATCCTCATATATATATCAATATATAAGGACTTAAAAGATAGTTTTGATCATCATAATGTAATTAGGAATTTTTAATTGACCATATTAAAATAATAATCTTTTTCTTTTAAAGATAGTCTTCTAGCTCACCACCACCCACGAGTTGATATTTTTAAGCTTTGACTATCAAGCGCGTTTGATTTGTTAGACCTCAATGATTTTCTCGGGCAAATCTGTTGCTATTGGTAATTTTTTTTTTTTCATGTACTTAGTAAAAACTTAAATAGAATGGTAACTTCAAATAAATGAACCAAGTAATTTCTACTCAGCATCCATAAATTTCATTGTTCTTTAAGTTTTCTCTAACTATGTTGTCCATTTCAATACAAGTTTGGATTTCTTATTCAATTTTTCACTAGTATTTTCAATTTGCTTGTGATTCCAGTTTCCTGCATTTCAATTCGAGTTGTTAATTGTTTTGGAAAAGATTTCATTTATATTTAACAAAAAAGAGAAATCGAGTGCAGAAAATCTCAATGATTGAGCCTGACTTTCTCTCAATAAAGATCAAACTAAAACTGTTGACTTCAAATTTTCAAGTCCGAATCCAAGGGAAGAAGGAACTCTGGAGCCAATTCTGCTTGTATAGTTCACCACCTCATAGGGATCAAGTCGAATAAAACCTTCCACTAAGAACGAGAAGACACAATCAGGACGATAATCATCAATATATGCAGTTAACGATAATCATCTAGAAGCGGTTTTGCCTGGATAGCAAAACGACCCAACAAGAAGGAAGCAACAGCAAGACATCATCACTCGGAGCTTGAATTCTAGGAAACGGTCGGCGATGGTAATGATCTGCATCTGGCGTGCCTGAAAGTCTTTCTAGTGGGGACATCGCTAGCCGGAGAGAAAGAACGTGAATTTGGAATCTCTGTCTACTCCGAGCTCAGCGTCGAGGCAGAGTGAGCGCTCCTCTCTTTGGCGGAGGAGGAGGGGAGAAAAAAGCCAGGCTAGGGGAAAAAGTTGAAATGTTGTGGTGATGGGCTGATGGGCTGATGGGTCTGGGCAGGGGAAAAAAGCCCATGGGTTGCTATCGTGGGCCGCACCAGTTAAACCAAATTGTCCTTTTCTATTTGTTATTTATTTATATTTTCATTATTCTTTTTCTTTTGTTCTTTTTACTACCATTCATCGTTTTGATGTTCTTTTTTTTTTTTTTTTTTTTCAATTACAATAATGCATGCTTAATTTATCAACTAAATTTCAGGTGTCAACATTTACGAATATATTTACTTTAATATATGAAAAAAAATATCACGCTATCCAAACAAACTATAGGACGTATTTACTATTGTGTCAAATCTTTGATTACTAAAGGTTATATTTGTTTCTTGATCGGTGGGAGAAGTGGTCTAAAAAATATGGCACAATCTAGTTGAGTAGAACATGTATGTGTTGATGAAATTACAACCCATTTAAAATAACTTGATTTATGACCCATATTCATATTAAGCCCAAATCCTATCTCGCCCATTTGTTAGGTCAAAGTCCCAAAAATCGCTGTGAAGGATTAAACAAAAGCAATACAAGTAAAGAGAGATTGATAGAAAAAGAGATGGCAAAGATTCTTTAGTGAAAGATGATTCCTTCATCTTTTTGCTTTCCCTCTTTAGAGGATTCTTTTTTACTTAACTTAAAAGGTATCTTTAGTGAAAGATGATTCCTTCATCTTTTTGCTTTCCCTCTTTAGAGGATTCTTTTTTACTTTACTTAAAACGTTCCAGATTAAAGAAATGATGAAAGGGTTGAGAATTCGAATACTGTTTAAAAATATGACCACTAGCTTACTTATGAGGTTACCCTTAAGTAAGTCGTCATTATTATTAGGATTTTGTCAATGTCTAAACAAATTAGTAAATTATCACCTCTTCTGAAATTTCACAAGCGTCTTTTTTATATATCAGTAATATAATAAAGTTATATATATTTCACTAATACGGTGATTGACTAATTTCTTTGAAATTTTACAACTTTTTTTGGTAAAATACCAACTCAATAAGGAATCTACCAACCTCTCAATAAATCAGTGAATTATCAAGTTTTTTCAAGTTGCTAATTATTAAACTAACAAGATGAGATCAAAAAAAGGAACAAATAAAGATGAGATAACATAGGACATAGACACGAAAAAGAGTCCAGGAAAAAGCAAATATGTGGTGGAACCACACAGTGGTGTAAGGGAAGAAGGAACAGTTTTACGAGGAATTATTTTTCTGGGCCCCACAGGAACAGTTTTCTCTACCACTCTTTCCACTTCCCTCACACTTATTGTAGCTGGGGTTGTATATAATCCGGGTGAAAATTAGAATTGGAAATCACAAGTTAGTTGCATGGATCCATCCGGAAATGGGATCGTTGGTCCAGTCTGATTCTTAAGTGGGTCCATAGAACCGATCTCACTAAAAGCTATTTAATTGTTATACAAAGTGTTTACTAGAAACATGAAATTGTTTTATATAATAACCAACAAAAGGCCTAAAAATAATCGCTTGAGCTCCACAAAATTGTCTCAATCTTTGAATAGTGATTACTTTGCCGATAATTGCTACATGCCATTACCGGTTCATGTTCTTTTTCCTCTCTTTTTTTTTTCTTTGAACCTGCTTATGTCGATCGACATCAACACATTTCGCATTTGCTAATTTGTCTCAGTCCTCTCTCTTAAGCATGGCTTGTCTCTGCATGGTTTTTACCATCTCCTTCATTGTCCTCTCCTCAGCCTCAAGCTGCATTTTCATGATTGCCTCAACCTACTTGCCAATTGGCATGAAGTACTCTTCAATGGCAGACTCCTGCATGGGTCAGGGGAGAGTTCAAACTGAGAGATGAGATGGAGACTGGAGCCATAAATTTCTAGATTTGCTAATTTCAAAATTTTTTAATATTAAAAATTAATATATTATTATAATATAATTGGTCCGGTCCAAGTGGACGAGTGGGCGGATCTACCCATGGAACCAAAAACTGGACCGAATCTGGGCAGTTCCGGTCCATTTCCAGGTGGTCCAGGCGGGTTTTGGTTCCTTTACACACCCCTAATTCTAGCCCTACAAGGCAAGCATTATTTCCTTGTTTCTTTATTTCCTCTCCTTTTAATCCGAGTCCTAAAACCTGCTTTACTCTATGAAATGACTCTCTCCTTTTAATCCGAGTCCTAAAACCTGCTTTACTCTATGAAATGACTCGATTCAATTCCATGGGTCATGGCATTAGAAAAAGGGGGACAATCACCTGTTGAATGGAACCGGATTTGTGTTGATACAATATTAGCCCTTTAAAAATGATTTGATTTATGACCTGGATTCATATCAAACCCAGATTTAATCTTACCCATTTGGTGAGTCAAAGTTCTAAATATCACAATGGAAGATTAGACATAGAGTAGTACAAGATAGGGGAGAGAGAGACGGAGGGTGAAGGATGATTCTTTAGTATTTTTCTTTTCTAATTTGGGGATTCTTTTTCACTTTTTCAAAGTTTTCCAAAGTGAAGAAATGATGAGATGCTTGAGGATTACAATCTTATACGTAAAAGGATCGAGAAAATTGTCCAAAAAATCCTAAACTTATTGTATTTTTGCGAAGTTGATTCTAAGCCTTTTTAATTTTACCAATAAAGTCCTAAACTTGTGACAATTTGCCAATTGAGTCTATCCGTGTGATTGGAAATTGCTGACATAAACATCAAGCATCCTACTTGGCACATTGTTGTTGAAGTGGACATTTTTAATGACATTTTTGAACTTTTCTGGTTTTTTTCTTCTTCTTTTTTTCATTTCTTTACTTTCTTTTTCGCCTATCCCAGATCTAACAAAGGTGTCACGACCCTCACTAGATTTGGGCGAGGGCTCATGCGCTCTTGCTTAGCGTTGCAACCTAGCCCTCAACAGCCACGACAAGGGCCACTATGGCCGTTGAGGATTGCAATGCCCTCACCCCAAAATAGCAAGGATCACCATCCATCACTCTAAAAAACCAAAGAAGAGAGTAAAATAAAAAGAAAGTACAAAAATTTTTAGAAAAAAGAACTATTTGTCATCGTCAACAGCAATGTGCATCGACTTGACTATAGATGCTATGCTAAAGAACGAATAAATAGAGATGAGCTGTAGATGGTATGCGTAAAGAAACAAGGTGGATGCACGCAGTGACGTCTTCATCCTCTGCAGTGGGGCTAAAGATATTTTCTATGGGAGCAAGAGGTTCTTTTGATTTCTTTCGTTGATCAATATCTTGTAATTTTTTATCTTGTATTACCTCCTTTTCAGTATAGAACTTGAATATCACAGCTACATATGGAACATAAACCTTTTAAACTAGAATTTTTTTATTAGGTTCACGGTGAGTAGAAAAACATCTTCTAATGCAGCAATATAATAATTATATGTGCATGATGACTATTTGATTATATTGGGTGATGTAAATGCATGGATTATATATTAGTATGTTTTCCCATCGATTAAAACTGTTTTTGTTTGGGCAATTGACCGAATAAGTGGTTGCGTTTTTTTAAAATTTGCTGCTGGTATTCGTAAAACTTGTACAAATTTGGGACTAAATATGTCATTAGATATGGTTGTGCACGCATTAATGTGATGCTTTCAAGCTTTTTTCAGCAATTCATTTTGAATTTCTATTTTACTAGGTGTACAGGTAGATACATGTACTCTTTTTTTTTTTTTTTAATAAATGTACTAGGATGAAAGATAATCTTTACTCTTATTTTCCGATGACTGAGTTTTGATTTCTTTCAGTGCAATTGATTATACATTTCGAGACGTAGGGGCGAAATAGTTTCATATACTTTTCATATGTCATTATCGTAAATTTGCATCTAAGTAAAAGAAAGAACGATATTCACATATCAACCATTCAATTTAATTGAAGAAAATGCACAAATTATACAAAGTCCTTAGTAATTGCCATCTACAGCGTAAGGTTTACATAAGACCAAGCTCCACCATGTGCGACCATAAACATCACTCCGTTCTTTTCTTCTGTTGGTCTAGCGCCAAGTTTGTCTCCCTCCTCCTCCTCCTCTGCGTTTGAGAGAGAGAGGGGGGGGAGAGAGAGAGAGGGAGAGAGCAGCAGCAGCAGCAACAGAACAACGATGGTGAACCATATAATTAAATTGGGTTCTTTTTTGGAAGAGGGGTGGTCCGGCTCAACCATTGAATAACGTGGCATCCATAAAATCCATGGAGTTAATGAACCTGTTAACATACATATAATTCCATACAGATACACTTTATTTTCACTGGTCCCGTTAATGAAGTGTAGTTAATCAATTAGATTGGGTTCTTTTTGGAAAAGTGATGTTCTCAGAAATAATATATGATTTTGCCTAGTACTAAAAAAAAAATAAAAAAATGTAAAAGCATCTCCCATGAACCTTCAGTTTCTTCCAATGGAATTACATATGTTGTTCAAAAAGAATACCTATTCACAAGATTAATAAACATAGGTGTCTCGTAGATCTCATTGGAGAGTACCTCGGGCTTTTTGAACATCCAACTAATGTCCATCAAGTGCGGCTGTCCCTCTGTCTCACACGCATTGGGTAATTCTCGGAAACACATAAGTCCCTGCTCCTGTGGGCGACTCCAAGAGACTATGCAAATACGGTGATTTAGTCATGTGCCTTGAGCAAGGATGATAGACACACTCATTACTTGAGCAATTACTTGGAATTAAAAGATCGGTGTGCTAAGTTTTCTTAGAAGATAACCCATCTAATTTAAAATGACAGCTTTTAATTTTTCCTTAGAGAACAATTCTTAATTTCCCAAATGAATTGTCTCCTTGTGATATGGTTTTATATCACGTTTTTTAGAAAATCCTATAGTTGCCACAATTGATTTTTTCATCTCAATAATATTCGAAGTTGATTTTGGCAACTTAGTGTTTTAAACTTGGGAGCTAAGCCCCCTTTCCTTTTCTTTTAACTCCCGGGAAGGGTTGGAGAATATTTCCTCCATACAAGAAATTATTACTTATTTAAATTCTAACGTTAATCTCACAATACCTATGTTTTTCCACGTGAGAAAAGAATTGAGATGCAAATTGCGCATAGTTACAGACTGAAAAACTACTTTTATTGAAGGTTAAATTTGAATGTTGTGGCATGATTAATCAAAATCTAACAGTAGAAATTCTGGGTCTCGGGATTGGAAGAACTTTAGGTTGATGGTCATGGCATATTTGGCATGAATTTTTAGATAAATAGGGAAGTTGAGCGCAACTCTCATGGATATTATCTTTATTACATTTTGTCATTGCTTCTGTGCTCAACCGGAGAATTATATTGCTTGAGTTATATTTTATCGTGCTCGCGAGTACTCAACCTACCTATTCAATCGAAAATGTGAGGAAATTTAGAGTAATTAAGATGGAATATACTATGATAAAAATGTTGCTTGAGCCGATGCAGCACTGCCACATTTTTCAAACTTGAAAAACTAGTGGACTCTCATTATTGATGAATACTAGGCGGCACACTTTCTTGTCTTGAAAGGCTTGGTGAAGTTGAGGAAAGCAGGAATTATTCAGTGCGAATGCCTCACGAGGATGTTGAGGAAATTTTCCTAAATGATTTTGAAGATCGACAAAACATTTCCATAAGTGTTTAATGATTCTGATAGTAAGTTTTTTCAAATGAAAACTCTGATATGCATCATTAGATGTTATTCATCAGACTCAGATCATCAAACTTAGAGACTTATCAACACATTTTGGTTGTCTATGATGAAGATTGTGTTATGTTATGATAATCAAGGACAATGGTATAATTTGTATGAGGATTATCAAGACAATACACATCATCAAACATTACCAGAAGATCTCATATCTTCGCACTCAGATTATATGGAGCCCAATGGCTAGGAATTTGGCTTGGATTTCTAGCTATAAGTATTGATTGTCTAGGAGGGATGGACATTCACATAATCTTTCCTTGATTGGATATTTGATATCCATGCGACAATCATTTGGAGACGAGACGCACTTTCCAAATAGAGTAATCAACTTATGGAAACCTTATCTATGTTGTATGAGCAACACAATCAAGGGAGACTCTTATCCTAGCAATCCAAAAGGAATCAAATTTTCCTATCCAACGGGTGGATTGGATGATTGATCCTAAAGGTTTTGGTCCAACAGTCGTTTTGGACAATAACGAATATAAAAGGAGATCATGATGTTGAATGAATTAGGTATGTGTTAATGAAATATCCACCCATTTAAAATAACTTGATTTATGACCCAAATTCATATTAAGCCCAGATCCTATCTCGCTCATTTGGCAAGTCAAAGTCCCATAAATCGTTGTGAAAGGTTAAACAAAGCGCATTATAAGTGAAGAGAGATTGAAAGAAAAAGAGGGATGTTAGAGATTCTTTAGTGAAAGATGATTCTTTCATCTTTTTCTTTCCTTCTTTTGACGATTCTTTTTCACTTTATTTAAAAGGTTCCAAATTGAAGAAATAATGAAAAGGTTGAGAACTCAAATCTTGTTTGGAAAAATATATGACCACTAACTTACTTATCAGATCACCCTTCAGTAAGTTGTCAATATTATCAGGATTTTGTCAAGTCTAAGCAATTAGTAAATTATCATCTCTTCTAAAGTTTCACAAGCTTATATACATTAATATAATATAATATGCTAAAGTAACCTATATTTCACTAATACGGTGATTGATCAATTTCTTTGAAATCTCACAACTTTTTTCTGTAAAATACCAACTCAATAAGGAACCTACCAACCTCTCAATAAATCAGTGTATAATCAAGTTTTTTCAAGTTATTAATTATTGAACTAAAAAGATGAGAGAAAGGGGAAAAAAAGGAACAAAAAAAGATGAGATAACATAGGATAAAGACATGAAAAAGAGTCCAGGGAAAAGCAAATATGTGGTGGACCCACAGAGTCGTGTAAGGGAAGAAGGAACTCATTTTTTTACATTTCCCGCTCTTTCTTCCCACTTTTACGAGGAATATATTTCGTGGGCCTCACAGGAACATTTTTGTCTTCCACTCCTTCCACTTTCTTCGCACTTACTCTAGCCCTACAAGGCAAGCACTATTTCCTTGTTTCTTTATTTCGTCTCCTTTTAACCCGGGTCCTAGAACCCGCTTTACTCTATGAAATGACCCGATTCGATTCTATATGGGTCATGCCATTAAAAAAAAGGGGGGGGGGACAATCACCTGTTGAATAGAATCGAATATGTGTCGACAATACAGTGACCCTTTTAAAATGACTTAATTTATAACCTGAATTTATATTGAACTCAGATTTGATTTTATCTATTTGGTAGGTCGAAGTCCCAGATATCATAATGAAAGATTAGACATAGAGCAGTGCAAGGAGGGGGATGGCAAGTGAAAGAAGATTCTTTCGTATATTTCTTTTCCAATTTGAGGATTCTTTTTCACTTTTTCAAAGTTTTCCAAAGTGAAGAAATGATGAGATCCTTGAGGATTATAATCTTGTTTGTAAAAGGATTGGGAAAACTATCCAAAAATTTCTAAATTTATTGTATTTTTGCCAATTCGATTCTAAGCTTCTTCTTTTTTTCTTTTTTTTTAAAATTTTGCTAATAAAGTCTTAAACCTTTTGATATTTTGCGAATTGAGTCTATCCAACGGCCGGAAATTACTGACATGAACACCAAGCATCCTACTTGGCACGTTGTTATTGGAGTGGACATTTTTAATAACATTTTTGAACATTTTTGGTTTTTTTTTTTTTCCATTTCTTTACTTTCTTTTTGGTTTTTGGAGTGATGGCCGGCCAAAGCGAGGGTGTGCAAGCCCTTGCCTATGCAAGGGCTGCCAAATTCTCGCCTAGCCTAGATCTAATGAGGGTGTCACGGTCTTCACTAGATCTAGGCGAGGACTTGTGCACTCTTGCTTGGTGTCGAGGACCTGGCCCAGGCCCTCAACAGCCACAACGAGGGCTGCTATGGCCATTGAGGATTGCAATGCCCTCACCCAAAACTAGCAAAGATCGCTGGCCATCACTCCGAAAAAAAAAAAAAAAGGTAAAGAAAAGGAAAGAAAAAACTATTTGTCATCGTCAGTAGCAATGTGTGTTGACTATAGATGCTATGATAAGAACGAAGAAATAGAGATGAGCTATAGATGGTATGCGTAAAGAAACAAGGTGGATGAACGCCATGACTTTTTCATCCTTTGCAATGGTGCTGGAGATATTTTATATAGGAGCGATAGGTTCTTTTGATTTCTTTCGTTGATTAATATCTTGTAATTGTTTATCTTACATTACCTGTTTTTCAGTATGGAACTTGAATATCACGGCTACATATGGAACATATATTATATTGGGTGATGTAAATTTATGAATTATATGTAAGTATGTTTTCCCATCGATTAAAACTATTTTTGTTTTAGATAATTGACCGAATTAAGTAGTTCTGCACGCATTAACATGATGCTTTCAAGCTTTTTCCAGCAATTCCTCTTGAATTTCTATTTTTTATTTTTATTTTTTTGAATTTCTATTTTACTAGGTGTACAGGTAGATACATGTACTTTTTTTTTTTTTTTTGGTTATGTACTTGGATGAAAGATAATCTTTACTCTTATTTTCCAATGACTGAGTTTTGACTTCTTTCGTGTAATTGATTATATGCTTGGAGATGTAGGGGCTAAATAATTTCATATACTTTTCATATGTCATTATCTGAAATTTCCATCTAAGTAAAAGAAAGAACGATATTTATATATCAGCCATTCAATTTAATAAAAGAAACAGAAAGAAGATGCGCAAAGTATACAAAGTCCTTAGTAATTGCCATCTGTAGTGTGAGGTTGACATAAGACCAAGCTCCATCGTGCCCAACTATTAACATCACTCTGTTCTTTTCTTCTGTTTGGTTAGGCGCCGCGTTTGTCTTCCTTCTCCTCCTCTGCATTTTTGAGAGAGAGAGAGAGAGAGAGAGAGAGAGAGCAGCAGCAGCAGCGGCGGCAGCAACAGAACAACGACGGTGAACGTGGGATTGGTACGTGTTGGAGGGGGCGAGACACGTAGGGATATGGAGTTTGCAATGAGAAACATCGGCTTTGTGATAAATTGTTCGCGTTATATTCTGCGGAGAATAGGGTCGTTTACGTGGAGGTTAAGACCAAAGAAAGGTCAGAGAGAAGTGGTCAAGCTCGACAATTGGATAATCCGTGAAATAGACTCACATTAAGTTGAGGGTCTCTAAGGAGAGAACATTCTTGGAGCACTGAATTCTCAAACTCACTCCATCCTCTTTTCTCAATTTAACCTCCACCGAACCTTTAAAGAATATCTTGACCTCAGCAAATCCCACAATCTCCTCCCAAAATGGCCGAGAATCATGTGCCAAATATGTGGTCAAATATGATTCCCTTTTGTGATGATTCCTCTTGTTGGCCGAATGAATCAACCGCCTACCATGATGGGCAATAGCTTAAGAGTTATTCACATACTTTCCTTGTCGATCTTATTCTCTAACTGGAAGCATCACTCGACATGCATGTGAAAACTTCAGCTAAGCCAAATGGGGTTTGGCTGAGTTCATTCGTAGGGATCCATGCTCATGTGAGCTTAGTCTTGAAAATTCAAATGAGTCCAAAGTCAAGCTTATTTTGCATGTCAGGTTAATTCGAATGCAATTCATGACCGGACCAACTTAGATGAAATTTATTCAATGTGGACACGTTATTAGTAAACAAAAGATGTAGGGATGTGCTTGATCCCTAATTTTCTAATGAGTGAATGATGAATCTATGAGTCAAAAAATTAGGTGTTAGTAGAGATCGACCAAGATAGGGACGTATTGGATGTCTCCTGGATCTACCAACCAAAAGCAACTTATGGAAATTGATTCCCCATATGTTATCTCATCGATTGGATGGTTGATCGTAATTTGGACATTTTATAACCAAGGAAGTCCGAATTATATTCATGGTATGAACAAAAGGCATCAAATGCAAAAGTATCATATGGTTAACGTGTATGCAACTCAGCGGAAGAGATTCATGTATTGACATATCTACGTGTTCTTGAGATTAATATTTCTTAACATGCTTGTCCTTGAATCAAAATTAGTGATTGATGATAAGTAAAATTAGGTAGTGGTTTTTCTTTTTTGTTGTTAGTGCCAAACGTGATGTCCGATGCATATATTCAATTGAAAAAAATCAAAAAAGATGTGAACACCTTAGAAATCAATGTCTTCTCCAGATTTGACAGAGATAGCATAATTTTGATGTAGTGATCACGTATAGATCCTATGGGATGTCAAGGGCCAAACAATACTAAAGCCTTTTCCTAAATTCCAAGTGAAATCTCATCCAAAAAGCTTCATTTCATCCCTCAATTGAAGTACTTTCTTCCAAAAGTTTTTTGGATCTTGTAATATTTATTACGGCTTTGTAACAACCGTAGTAGCTATCGCAGCAAGAAAACACCGTAATATGTGGTACACTTGTGGTAGACTTGCGATGTACTAATTATATTGCTTTGAACAGACCATATAATTAACAACTAATTCTTCGATTCAGTAAATATGTTTTGTCAAGGAACGTAAATTTCAACCTATGGGATATTAGCAACTCTTAAGGTGGTTAGTGAATTTGATATGAAAAATTAAGTATTGATATATCATGGTTTTATATTAAGTAATTGTTTTTTAGGGAAAAAGCCACCAAAAATCCCAAACTTTGCCTAAAGTAACAAATCTACCCCAAAAAAATTTTTGCAACATAAAAAACCCCAAACTTTACTAACCGAGACACATTTACCCTAAATTTTTTTTCGTGACACAAAAAACCCTAAATTGATATTCATGTAACACATTTATCCTAAATTATAGGGTATTTTTCGTCTTTTACTTTTTGGAATTTCTTTCTTTTTCTTTTTTTATTCTTCTTCTCTCTTCCCTCTGCCTGCCATGGCCGAAGGAAGCCGGATTCAGGTGAGGGTTGCCCTTGCCCGGCGTCGGCGAGGATCGCCCTCGCCCGGGCTAGCTAGGGCTGCCCTCACCCAACGCCAGCAAGGGCCCGATGTAGGCGAGGGCAGCCCTCACTAGCATCAAGGTGAGGGGTGCCAGATCTGGCGAGGGCAACCCTCGCCTGACGTAAGCAAGGGTGGCCCTCATCGGCATCGAGCGAGGACGGCCCTCACTAGCGTCAGGCGAGAGGTGCTTGATCTGGCGAGGGCAACCCTCGCCCAACATAGGCGAGGGTGGCCCTCATCAGCGTCGGGCGAGGACGGCCCTCACCAGATTTGGCGAGGGCATTCCTCACCAAATCCAGCCTAGGCGAGGGTCGCCCTCGCCTGAGTCCGGCTTCCCTCCACCAGGACGGATGGAGAGGAGAAAATAAAAGAAAAAGACGAAAATGCCTTTGGCCACAGAGTTTGGGATAAATGTGTTACGGTTATCAAAGTTTAGAGTTTTTCATATAACAAAAAAAAAAGTTTGGGGTAAATTTGTCACTTTGGACAAAGTTTGTGATTTTTCATGATTTTTCCCCCTTTTTTTTTAAATGATATTCAAGTTTACACGTTGAAAAAAGTGGATATGTAACCATTTGCAACTTGTACTATTCCAAAGCAATTGAAGAGTTTCTTGGATCATAAGTAACATTCAACTTACATGTAGCAAGTAACTTTTCAACTACAAAAGTAGTATCAATAATGCAAGGTTTGTAATTATTGAACGTCAATTAGTAACTTTTCTTATTTAAAAGGTGAGTTTGTACCCTTTTTCTATGTCCAGGAAGCCCATCCTGCTCAGTAAAACATGAACCCCATAAAAATACGCTACTAATATCCTAAATCATGTAAAATGAGAGTTAAGATCTAGATAGATGGTCCAGATAATATTATTTGTATTTGGTAGTGTGGGAAGATGGATATTTGTACCCATTTGTAAACTATACCATTGATGATGGTTAGTATGTTTAAACGAGGAAAAGAAACTTCTCCAAGTGATTAGTAATTTTTCGCATAGAAAAGTAAGTTTTAAATTACCAAGTAATTACGATAGATTATTATTTTTATTTGAAAAGTAAGTTATACCCCTTTTTTCTATGTCCAGGAAGCCTACCCTGACTAGTAATACATGAACCCATAAAAATACCCTGCTAATATCCTAAATCATGTAAAATGTGAGTTATGATCTAGGATGGAGGTCCAAACATGATATTATTAGTATTTGGTAGCGTAGGGAGATGGATATTTGTACCCATTTATACACTACTATTTCATGATGGCTAGTACGTTTATATGAGGAAAAGAAACTTATGGAAGAGATGAATAATTTTTCTCATTGAAAAGTAAGTTTCAACTTACCAAGTAGGACAAATTTTTTTTTTCCACAACGATGAGTAGCTTTAAATATTGACAAAAGTAATGCATGATTGTAGTTTACCAGTGTTTTGTGAATTGATTAGTAAATTTTGTTAATCAAAAGTAACTTTCAATCTGTTGGGAATCAGATACTGAATAGGGAGATGAACCCGGAGGCTATTGTCGTTTAAAGAGCTGTCCTTCTTAGATTCCTCTGGGAGAGCTGGTGGGTTGGCGTCAACCTGCCACGTGTTTCCGGCTATTCGCTGTTGCTCCTTTTCTTAAGCTTCACACATCAGCTTCACCTCGTCTCCCAGCTCTGTTCTCTTTGTTAGCATCTGATTTCCGAAAGATGATATTCTCTGTTTGATTCTCTGTTCCCAATTCGATTTTCGCCCCCACCAAGCTGTCGCCTCCCAACTCCATTTCTTGAAGGTAATTCAATATTCTTCTTCTCTTTCTGTTCTCTTTCCTCTTCCTAAATCATTTCCTTTGTGGGTTCCTGCAGTCCCGCCTTCCTCGGCATATTACAATTGTTTAACTTTCTTCCTCCACAGAGAAAGGAAAGAAAACCAGAAAAGTAGAAGTCAAAAAGGGGGGAAAATGGCGGATATTATTATACGTGTAGCTTCCAAGGTGGCGGAGTACCTGGTGGCTCCGGTCGGTCGTCACTGCAGCTACGTGATATTCTCTAACAGGTATATTCGCCAACTTAACGATGAAGTTGAGAAGCTGAATGACGCCAGGGTCGGGATCCAGCGTTCCATCGATGATGCTCAAAACAACATGAAGGAGATAAAACGCGAAGTTGACAGATGGAAGAATGATGCAGAGACAGTCACCGACAAGGCGCGTCGCGTGCTGGATGATGATAGAAGAGCCAACAGAACTCGCTTCTGCGGGTGGCTTCCCAACCCAAAGGAGCGTTATTGTCACGGCAGGGACGCAAGGAAGACAGTCCAGGCCATCCAAGCACTCATTCCTCAGGGTAAATTCGAGAGGGTCTACTACGAGAGTGCTCCGCCAGGGCATGTCGCTAGCCCCCCCGAAGTGAATTCCTCTACTTGTGATCGGGTTGACACTATCACCGATTCACGAGCTTCCTTCTTTGAGGGCATAATGAATGCTCTGGATGATGAGAAGCTCAAAGTGATTGGGATCTACGGGCCTGGCGGCGTGGGGAAGACTACGCTCTTGGAGGAAGTCCAGAAGAAACTCAGGAACGAGAAGAGACTGTTCCACCTGATTGCCACAACGACTGTATCGCAGACTCAAGACTTGAAGAAAATCCAAGATGACATTGCTTACGCCTTGAGTCTGGATCTGAAGAACACGCCAAGCGAAGTCGGAAGAAGAGATCTTCTGTTTCGGAAATTACAGAGCGATCCGACAAAGAAGGTTCTCATAATATTGGACGATCTGTGGGGACCACTTGATTTGAAGGCGGTTGGAATTCCTGCAGGAGACGACAGCAGGCGATGCAAATTGCTGCTAGCATCAAGATTTAAAGATGTGTTGGAGCAAAAGATGAATGCGGATAAAACATTTCGTCTTGAAGGTTTAAACAACGACGAAGCTTTCAGGCTATTTGAAAAGATAGTCGGTGACCAGCTAAAAGACGAGGAATTGAAAGCAATAGCAGCTCAAGTGGTCGAGAAGCTCCTAGGTTTGCCTCTTTTGATTATCTCCATCGCAAGCTATTTGAAATACAGCCGTGTGTCCGCATGGAAAAACGCATTGATAAAAATAGATGAGCCAAAAATAGAAACTATAGTGAAGTTGAGTTATGACCATTTGGAGAGTGAGGAAGCGAAGTCCTTATTCTTGCTTTGTGGTCTTATTGGCGGGACCATTAAAGTCGAACTTCTGCTGGGACTAGGCATGGGGTTGGGCTTGTTTGAGAGATTCAATGACACAATAGAAGATTCAAGGGATAGATTGAATACTATGCTCGATAGCCTCCGTTCTGTTTGTTTGTTGCAGGATGATGGTGATGACATGGAATATGTGACCATACATGATCTTTATAGTGAGGTGGTCATCTCAACTCCATTTAGAAGTCAGAATTCCTTAATGATGAACAACTATTATGTTTCGGGGCCAAAAGAAAAGCTTGAGAAATGTTGGGCAATATGCCTTGTTAATGATTACGGTGATAGCCTTGCTGAAAAAATGCAGTGTGTGTTTCCCGACTTGAAGATATTCATGTTGTCTCAACTAGGGTTGTTTGAGGAGCCTATACACCGACATGATGTGAGAGATTGTTGTGGACTAGATTTCACAAGCATGGAGCAGCTCCAAGTCCTATATCTTTGCTTCATACATATCACCAATTTACGTTCCTCGATTGGCACCCTCAGGAACCTCCACTCATTATACTTACACTATTGCATTGTGGACGATGTGGCAATTCTTGGCAAGCTCAAAACATTGCAGATTCTTAGCTTGGCAGGATCTCAAATTTCTAAGCTACCTAAAGAAATTGGGGAACTTAGGAATCTGAGATCGTTGAATCTATATGATTGTGACTTGCTTATGATAATCGAGCCTGGTGCCCTGAAAGGCTTAGTCAACTTGGAAGAGTTATATATGAGGGGAAGCTTTAGTCGATGGATAGTCGATGATGAAATACCAGTGGAATCGTATAATGGTAGGCTTGCTGAGTTGAAGAGCTTGAGAAAGCTAGCCTGTTTAGAAATATCGATTCATGACCCCATCATACTCTTAAAGGATGATGACCTGCCATTTGGGAACCTGATTAGATTTTGGATCGACATAGGAAATGCTTACGGAAGGGGATTTCGTGGTTTGAGAACCATGAAACTCCAATTGGAAGAATGCAATGGTATTCTCTCAAAAGAATGGGTTCAAAAAACTTTGCAAAAAACTCAATACTTATATTTGGATGGATTGGGAGAGTTCAAGGAGAATGCTCACGAGTTGTGCATTCGAGGATTTACACAACTGAAGCATCTCGACATTCAGAACAGCCCCTCAATCAAGTACATCGTCAGTTCATTAAATGACCTTCTCACTGCATTTACGGATTTAGAGTCTTTTTTCCTCGAAAATCTTATTAATCTGGAGAAGATATGCAATGGCCCTGTCACACTAGATTGCTTCAGCAAATTGAAAGTTGTGTGTATCAAAAAGTGCCACCAATTGAAAAATTTGCAGTTCCTCTCAAGGATGCAAAGACGTGTACATTTGGAAGAGATCGAAATATGTGAATGTGACTCATTACAAGCCATTATCACAGGTGATGCAGGAAAAGTAGAAGTTGCTGTTGATGACATGATTGAGTTGCCTAATGTACGACGTCTAGATTTGCGTAAGTTACCAAAAATGACAAGCTTTTGCACTAGAGCTGAGGGTGCTCCAATTCAGGTAACTTTTTTCATTTTCTGGGTATAAATTTCTTTAATTCTTAATCTTGCAAACAATACCTAGATTATACTATTATAGGGGGATTTAGGATAAGATGATATTGGTGTTCACCAAGCCTTAGTGAATATTGCATTATTTTGATTATTTGTACATCTTGAAACACATAAAAAATCCTTTCAAAGAAAACACAGACCATACATTTTTATTCACATTCAACTGTAGCTAGGGGAAGCCTTTTCCTATGAATTTTTATTCAATTTATTTCAGTGTTAGATAATTGCACTAATTATTTGGGCTTTAGCATGGGTTTGTACTATGACTAATTTATTACTTATTTAACATTTTTAATGAGAAGAAAAAACATTATACAGAATGAATCTTAAACGAATGCAGGAAATTCAACAATTTCAAAATGAAGAAAGTGAGAGAATAAATAAATAGAAGGCGAACCAGTAGCCACGTAACAAAAAAAGTTCACATAATTCATGTTTCACCTACACACAAGTTAGCAATTGATTCTAACAAGTGCCAACCTCACCATGTCAATGTCATTCTGCTTCTGTCATCCCTTCATCTCAATTAAGATTTTGACATTCTTAAGAGACATCAAACTCATTCATATATTCAAGTTTCTTTTGTTTCGCTGAAAATTCATTGTTGCTGAAAAATGTCTTCCTGGCGATTCATTTTTCTTGTTTTCTTGTATTTGATTCTGGTGAAAACACAATTTCAGAGAAACAAACCCAAATAAGTCATATTTACTTGTTCATAATGAAAAGCAATAAGTTAACAAATAATTTATTAAAAATTTAACTCCGACGTGAATTTGTTTTCAACTTTGAAGGTCAAAATAGAAAAATGAAAGAAAAGATAACAATTAGGATGACTGTTCTTTTGAAGATCAGTAGATGATTTCAAAAGAAAAGAGAAAAAAAATTATGGTCATAGCTTTGGAGATCAGCCAAATCAAAGATAACAATTTATGATGACGCGTGTGAGAGAGACTTGTGCACTTGTGCTGCATTAGCATCATGATAGTCGTGAGGACATCCTTATGAAATTTTTTCTTTTTATGGAAGAGAAATTCATTTTCTTGGATTTTAGCATGAGAGTTTTAGTCATTTTCTCGTATCCAAACACAAGAAAATTCTAAAAGCATTTTTCCAAAAATAGATTTACTTGTAATGCACCTTTAATGAGTTTGATTGTGGCGCTTCATTAGGTTTCATTGCCTCGCTTGGAATCCCTGGTAATGGTTGGACTCCTTGACCTGGAAGAGATACTCTTCATTGAACCTTCATCAAAAGACAGCAATCTAAAATCGCTAGAGATAGAAGAGTCTAAATCCACGTCAAAGAATATTCTAAAATTAGATTGGATACTGAAGCTGCCGAATTTGGAGTCAATAAAAATTAAGAGTTCTCCATCAGCAGAAGTAGTTTTCGATGTAGAGGAGCTAGAAGTCACCGGAGATGTCAAGATTCTCTCTCGGCTAACTGAATTGACATTGAGGCAGTTACCAAACCTGCAATGCATGTGGAAACAGGATGTAAAATTGCAAGGAATATCGATCTTTCGAAACTTGAAAGAGCTCTCTGTCTGTGAAACTGGGCTGTCATTTCTCTTTCCGGTATTTGTGGCTAAATGTCTTAGAGAAATTAGAAACATTGAAGTAATGGACTGTCCAAATATGAAGACAGTGATTGTGGATGAAGAAGAAAGAGATGAAGGGGCAGATGATATTATAGAGTTCCCACTGCTGAAGCAACTATCTATAACACGCTGTCCTACAGAGAAATTCTTCTCATATTCTCATGGAAAGAAAGAGTTAGTAGCCACTACTTCAGATTCACAAGATGCTTATTCCAATTCCTTCTTCGATCAAAAGGTACAAATCCCTTCTATTGAGATTATATCCATAATAGCCACAAGCACACAGTTTGCAAGGCAAGTAATATAATCTCTTTAAAGATCTTTATTTGGTTTTATTGGTTAAAATATGGTAATAATGTATAACTATAATTGTTAGATAGAGGCCACTAATGGAAAATTCATTCTTCCACCGCATCAAATAGATCATTAAGATTATGCCCATTTCTTAGATTTTTAATAGCTACGATCTTATGGATGACTCTTATGAGCAGGTTAGTTTACCAAGCTTGGAGAAGCTAGAGCTTGAGTCGGTAGGATCCTTCAAAGGGATATGGCACGGTGAACTTATGGAAAATTCCTTATGCAAATTAGCCACCCTCTCCATTGGATATTGCTCTCAGCTACACAACGTCTTTCCTTCCACAATCATAGGGGGATTGCACAACCTGACAATTGTTAGGATTGAAAACTGTCCCTCCCTAGAATCATTGTTTGATTGTGGGTCCCTTGATGCAAATAATGCGCAAACAACTATATCGCTCCCCAAATTGGAAGTAAAAACAGTGAGGGAAGTAAAGCTGAAATGCATGGTGAAGAGCGACTCCCAAATGATTTTGGGTTTTCCTAGTCTAAAAAATGTCCGTGTTTGCAATTGCTCCAACCTAAAATATCTCTTCCCTAGTTGTGTGGCCACAACTCTAGAGAAACTCGAGAGCCTGTGGATTAGCAATTGCGAACATATGAAGGAAGTGGTTCTCAAGGAGAAGGCCAAAGGGGATGATGAATCACCACAACCATTATTCAATGAGATGGTTTGCTCTATCCCTTACTATGATCATCTATATTCTTGCATTTCATATTTTAGAACGAACAATCTAATAATGTGTCCTACTTATCCTCCTTTCTCACATTATCCTCGTGCAGGTTATATTCCCCAATATAAGAAAACTAAAAATTGAAGGCGCTCAATGCAAAGAGCTATGGAACAATCAAATTCCCAATGATTCCTTTTGCAAATTGGAGGTTCTTCAATTGGAGCACTGTGATAATCTCCTATGTCTTGCCGCATCCCACATGTGGAAGAGATTGCAACTTTGTCTCGCCTTCCTAGAAGTGAGATCATGCCGATTGATCAAGATCATATATGAAAGTGATGGGACAGATACAAAGAGTGATAAAATGACAAGGCTGGTTTTGTGGGATCTCGAAAACTTGAGACACATTTGGCAATCCGATGGTCTCCCAAACATCCCATTCCCAAACTTGAGATACGTAGAGGTTGTGAGGTGCTCTCGTTTGGAAATGCTTTTCACAACCTTCACGGCGAAATTTCTCGGGCAAATCAAAGAGCTGATAGTAGAGTCATGTGAAGATATAAAACTAATTGCTGGCCATGAAGAATGTGAAGAAGCGACCAGTTTGACAATCACCTTCTCCGAGTTAATTGCTCTTAGACTTTTCAAGTTGCCAAGATTTAGGAGGACCTTAGCTGAGAAATCCTCGAACTGTAAATCCTTGCGGGTCTTGAGCATAGTAAGCTGTGGAACAATGCCGGACCAAGTCGTTGGTGACTGGGAAAGCTACCAAACCAACAAGATTTTTGACCCTGAAGAATTATTGTTTAACTATATGCTTTATAACTAGGGCGTTCGGGACATTTGCAACAAAAAATGGTGTTTGGCGATATAGAATAATGCGTCCGGTAATATGATATTCCGTTTCTACATTCTCTTGTACACTCCCCACAAAGTTTGTGAGTAGTTCCTTCAATATTCATCACTTTGGTACGTCTCTTGTCCCATGGATTTGAGGCCGTGCTGAGCGAGGTCACTTGTCATTCTGATTGAGAATGTAGAGTTGCTATTGATGCACAATTCTAATAAATGACAGTCCATCAAGACATGTCTCGACTAACAAGCACGATAACCGACAAGAATGTAAGTGCATTCGTTTCGTGGAAAATAAGCCATTTCTGGAAAATATTTTCCCAAAAGTCATTTTCTAGGAAAATGACAATATTTTCTAGTATTCGGCTAAAACTTGAAATTGTTTCGGAAAATATTTTCCGATGTTCGGTAAGGAAAATATTTTCTAAGACTTCATCGCTCAGGCATGCATCACTTACCGACCTATAAATCCATCAAATACGAACTTACCTTTAAATCCAAGTAAACTTGCTTCATATTTTTGTTCCCTCATTGTCACAAAATGCTCATCTACTCTAAAAAATGTTCATATGGATTTTAAAAAGAAGTAAAAGAGAAAAGAAGCAAAACATGTACAGCCCTAATGAGAATCTTCCAGTCGAGTGGCCTATTCTCCACCCGTGTCTTTTGTGTTCTAATAAACAAAAGAAAAAAGAAGCAAAGCATGTAAAGCCCTTTGCTTGAGCAATGTACAACTGCAGGATAGAGTAAATAAAGAAAATGATAAGCAAGAGTGCAGAGCATGAGCTTGAGATCAACGAGCTCGAGGTTCGCCTAGCAATGGCCGACGACTAGCCAAAAAAAGAAGAAGATGGGAAACAAAGAAAAGAAAAAGAAATAGAAATAGAAATAGAAAAAGAAAAAAAGAAATAGAAAAGAAACAGGAAATTAAAAATAATTCATATTAAAAAAATAAAATTAAAATTAAAAAATAATTCAAAAAAAGATAGAAAAGAAGAAGAATAAAGGTGAAGAGGAAGTGAGAATTTGTAGAGGTGTAAGATAAGAGAGATTAAGTGAGGAAAATATTTTCCACTTTTCAAAAGTATAAAACATTTTTCTCTAATTTAAAATACTTTTTTCCTTTCATGGAAAACATTTTCCCTAAGGAATTCGTTTTCCATGAAACGAATCTTAGGAAAATCCGGAAAACGTTTTCCGAAAATTACTTTTTCGCGAAACGAACGGAGCCTAAGAGTTGCTAGAGATTCCCAGCCACTTCCTCTAAATTTCTTAAGAGTCTTTCATGGACAATAACGAGGTGCATTGCATCCAGCTCGTCTCAAGAAATGATATTGCGGTTCTACATTAATAAGCAAATATTTGGGATAACCGTTTCGCAGTATTCGAGGACAAATATTCATGTTAATAAAATTTAAAAGTTTCTAGTAATTTTCTAGCCTTGTTTGTAGAATAAAACAAATTAGCGAATTACCAACTTTTCTGAAATTCTACAGGTGTATTTACTTGCAAAATGTATCAAATCACTCTATACTTATCAAACATATTATTAGTTTGAACGTAAAAACTTTTAAGGCGCAAAAGTCGAATTGTTTATGGACAATTTTTTCAGGTCAACTCAGTTGTTCATTCCTTTTAAGAAATCATTATTCTTTAAGCAACATTAACTCTAATTTTGCATCTTACTACGTGTTTTATTTGATGAAATCAAAATAACTTTACTAAGCAGTGAAAATCAATTTTCTCTCTAAACATTACATGTGTATCTTAATAACATCACATGTGGTGCATAGAGATTCTCAAAATAGAAAATGAAATATTCAAGTGAGTTTTCACCGAAAATGACTATTGGGTAATGAAATAATCCCTTTTTTATTTGAATTTATAAATATTGATATTTTCTCATTCTCGTTAACTATTTACTGCGTAAGAGTTAGATATTTTGGATGTGATGTTTATACTTAGTATTTTAGAAAGAAACTCTTAGAATTTTCTTGTTCATAAAGTCAATTTTGCTTGTTGTTAACGGAAAATTTTGGTCTAAACTCATTAATAGTGAATGCATTTACTAAGAAAAAAGCCCTTTTATTATAAAATATTTCCAAGAGATTGCCTGCTATACTTTTATTTTTCTCTTGACAAAGCTCTTCAAATTTTATTTGGAAAAGAAAAGAATCATTTTATGTAATATGAATGTATTTAATGTGCAAAAGTCAATTTTAAGTGAGATTTCTAGGCTATTTCAAGAATTTCCCAAAATAAATTTACACGAGTTTACTAACTAAACTACAATTTAGTAATTTTGTCTCATAAGAAAGATCAAAGCAGGTTTATTTCCTCTCAACCGACAAGGCTAGCAAGACATTATTTTTCTTGATCTGAAAAGGTTGAACCTCTTCCCACCAAGATAACAAGAATTTAAAGTATAAATCCGAATTGGAAAACACTTAGCCAGGAAGACATTACGGAACCATATGAAAATAGCATCCCAACTCAGCCGAAGCACCACCCAAACTTGCTCTAATTAGTAGAGTCTCTTATCTATCTAAAACACACGACGTACTTGGTCGCGCTCATGCATCAGTATTCTACTCCTCATGTTTCTCAATTTTCAATAGTTCAAATTACCTTGATACCTTAAGCCATATTGCTTTAGAATTGAATGCAACTAATTCACATATTTGATCATGTCATAATCATATCGGGAAGAGTGGTAAGCAATCCGAGGATTTTGCTGCACACCTGAGGAAGTATTTCGAAGCCAGCCAATGGACTGACTTTACCATCCCTGCTCACATGGATCGAAAATTGCATCAGGTGACCTCTCATTTCCTTGGGATTATGTTGGTCCTTGTCCATATAAGCCCTCCAATTCCATTTGGCTATTTTGTTCACCTTCTTCACGCATTCAATGCTTTGAGATTCCTAGAAGCTGTCCTCTAAATCTCCCAAGTGCTCCGCCCAAAGCCACATCCTATAATCATAAACCTGCACAACACAAGTTAACATTATTAGTCACGAGCTTAAGTCTTTGGTAAATGCTGATGCACTCGCAGAGGTCTTCAGCTTGTACCTGCTATTTAATAGTTGCAACCACATGGAAGTATAAAAAAAAATATGTGAACTTCATATACAATTCCATAGTTGTACCGTTCGTATCGAAAATCAGTTTGTCTTAGCTAATACACAATTCTCAGTAGGAACCACATGCACTCTACATCCCGCGGCCCTTAACAGAATTCTCTGCCTCCCTTCCTTTCTTTCTACATCTAACGATTTGAGTCGACTCCCTTTTCAGCTCAGGGTGCACTCTGCAGAGGACGGCCCGAACAGAAACAGAGCCACCTTCACACACGCAAAAGCAGCTCAGCAAATTCTCTCCAGCACTCGGTGATTCCTTTGATTTTCATTCCCTTTTCATTGTCCTCTCTGTCGCCCTGGATCCACCAACAGCCGCCACCGAACCTCGATCGCTGGCCACCACACAACATACACGCTGAGAAGGGGCAAAGAACAGATAGCATTGGTCGAAGGGACTCGGGTTATTTCTGAGCATCCCTAAGCCACTCTCTTGGAGATTTCTTTTGATCCTTTCCTCTCGCTTGATTGTTGATCGTCACCGCTTCCCAATCCCCAACAGTTCTGCCTCCGCGAAGAAGGTCTGTAGTGCTAAAGTTCTCGAACTTTTGTCATGGCTGCCTGCTTCGACGATTCCATTCCTTGACGTTGCTTCTGTTATCTCCTTACTCATATTGAATCGGATACGTGTTGATGAAATATCGACTGATTTAAAATGACTTAATTGATGACTTGGATTCATATAGACCCGATTTCCAATCTTGCCCATTTGGCATGTTGAAGTCCTAGAATATCACGATGGAAGATTAAACAAAGATCGGTACAAGGCAAGAGAAAGAGATAGTTTTCTTTAGTAAAAATTGATACCTTCGTGTTTTATTATTCCTGTTTGAGGATTCTTTTCAATTTATTGAAAGTTCTCAAAGTGAAGAAATGATTAAACATGGCAAAGAGTCGCGGAAAAAACAAAAGAAATGAATAAATATGTTGAGAATAACATAGGTTTAAATAAAACCAATTTTTATAAAATTTCACCCAAAAAGCTTACCATAATTGGTCAAGTGGTCCAAGACTTGATTTGCAAGTCAAACGTCACAAATTTGATTTCCCAATCTATTATCCATTTTGGGATAATTATGTGAATAACTTGGTAGAATTAATTTGAACAATATCTGGTGGCGAACGCATTCACCCGTTGGTGGCCAAAGATTCTTGCGGGTTGGAGAAACTCCAAATAGAATGTCCAGCAAAAACATTTGAGTTGCCGTTGATGCCCTTCAATGATAGGCTGTGATTATACTTTGATGATTTTCCATTTCCATGATGAATTCGAGAGACTTCCCTTCACACACCGAATCATAATTTAAAAAAATATTTTTTGACAATAATGATCTAGGCCGTCGATATCTCCACGACCCCAATGAGTTCATCATTGTCCTTCACGTGGAAGTCTGCCTTCAAGACCGGTGCGTCACAAGAACGCAAAACCACTAATTGTATAGGGAGTTCTCGCAGTTTGGGATTGTTAACACTTGAATTTTGCCAACAATGCATGAATAATAATAATAAAGGTAATTTTGTCATACACTGTTGACACTCGAACTTTGCCAACCATTTGAGTCTCCATTTTTTCCATATATATATATATATATATATATATATAAGAAGAAGAACAAGAAAGAAGAGAGAGATAGCAAAAGTTTAATAAAAAATTTGAAAAAAAAAAAAGAAGGATATAAAAATAAAATCGAGAGGGCTCGTGTTGTCCAGCCCACTTGGCAATTTTCGGCCTTTTCATTCCCAACCCCTCTCTTTCAGCCCATTTCTTTTGGCCCATACGTCCAATTTACTCTCCTTGGCCCATCTCTTTTATCTTTTCTTTGTTCCCATAAGCCCACCAGAGCCTAAAAAAAAGCCCAGCCCATCTTCTCCTTTTCCTTGCACACGCTCACCCCCGTGAGAAGAAGAGCGTCGGTGACGCAAGGAAGAGAGAAGCAAGAGTGACGTGCGGGTGACGGAGGAGGGTGTGTCTGTGCGCACGCGGGAGTGGGGCTGTGAGCGACGAGCCGTGACGAGAGCGAAGCCAACGCCTTCTAAAATCTCGGAGCCACGGCTGATCGACGTCGTCAGCTTTCGTTCATTGACGAACACTAAACTTTCTGAAACTTGCATTCAAAAGCGCACGCCATTTCTTGCAAAATCGGTTGTCCGACGGTGTTTAGATTCATGGTCGACTCATGTCCACTTCATTAGTTGTTGAACTGAATCTGAATCTGTGTTTTTCCCTTTCGTTTATGTCGTGCTCTTGCGATTCCTTGTGCCGGTCGTCTATGGAGACGAGTTTGGAGTTGCTATCCTCAACCTCCCGGTGATGCCCGCCACTCCAGGCCGCCAAGTCAGTGCATTCTTTGTTGTTTTAGTATGCTTCCTGGGTAATCCTTATACTGTTTTGTGCTATTTTGGAGCTCATAATTTCCTTGCCGGAGTGGCTCGGTCTTGGCCGGAGTCATGGCTGATGGGGGAACATTTGGACATCAGGTATTGACGTCGGACCGATAGGGATTCCGGCGTGAACTTGTGTAGTGTAGTTCAATCGAGTTCGTCAATGGTGGTTCTGTACAGAGGAAATATGGGTTGTTGCGAGGAAACAGAAAACGTTCGAGAAAGAAGAGAGCGTGATCTGAGGGAGCAGAAGAAGGTGCAGGGGAAAAGGACAAAATTGGAAAAAGACTAAAAAGGAAAAATAAACTGTGATTCAATTGAAAGATTACACAATCCCCGCAAGTTGAAGAACCTAAGATGTGTCGAACTGAAAGGTTGTCCTCAGCTAAGAGCCATGGAAGGCCTCAGTAACTTCAAGTCTTTGAAGTGCTTGGAAACCGAAGGTTGTAGATCTCTAGAAATGTGTTGCCAAATTTGTCGAGATCAACCAAGATAGAAACCAAATTGTAACAATTGTAGTATGTGATGCGGTTGTGGTAGAACTTGCAGTATTTTAATTAATCTTTAGGTGTCATAGACTCCACTCTTTCATCTTAGGCATCATCTTGTAAGTAAATGCACGCATTAAAAACTCAGTTGGGTTATTAATAACTTGACCGATTCAAATTTGCAAGTGATTCCGCTTAAGTATTGAATGATGAATCAGGAACTTTTTATCTTGTGTCATCAAAATTCAAATATTCAAAATTAAATTAGATTTTTTGGTATAGCAAATTGAATGTCGCAACTTCATATCGAATATATACCTCTTAAATTAGAATTTTTATTAGGTCCGGAGTCAATGGAAGAACAACTTCCATTGTGGTGATACACTATTTATAGGTGCATGTTGACTATTTGATTATATCAAGCTATTTAAATTTTGAATTATATGGGTAGGCATATTTTACCATCAATTAAAATCATTTTTTATTCTAGGTGATCGACCAAATTAATAGGTTGCTGGTTTTTTTAAGAATATTTGTTACTGTTATTTGTAAAATAATTGATATAAATTTGGGACTAGATATATAATCATTATATGGTGCCCACATTAACATGATGAAGTTAACATTAGTGTTCATATAGAAGAAGTCTGAATGACACATAGAACAGTACGGCAGCCTCATGTTAGCTTTCAAATTTATGAAGTCGAACTACCATTTGGAGTGTGACATTGATATAACGCAATTTTTTATAATCGCTATGTTCAATTATGAAAATTGAATTACATCGTGAATTACTAGTATCAAAGCAAATACATATTAATGAAGGGTCTCAACTACTAGAAGTAAATATTCACTTGTATATGAAGTCACTCACCTCGATAGTACTACCAATACTATTGGTTAAGTTTCTCAGCTTAGACTATGTTTTTCACTAACATTATAGCTTGTCATTCGCTTAGGCCCATCAATCTATAATAAGAAAGAAGAAGAGAAATGAGTTGTGAATGATCTGCATAGACAAACAAAGTGGACAAACAAGACGTCTTTATCCCATGCACGGTGCATGGAGATGTATTATATAGGGGTAGGAGGTTTTTTTTATCTATTTAATTTCGCTAATTAATATCTTCTAATTTATTCCTATGCCACCAGTCTTTGGTATAGCATTTGAATATCATAGCTAAATATAGAATGTATATACCTTTTAACCTAGAATTTTTTTTACACACGCGGTCAATAGAAAACATCTTCTATTGTGGCTACTTAAATTTTGGATTTTAAGGGTAAGTTTGTTTTACCATCTATTGAAACCATTTTTTGTTATGGGTGATCAAATCGAATCAGGAGGTTGTGATCGTATTTTTTTTTTTTATCAAAGAATATATGATGTTATTATTTGTCAAAAATTGGTAAGAATTTGCAACTTGATATATAATCATTATATTGTGCCCACTTAATATGATGAAGTTAATATTAACGTTCATATGTATGGAGTTTGAATGACAAATAGGACAATACAATGGAGTTGTGTCCCCGACCAATTCACCGAGCCGTCATATTAGCTTTCACGTTTATGAAGACATATCGCCATCTGGATCATGAGATTGACATAACACCAAGGTTGATAATTGCTTTGCTTAGATATTCAAAATTGAATTAAATTGTGAATTGCCCACGTCAAAGCAGATATACATTAATAAGGGGTCTCAATTGCTAGAGGGCAGCATTCGCTTTTATAATCACTTACCTTGGTCGTGCCTTGGACATAGGCAGTCGGGCCCAAAGGCAGTTTTAGTACAAAAGAAATGGTGGAGTGGGTCTCTTTGTCTTTTACCGTGGAGTACAGGACATTGGAGTTCAATATAATATTATATATATATATATATATATATATATATATATATATATATATATATATGGTTTCCTTGTGACTGTTGGCAATTATTAGTTGGAAACATCCGTGAATGTTAACCAACAAATTAAAGTCAAACAATGATAATATTTTATTGGGATAATGGCTTAATTGATTTCTAAATTTTGGCTTAATATACAATGTGATTCATAAAGTTTAAGTCTGTTTAACATGATTCTTAAACTTCAACTAAATGTGCAATATTGTCATTGAAATTTTAATTTATTTAAAATGATCCTTAGAACTTTTTATACATGTTCAATTTAATCGCTAGAATGTATGAAGATATTTAATACTATTTTTTTTTATTAATTTAAGTTCAATGACAATATTAAACTTTTTCATTAAATTAAACTTGCACTAAAAATTCTTGCCATCACTGGCAGATGTTCTAGATTTGATTGGCAATGATCAAGAGCACATTCAATTATTATTATTTCCCTCATGTAACGGGAGGGAACCAGATACGCAAAAATCATAAAATCAGCAAAAACTTCAGAAATCTTCAAGTGAAATTAAATGTTACAAAAGAAATTGAAAGTAATGGGAGGGGTGGAGTAATTAGCGGAGAGTATTCGAGAGGCCACGAAGGAATTTGCTGCCTCAGTGTAGTGGATGCCATCCCAGCTCACGTGGCGCAATGACTCCTCGCACACGGTGCCATTGTTGTAGCACACCTTTAACGGGTTCTCAAATCCTACTCATATTGCAATGCAAAAAACACACGAACTTATGTAAATCGACTATCATGGTAAGTTTGTAACCACTCCTAGGTGACAAAACAAATGAGCAAGATACTCTCGCTAATTCTTGAGTTTCGACTTGACAATCGGCCCTAACAAAACTTGAGGGGACTCAGATTAGAGGCGATGGAATCCATACCATGTATAGTGTAATTAGCAATGAGATCGTATTTGATCGCGAAGACATCGACGTACACAATCGTGGCATTCTTCATCTGACTCCTCAGTTCTTCGCAAAGGGACTGCAATAGCCGATTGAATTCCCGAGCAGCATCATTGCGAGATCGGAGGCATCCGAGCTCATCAATGTCGCTTGCATCATGGGCGGTGGTGACCAATATGCTAGGCAAACAGCCCAATGGCCCGGTGTTGTGCACCTAGAAATTCTTCCCTCCACTTTGGTATATGCTCTACAAAAAATTAGTTATATAAATTAAATTTACATAGATGGGATTATGTCTAATCTTTTGGTAATTGTTGACTGACCCATATGGCGAATCTGATTTCTTCGATGAAGATCGGGATGTTCCCCTAGGGAGGACGCCTTGAGAAATCACAGGATAAAGAGAGCGAGAACTTAGAGGAAATCGATGGTCAACCACCCGTCGCATAGTTGGCCGGTGGCCTCATGAAAGAAGGTGCGCCAACTGGGCAACGCGACGTCGATCCTGAGCCTCGCCGACCAGCCGACGGTATCCAAGTTGGAGTCGCCGAAGTTGAAGATGACGGGCTTCCTCTTGCACGGAGAAGCAACCGAGCTTGGAAGGCCAAGACAGAGTCCAAACATCACGGCGTAGCACCTCAAAGCATGGAGGCTGGGAACGCAAGAGCCCCCTCCTCTCTTCTTCGCCATTTTCTTTCTCTCATCCGTTTTCTTTCTTGTCACTAGATTGATTGTAAAAGTGCAAGAGAGAAGCTGTTCATGTAAAAATTCAGAGGGCTCTGTTGGAAGATCTTAGAGACGATTCTGATTCTAGTAGATCTTTTGATTAAAACGGTAAATAGGAAATTATATTCATGTATATTGCTTTTCCTATTTTATTCCTTTTCATATTTTATTCTTCCTTTCTTACATTATAAATGTACATTGTAATGTTAGACAGAATACAATACAGTGAAACACTTTCCCAAAGCTTCTTTCTCTTTTCTGTCATGGTATCAAAGCCCTCACTTCCTACCCTAGCTTCCGCAACCCTTTGAATTGCCATCGCTTCATTCTAATTTGTTATTGAGGATCCCTTCCTTCCTCCTACAGAACAAATTAGCAAAGCAATTAGGAATTCATTCTTGGTACCATGGCAAAAGACAAGAAAGTTATGAATCTAGTAGAAGCTTCATCAACTGCGGATCAGACGATCTCATCTTCTCATCTAGACGGATCGACTGGAGAAGAGCAAGTGACCAACGTCGTCCCTGCCAATGTCATCTCTGCCCCTGCTCCTACTCCAGTACAGATTCCAGGGCCGACTTACTGGCCACCAGCCCCATGGTACCCCACACAATGGGCCACTGGGCCTAGACAAACATGGGCCCAATATCCATATGGGATTGACCCGACTGGTGAGTCGGGTCAGGCAGCTGCGTGTCACAGACCCGGATTCATACCGGGTCACGGAGTCAAACCTTACCTAGTTCCACACGGATAGCCTTACCTGTTTCCGTTCAACGGCGGACGGCCAAAGCTTGGAGATCCACTTTACACGTCACCGGCGAACAGGCCGGAATTGCGCCTAATCACCGAATAGCTTACTGGATTGGCGAACTATCATTCTTGGGCTCACGATCTTCAGCGAGCCCTCGTCACTAAGACCAAGGAAGGTTTCATCGAAGGAACCGTACCTTATTCGACGGATGAACAACTGCAGAGACACTGGAATCGCTGCAATCAGTTGGTGCGCACTTGGATCGAGAACTACTTGGCGTCCGATGTCGCCGCCGGTCTTCCTC
This sequence comes from Eucalyptus pumila, assembly GCA_016097595.1. Classification (NCBI taxonomy): domain Eukaryota; kingdom Viridiplantae; phylum Streptophyta; class Magnoliopsida; order Myrtales; family Myrtaceae; genus Eucalyptus; species Eucalyptus pumila. The sequence continues at coordinate 8,872,909 of CM027852.1, forward strand.
CTACAGAAGACTCCAAGAAATACTGGGATAACATACAGGAGATGTACGGAAAATCAGATAAGGCTAGGCTTTTCTTGTTGACACAAGCCTTAACTGAGCTAAAATAGGGGAACCTCTCAGTCACCACATGTTTCAACCGGCTGTCGTCTTTGTGGAACGAAATTGAAACAGCCAAAGACAAGTTGGAGGGGCCAGAAGCCACTCTCCAACAATATTATGCGATGAGAGAAAGAGAAAGCCACCAGATTTCTTCTTACCTTAAATGACTCGTACACTGCCTTTCGATCGCAGATTCTTGTGATGGATCCTCAACCTCCTCTCAGCCGAATCTTCCAGTTGGCCGTGCAGGAGGAAAACCAGAGAGTCGCCATGACTAAACATGGTCGGATTGCTGAAGGAATGGGCTTCGCGACGTTTCCCTTGAGCTTCGTCTCGACCGAAAATGTCACTGGCACCAGTGGAAACCTCGGAGCCACAAGACAGCTGAGAGGAAAGGGGTTTGCAGCTGCGGCGGCGAGAAGTGACGAAGATTACCCTAAGTCTTCACGGATGGACGGCTGGGATCATCGCGCTCAATCAGACGATCTGGATAAAATTTCTAGATCTGACGGTCGAGGGAGACACGCTTGATTGAACGGGCCGGATCAATTTTTCCCAGCGAACGGCTGGGATCGTCACACTCAATCGGATGGCTACAGATTGATGAACTATTCGGTTGAATCAGACGGTCGATATTTCGCCATGTCAGCACCAGTATACAAAGCATCGTATGGCACACAAAATGCCACGTCAGCGGGCAAGGTTAGTGGGCAAAATTCAAAGTTTAAAAATAAATATTATGAATATTGCAAACGTCCACACCACACTATCGATACATGCTAGAAATTACATGGGAAACCCAATAATAAAAAGGAAAAGGAGTCTTCAGTCTATCAGGTCTCTACGCAGAGGAGTGGTGGAACATCTCAACAGACTATCACTCAAGAACAATATGAAAATATCGTGCAAGCTTTGAGTCAGCTCAAGATTGGTGATAATGGTGCAGGATTTTCAGGTACTTTTTCCCATGAAACAAATTCATTATCTATTGATGCATGGATTATCGATTTAAATGCAAGTGACCACATAGTCTGTCATGAGTACCTAATTTCTCATGCCCATCAAAACACACAGTCTCCTATTACAGTGCATCTTCCAAATGGAAACATTATGAATGTTACCAAAATCGGCACTGTACATCTTGGTCAAAACTTTGTTCTTAAAAATGTCCTATACATTCTAGATTTTGAGTTTAATCTTATTTCTATCGCAAAAGTACGTATGGACAATTCCTACAAAGCCATATTCAATTCCAAAAAATTGTGTCTTTCAAGACCTTTGACTGGCAGAGTGATGGGCTTGGGTAAAGAGGCACAAGGGCTTTATTTTTGGGTCAATTCTCCAGGAGATTTAGAATTATTGAATAAAGGCATTTATTATGATGCAATTAGTTATAATAAAAATCTCTTTTGCATCAACGATTGGGTCACAATGCTCGATTTCCCCATCCAAAATGCCCCATATGTCCTTTAGCTAAACAAACTCGAGCATCTTTTCCTATTAGTACATCTCGAGCTAAAAATCCTTTTTCATTGCTTCACATGGACATCTGGGGTCCCTACCATACTTTTCATCGCGATGGATCTCGCTACTTTCTTACAATCGTTGACGACTATAGTCGGGCCACTTGGCTATATCTTATGCAATCCAAGAGTCAGACATTTACTCATTTATCAAATTTCCTTTCCTTCATTAGGAATCAATTTGATAAATATGTACATCGAATTCGTATGAGATAATGGGCGATAATTTTACTTCGATTGCGCAACTTTGTTGTCTACTCATGGGATACTTCATGAGAGTTCTTGTACTTATACTCCACAGCAAAACAGAGTTGTAGAAAGAAAACATAGACATCTCTTAGAAGTAGGCCGTGCCCTTAAATATCAAGCCTCAGTTCCTGAAGAATTTTTGGGAGATTGTGTGGTCACAGTTGCCTATCTGATTAATCACATGCCAAGTCGTGTTCTTCATGGTAAAACTCCTTTTGAGATGTTTTACAAGAGATAGCTAGATAATAGCCATCTTAGAGTATTTGGTTGTTTATGTTATGCAACGACTGTGGGTCCTCGCGATAAAATGAGCCCCCGTGCAACACGATGTGTTTTTATGAGATGCCCTTCTCTTCAAAAGGGTTATCGTGTCGTGGAGTTTTCTACAGGGAATTTCTTTACCGGTAGAGATATTATTTTTCATGAAGACACATTCCCTTTCAAAGAGAAGCACCCTTCATCACAAGACAATTCATTAGACAACAATCGATTTCTTTTGACTGATGAAGATTTATCATTAGCACCTAGGTTTCTTATGACACTTCCATCCTCTATGGCACCGGCACCACCAGAATTCTCAAATCCGAAGATGGAATTACCAGCTTCATCAAAGGAAGTCCTTTCATCTACTTCAGCAAAAGACACAACAGCAATGGCTGTTGAATCATCCATGACCTTTGAGAATATGGTTGATCTACCTCGTCATTCTGGAAGACAGACTCACCCACCTACGTGGACTAAAGACTATATCTGTTCTGCTGCAAACTCTTCAGGGACACATTATCTTGTTTCATCATATGTTTCCTTCAATCGATTATCAGGAGAACATATGATTTGTATCAGTTGAATCTCCGAAGAACATGAGCCATCTTCATTCACTGAGGCAGCAAAAGATCCTAAGTGGTGGCGTGCAATGGAGTCGGAACTTACTGCACTCATGGAGAATCATACTTGGGATGTTCTTCCTTTACCACCGCATCGAAAACCGATCGGATGTAAATGGATTTACAAGATCAAGTTCAAATATGACGGTTCCATAGAACGCTACAAGGCTAGGTTGGTAGCCAAAGGCTTCACTCAAAGAGAAGGTTTCGATTATCACGAAACATTCTCTCTAGTTGTGAAGGAAGTTACCGTCCGGTCTTTTTTATCTATTGCAGCAATATGCAATTGGTCCTTGCATCAGATAGACGTCCACAATGCATTCCTTCATGGTGATTTAGATGAAGAGATCTACATGGATCTTCCTCAAGGATTACGCAAACAGGGGGAGTATCGAGTATGCCGTCTTCGCAAATCCTTGTATGGATTAAAACATGCATCTAGACAGTGGTATGACAAGTTTACTGCTGCTTTAACCAATGCAGGTTTCCAACATTCCAAGCATGATTATGCTTTATTCATACGAAATGTGGGAAAATCATCGATTTATTTTCTGATATATGTTGATGACATATTGGTCATGGGAAACAATGATTCCCATGTTGCAAGATTTAAGGAATATTTGCACTCCACTTTTCACATCAAGGATTTGGGACCTCCCAAATACTTTCTTGGCATTGAAATTGCCAAGACTGATAAAGGATTTTTTCTCAGTCAAAGGAAATTTGTCTTGGAAATCATTTCTGAGGCTAGATTATAAGGGTGCAGGTTAGCAGTAATTCCCATTGAACAGAATATCAAGTTGACGACACATGAGTATGATCTTCATTCTTCTACATCAAACAAAGATCCATTACTCATGATCCGTCAGGGTATCAGCGACTTGTTGGAAAGCTGATATATCTTACCATGACAAGACCTGACATATGTTATGCAGTACGGATACTTAGCCAATTCATGCATATGCCAAAAGAGTCACACATGAATGCAGCCTTAAAAGTAGTAAGATATTTGAAGCGATGTCTAGGGCTTGGTATATTTTTATCTCAAGAATGTGATATGGGGATGACAGCTATTTGTGACACTGATTATGCTACCTGCCCAATGACTAGGAGATCTATCACCGGTTTTTGTGTTAAATTGGGAAAGTTGTTGATCTCGTGGAAGATAAAGAAGCAATTTACTGTATCATTGTTATTAGCTGAATCAGAATATCGAGCCATGGAAAAAACTATCTGCAAAATAGTCTGGATACGAGGACTTCTTTCAGACTTGGGAATACAGGTCAGTGGACCAAATGAATTGTTCTGTGATAATGATGCTGCACTTAAGTTAGCGGCAAATCCAGTTTTTCATGAGAGAACAAAATACATAGAAGTTGATTGTCACTTCACTCGCGACAAGATAAAGAGGGAGTTCTCGTAACAAAGGGCATCGGAACAGTGAATCAACCTGCAGATATTTTCATTAAGCCGTTATGCCAAAGACAACACAAGTTTCTGTTGAGCAAGCTAGGTGTAATCGACATATATAGGCCACCAGCTTGAGGGGGAATGTTGGGAGATCTTAGAGACGATTTTGATTCTAGTAGATCTTTTGATTAAAACAGTAAATAGGAAATTATATTCATGTATATTGCTTTTCCTATTTTATTCATTTTCCTATTTTATTCTTCCTTTCTTACATTATAAATGTACATTGTAATGTTATACAGAATACAATATAGTGAACACTTTCTCAAAGCTTCTTTCTCTTTTCTGTCAGGCTCTAAGTTGTGGATCTCGAGACCGGGCAGAACAAGCTCTTGCAATTTGGTCCCATCCCTTCGTGGAAATCTTGTGATCGTCTTCTACTGTGATTGCTGACAATATCTTGGGAATTCATTTTCTTTTCTGACGGCTTAAACAAAGGAGCAAAAAATATTGACCAATCAAAAATCTAAGCAAGTTGGTCCATGAATCGTGTTCATTTTCATTAGACAAAACACGTGACTGTTGACTAAATAATATCGACATCAATACATAACATGATATGATACGACACAACACACCAACAAGTTATTTCTCAAAAATAAGAGAATTTCGATATGTTGGGACACCTTGTATATTTATATATAAAATAAATTATCATTTTTATGATTATTTCAATCAAATTAATTTAATTCAAATTCATAAATAAATGAATAATATAAAAAAGCAGAGAATGAATTTACAATAAAAACATTAATCTACCATTAATTAATATCATTTTGACAAACTCAACTCCATTCCAATAATCTATAAAATTTGAAGGAAAAAAACAAGCAATTTACATTCTGGACTCACATGTTAGATATGTTGGAAGAGAGAAAAAAACTTGGTGGTGAATTATGTATCATGAGAAATGAGAGTAAGAAGAGAAGAGAAGAGAATACTAGGTTTTTTTTTTTCTTTTCCAATTTTATTATTATTATTATTATTATTATTATTTCACATATATATTTTGATCCATCATTTATTGAAAATTTTTAAAATTGACCTCGCATATCAGAATTATGTATCAAAAACTCGCATGTCGAAATTTCAACTCAAGTATTTGAGAGTGTCAAGAAAGTTAACTAAATGTCGAATTTTCCAACATGTATTGACCGAGTGTCGAAAAGTGTCGAAAGTGGTGGAGAGCATTTGACATGTGTTGGAGTGTTTGACACAACACAGCCTCGGAGAATGTTGATACTTCCTAAACTATTGACATCTTATATTTGTTACTTAGAAAAATAAAAATAAAAAGGTAAAAACGACCAAAAAAGCTATATGGTAATAAAAAATAAAAAATAAAAAGAAAAGTGAAAATATTGTGATTGCTAACAATTTGAATTGTCCCCGTTGAGGATCATCTAGAAAAGAAAATGTCTTGGGAGTTCATTTTCTTTTTGGATGACTTCAATGGGGAACAAAAATCATTGACTAATCGAAATCTAAGCAAGTTGGTCTAGGAATTGTATTTATTCCCATCAAACGAAACACGTGACTGTTAACACCTTATTTTTGTTACATAAAAATAAAATAAAAATGGTAAAAAAGACAAAATATAAAAAAGGAAGGCAAAAATACTGCGATTGTTAACAATTTAAATTGTCCCTGTCAAGGATCATCTAGAAAAGAAAATGTCTTGGGAGTTTTTCGGTGACTTCAATGGGGAGCAAAAATCATTGACAAATTGAAATATAAGTAAGTTGATCCATGAACCGTGTTCATTCCCATTAGATGAAACATACGACTGTTGACATATTATTTTTGTTACATAAAAGTAAAAAAAAAAAGGTAAAAATGAAAAAAAAAACTATGTAGAAAAAAAAAGGAAAGCGAAAATAATGTGATTGTTGACAATTTGAATTGTCCCCACTGAGGATCATCTAGAAAAGAAAATGTCTTGGGAGTTCATTTTCTTTTTTGATGACTTCAATGGGGAGCAAAAATCATAGACTAATCAAAATCTAAGCAAGTTGGTCCATAAACCATGTTCATTCCCATTAGACGAAACATGTGATTGTCGACACATTATTTTTTTTACATAGAAATAAAAAAATGGTAAAAAAAAAAAAAAAAACAATATAATAATAAAAAAAGAAAGCGAAAATACAAAAAAAAGGGGGGGGGGGCTATAGTACTAATCATGGATAAATAGAAAAGAGTAGAGAATTTTTTTTTATAAAAATTAATATATAAAAAAGTAAAAAATAATAAAAGCACTAATAAAGCTTGGGTGGGCCATTTATACTAGGCCCGTTTTCTTTAGTAAAATTTTCAGTCCAACTTCCTGATTTTCCTTATTTCCTTTCAGCCCACAATTTGAGCCCAAAAAGGTCAAAAACAGAGAAAAAAAAAAAAACACACGAAACTCGTTGGATCCAGAGTACTTCGCCCGAGTTTCTTTGAATTTGGCTAGAAATAGCTTTGAGTCTTTTGGTCGCCGGTCGCCATATCTCTCCACGGCCGAGTGACGTAGATTCTTTCTGAAGCCGTTTGCCCAATCAACGACCTTGTGGAGCTCAGTTACCTTGATCCTTCGTTCTCAGTCTTGTCCAGGTAAGGTGAGCTTCCTCTTTCTCGAACATGCTCTGTCTTAGCCCTGTCTTACAAGAGCCCGAACTCGATCGGCAAGTTAATAAGTAAATCATGATAAGCTGGGATCAATTGGCTGCAAGTGGCATTGATCTAAGGGTGCGTTTGTTTTATAGAAAACTCAATGATAAAGGAAAATGCTTTCCGGAAAAGCATTTTCCAAGAAAAAGGTTTGTTTTCCTTTGTTTGGTGATCTATAATTGAAAATGTTTTTTGCCGTTTGGATCCCATTAAAAAATAATTTCACACTTCATCACAAGAAAAAAAAATTTTAATTTAAAAAGCTTCAAATTTTTAATATTGTTGTTTTTTATTTACTTTCATTTTCTATTTTTTATTTCCTTTTTTTCTTTTTCTTTTTTTTTTTTTTTTCCTTCTTCTTGTCCTTCGCTCCTCAGCTTCCTCATGCCATCCCTTATGCTTCCTCTAGCAGTTCATCCCTAGTTGGCTTACAAGGGGTGAGCTCCAGCTGTCACTAGAGGCGGCGAGCTCGCTAACTGGCCGCTAGAGGTTGCGAGCTCGCCCAATCTGGCAAGGCTTGAGCCTCATTGTTGGAGGCCATGAGCTCACTCGATTTAGTGAGGCTTGAGGCTCATCAACCTCGTGCAAGCTCAAGCCTTGTTATCGAAGGCCATGAGATCGCTCGATCTAGTGAGATTAGAGCTCACTGGCCATCCTTGTGGCCGGTGACGGGTGAAGAAGAAGCAAAAAGAAAAATGAAGAAAAGAAAAAGAAAAAGAAGCAAATTCGAATTTTTTATTTTTATTTTAAAAATATTTTCCAAATTTGAATTTTTTTTAAAAATAAAAAATTCAAATTCAAATTTTTTTAAAAACATATTTATATAAGAATAATTGTTTGTAAACCAAGCATCAAATTTAAGCTTTGGTAGATTCGGAAAACATTTTCCGGTCCTTTCAAAGGGGAAATCATTTTTTGAATTTAAGGCTTTGTTAGGAAAATGTTTTGTTGACTCATTTTCCGAGCCGAACCCAAACGTTTAAAATGAGGAAAATGTTTTCCTCGAAAATGTATTATGCGAAACAAATGCACCCTAAGTCTCTGTATACCATGATTAGGTTGAGAGCTGCTAGAAAATCAAATTGGAAAATCATTGTTGAAGTTGCACGTCACATGTTCGATAAAATGCTTAAGTGAGATTTCGAAATAGATTGTGTGTGATTCGCTTTTGACTTTATTTTAGTCTGAGTTTGATCCCTTTTCATTGAATTGCTTGCTCATACTGATGTTGTTGCCTCGTTTTGTTCTTTTTATATTGCCATTTACACATCACCGAGTCGGCTATGGACGAACTTCTTGCCGGAAAATCCATACCGTTAGCAGGAGAAGCCATGGTTAAAAGCTGCAGCGGTCGGTCCTTTCTTTTTGTCTTGTGGTAATGCTTCTGAAGTGGTTACACCTGGCCTTTTTATTAGCTGAACAGTTGCTATTGCCACTTAACAACTTGGGCCTACTTTTATTAAAAATGGAAAAAAAATAATGCAAAAAAATAATCCCAAAAAAATGCAATTTTTGTTAAGTAATCAAATAAGCAAAAAACTCCAAAAATCTTCAAGTGAAATTAAACATTACAAAAGAAATCAAAAGTAATGGGAAAGGTGGAGTAGTTGGAGGAGAATATTCGAGTGGCCACGAAGGAATTGGCCGCCTTGGTGTAGTGGATGCCATCCCAGCTCACGTGGCATGACACCTCGTCACACATGGTGTAGCCACTTCGTCCACAAGTAATTTTGGGATTGTAGTTGTACGGCATGCTGCAACAACTGTACAGCGGCCCATCGTTGTCGCAGCACACCATTAATAGGTTCTCAAATCCTACCCATGTGCTTGTATGTCTCGGCTACCACTAAGTAGGCTAGTATAGCAGCCACCCACGCTTGAAATGAGTCTATCTTCCCCTCCGTGAGGCTTCCAAATTCCCTATTTATCGTTATCTTTTCGACTGAGAGGGAATACGAAGGATAGCGCGGGGTCTCTCACCCCAGGACGAATCTCCTACATGTTTCATCCTTAAGCCTTTTAAGGACTTGCTTAGGTCCATTTAAAATTCCGTATTAGTACTGTCCTAAATACATGTCACTAGGTTAGAAAACACATTATATGACCTAGGACAGCATGAGACAGATCAATAAACTTCCATAGATTGTCCGATGAAAGGAAAATCTTTCCTATGAAATTAAATCCGATTGAAAAAATCAGGTAATATACAGCAAAAGCAATGCTTTTGGTGCAATCTGATGATGAGATTTTGATTAAGAATTGACAGAAACATCTAAGGATACATACATGCTGCTTGAAGATGCTTTTTGGTGCTTGCATAACGAGGAGCAAGCACATAGCGGACGCCAGAAGGTCGGAAAAACTTCTTCGTCTCTTCGTCGTGAGTTTGCATCAGGCCATCCTATGCAACAACATGGCACATGTCGAGTCTCAATTATAAGAGATCTCAATAAAGAATATCTTTTCCTAAGTCAATAAACGTACAAATTTTCTATCACAAGGGGCATGGATTTGAAATTTGGCCAAATGGTGGGTTGCACCATAAATGAGGATACTTATTCAAGAAAGAGGCATTATATAACATATTCTCCAATTGCATTTTGTAAAGGCAAGCTGAAAGAAAGAACTATTACAGGTCAAGATTTTGTGCAGAAAAACAGAAAACTTCTTATTCAGTAAACATTCAATAAGCCGATAGTAAAAGTAAGAAAATCCTTCACTAACTTTGCACCATTGATAAAAGGGTGCTCTTTAGATGCGATGCCGGTGGAATAAAAAATGTGTTCACATGCGGCTCTCTTCACCATTGATGCATTGGTTGTAACTTCGAACCACTTTACTGCACTGGCCCAATAAATTAATAGTGATGGAAGCCATAGGCGGACAAATTTTTCTTGACTCGGCAGTATTCCGCTCATCCTGAAAACCATAGACATTTCCATGTTTTAGCAATGCTTAATTATATGTAACCATGGTTTAGTATTACCGTCTTCAAGAGGAACATGTCAAGTGAAGTCTTGTCGTCCCAAATGAGCACGACCACTCGCACAACTTCATTGGACTTGTGCTTCAGGAGCTCCCCTAAAGAGTGCTCTCCTCCATTCGGCAATTCCCTTGTGGGCTCTCTCACAAGCGTCATAGGATGAAAAATGGACCAACCAATGATGTAGATCAAGTGGTACGCCTCCAAAATAGCATGGCATGTATCCTCCCAGCACCGGCCTTGCTCATAAATCTTCCCATCATCAAGCAAAATCTGAGGCAGCTTGCGCTCTGGGACATGAGCATCTTGCTAAAATGTCACATCCCCACCTTTCCTTAAGTGGAAAATATGTGTTCGGTACACCCATATATAGTTTGGCCCAACCCCAACACCATTCTTGCATAACAGATTGTCACTAATCAGCTTGAATTGGATCGAGATGTGAAGTTTTAGATAGGACTTGAGGGGGCTTCCGAAGTTCCATTGATTGTGTTGCTAGACACAATCTTGGCCATTGGTATATCCATGACCCTGATGAGCTTAGCTCCAAACGCATCTTTATTCTTCACACAAAACTCCACCTTCATTATTGACCATGCTAAGGAGATGTAGAACCGCTTGTCCCATGGGGTTCTCGCAATTCGAAATTATTAATACCTAAATTTACAATGCACGAACAAAATTACGAACAACAATAACAGGAAAAAATTTGTCACACGCCATTGCTGGAACGAGTGAATTTTTTGTTCCGTGGGGCCCACCACCGAGTTTCCCTTCTCTCTTGAATTCGGTTAGGATAGCAATAACCAAAAGGACGTTTTCGTCATTTTGAAGCAGGGTACTTTCATCATTTTCCCAGAGAAGTATATAAAGGAATTTTTGGCTGTCATTTGACGAGGAAGTTCTGGAAGCTGCTTCGCGTCCGTAGCCTCTCCCGTCCTCTCTAGCTTCACCGCCGGCCGCCAGCTCCACCGGAAGCCACCGCCGGTCTTCCATCTCCGACCACGGCAGACGCACGAAGGAAGGCACACAACACACACGCAGAAGAAACAAAGCTCGATCCTGGAATCCAAAGTTCATTGTGGTCGATTCGAGGTTCGCCAGAGGTGAATCAACGTCGATTCCAGTGTTCACGACTTCGATTACGGGTTCCGGTGTCGTCTGGCTGCAGTTCCGATCGCGTGCTGTTCTGACCGCGAGGCGCTCCTTCGGTTCGTTCTTTCACTTCAGTGATCGGCGGAAGGTTGCCGTAAGTTCAAACCGCGTGGAAAAGGACGCCCCGGCTCAGTTGACTCCCAACCATCACTTTCGAATCTTCTCTCCACCGATTGATCTCTTCCACTTCTTACTCTAAATCAAGCCCGAGTGTCGTCCTCACGTCAAGCTCTGGGAATCAGAATCAAAGTTGCTTTCGCGTCGAATGAATGTTTGGATACTGCTCAGGAGGTGTTCGACGAAATGATATTTGGTCCTAAAGTGGTGGTGTGATTAATTGTCTTCACATTGCAAGTTGGATCATAAAATTCCATGAATTGGACCTTTGATTGTATGCAACGACACGATATTCTCCCACGGCTATGTTCGAGAAAGCTGCGAATTTAATTAATGCGAGACAAAGGGCGTAGGGTTCCGTCGATGAAGCTCAAAACAACACGAAGCCGATCAAAGCGGGCGTCCAGAAATGGGTAGACAGGCGCGGAAATCCTTGCCGATGAGACGCGCGGCGTGCTGGAAAACGACAGACCAGCCAAGAAAACTTGCTTCCGCAGGTACTTTCCCAACCTGAAGGGGCACTATCGTCTTGGCAGGGTGGCGAGGTGGACAGCCGAGGCCATCCGGGCACTTGGATCGCAGAGTGAATTCCGAAAGGTCTACTACGAGAATCCTCAGCCATAAATCAATATATAAGGACTTAAAATATAGTTTTGATCATTTTAATGTAATTAGGAATTTTTAATTGACCACATTAAAATAATAATCTGTTTCTTTTAAAGATAGTCTTCTAGTTCACCACCACCAGGTCCACCACCTAAGAGTTGATATTTTTAAGCTTTGACTATCAAGCGCGTTTGATTTGTTAGACCTCAATGATTTTCTCTGGCAAATCTGTTGCTATTGGTAATCTTTTTTTTTTTTCATGTACTTAGTAAAAACTTAAATAGAAGGGTAATTTTAAATAAATGAACCAAGTAATATTTACTCGGCATCCATAAATTTCATTGTTCGCTTTAAGTTTTCTCTAGGTATGTTGTTGATTTCAATATAAATCTGGATTTCTTATTTAATTTTTCACTAGTATTTTCACTTTGCTTGTGATTTCAGTTTCCCACATTTCAATTCGAGTTGTTAATTGTTTTGGAAAATATTTCATGTATATTTAACAAAAAAGAGAAATCAAGTGCAGAAAATCTCAATGATCAAGCCTGACTTTCTCTCAACAAAGATTAAACTCAAATTGCTGACTTCAAAATTTTCTAGTCCAAATCCAAGGAAAGAAGGAACTATGGAGGCAATTCTGCTTGCATAGTTCATCGCATCAGAGGGATTGAGTCAACTAAAGCCTTCCACTAAGAACAAGAAGACACAATCGGAACGATAATCATCGATGCATCGCATGTAACGATAATGTTGATGTGCCATTATGATATTTGTAAGATCATCTAGAAGCGGTTTCGCCTAGATCGCTAAATTACTGAATAAGAAGGAAGCAACAGTAGGACATCATCACTCAGAGCTTGAATTCACGAAAACGAGCAACGATGATGGTAATAATCTGCATCTGGCGCACTTGAAAGTGTTTATGGCGGGGACATCGCTAGCCCGAGACAACGAACGTGACTTGGAATCTCTATCTACTCCGAGCTCAACGTCAAGGCAGAGCGAGCGCTCCTTTCTTTTTTCGGATCAACAGCGACATCCTCACAGGGCGAAGGGCAGAGGAGGGAAGAGAGAAGGCCAAGCTAGGGGAAAAGTTGGGGTAATAGAGCTTATGGGTCTGGGTCGCTGATCAAATCAATGGGTTGCTCTTGTGGGCCGTGCCAGTTGGACCAACTTGGCCTTTCTATTTGTTATTTATTTTTATGTTTTATTATTCTTTTTCTTTTGTTCTTTTTACTACCATTTATTGTTATTATGCTCTCTCTCTTTTCTTTTCTTTTAAATTACAAAAATGTTTGTTAAATTTGTTGACTAAAATTCAAGTGTCAACAGTGATGGATATATTTGCATTAATATCTGAACAAAAATGTCACACTATCCAAACAAATAACAAGATGTTGTGTGTGTTGTTGCGTCAAATCTTTAATTACCGAAGGCCATATTTGTTTCTTGATCAAGGGGAGAAGTGGGCCAAAAAAATATGGCATAATCCAGTTGAGTAGAACATGTATATGTTGATGAAATATCGATCCATTTAAAATAACTTGATTTATGACCCATATTCATATTAAGCCCAGATCCTATCTCACCCATTTGTCGGATCAAAGTCCCAAAAATCGCTGTGAAGGATTAAACAAAGAGCAGTACAAGTGAAGAGAGATTGAGAGAAAAAGAGAGATGGTAGAGATTCTTTAGGGAAAGATGATTCTGTCATCTTTTTTCTTTCCCTCTTTAGAGGATTCTTTTTCACTTTACTTAAAAGGTTCCAAATTAAAGAAATGATGAAAATGTTGAGCATTCAAATCTTGTTTGGAAAAATATATGACCTTTAACTTATTAGATTACCCTTAAGTAAGTTGTCATTATTATTAGGATTTTGTCAATGTCTAAAAAAATTAGTAAATTATCACATCTTCTGAAATTTCACGAGTGTCTTTTTTATTTATCAATAATATAATAAAGTTACCTATATTTCACTAATACGGTGATTGACCAATTTCTTTGAAATTTTACAACTTTTTTTTGTTAAAATACCAACTCAATACCAACCTCTTAATAAATCAGTGAATTATCAAGTTTTGTCAAGTTGCTAATTATTAATATGGGGTGGGCCCACAAAGTCGGGTAAGGGAAGAAGGAACAGTTTTACGAGGATTATATTGTGGGCCCACAAGAATAATTTTGTCCTAAGTGGCGTCCGATACATGACATATTGACGTTATTTTTCAAAACTAGAGAATTAAAAGAGTTATGACACATTTTATATTAAATATATATATTTTTATATGTACACAATAAATTATTATTTTATGATTATTTCAATCAAATTATTTTGATTGAAATTCACAAATAAATAAATAATAATAATAAAAGCATAGAATGAATTTATACTGAAAATATTAATTCACCATTTATTAATATAATTCATTATTTCAATTTGACAAATTCAACTCAATTTCAATAATCCATAAAATTTGGAGAAAAAAACAAGCAATTCACATTCTAAACTCACACGACAGACATGTCGGAAGAGAAGAGGAAAAAAAACTTTTGGGGTAAATTATGTATCACAAGAAGTGAGAGTTAGAAGAGGAAAAAAAAATCAAAATTTTCTTCTTTCCTCATTTATTATTTTCACATATATGCATTTCGACCCCTCATTTATTGAAAATTTTTGTTGGAATCACGTGTTGGAAACTTATATGTCGGAAATCTGACTCAAGTGTCAGAAAAGTTGATTAGATGTTAGATTTTCCAACACATGTTGACCAAATGTTAGAGAGTGTCGGACACGTGTTGGAATGTCTGACATGATATGAAAGCTCTCAGAGAGTGTTGGTACTTCCTAGGTTTTGTCTATCACTCTTTCCACTTCCCTGGCACTTATTTTAGCCCTACAAGGCAAGCATTATTTCCTTTTCTTTTAACCCGAGTCCTAAAACCCGCTTTACCCTATGAAATGACCCGATTCAATTCTATATGGGTCATGCCATCAAAAAAAGGGGGACAATCACCAGTTGAATTGAATCAGATATGTGTCAATAAAATATCGACCCTTTTGAAATGACTTGATTTATGGCATAGATTCATATTGAACCTTGATTCAATCTTACCCATTTGGTGGGTCGAAGTCCCAGATATCATAATGGAAGATTAGACATAGAGCAGTATAAGGAGGGGGGAGGGAAGGAGGGAGAGAGATGGCAAGTGAAAGATGATTCTTTCATTTTTAATTTTTCCAATTTGAGGATTCTTTTTAACTTTTTCAAAGTTTTCCAAAGCGAAGAAATGATGAGATGCTCTAGGATTACAATCTTGTTTGTAAAAGGATTGAGGAAATTGTCCAAAAAGACCTAGACCTATTATACTTTTGTTAATTTGGTTTTAAACATTTTTAATTTTACTAATAAAGTCCTAAACATTTTGACAATTTGTCAATTGAGTCTATTCGGGTGACTGAAAATTGATAATGTGAATGCTGAACATCCTACTTGGCACGTTGTGTTGGAGTGGACATTTTAATAATATTTTTGAACATTTTTGGTTTTTTTTTTCCATTTTTTTTTTTACTTTCTTTTTGGTTTTTGGAGTGATGGTTGGCCAAAGCGACAGAGTGTGAGCCCTTGCTTATGCCATGAAAGGGCCGCCAAGCCCTCGCCTAGCCTAGATCTAACGAGGGTGTCACGACGTTCACTAGATCTAGGCAAGGGCTTGTGCACTCTCACTTGGCATCGCCAGCCCTAGCCCAGGCCCTCAACAGCCACGGCAAGGGCCGCTATGGCCATTGAGGATTGCAATGCCCTCACCCAAAACTAGCAAGGATCACCGGCCATCACTCCAGAAACCAAAAAAAGAGTAAAGAAACAGAAAAAAGGAAAAAAAAATTAAAAAGTGTTTAAAAAAAGCTATTTGTCATTGTCAATAGCAATGTGTGTCAAACTTTACTATAGATGCTATGATAAGAACGAAGAAATAGAGATGAGCTGTAGATGGTATGCATAAAGAAACAAGGTGGATGAACACGATGACGTCTTCATCCCTTGCAATGGTGCTGGAGATATTACATATAGGAGCGAGAGGTTCTTTCGATTCCTTTCGTTGATCAATATCTTGTAATTGTTTTATCTTACATTACCTATGAACATATACCTTTTTAACTAGAATTTTTTATTAGGTTCGCGGTCTGTAGAAAAACATTTTCTATTGCGGCACTACAATAATTACATGCATGATGACTATTGGATTATATTGGGTGATGTAAATTTATGGATTATATATAAGTATGTTTTCCCATCGATTAAAACTAATTTTGTTTGGGTGGTGCACACACTAACGCGATGCTTCCAAGCTTTTTCAGCAATTCCTTTTGAATTTCTATTTTACTGGGTGTACAAGTAGATACATGTACTTTTTTTTTTTATATGTACTTGGATGAAAGATAATCTTTACTCTTATTTTCTGATGACTGAGTTTTGACTTCTTTTGGTGCAGTCGATTGTACGCTTGGAGATGTAGGGGCTAAATAATTTCATATACTTTTCATATGTCATTATCTTAAATTCGCATCTAAGTAAAAGAAAGAATGATATTTACATATCAGCCATTCAATTTAATAAAAGAAACCGAACGAAAATACACAAATTATACGAAATTCTTAGTAATTGCCATCTACAGTGTGAGGTTGACATAAGACCAAGCTCCACCATGTTCGGCCATTATCATCACTCCGTTCTTTTCTTCTGTTTGGCTCAGTGCCGCGTTTGTCTTCCTCCTCCTCCCCCTCAGCGTTTTAGAGAGAGAGAGAGAGAGAGAGAGAGCATCAGAGCAACGATGGTGGACATGGGTTGGTACGTGTTAGGGAGGGAGAGACGCGTAAGGATTTGGGAGTTATTTGTGAATCGTTACGTTATTTTTGCAGAGAATCGGGAAGAGGGTCATTAAGAAAAGGTTTACAGCGAAGAGAGGTGGTCCGGCTCAACCAATTAATAACGTGACATCCATATAATCCATGGAGTTAATAATCCTGTTAACATACACATAATTACAAACAAATACACTTTATTTTCATTGGTCCCGTTAATGAAGTGTAATTAATCAATTAAATTGGGTTCTTTTTGGAGAAGTGATGTTCTCAGGACTAAAATATGATTATGCTCAGTACTTTTAAATAATAAAAGAAATGTTAAAGCATCTCTCATGAACCTTCAGTTTCTTCCAGTGGAATTACATACGTAGTTCAAAATGAATACATATTCATTATTCACAAGATTAATAGACATAGGTGTTTCTTAGATCTCATTAAGGAGTGTTTGGGACTTTTTGAACACCTGACTAATGCCCATTGAGTGCGGCTATCCCTCTGCCTCACACACATCAGTTAATTCTCGAAAACACACAAATCTCTGCTTCTATGGGTGACTCCAAGAGACTACGCAAATATGGTGATTCACTCACAAGCCTTGAGTGAGGAGGATAGACACACTTATCACTTGAGTAATCTCTTGAGATTAAAAGATAGGTGCCGCTTAGTTTTTCTTTAGAGAACAATTCTTAATTTCCCAAATGACTTCTCTCCGTGTGATCATGGTTTCATATCACATTCTTTTGAAAATCCTATAGTTGCCGCAATTGAATTTTTCATCTCAATATATATTCGAAGTTGATTTTGGCAACTTAATGTTTAAACTTGGGAGCTGGGCCCCCTCTTGTTCTTTTAACTCCTAGGAAGGGTTGTAAAATATTTCTTCTATACAAGAAATTATTACTTATTTAAATTCTAACCTTAATCTCACATTATATATGTTTTTCCATGTGAGAAAAGAATTAAGATGCAATCTGCACATAGTTAAGACTGAAAACTAGTTTTATTAAAGTGTAGATTTGAATGATGTAGCATGATTAATCAAAATCTAACGATAGAAGTTTTGGGTCACGGGATTGGAAGAACTTTTTGTTCATGGTCACGGCATAATTGGCATAAAGTTTTTGATAAATAGGGAAATTTGGTGCAACTCTTGTGGATATTATCTTAATTACATTTTGTCATTGCTTTCACGCATAATCGGAGAATTATAATTGTTTCTTGAGTTATATTTTATCGTGTTTGCGAGTAGTCAACCTACCTATTTGTCCCGACCTCTTTTTTTTCTGGCGCCCGCAATCGGGTACGAGCGCCTAAGGAGGCTAATGGCTCGGCTGAATTTAATTATGCCCGGACTCTCCCAAGTCCACCAATTCACGACTTTAATAGTCTGAGTTTTTAACCTGTAAATCAATTTTTAAATTGGAGTTGCCACTAATCGATTTGGGGTGGGTCGATTAGAAACCCAAGCGAAGTATCGGGAGAAATACTCGCTCTGCGCAAAACGAGAAATTAGGATCGGGGACTTGATTACACTAGTTAATCACTAATGCCCTTTCGCACCTAATCTTGTTTAAGCCCTGAGGTTTTTGAATGTTCGAGGGATTTTCCATGCATTTTTGGGAGGAAAAACATTTTTGAGTATTTTTCTCATTTTTTGGACATAAAAGGGATTTTTTTTGGTATTTTTTGGAAAAGTACAAGTATTTTTGGCTTTTTCTGAAATTTTTTGGCTTTTTCATGAATTTTTGGCTTTTTTTTGGATTTTTGGCATTTTTTGGAAAATATGAAATATTTTTGATTTTTTGATTTTTCGGAAAATAAAATATTTTTTAATATTTAATATTTTTGGAAAATAAATTATTTTTTGATTTTTCTCGATTTTTTAGAAAATAAAACATTTTTCAACAATTTTTTAATATTTTTCGATTTTCTGGAAATTAAAACTTTTTTGATTTTTTTTTAAATAAACCATTTATTTATTATTTATTAGAATATTAATTTATATTAAAATAACAAAATAAAACCAACCCGGGTCGGATCCGCGGGTTGGGTCCGACGTGACCCAGCGACCCAAACGCGGACGGGCCCGCAACGCGGCTCGACTCGGATTTTTGCCCCTTTTTTTTTTTAAATATTAAAACGACGCTGTGGCCCAAAAGCCCGTTTTCGAAAAGAACCGGGCCGACCCATTGACCCGGTTCGGCGAAACCCTACCCGATTCGCCGAACCGGATTTCCGCCGCCCAAAAATCACGGAAACCCTACCCGACTCGCCGACCCGGCTCCGATTCGCGACCCGGAAAATCGCAAACCCTAGGGTTTGCAAATCCGCGGCGCCGAGGGAGGAAAACCGAGGCATTACGGCGGCGACGGCGGTGGCGACGGTGACAAACCGGCTACGGGGACGGCGAGGACGAGCAACAACACGGTTGCGCTGGTGTGGTTGGTGGCGACATGGTCCGAGAGGGGGAATGCGACGGCGATAACGCGATCGACGGCGGTGACGGTTACTGTTACCTGTCCGTGACGGGGTGGCAAACAGTGGCGGTGACAGGGCAACTCGGTTTCCCGATCTGGCGCGGCGTCGGCGGACCGATCAAGGCAACGACTTCACAGGTGGGGCACGACAACAAGCCGTCGAAGCAACGGCGTCGGGACTGAGGCGAACGGCTGCAGCACGGCGTCCGGCGGCAACAACAGCAGCAAAAAAAACCAGATCTACTGCGTAGACCTCGGCCGGACCCTCCTCGGCCTTGATTCCTCCTCACTCGGGCCGAGATCCGAGCCTCCACCGGCCGGATCGACCTTCTCGAAGTCACTCGCCGCCCTGCCCCCGAAGTCTCTCGGTGGAAGGTGGGCCGAGCTTCGCGACTCGAGCTCTCTCCTGCGCTCGCCCTTCAACCCTTCCCGATGTCTCTCGGTGAAGGATTTCCAAGCTCGCCACGCCCTCCGACGATGCTTGCGGCCACCTATTTATAGGCGAAGGAACTCCGGTCGACGGAGGGGCTCGGTCGCCGGCCTCGGCTTGCCCACCGGTTCCGCTCGGGCTGAACCGGTGTCCCATCGAGCTTTCCGGCGAAGCTCGCTCGCATTAATGGCGCCTGCGATCTTATCCCCTCGGCGACGTCGCCCTACACTCCTCGGCCGTAGGCCGTCCTTCGCGCGTCGCCGGCCACCGCGCGTGAGATGCAAGCGACTGAGGAAGAAGAAGACAGGAGGAAGAAGAAGAGAGAAAAGGGGCCGGACCAAGGGTGAAGGAAAATGGGCCACATGGGCCACGCGGAGGGGGAAGAGGAAGGGAAAAGAAAAAAGGGCTGGGCTTTTGCTTTTTTGTTTTGTTTTGTTTATTATTGTTTACTATCCGAAAAAGACAAATAAATGTAAAAAAAAAACCTAATTAATTAAAAACGAAATTTAGGTGTCAACACTATTCAATCGGAAATGTGAGGAAATTTAGAGTAATTAAGATGGAGTATGTTATGATAAAAATGTTGCCTGGGCCGATGCAGCACTGCCACACTTGAAAAACCAGTGGTCTCTCCTTATTGATCAATGCTCGGCGGCACACCTTCCTGTCTTGGAAGGCTTGTTGAAGTCGAGGGATTGTGAATTACTAGGTGCGAATGCCTCATAAGGACAGTTATCTATCGTGCTTGAGGAATCTACAGTCCTTGGAGCTGTCTCGATTAGAAAGAGTAGTTGAGGTTCAAGGTTTGGGGGAATCAGGATCTTTGTTGCGTGTGATTCAATTGAAGGATTACCTAATTTATGCAATTTGCGTTTAAGTGAAAAATTGTCCTAAGCTAAGAGCCATGGAAGGGCTCGATAGCTTAAATTCTTTGAAGTACCTAGAGGTGAAAGGTTGCATATCTCTGGAAATGTTGACCAAGCATCGAGATCGACCACAATATAGATGGATTGGATGTCTCCTAGAGCTACCAATTACATGATGCAACTTATGAAAATTGATTCCTCATAAGTTATCTCATCAGTTTGATGGCCGATTGTAAATTGGACATCTTGTAAACAGGAAGTCTGAATTGTATTTATGGTATGAATAGAAAGCATCAAAGGCACAAGTATTATATGGTTAATGTGTATGCAGCTTAGTGGAAGAGATTCATCTATCAACGTATCTCTGTGTCCTTGAGATTAATATTTCTCTTCCTTGAATCAAAATTAGTGATTGATAGTAAGAAAATTAGGTGGTGGTTCTTTGTTTGTTGCTGTTGTTGTTAATAATATGATGTTGGATGCATATGAATACATTTCATTAAAAGATGAAAAAGATGTGAGCACCTTCAGAAATCAATGACTTCCCTGGATCTGACAGATAAAATATTGCTCTACTGTAGTGATCAAGAAGAGATCCTACAGGATGCCAAGGACCATATTATACTAAAGCCTTTTTACGAAATTCCTACAGAATTCTTATCAAAAGGCTTCATTTTATCCCTCACTTGAAGTACCGTCTTTCAAAAGTTTTAGGGTCATGTAATATCCATCATAACTATGAAAACACCACGGTATGCAATACCCTCGTAGTAGACTGCAACGTACTAATTGTATTGCTTCCAACAAGCTATATAATTAACTACTGATTCTCCCATCGAGTAATATTCTTTGCTAAGCAAAAATAAATTTCAACCTATAGGAAATTAGCGACTCCTCAAAGTGGTTAGTTGATTTGATATGGAAAATTATGTATCAATATATCACGATGTTATACTAAGTAATTTTTTCACAATGATGAGCAAGTTTTCACATTGGAAAAAAAAAGCAAATATGTATCCATTTGCAACTAATACTATTCCAAAGCAACCGAAAAAGGTCGTTGAGCATAAGTAACTTTCAACATACATGTGGCTAGTAAGTTTGTAATTATTCGATTAGTTACTTTTCTTAAGCACTTTCTCCCCTCACTCCATCCTCTATCCTAAAGCGCCCAATATCTCCTTTATCCACTCGCCGAATGCCCCCTAAATTGACCTCCATCGAACTTTTAGAGAATATTTTGACCTCAGCAAATCCCACTATCTCCTCCAAAAATGGCCGAGAATCATGTGCCAAATAGGTGGCCAAATATCATTCCCTTTTGTGCTGATTCCTCTTGTTGGCCGATGAATCGATCGCAGCAGCTTAAGAATTGTTCACATTCTTTCCTTGGGGATCTTATTCTCAAATTGGAAGCATCAAGTGACATGCAAATATTCCATTAAAAAATGAAAAGATGTGAGCACCTTAGAAATCATTGTCTTCTCCAGATCTAGCGGAGAAAACATAGTTCTGCTGTCGTGATCAAGAATAGATCCTATCGGATGCCAAGGGCCAAACAAAAATAAAGCCTTTTCCTAAATTCCAATAAAAATCTCATCGAAAGGCTTCATTTCATCCCTCAGTTCAAATACTTTCTTGAAGAGTTTGTGGGTCATGTAATAATCCTTAAGGCCTTGTGACAACTGTAGTAGTAATGGCGGTAAGAAAACACGGTGATATGTAATAGACTTGTGGTACACTTGCAATATACTAACTATATAGTTTCCAAAAGGCCATATAATTAACTACTAATTCTTTGATTGGGTAATATGTTTTGTTAAGGAACTTAAATTTCAACCTATGGGATATTAGCAACTCTCAAAGTGGTGAGTGAATTTGATATGAAAATTAAGTATCGATATGTCACAATGTTATACTTAGTAATTCTTTTCACAATGATAAGTAAGTTTTCACGTTGCAAATAGTGGAAATATATCCATTTGCAACTTACACTATTCCCAAGAGTTTTGTGGAGCATAAGCAACATTCAACTTACATATGTGTTAAGTAACTTTTCAAGCAGTTTCTAATTATTGAACATCAATTAGTAACTTTTCTTATTTGAGAAGTAAGTTTGTATCCTTTTTCCATGACAAGGAAGCCTACCCTGGCTAGTAAAACACGAACCCATAAAATACCCTACTAATATCTTAAATCATGTAAAATGTGAGTTATGATCCAAGAAGCCGGTCCAAACATGATATTATTTGTATTTGGTAGCGTAGGAAGATGGATATTTGTACCCATTTATAAACTACTATTTCATGATGGCTAGTACGTTTATATGGGGAAAAGAAACTTCTCAAAGATATAAAAAAGTTTCAAATTACAAGTAATTATGACAAACAATTTTTTTTTTCACAACGGTGAGTAGCTCAAGATATTGACAAAAGTAATGCATACTTATAGTTAACCAGTATTTTGTGAACTGATTAGTAAATTTTGGTAATCAAAAGTAACTTTCAATCTATTAAAGATCATATGCTGAATAGGGAAATGAAAAGTTATTTGACAATGAATGAACTGTTGAGTAATAAATATCATCGACTTCTTACCAACATGGATCCATGGATATTAATAGTAGGTTTTAACAACATGATTGGTAAGATGTTAACTATCATTGTATACGTTATCAATTGGGATAATTACGAGGGTGCATAACAAATCAAAATTTCTGTTCTAGAAACAGTTTTTCTATTCCGAGACTTATTTCGGAATAGAAATCCGTTTGATAAAATTATACTATTTTTTTATTTCTAAAATAGATTTTTGTTCCAAAAATAGATTTGGAATAGAAATCAGAAATAATTTTTTTTTTTTACTTTTCTATTTCTGGAACAGAAATGAGAAATAAAAATTATTCTCATCGTCCGTCCTTGCTATGAATCGGTTGTCCATCCGTTGCTGTCGACCACCGTCCGTCGTTCGTCGCTGCCGATCGCCAGCTATCGGCGGTGGCAACCAGCGGCGGTCGGCGATCGCCACCCGCTGGCCGCCATCCGCTGGTTGCTGGCTATCGGTTGTCACTGACCACTACCGGTTGCCAGTTGTCGGTCGCCGGCTGCCGGCCGCCGTCGCCACTGCCGCCGGTTGCTGGTCATCGGTCATCGCTGTCCGAAAATGAGAAATTTTATGTTATTATCAAACGAATTTTTATTTTCAGCACTTGATGTGGTTATTAAACACCCCCTACTTACATCCCAAAAAGTAAAAGTTACCTCTAAAAATAAAGGAAAGAGTTGGAAAATTATTTCATGTAGCTAATAATATCTCAAATTGAAAGATAATTCTAGATAAAAGAAGTAACTTTTACGTCAGATTTGTAAATTTCATGTTTAGTTCTCTCTAAGTACGTTGTTCATGTCAATTCAAGTCTATTTTCCGTATTCAATTTTCACCTGTACTTTTAATTTCTTGCGGTTTCAGTTGCCGACATTTCGATCCAAGTTGTTAATTTCTTTGGAATTTCGCATGATTGAGAAAAATCGATCACTCAGAGCTGGTGGGTTGGCGGCAACCTGCTACATGTTGCCCGCTAATCCCTGTTGCTCCTTTTCTTAAGCTTCACGCATCAGCTTCACCTCGTCTTACAGCCCTGCTTTGTGTCTGTTAGCGTTTGATTTCCAAAAGAAGATATTCTCTGTTTGATTCTCTATTCCCAATTCAATTTTCGCCCCCACCAAGTTGTCGCTTCGCCTCCTAGCTCCATATCTTGAAGGTAATTCAATATTCCTGTTCTCTTTCTGTTCTCTTTCCTCTCCTTTGGTCATTTCGTTTTGTGCGTTTTTAGAATATGTGCTGCTGTCATTCATAAGACAATTCGTACAAATTGGGACTAGATATGTCCTTAAATATGCTCGTGCACGCACTAATGCAATGCTTTCAAGCTTTTTCAGCAGTTCCTTTTGAACTTTGTTTTTCTAGGTGCATAGGTAAATGCATGTACTCGAATGAAATATATTATTTTCCCTTATTTTTCGATGATTGATTTTTATCTATATTCTGCACAATTGATGTAGGGGCTGAATATTTTCACATACTTTTCACGTGTCATTATCACTCCATCCTCTTTTCTTAAATTGACCTCCACCGGACCTTTAGAGAATATCTTGACCTCGGCAAATCCACCGATCTCCACCTAAAATGGCCGAGAATCATGTGTCAAATATGTGGCCAAATATCATTCCCTTTTGTGCTGATTCTTCTTGTCGGCCGAATGAATCAATCGCCTGAATTAGTGCTGGCCGAAGTTTGGTGCCATAATGGGCAGTAGCTTAAGAAGTATTCACATTCTTTCCTTGTCGATCTTATTCTCTAATTGGAAGCATCACGTGACACGCATATATTTCATTGAAAAAATGAATAAAGATGTGAACACCTTAGAAATCAATGCCTTCTCCAGATTTGACAGATAAAACATTGTTCTACTATTGTGCTCAAGAATAGATGCTGTAGGATGCCAAGGGCCAATCAATAGTAAAGCCTTTTCCTATATTCCAATAGAAGTCTCATCCAAAGGCTTTATTTCATTTCTCAGTTGATATACTTTCTTCAAGAGTTTTTGGGTCATGTAATATCAATTAGGGTTTCGTAACAACTGCACTAGCTATGGCAGGAGGAAAACACTATGATATGTAACACAATTGTGGTAGAATTGAAATATACTAGCTATATTGCTTCCAACAGGCTATATAATTAACTGCCAATTCTTTGATTGAGTAATATGTGTTGTTGAGGAACGTAAATTTCAACTTATGGGAAATTAGCAACTCCTCAAAGTGGTTAGTATATTTGATATGAATATTAAGTATCCATATATCATGATGTTGTACTAAGTAATTTTTTTCACAATGATAAGTAAGTTTTGACCTTTTTTTGGGGCATGTAGTAAGTTTTGATGTTGAGAAAGGTAGTTTTATATCCTTTTGCAACTTATACAATTCCAATTCTAGCAACAACAAAATATTATACTATTCTAAAGCAATTGAAGAGTTTCGTAGAGCATAAGTAATATTCAACTTACATGTGGTAAGTAACTTTTAATCTACAAAAGTAGTGTCAATAAATACAGTTTGTAATTATCGAAAATCCTATAGGATGCCAAGGACCAACCGATGATAAAAGTCTTCTCCTAAACTCCAATAAAGAACTATTCGAAAGGCTTCATTTGATGCCTCACGTGAAGTTCTTTCTTCCAAAAGTTTTAAGAGTCACGTAGTATCAATTATGGCTTTATAATAAATAAAGAAGCTACTCCGGTAACAAAATACCATGATGAGTAATATGTTTGTGGTAGCCTTGCAATATAATAACTACTCTTTAGGTGTCATCCTCTACAAAATATGGATGCATTCAAAACTCAGCTGTCTCTACAATAACTCGACCGATAAAGATTTGCCACGGATACAACTCAAGCATGGAGTGATGAGTGGGAAAACTTTGATCTTTAAGAAACGGCTAATTTTTAAGGAAATGCTTATCTTGTTTTATCGTTATTCAAAATGTAATGAATTCGTGGACTACTGGGATCGAAACAGAGGCATATTTATAAACGGTCTCAACCATTAGAGGTCAACGCTCACTTGTGAGTATTCACGTCCTCGAAATTTCACATCTTTTTTCTTTCTTTATTTCTCTCTTCTTCTTCTTCTTCTTCTTCTTCAGCTGGATTGCCTGCACGTGTCGGAGGACGGCATGGCATTTTTGGGAAATAAAAAATAATAATAATGTCACTCTACATGTCTCGGGAAAAGCAAATTTTGAATCGCTGAACTGTGGGACCCGATTTACACGTGGAGTCCACGTGTCGACTTCTAAATGGTTTTACATTTCACTTATGTGGAGTGTAAAACCCACCCGATATTTTCTCCTGCTACCTTTGTTGAAGCCACGTGCTCCTCTTTCTGATCGTCGCAACTCTATAAATGATCACTTCCTCCCTCTAGATTTCCATCTTCATTTACGCCTATTGCTAAAAGCTGTCTCTCTTCACCCAATCTTTCATGGCTGCGGATTCATCCTACTGAATCTTTCCAGTTCGGTCATTTCCGTTTCATTACTGGGTTCCATCAGTTCCGCCTTTCTCAGCATATATAATTTCTCAACTTCCATTTCTCCTACAAGAGAACCACAAAAGTTGAAACCGAAAGGGGGGAAATGGCGGAAATTGCTACGGCTGTGGCTTCCAAAGCGGCAGAGCCCCTGCTGGCTTTGGTCCGTCGTCAATGCGGCTACGTGATATTCACCAACAGCTACGTTGGCCAACTTGACAAAGAACTCGAGAAGCTCGATTACGTGAGAGTTGAGGTGCAGCGTTCCGTCGATCATGCTGACAACAACATGTGGGAGATAAAAAGGGAAGTTAACAGATGGAAGAATAATGCAGAGACCGTTGCCAACGAGGCGCACAGCCTGCTGGATAACGATGGAAGAGCCAAGAAAACTTGCTTCTGCGGGTGGCTTCCCAACCCGAAGGGGCGTTATTGTCTCGGCAGGGACGCGAGGAAGACAGCCCAGGCCATCCAGGAACTCATTCCGCAGGGTAAATTCGAGAGGGTCTACTACGAGAGTGCCCCTCCGGCTCTTGTTGGCGGTGCTGCCGAAGTGAATTCGTCGGCCTGTGATGAGGGCGACACTATCCAGGAACTCATTGCGCGGGGTCAATCCGAGAAGTTTGACTTCGAGAATCCTCCGTCGGGCCTTCTTGGCGGTGCTCCCAACGTGAATTTGTCCGCCGGTATTGGGGGGCACATTATCACTGATTCACGATCTTCCATCTTTCGGGGCATAATGAATGCTTTGGATGATGAGAAGCTAAAAGTGATTGGGGTCTACGGGCCTGGCGGCGTGGGAAAGACTACACTATTGGAGGAAGTCGAGAAGAAACTCAGGAAAGAGGGGAGACCGTTCCACATGATCGTCAAAGCAAAAGTCTCACAGACTCCGGACTTGAATGATATCCAATACCAAATCGCTGACGCCTTGGGTCTGAATCTGAAGGACAAGCAGAGCCAACAGGGAAGAAGAGATCTTCTGTTTCAGAGATTGCAGAAGAATCCGAATGAGAAGGTTCTCATAATATTGGACGACCTGTGGACGGAACTTAATTTGAAGGCGGTTGGAATTCCTTTGGCCGAAGAGAGAGAGCATCGGGTGTAAATTGTTGCTCACTTCAAGAGATCAAAGTGTACTGGAGCAAAAGATGCGTGCCAATCGGACATTTCGTCTAGAAGGTTTAAAAGAAGACGAAGCTTTCAGACTTTTCGAAAAGATGGCCGGTGACAAGCTCAACGATGAGGAATTGAAAGCAAAGGCGGCTCAAGTGGTAACAAAGCTTGCAGGTTTGCCTCTTTTGATTACCTCGGTTGCGAGCACCTTAAAATGTAGCGATGTGTACACATGGGACAATGCTTTGATAAAAATAGAAGACCCAAATATCGACAACATAGTGAGGTTGAGTTACGACCATTTGAAGAGTGAGGATGCCCAAACCTTATTCTTGCTCTGTGGTCTTGTCGGCGGGACCATTCAAGTTGAACTTCTACTCGGACTAGGTATAGGTTTGGGCTTGTTTGAGGGATTCAATTACACAGTACAACATTCAAGGGGTAGATTGAATACTATGCTCGATAGGCTCTGTTTCTCTTGTTTGTTGCAGGATCGTGGTGATGACAAGGAAAATGTGACCATACACGATCTTTACAGCGAGGTGGCCGTCTCAACTCCATTTAGAGATCAAAATTCTTTAATGATGAATAGCAATTATGGCTCGTGGGAAAAGCGTGAGAAATGTTGGGCAATATGCATAACTGATGTTGACATAGATAAGCTTGCTGAACTAATGATGTGTCGGTTTCTCGACTTGAAGATACTCATGTTGTCTCGACCAAAAGACCGGTGGTGGATGCTAGATGACCCACATAAAGCGGAAAATTGCTCAAGACTACTAGATTTCACATACATGAAGGAGCTCCGAGTCCTATATCTTTGTTCCATGCATTTTACCACTTTACCTTCCTCGATTGAAATCCTCAGGAACCTCAAGTCGTTATATTTAGACCGTTGCAATGTGGGGGATGTGGCAATTCTTGGTAAGCTCAAAGCATTGCAGATTCTTAGCTTTGCACAGTCCGTCATTTCTAGGTTGCCTAAAGAAATTGGGGAACTTACAAATTTGAGATTGTTGAATCTAAACAAGTGCTACACACTTGAAACAATTGAACCTGGTGTCTTAGAAGGCTTGATCAAATTGGAAGAGTTATATATGAAGAACAGCTTTGATCAATGGATGGGCATGGATGAAATACCATCGGAATCATGTAATGCTAGGCTTGCCGAGTTGAAGAGCTTGACAAGGCTAACCACTTTGGAAATATCTATCCCTGATCCCACGATGCTCTTGGAGAATGGTGACTTGCCATTTGGGAAATTGATTAGATTTTGGATCAACATAGGAAATGTTGATGGGAGGGAATTTCAAGGTTTGAAAACCATGAAACTCAAATTGGAAGGATGCGACGGTCTTCTCTCAAAAGATTGGGTTCAGGAAACTCTGCAGAAGACTCAATACTTGCATTTGGACGGATTGGGAGAGTTCAAGAAGAATGCTCATGAATTGTGTGTCCGAGGATTTACGCAGCTGAAGCATCTCGAAATTTTAAATAGCCCCTCAATCAAGTACATTGCCGGTTCATCCAGTGACCTTCCCACTGCATTTACAATGTTAGAATCTTTGTTCCTTGAAAATTTGATTAATCTGGAGAAGTTATGCAATGGCCCTGTTGCACCAGATTGCTTCAGCAAATTGAAGGACATGAGTATCAGAAAGTGCCATTGATTGGAAAATCTTTGGTTCCAATCAAAGATGCAAAGACTCGTACATTTGGAAGAGATTCAAATATGTGAATGTGACTCATTGCAAGCCATTATCACATATGATGCAGGAAAAGTAGAAGCTACCACTGATGACATAGTTGAGTTGCCTGATGTACGTCGTCTGGAGTTGCGTGAGTTATCAAATATGAGGAGTTTTTGCATGGGAGCTAAGGGTGCTCCAATTCAGGTAATTTTTTCGTTTTTTGGGTATAAGTTTCCTGAATTCTTAATCTTGCAAACGATACCTAGATCACACTATTACAGGGGAATTTAGGATAATAAGATATTGGTGTTCACCGAACCTTAGTGCATATTGCATTAAATTTGATTGTTTGTACTTTTGGATTCACAAATAAACAATCCATTCAAAGAAAACACAAACCATACATTTTTATTCGCATTCAACCATAGCTCTGGGGAAGCCTCTTTTTGCAAATGATTTCTTTTTGATTTATTTCAGTGTTAGTTAATCGCATTAATTACTTGGGGTCTAACATGGTTTTGTATTATGGCTAATTTATTAGTCATTTAACATTTTTAAAGAGAAGGAAAGACGTTGTACTTAACAAGAATGAATCTTGAACGAATGAATGAAATTCAACAATCTCGAAATGAAGAAAGTGAGAGATTAAATAAATAGAAGGCGAACCAAGAGCCACATAACAAAGAAAGCCCACCTAATTGATGTTTCACCTACATGCAAGTTGCTATTGATCCCAACACGTCATTCCGACCTCACTGTGTCAAACGTCGTTCTGCTTCCATCATCCCTTTCTTCATATACTAAGGGGATATTTCCTTCTCTATTCTTTTAGGCATGACAAAAAAATCTACATATTCCGCCCTTTGATCAATTGATTTTTGAATATTTAATTTTGATCAATTAAGTTTTTGACATTCTTAAAGACATCAAGCCCATTCATGTATTCAATGTTCACTTGTTTCGTTGAAAACCCATTAGTGTTGAAAAATGTTTTCTTGGTAAATCGTTTTTCTAGAAAATGAATTGTTTCCTGTATTTGGTTCTACTGAAAATGCAATTTGAAAAGATGTTTTATGATGTTTATTAACGAAGTGCAAAAATTTACTAGGTAAAGACAAAAACCGTCATGGATCCTTAATAGAAACAAGCCCGAATAAGTTGTATTTACTTGTTCTTAATGAAAACCAATAAGCTAACAAAAAATTTATGAAAAAATGAACTTTGATATGATTTTGTTATCAATTTTGAAGTTCAAAACAGAAAAAAACAAAAGAAAAGATAACCAAATTATGGTAGTTGTTTTGAAGATCGGTAAATGATTTCAAAAGAAAAGATAAAAAATTATGGTCATCGTTTTGAAGATCAGCTAAAGAAAAGATAAAAAATATGATGACAGTAGAGAGAGAGAGAGTTGTGCAGTAGTGCTGCATTTGCGGCACGATAGTGGTGAGGATATCTTCATGAAAATGATACCGTTGATACCATTTCACGGAAGAAAAATTCACTTTTTCTGTATTTTAGCCCAAGAGTTACAGTAATTTTCTTGATCCATGAAAAGTTTGAAAGCAGTTTCCTGAAAATAACTTTACTGGTAACAAACTCACCTTTAATGGGTTTCATTGTGGTGCTTTGTTAGGTTTTATTGCCTAGGTTGGAATCCCTGGTAATGGTTGGATTCCTTGGCCTAGAAAAGATACTCTATAGTGAACCTTCATTAAAATACAGCAATCTGAAATCGCTAGAGATAAAGGAGTGTAAATCCACGTCGATTATTCCGAAAGATTGGATACTGAAGCTGCCAAATTTGAAGTCAATGGAAATTGTGTGCTCTCCATCAGCAGAAGTAGTTTTCGACCTGGAGGAGCTAAAAGTCACCAGAGATGCTGAGATTCTCTCTTGGCTAATGCAATTGGAGTTATCTGAGTTGCCAAACCTGCAATGCATGTGGAAACAAGATGGACAATTACAAGGAATATCGATATTTCGGAACCTGAAGGAGCTCTTTATAAAAAATATAGGGCTGTCATTTCTCTTTACAGTGTCTATGGCTAAATGTCTTAGAGAAATTAGAGACATTGAAGTGGATGATTGTCCAAATATGAAGGCGGTGATTGTGGATGAAGAAGGAACATATGATGGGAGAGATGATATTATAGAGTTCCCATTATTGGAGCAACTATCTATAAGCCGTTGTCCCATAGAGAAATTCTTCTCATATCCGCATGGAAAAAGAGAGTCAATAACCACTACTTCAGATTCACAAGATAATTATCCCCATTCCTTCTTTGATCAAAAGGTACGAATCGTTTCTTTCGAGATTATGCCCATAATAGTCATAAATACTTGACTTGTGGGCCAAGTAATAATATTTCTTTGAAGATTTCTTAGTTGGTTTTATTAGTTAAAATGTTTTTATAATTTATAGCTATACTTGTCAGAGTAAAACTGTTAGTGAAAATTCTATCCTCCACTGCATTAGATAGATTGGTGTAAGATTAGGCTAAATTGTCAAATTTTTCATAACTATGATCTGATGCATAACTCTTATGAGCAGATAAGTTTACCAAACTTGGAGGAGTTAATACTCCGCTCAGGATCCTTCAAAAGCATTTGGCACAGTGAGCTTCCCAAAAGTTTCTCAGACATATTAGCCAACCTCACCTTGAAACAAGATTTACAATCACAAGGAATATTGATATTTCAGAATCTGAAGGTGCTCTCTATCAACAATACGGGGTTATCATTTCTCTTTCCAATGTCTATGGCTAAATGTCTTAGAGAAATTAGAGACATTGAAGTGGAGGATTGTCCAAATATGAAGGCGGTGATTGTGGATGAAGAAGGAACAGATGATGGGAGAGATGATATTATAGAGTTCCCATTATTGGAGCGACTATCTATAAGCCACTGTCCCATGGAGAAATTCTTCTCATATCCGCATGGAAAAAAAGAGTCAATAACCACTACTTCAAATTCACAAGATAATTATCCCCATTCCTTCTTTGATCAAAAGGTATGAATCGTTTCTTTTGAGATTATGCCCATAATAGTCATAAACACTTGATTTGTGGGGCAAGTAATAATATTTCTTTGAAGATTTCTTAGTTGGTTTTATTAGTTATAATGTTTTTATAATTTATAGCTATACTTGTCAGAGTAACGCCGTCAGTGAAAATTCTATCCTCGACTGCATTAGATAGATTGGTGTAAGATTAGGCTAAATTGTCAAATTTTTCATAACTATGATCTGATGCATAACTCTTATGAGCAGATAAGTTTACCAAACTTGGAGAAGTTAATACTCCACTCAATAGGATCCTTCAAAAGCATATGGCACAATGAGCTTCCGACAAGTTCCTCCAACAAATTAGCCAACCTCTCCCTGAAACAAGATTTACAATCACAAGGAATATCAATAAATCAGAATCTGAAGGTGCTCTCTATCAACAATACAGGGTTATCATTTCTCTTTCCGGTGTCTATGGTTAAACGTCTTAGAGAAATTAGAGACATTAAAGTGGAGGATTGTCCAAATATGAAGGTGGTGATTGTGGATGAAGAAGGAACAGATGATAGGAGAGATGATATTATAGAGTTCCCATTATTGGAGCGACTATCTATAAGCCACTGTCCCACTGAGAAATTTTTCTCATATCCACATGGAAAAAAAGAGTCAATAACCACTACTTCAGATTCACAAGATAATTACCCCCATTCATTCTTTGATCAAAAGGTACGAATCCTTTCTTTTGAGATTATGCCCATAATAGTCATACACACACGATTTGTGGGGTAAATAATAATTTTTCTTTGAAGATAGTTGGTTTTATCAGTTAAAATGTTTTTATAATTTATAGCTATACTTGTCAGAGTAAAGCCGTCAGTGAAAATTCTATCCTCCACTACATTAGATAGATTGGTGTAAAATTTGGCTAAATTGTCAAATTTTTCATAACTATGACCTGATGCATAACTCTTATGAGCAGATAAGTTTACCAAACTTGTTGGAGTTAATACTCCGCTCAGTAGGATCCTTCAAAAGCATTTGGCACAGTGAGCTTCCCAAAATTTCCTCAGACAAATTAGCCAACCTCACCCTGAAACAAGAATTACAATCGCAAGGAATATCGATATTTCAGAATCTGAAGGTTCTCTCTATCAACAATACGGGGTTATCATTTCTCTTTCCGATGTCTATGGCTAAACGTCTTAGAGAAATTAGAGACATTGAAGTGGAGGATTGTCCAAATATGAAGGCGGTGATTGTGGATGAAGAAGGAACAGATGATGGGAAAGATGATATTATAGAGTTCCCATTATTGGAGCGACTATCTATAAGCCGCTGTCCCACGGAGAAATTCTTCTCATATCCGCATGGAAAAAAAGAGTCAATAACCACTACAGATTCACAAGATAATTATCCCCATTCCTTCTTTGATCAAAAGGTATGAATCATTTCTTTTGAGATTATGCCTGTGATAGTCATAAACACTCGATTTGTGGGGCAAGTAATAATATTTTTTTGAAGATTTCTTAGTTGGTTTTATTAGTTATAATGTTTTTATAATTTATAGCTATACTTGTCAGAGTAACACTGTTAGTGAAAATTCTATCCTCCACTGCATTAGATAGATTGGTGTAAGATTAGGCTAAATTGTCAAATTTTTCATAACTATGATCTGATGCATAACTCTTATGAGCAGATAAGTTTAACAAACTTGGAGGAGTTAATACTTTGCTCAGTAGGATCCTTCAAAAGCATATGGCATAGTGAGCTTCCCACAAGTTCCTCCGACAAATTAGCCAATCTCGCCCTGAAACAAGATTTACAATCACAAGGACTATCGATAAATCAGAATCTGAAGGTGCTCTCTATCAACAATACGGGGTTATCATTTCTCTTTCCGGTGTCTATGGTTAAACGTCTTAGAGAAATTAGAGACATTAAAGTGGAGGATTGTCCAAATATGAAGGCGGTGATTGTGGATGAAGAAGGAACAGATGATGGGAGAGATGATATTATAGAGTTCCCATTATTGGAGCGACTATCTATAAGCCGCTGTCCCACGGAGAAATTCTTCTCATATCCGCATGGAAAAAGAGAGTCAATAACCACTACAGATTCACAAGATAATTATCCCCATTCCTTCTTTGATCAAAAGGTATGAATAATTTCTTTTGAGATTATGCCTGTAATAGTCATAAACACTCGATTTGTGGGGCAAGTAATAATATTTTTTTGAAGATTTCTTAGTTGGTTTTATTAGTTATAATGTTTTTATAATTTATAGCTATACTTGTCAGAGTAAGGCCGTCAATGAAAATTCTATCCTCCACTACATTAGATAGATTGGTGTAAAATTTGGCTAAATTGTCAAATTTTTCATAACTATGATCTGATGCACAACTCTTATGAGCAGATAAGTTTACCAAACTTGTTGGAGTTAATACTCCGCTCAGTAGGATCCTTCAAAAGCATTTGGCATAGTGAGCTTCCCAAAAGTTCCTCAGACAAATTAGCCAACCTCACCCTGAAACAAGATTTACAATCACAAGGAATATCGATATTTCAGAATCTAAAGGTTCTCTCTATCAACAATACGGGGTTATCATTTCTCTTTCCGATGTCTATGGCTAAACGTCTTAGAGAAATTAGAGACATTGAAGTGGAGGATTGTCCAAATATGAAGGCGCTGATTGTGGATGAAGAAGGAACATATGATGGGAGAGATGATATAATAGAGTTTCCATTATTGGAGCGACTATCTATAAGCTGCTGTCCCATGGAGAAATTCTTCTCATATTTGCATGGAAAAAAAGAGTCAATAACCACTACTTCAAATTCACAAGATAATTATTATCATTCCTTCTTTGATCAAAAGGTACGAATTCTTTCTTTTGAGATTACGCCCATAATAGTTATACACACGCGATTTGTGGGGCAAGAAATATTATTTCTTTGAAGATTTCTTGGTTGGTTTTATTAGTTAAAATGTTTTTATAATTTATAGCTATAATTGTCACAGTAAGGCCGTTAGTGAAAATTCTATCCTCCTCCACATTAGATAGATTGGTGTAAGATTAGGCTAAATTGTCAAATTTTTCATAGCTATGATCTGATGCATAACTCTTATGAGCAGATAAGTTTACCAAGCTTGGAGAAGTTAGTGATCAAGTCGGTAGGATCGTTAAAAAGGATATGGCACAGTGAGCTTCCCAAAAGTTCCTTTGACAAATTAGCCAACCTCACCCTTAAAAAGTGCTCCAACCTACTTGATGTCTTCCATTCGACAATCATGGGGAGATTGCACAACCTTGAAATAGTTAAAGTATCAGGGTGTCCCTCCTTGGAATCATTGTTTGATTTTGGATCCCTTGATTCATATATAGAACAAACAATTGTGTTGCTCCCCGAATTGGAAGAAATCAAGGTTTTAAGCTGTCCCTCCCTGGAATCGTTGTTTAATTGGGGGCCCCTTGATTCAAGTATAGAACACAAAATCGTATTGCTTCCCAAATTGGAAGGAGTGGCCGTGAGTGGAGCAGGAAGGCTAAGACATGTGGTGATGAGTGATTCCCAAACAGTTTTGGGGGGAGAATTACCAAAAAAGTCCTAAACCTATTGCAATTGTGCCAATTCAGTCATAAACTTTTTTTTTTGGCCAATTTAGTCCTAAACCTTTTACAATTGTGCTAATTAAGTCCATCCGGCCAAAATTGGCCGGCCGGCGTTGACGTGGACGTCGGTCGTCCGGTGAATGCTAACGTGGAATTTTTTAATTATTTTTTTCGAATTTTTTTAATTTTTTTCGAATTTTTAAATATTTTTTCGAATTTTTTAATTCTTTTCTTTTTTTTTCATCATCTTCTTCGCCTCCTAGCCGGCCGGCGCCGGCCGGAGGCGAGGGCCAGCGAGGTCGGCCTCGCCGGATCCGGCGAGGGCGAGGCCCCGCCCGATCCGGCAAGGGCGAGGCCTCGCCGGCCACTGGCGAGGGCGAGGCCCCGCCAGATCCGGTAGGGCCTCGCCCGCCGTCCACAATGCGGCGCCGATCGGAAGCCGCGAGCTCGCTCGCACTCCGGAGGCGCAATCGCAAGGCACGGATTGAGGCGGAGAGAGAGAACGGTTCCGAGCGAGCGGCGAGGCGACCTCCTCAACCGGTGAATCTTCGGGTGACTATCCATCACGGCGTCGGGGGTTCGGGCAGCGTCGACGGCGCCTCCTTCCTGCTCGGATCTGGCCCCCTTCTCTGGTTTCTCTTCCTCTCTCCGGCCCCTCTTCGCAGATCCGGAACTCCCTTGCCCGAACTCCTCCCCTCCGGCCAGATCTGAGATCTCCGGCGGGGCCTCGCCCTCCCCAGTGGCCGGTGAGGTTGGCCAGCGAGGCTGACCTCGCCAGATCTGGCGGGGCCTCGCCCTCGCCAGTCTCGCCGGCCCTCGCCTCCGGCCGGCCAGGAGGCGAAGAAGACGATGGGAAAAAAAAAATTTCAAAAATTCGAAAAAAAAATAAAAAAATCGAAAAAAATAAAAAAAAATCGAAAAAAAAAATTAAAAAATTCCACGTCAGCATTCACCGGACGACCGACGTCCACGTCAACGCCGGCCGGCCAATTTTGGCCGGATGGACTTAATTAGCACAATTGTAAAAGGTTTAAGACTAAATTGGCCAAAAAAAAAAGTTTAGGACTGAATTGGCACAATTGCAATAGGTTTAGGACTTTTTTGGTAATTCTCCCCAGTTTTGGGTTTTCCTAGTCTAAAATTAGTCTTTGTTTACAATTGCTCTGAGTTGAGATATCTCTTCCCCAATTATACGGCCACAACTCTAGAGAAACTCGATATCCTGGTGATTTCCAAATGTGAACATATGAAGGAAGTGGTTCCCAAGGAAGAAGGTGGTCAATCCAAGGCAAAAGTGATGAGTTTCCCTTCCTTAACTAGTTTATTTATTTGGCGATGCCCCAACTTTAGAGCATTCATCTGGAGTCCTACAAGTGCCGAGAGACAGTTGGGCAAGATGATCGAAGAAAATGATGAATTGCCTGGACCGTTGTTCAATGATATGGTTTGCTCTATGCCTTATTGTGATCGTCTTTAATCTTGCATTATCATCTTTTAGAATGAACAATGTAATAATTTTTCCTACTTATCCTCCTTTCTCACATTACCATCGTGCAGGTTAGATTTCCTTATTTAGAAAAGCTATATATTGGAGGAGTCCGGTGCAAAGAGTTATGGAACAATCAAATTTCTGATGATTCTTTTTGCAAATTGGAATCTCTTATATTGAAGGATTGTGACAATCTCCAACATATTGCCCCATCCCATATGTGGAAGAGGCTGCAGCACTGTCTGGAAACCTTAGAAGTGAAATCATGCCGTTCAATCGAGATCATATACGAGAGTGATGGGACAGTGGCAAAAAGCGGTAATTTGAGGACGCTGGATTTGCGTGATCTGGACAACTTGAGGCACATTTGGCGGTACGACAATCTCCCAAACATCCCGTTCCCAAATTTGAGATACATAAAGGCTATGAGGTGCTCCTGTTTGGACATGCTTTTCGCAACCTTCACGGCAAAATTTCTCGGGCAAATTGAAAAGCTGGTGGTAGGATCATGTGAAGAAATGGAACTAATTGCTAGCCATGAAGAATGTGAAGAAGTGATTGTTAAGACAATCACATTCTCTGGGTTAACTACTCTTAGACTTTACAATTTGCCAAAATTCAGGAGCTTCTTACCAGAGAAATATTCTGCAGAATTCCCATCCTTGGATGTCTTGAATAGAACAGAGCCGGACCAAGGCAACCGAAGTGCGGAGGAAAGCGAGGGGGAAAGTGAGCAGGTAGACCGCGCAATTGAGGAGTTAGACCTTGAAATTGACGAGGAAAGTGAGGGGGAATAATTAGTTTTATGAAGTGAGCCACAAAAGTTTGTGAATGTTGCAACAACTGGTGTCTGGCAAAACAAAATATGAGATTTTGTTTTTTTCTTCTATATTCTCTTCTACACTACCCGCGAAGTGTGTGACTGTTTTCTTGGCTATTCATTTCTTTGGTTTGTCTCCTGGGCTATAGTGACGAGTGGCCAGTCATTGGACCATAAATTGTGCGGTTATGATGTATAAATTCTAATCAAGTGCATTATCGTGTTTATAAATTTTCCCGTAATATTAGAAAATGTATGTGCTATTATATTAAGCAATCGAAGTCGTGATGAATTACCTAATGACAACCGTCGCAGGAGGAAGAAGGAGATCAAGGAGATTGCAATCTGGGAAAGCCCATGTTCCTCCTCCCATCTCTCTCTCTCTCTCTCTCTCTCTCTCTCTGTGACAATTGATGGAGGCTGAGACTGTTTGAGTTTGAGGGATGCTATTATGATTTCGAGTTCGACGAAGGTTGAATGTGAGTTGGAATCGTTGATAACAAGGATTCCTTTGAGTGGGTTGAGTTTTTGAATCTTCATGATTCTAATCAAGGTAAACTTCGCTCTATTTCTCCTGGAGGTAGGGATCGAGTGCTTGATTTCGCTGGCATGAAATCTGGTTGAGTTCGGGACTGTCCTGATGAACTCATTTAGGTGCCCTTTATTGAAACGCCTACCATACGTTTGATTGAATTCCTGAACGGTACTAGCATGCGTATTATGCAAGTATTCTTGCATCGTGATGATTATCCAGCAATGGCGTACTTAAACTGAGAGTTGTCCAGGGCATATGACAAATTATTTTCGTTGATGTTGGTTGAAATCTCCCGGTTGTGCTCAATGCTCCCATGACTGAGAATTTGAACATGCCGTGTTGGCTTAATTTAATCAGAATTATGTTTTCCTTATCAATCTATGATTTCGTATATGGCTATTCTAATATTCAAGACAATTACCATCTTTGAATTGGAAATTGTGAAATCCTTCTTTGAAATGTGCATCGTGCTGTGTACTTCAATGAATTCCTATGCGGACTTCATCCTTTGCTTGATCTCGCTTGTAATTGGTTTCATGTGCCTGGATGATTATGCCATGCATTTCTTGATCCGTTCAGTGATACCTCAACCCCTTCACACTGCCAATGATATTTGGTTCATTTTTTTGGCAAATGCATGGGCCTCTACCTCTTTGATTTTCTTTGTTTACTGAAGATTCTGAAGTTCTTTCCTCGATGTCATTTGCTTGTAACTTTTCTGTGAATGGCGTGTGAGTCCCTGTCATACTGACATTCGATGACAGAGTGCATAATGAGCTATTTATGCCATGGCCGAATGCTTTGCTCGATTCGTTGTCCACATTGCCAATTTGTATGCATGTTCAGTTGTTGTTGAACTAGTCTCATCCATGAGAATTGATTGTAGAATGTGGCTCAATGCTGTTTTCCTGTGTTTACGTTGCTATGCATTTCAGTTTTTGCAGCATGATGTTCTTTGAAAATGTCTCCACTGGAGCCACCCGTGGGTAATTAGAATGTGGTGTTTAGTATTTGGTCCCAAGAGTTCCTGTTGTGCAAAATCAAAGTTGTTTCCAAGTTATTCGAGTCACATTAGCAATATATGTTGGATTCATGTCAACTCCATGTTAATTTCTTATAGAGTTCAATGTGTTTTTTGCATCATATGTGGGCTAGGATTGGATTTGATAGATCTTGGTTTCATATGAGGGTTAATTCGGTAGCACATGATGGTACATTGACGTGCAGATGATTTCTCATCATTTTTTAGTTACTAGTCTCTATCTATCTAAATCATGCTCGTGCATCGTCATTCTACTACTCGTATTTCTCAATTTTCAATAGTTGAAATTACCTCAATATCGTGAGCCATATTGCTTTAGAATCCAATGTGACTAATTTACATATTTGATCATGTTGTAATAGTATTGGGAAGAGTGGTGGGCGATCTGAGGATTTTGCCGCCCACCTGAGTAAATGTTTCGAAATCGGCCAAAGGACCGACTTTACTGTTGTCACGCCCCGATCCTCAGGCACGTGCACATCCCTTACTTTTGGTTGATTTTAAAAATGCGATATCCCAGGACTATGTATCGCCGACCCTTTCATTTATATAT
Organism: Eucalyptus pumila; assembly: GCA_016097595.1. Taxonomy (NCBI): domain Eukaryota; kingdom Viridiplantae; phylum Streptophyta; class Magnoliopsida; order Myrtales; family Myrtaceae; genus Eucalyptus; species Eucalyptus pumila. The sequence goes on from CM027852.1 coordinate 8,913,240, forward strand.
GCACATGTGGAAGCAATTATAAATCCCCAGACAATAAAACAATAAGATAGAAAAGTAGGCCATATTTTTCATACTGAAAATTCACAACCACACCTTTTTACACGCATCTCATAGTACTCTACAATACTATATAGACGTAAGTCTGATCTAACATCTATTCACATGCAAACAAGGTCTGACAAGACAAGACGGGATCTTAGTCCTCATCCAGGTTGTACACAGGGTCATCCTCGGGGTCCTCCTCCACGTACTCCTCTTCAGGTTCCTCATCAGTTTTCCTCGTCAGGTTCCTCCTTAAGCTCCTCATCCGGGTCCTAAAATAGTTATTCAATAACCACTGAGACAACATCTCAGCAAGTTCTACCCCCTAAGACCCGATTAGTAAACTAATACACCTTAAGGCTGTCTATGCACCACATGAGTTAGATGACTTACCTTGGCCTCATATTTCACCTGCATATTAGCTCAGATCAAATAGGCATCCAAGCAATCACATCACAGATCGAAGCATCAATCAAATCGACCTAGTCTATTACACACCAACAATACCACTTACGGTCATTATCATTCAATCAATCGAGTCACAACATCGAATCAAGGCAAAGATCAATCAACTTAGTCGATTACATGTCAATTGGATCATTTCTAGGTCATTCACTCCATCCCATAAAACCTCCAATAATACACTTAGTCACAAAGCTCCATTAATTCTCTCAGGCCTCGCTTTCGCCAAGGTGACATAAGTAACAGACGGTCTACGTGCGTTCTTTAAGGTGCCGTTTTCGCACAATGATATTCCTCATCACCGAACCATGCTCGTCACGATTCATAGGCAATCTACGTGCGTTCTTTAAGGTGCCATTTTCGCACAATGATATCCTTAATCACCGAACCACGCCTACCGCAAGTCATAGACAGTCTACGTGAGTTCTTTAAGGCGCCGTTTTCACATAGTGATATCCTTAATCACCGAACCACGCCTGTCTATACTTCATACCTAATCGGTCTCAGCCAATAGAGTTCTCAGTTCACTCTCACAATTCTTTCCGCTTTACAACTCATCAAAGCATTGTTAATGCTAAATAGCCATACTCGGCCACCTACCAAATCAATCATTCAATTCCACTCAATTTCAATCAATTAAGGAATAATTCCTTAAATTGCACAATCAATTTAATTAATCACAATGTGGAGCTCAAATAAATAAACGGATTGCATCACGAAAATCAGCACGAAATTCTTGTCACGAACCATCCCGGTTGAATTTCCGGAAAATAAATAATTAAATAATTAATTTCGAAAATTAAATAAATAAACACAATAATTCCAATTTAGTACAATATGAAGCTCAATTAAATAAACGGATCAAGCGCCACAATCATCAGCATAAAATCCCGGTCACTGACCATCCCAAATTGAATTTAGGAAAATAAATAATTAAATAATTAATTTCGAAAATTAATATTTAATTCCTAAAAATTCCAATTAAGCCCGAATCGCCTAATTAACACCCGATAAGGGTCAGGAAAAATCCCACGAAGCATCCAATAAATACTATAGGCAATTCTCTATCTAAGTATACCAACCAAACAACTAATATGCAATGCAATTAACTAATAATCGTTAAACCATTCTAATATAACCACATAATTGCACTTAATTAAATCTAATCAACCTTTAAGTATAATTAACAAACTAAGAAGACATTAGTGAGCAAAACTCACTTGCGCAAAGCGAAGACCAGGGCACTGCGACGACGACACGACGACGGTCAAATTCCAAAATTTCAGCGGCGTTGGTGGACTCTTGGGCCAGGCCCAAAGACCTTGCCTCTCAGGCTTGGGCTTCAAAGGAACTTGCTGGACTTCACTGGACTATGGGCTGAATTTGCTAGGCCTCACTGAAATTGACAACTTGCTGGGCTTCAAAGTTGGACTGGACTGAAGATTTTCGTTGGGCTGAACTGAACTAAACTAAACTGGGCTGAGTTGATTCCCACCAACTGTGGGCTGAGGATGTGGGCCGTGGGCTTGATTTGTGGACTTCCAGTGGGTTTCAATGGCATGGGCTTCTTCGTGGAAGGGCTGCGGCAGAAATTGAAGACGCGAGCTGAAGATGCGGTTTCAAGTGGGCTGGGCCGTGTGGAGGATGAGTTGCAAAGAAGTAGCTTCGGTGGCTGGTCTTCGCACAGCTGAAGCTCACGGGCGTGGGGGTTTAAAGGAGGAAACGTGGCCGATGCAGGGGAGATACGGGCGTGGCTTCGAGAGAAGCTTAGCCGGGTTTGAATCAGGGAAATTGAATCGTGGATGTGTGACAGAGAAGCGGCTGCCTTTGGTCTTGATGGACGTGGCAACGGCAGCAAATTCGGTGGAGACGCATGGCAGGGGATAACATCGCTGCTTGGGTCAACAAACCGGCAACCAGTTGACCGTCGAAGTTGGGGACGTTGCTGCTGGAACGCAATTCGGTGGGTGGAGACAAACTTCGGTGGAGAGAACGATGGAGCAGCAGCTCGACTTCGAACACGCGAGCTCGATTCGGACTCCGCTGGGGCTTCTTGCGGACGGTTGGGTCGATCGAGAGACGCGCGACAGCTGGGATGGCAGTCGAAGATAGGGCAGCTGGCGTGGAGATTCGCTGGACTTGCGGTTTCGTTGGAGTGGGAGACGTGCACATGAGTGGGCGGTGGCAGCAAAGGAGGGAAATCCGGTGGATGAAGGAGTTCGGTGGGGAGCAGGCGTGAAGGACGCGCGGCAGTGAGGAGGGGTAATTCGGTGGAGCTGCAGGGAAATTTCTCGGTTGATGATGGTGGTGGTCAACGAGAGGGAAAGAAGAAATGGGCAGGCGGTCTTGCGGATGTGCTGGCTTCGTGGAGGCATCCGTTCGAAGAGGATGGAGGAGGCAGCAAACGTATTGGAGAAGCTGAGGAGGAGGGGACTAAAAGTCAATTTAAATAATCTAATTTCATCATTATTTGGTTCCACAAGTCTTCATGCTTATCCTATGGTGTCCCCCAATTACTTTCCAACAAGTAATTTCACCAATAATCCAATTGCATGCCAAAAATGCTACTTTCTTCTATAGCTCCGAATTTCTTCAAAATAAGCTTTCATTCTTTACCAAATTTCCCAAATTTGATGTCCAATTTTATAGAAGAAAAAGCCCATAACATTTCTACAAGTCCCCAACACCATATAACTCGATTCGAAAGTCCAAATTTCCTTTAATTTGGTAAATCCCAATTTCCGTTATTTTCCGAATCTTTCGAAGTGATTTCTCGTAAAAGTCTCAAACTCGATGGAATTTCTCCAAAAGACAAAACGACATCCTATAAATGAACCATGACATGCTCGAACGTCTGATTCCCGAAACCGAATTTAATTTCGTGGTTAAAATCGGCCGAACGCGATTTTAATCCGATCCGACCTATTGAGTAGCTTTTAGGGATTTTACCGCGGGTTATATCCCTTAACGGCTTCACCCAATAGATTGGTTAACTCATGAGTGATCAGCTTAGAAAAAAAAGGACTATTGGCGCGTCGACGAGATATCCATTTCATATATTCGGAACGGGGTCGAAATTCAGGATGTCACAACTGTCTTTGCTCAGATGGATCGGATATTGCATCAAGTGGCCTCTCATTTCCATGGGATTATGTTGGTCCTCATCTGCATAAGCCCTCCAATTACGTTTGGCTATTTTGTTCACCCTCTTCATGCGTTCAGTGCTTTGCAGCTCCGTGAAGCTGTCCTCTAAATCTCCCAAGTGCTCCACCTAAAGCGACATCCTATAACCATAAGCCTGCACAGCATCAGTTAAACATTATTAGTCACAAGCTTAAGTTTTTGATCAATGTTAATGCACTCACTGGGTGTTCAGCTAGTACCTGCTATTAAATAGCTGTAACCACATGGAAATATGACATACTTGAACTTCCTACACAAATCCATAGTTGTGCCCTTTGAATCCAAAATCAGTGGTATTAGCTAATGCGCAATTCTCAGTGGGACCCACATGCACTCTACATCACGCGGCCCTCCGCAAAATTCTCTGCCTCTCTTCCTGTCTCTCTACATCTAATGAACTGAGTCGCTTTCCTTTGCAGCTCAGGCTTGGCGTGCTCTGCGGCAGGGGGGGCAAAACAGAAACAGAGGACCTTCCAACACGGAAAAGGAGCTCAGCAAATTCTCTCTAGCCCTCAGTTATTCCTTTGATCTTCATTCCCTCTTCAATGTCCTCTCTATCACCCTCCATCCACCAACAGCCACTGCCACACCTCCATCGCTGGCTACCACAGGACATGTCACGCTGAGAAGGGACAAGAACAAACAGCGTTGATTAAAGGAACTCGGGTGATTTTTGAGCATTTATAAGGCTGAGAAGAACAGAGGGCGAGCTTTGATTGACACCGTAGACTGACACTTCAACGAGGATTATCACCGTAGACAAATGACGTGGACCAACATGAAGAGATTGTTCAGATGGAGCTGACTGAATAGTGATGGCTATGTTCTTTTTACTGAAGGCAACGGGAAAGATACAGTTGGAGTTTTGACTTAGTCCCTCTTCCTTGGTAGCTCTTATACCATGGAAATATTTCTATGATTTGCAAGCGAGAGGGAGAGAGAATCAACAAATACTACACCTTTACTCAATGGCCGAATAAAAGAGTACATAGTAGTTCCACTTATAAAGCATGAGAGACATTAACAAAGCTTCGATTACCTTATTTGTGAGTCTGTGACCCCCTGCTAACTGTCGACTAATATTCATAAATATACTCCAACACAGATCACAATTGGAGCAAATACTTGACAGTGTTTTTGCATGCTTTTCCAGGATGTTAGTGCGTCATTTTCAAAGAAGTATCCACAACTGTACAAGGAGGGAATACGGAATTCATACTTCAACTGTAGAGCGTGGCAGCCTGGTCTTTAATTGCGGTCTACCAGTCTCTCGTCCTTTATCACTTTGTGACAGCTTCTAGTTGTACTGGTCTAAATTCATCGGGAAAAATGTTCGGCCTCTGGGACGTCAGCACAATGGCATTTACCTTTATTGTTGTTACTGTCAACTTACGCCTTCTTTTGATGTGGAATTCAATAACGAGATGCCTTCGTATCGCTGTCAGTGGAAGCATCCTTGGGATGTTTGTTTTTATTTTCATATGTTCACTCATGAGGGTGAGTCTTCTCCCTTTCTGGGGGTTCTTTTCTTCCCTTCACCTCATCTAGTCCTCTTTTTTGGATAGCAATTATTCTGATATTCGTCTTATTACATGTATGCGCAAGAAAGTCTCTACCATGTCATCCACGTATTAATGAGTACAGTCTACTTCTACCTGACATTTCTTCTGGTTCCAATTGTCGCACTGCTTGGTGACTTCTACCTGACATTTCAGACTCATATCTGGCCCAAAAAAAAAAAAAAAACAGTCGGGCATTTTTGTTCTTAGACATATTTCTCGTTTAGAAACAGAGAGAAACACTGTAACATAGTTCTCAAGTAAATTTGCTCATGAATACTGATTGCGAATCTGCAATTTCCCTTTTCTGAAAGTAACGAATGTCGTTTGTCATGGAAAATATAATGGAGGACCTCTTTTTTCGTTCAAACAGCCTTCATCATCTTCATTGTCGATTTCGTGGGTCTTTTTTTCCCTATTTGCTTCGAGACAAGATACAGGGCTTGTCATGTCCGTACTTTTCCGGTTTCTCAGATGGTCCATCATTTGGGAATTGTATATGCCCTGCTTCTCTCTCTCTAACCCCTCTTCCTCCTCTCTGGGCTGGACATTGCCCGATTTCTGGAATGCGGTTACAGGATAAATCCACATATCAACCTTAATTGGATGAGTATTTATTGGCTTGTGGGAACTTGACAGCTCGCTCATCTTACGCGACATATTTCTGGATTCACCATATTCTATTTGGCGGATTCTGTTTATTAGCAATGAGTGTTTTCTTTAAGTAATTGCAATGGATACTTCCTCTGATTAGTTTCTTTTTTTTTTTTTCACGCACTAATTTTTCATGCACTTGGTTATAGGATTCAAAGGTGGTTCTTCCCTCATGATTATCAGATATTATAGGAATTTCTATGGGCACAAGCCAGGGGATGAGGACGAAGCTGAAGACATTGCCCAGGAGCTCCGATTTACAGATATGTTTCTTAATAATGCAAAATGAAATTTTTAGACTGTTCGAGTTTCTCCATTATTGTCAGAATCACAAGCATACGATCTTTAGGATTCTCCCTTCCAAAATTCTTACCCATCCCTAAACGGAAGGAAAGGGAGGGATGTGATGATGACAGACTTCTGGACTCCTTCCAGTCGCCAAGAGTATCGCACGTTTCAGAGCAGTAGGAAAACAGCTTACGTTAATTCTGTTCATGCATTTATGGGCTAGTTCTAGCCCAACCGCAAAGTCCTAAATGCTTTTCTTAAAACGTTTTTTTTTATATATCTTCCTGTTCATTGTTTCTTGTCAAAGCTTGCTTCACAGAGGAGGCTCACCTTCTATTCCCAGCCACGCTGCTCATTTCTTGCATTGCGACTGCTCATATGGCAGCAATAAGGAGTTCCTTTGCCTGTTCATTAATTCTCTGGTCGCTTTTTCTCTGGTTGAGTGGGAGATCTGTTAACTGTTAGGTTATTTTAAGTGCTACTCTGGGAGCCATCGCTAGCTGCATCCTAAAGTTGTTTGAGGATGACAAACTGACCGTGCCTCTGTCGAAAAAGTCGGGTGGTTTATTAGGAATTGCTAAAGGTGTGATGGTTGAAAGTACCTTATTAGTTGAAGAAGGAACGTTTTCTCAGATTTTCATAACTGATTCCAACCACGTCCTATGATCCCCTTCCAACACAGAAGTAATTATGGACTCGGCTCGGTCCTTGCATAAGTACCAGCGGCTCTGTCCGTGATCATTCCGTCTTATGCAGGGGAAAGGCAGAGGATATCTGTTGGAGCAGTATCCTATTCTATTCTGTAAGCAAAAGCCATTGCAAGAATCGCATATAATCACCTCAACGATGGACCAAATATCTCACAAGGAGCTGATGAACTTGGCCAAGTTTCTGAGACACCTGACTGCTGGGATTCGTCCAACCGTTCTTCATTACCATTGTCATCATAATCATTCTCGAAAACCAGCTATATCCCGTGCTTTTTCAGCGAGAGCCTGGGAAAGTATGGTGGGTCTTGCAGGACTATATCTATTCCTGTCTCCTTTGAACAGCAGCTCTGTACTTGCTTTTTCAGCAAGGCTTCTCAGGCTTGAATTCTGGATATCTAATCTGGTAAAGCTGGTCTTCGCTTGTGTCATTTAATGTCTGACGTGTATCGGATCTTCAAGCCTGAGAAGCCATCCTTTAATGTCCTCGATTGCTGGTAGCGGAATGTTTGCCCGGTTTGCACTGTCCATAGAGACAACAGCGAAAATCATTCCCTCTAACCTCGCAGTTCTTTGGAGCAGCAAAATGAGGGACTTGATATTGCTAGTATTAACACCTAGAGGGGGTGAATAGGCACACAAACAATTTTTCTCAAATACGGAAGCAACAGATTGAAATACGATCGATGTAGAGAGAGTAAGGAAGAGAAAATCAAACACAGGATTTATAGTGGTTCGGCTTATTCCAAGCCTACGTCCACTTTTCCGCATCGACATTTTCCACCTACCGGATTTCACTATGATCAAAATAGAAGTTACAGCACGGCTTTGCCTTGATTCTACAGTGTAGATGTTCTATCACACCTCCTCAAGGTCTCTCATAAATATAAACTCTCTTTTGTATACAAGTATTCGCTCAAGAGATTTATCTAAACAAATAGGAGCTTCAGACTTTGGAATTTTTCTATCGCGCACTCTCTCTTAAACAACTAAGAACGTCTTCCTTATATACTTTTTATGCCATCATACTCCGTTAAGAGATTTCCAGCGAATTCCTCCAATCTACCCGTTGGACTTGGAATCAATTAGGAAGATCGTTCGAGCTATTAAAGGAACGTGTTGATAGCCCATCAATCATGTTCGCCCATACAATCGGATCTTGGTTTCCATAAGCAGAACCTTCCAATAATACTTAGACAATCATCGAATCTTCAGTCATTGAATCAATCTTGATCAATCAAAGAATTCGATCGCCTTCTCCAGCCCGCGAGATCTTCTCCGGATGATAAAGTTAAATCCGAACAAAACATCCAGGTTCGGGATAACCTTACTTCAACGGATCGGGACTCACAATGAGGATAGACTTTGAGTCTTGAGTGCGGCTGTCCAAGCTTCGGGAGACTTTAACTGACAGAGTCTGCAGACCTTCGATGGGACTGACGGAACCGATTTGTCAACTTCAAAACTCTTCACGAGGATTTCTCCAACAGGACTTCCAGACAAAGGGACACTCGAGTTGTGCAAATGCTTTAGAGCAACCTGAAATTTCTTCTGAAAAAACACATTTAAGGTCAAACTTTTTGCATTCACGATTGAAGATACTGAACAAAGGTGGAGAAACGGAACTGATGAGTAGTTTTCCCAAAATGGGAGTTATGAGTGATCTTTTTCACCTTTTCAATTCTTCTCTCCCAAGAGTAAAAGCCTCAGAGATTTCAATACCCGGAGACCAGTGATGTCAACTAGATTGCTGCAATCAGGAAAGTTTAGCTCCTTCAAATCAGTAGAATTCAGATGAAAGGCGCAAATTTGAAATTGATTAACCTCCACGCGGGATAGTTCTGGGGGATGATGGCCATGACGGCGCCGAGTAGTTGATCACCTCCGGAAGGCCCGGCGCTATCTCCTCCCCTCACTCGAGGCCTTCTTCATCGAGCCAGAGCCACGGCATGCCGCTGAGCACGTGCTCATGGTAGAGGTGATCCATGATGCCGCGGCGGGGGGGTGTCGGCACCGTGGGAGCTGAGGAAGACGTCGCAGAGAAAGCGAGATAAGAACATAGCGTCGTCCTCTTCGGGATCTTTTGTCAGCATCGTCGTCTTCGGCTTCTTGATCGGCCTTATGAAGGAGTCGCCGGTCTTTTGAAGGTGGTCGATGCAGAGATTGGGGCACCACTTAACAATGAGCAATGAGCAACGAGCACCTTGCCGACGGATTCGTGTTCCCTTTGAAAAGAGCGATTTCCACAGCATGGGAAATGTGCTGTCTTAATTTTTAATTGACGAATCATGGCATTTTCATTAGTTAGGATAAATTATCCAAAAAATTTAAAATTTATTGTACGGGAATCAATCTAATTTTAAGTTTATGTATTAATTTAGTATTAAGCAGTCATAAATATTTTAAATGTGTCAATTTAATCCTAAATTTTTTTAAAAATTATAAATGTAGTCTTTTCGTAATAATTTTAGTTGGAAATCTCTGACGTGGCATTCTAGTCAATACTAGACATCCTATGTGAAAGGCTCATATGAATGTGGAAAATTGTGTTTAATTTTAAAAGAAAAAACAATTTTTATTTTTTTATTTTTCTTATCTTATCTTTCATTTTATTTTATTGTTTTCTTCACAAGGCCGGCAAGTCCACCGGTCACTGGCCGAGGGCCAGCAGCCCTACCACCCCTGTAAAGAAAAAAAAAGATGGTAAAGAAAATTAAAAAATTTAAGAAATTAAAAAAAATTCTTAGTATTCATGATGGATAGTTTATGCCATGACATAGCAACATGTGTCCTCGATACGTAACCAAAATTATCACCACCACAAGGATGTTCATATCTACTGCAGTTAAATGTAGGATAACAAGTGTTGTCAATTTAGCTTTGAGTTGGTTTCAATTTCAATCCTTTAGACTAAAATTAATTAGACCTTGAGGCCGCACGCCTTGCACGTGCTGGTGTCGGAGAACGTCAGCACCTCCCTGCACCGACGTCTTCTTCTCCCTTGGGTCGCAGCCCCCGAACCTCTCTTGCCTCTGCAAGATGACCTCTCTGGTCTTGATCTGCACATGATTTGCTCGTTTGCGTGTAAAAAATGTGTGATTCAGGATCGAAAAATTATTGAAGAAATCTTTCTTTCCGTATAAATTTATAATGGATTGGCCACCAAAATCACAAACTCGATTGCTTCATGATCCGACGGAAGCAATCGAAGTGATGAATTACCTCACGACAACCGTCGCGGGTGGAAGAAGGAGATCGAGGAGATTGCCAAACTGGGAAAGCCCATGTTCCTCCTCTTATCTCTCTCTCTCTCTTGCAATTGATTGAGGCTGAAACCGTTTGAGTTTGAGGGATAGTATCATGATTTCGAGTTTGACGAAGGTTGAATGTGAGTTGGAATCGGACATAACGAGGATTTCTTATCAAGGTAAACTTCGCATGCTCTATCTCTGCTGGAGGTGGGGACCGAGTGCTTGATTCTGCAGGCGTGAAATCTGGTTGAGTCCGAGATTGTCCTGATGAACTCATATACGTTTCAATGATTCGGTGATTGTTTGGATGCGCACCTCTTCCTTGTCATTGCATTTAGATGCCCCTACCGAATCGCTTACCCCATGTTTGATTGAATTCCTGAACCGTATTAGCATGTGTATTTCGCAAGCATTCTTGCATCGTGATGATTATCTGGCAATGGTGTGCTTAAACTGAGGGTTCTCCATTTTATGTTACATTATTTTCCTTGATGTTGGTTGAACTTCTAAAGTTGTGCTCAATGCTCCATGACTAAAAGTTTGAACATGCTGTGTCGATTTAATTTACTAGGAATTATGTTATCTATATCAATCTACAATGTTTTTGTTTTTTTTGGTGAAAACAATCTACGATGTTTGTATGTGGCTATTCTAACATTTGAGACAATTACCATCCTTGTACTGGAAAAGGTGAAATCCTTCTTCGAAATGTGCATCATGTGTTGTGTACTTCAGTAAATTCCTGTCCGGACTTCATCCTTTGTTTGATCTCGAAAGTAATTGCTTTTGTATACTTGGATGATTATGCCTTGCATTCTGGATCCGTTCATTGATACCTCAATACCTTCTATATGTTAATAATATTTGATTCATTTTTTTTAGGCGAATGCATGGCCTCTACCTGTTTGATTTTCTTCGTTGACTGAAGATTCTGAAGTTCATTCCTTGATGTCAAAACTGACATTCGATGGCCGAGTGCATAGTGAGCTTTCTATGCCATGATCGAATGCTTTGCTTGATTCTTTGTCCATTTTGCAATTTTTATACAAGTTCAGTTGTTGCTGAATGAGTCTCAACTATGAGAATTGACTGTAGAACGCGGCTCAATGCTATTTTCCTGTGTTTATGGGCAGACAGGCATGCGGCATGCTGGAAAACGACAAAAAGAGCTAAGAAAACTTGCTTCCGTGGGTGGCTTCCCAGCTTGAAGGCACATTATCGTCTCGGCAGGGAGGGGAGGAGGACAGCCAAGGCCATCCGTGCACTCGAATCATAGATTAAAATAATAATCTGTTTCTTCTAAAGATAATTCTCTAGTTCACCACATGCAAGACAGGCATTTTAAAGCTTTGGCTTCCAAGGGCGTCCAATTTGTTAGACCTCAATGATTTTCTCTGGCAAATCTATTCCCGTTGGTAATTCTTTTCATATAGTTAGTGAAATCTTAAATAGAGCGGTAACCGAGATAATGAAGTAACTTGTACTCGCATCTACAAATTTTATTGTTCGCCTTTAGTTTTCTCTAAATACGTTGTCAATTTCAGTACAAGTCTGAATTTTCTATTCACTTCACCTATACTTTCAATTTGCTTGGGATTTCAGTTTCCTGCATTTCAACTCAAGTTGTTTATCGTTTCGGAAAAAAAATTCATGTAATTTCCCGAAAACAAATACCAAGTGTAGAAAACAGAGGTAAGAGATGCAAAGGAAATCTCAATGATTGAGGCTGGCTTTCTCTCAATAACGAATAAGACTCAAACGGTTGACTTCAAAATTTTCAAGTCCGATTCCAAGGGAAGAAGGGAACTCTAGAGTCAATTTCACTTGCATAGCTCTTTTGCATCAAAGGGATTGAGTCGACTAAAACGTTGTTTTTGACATCCGAGTTTTTATTGACGTTCTAAATATCTATTTATTTCGAAAAAAAAAATATAAAATTTTATAAAAAGATAAAATTAAAAAAAAAAGAATAATGGATAAAAATGGATCAAATAAAATGAATGAATGATGAAAAATGAAGTCGTGTGGGCTGGCGTGTCTAGCCCACTTGGTTATTTTCAGCTCACCCCTTAACCGGGTTCCCATTGAGAAGGGAAGAACTTATGTGAGTATCTCAATTTCAATTCAAACATGGGTTTGGCCCATTTTCCTTCTTTTCTTTGGCCCACCAGAGCCTAAAAAAGAAGCCCAGCCCATCACTCTTTCTTCTTGCGCGCGCACGCGCTCGTGAGAAGAGCGTCTGTGACGCAAGGAGGAGAGAAGGTACACCGACGGTCACCGAAGAAATGCCCGTGAGAGAGTGATGAGAAAGGAACCTGTGAATCTTAATCGATATACTCGCTGCTCAACCTTGCGAAAGAGAGATATGTTCGTGCGAGATAATGGAACCTGTCGCGTCGTGTTTTGGTTGGAAAATAGTGTCAAAGCTGAATCAAAAACCTGCTCTTGTAGCTGCACAACATGTGTTCGACAAAATGCTCGAATGATGCACCGAAATCCATGTTATCCAATCGACGTTAAAAGTTTAGTTCGAGGCTTGATCACGCATATGTTGTTGACGCACGTCTGCTTTCTTCGTTCTTTGCTATGTTTTTGCTTGATTTCACGGCCCACCTTTTGATATTCGTTAATGGCCACGCAAAACCGAACTTGGTTCGGCCGTGGAAGGCGATAGGTAGACGGCGACGGCCGGAGATGTAATCTGGTGATGGTGTGTGGTGGTGTGAGCGCCGGTGTCCGTAGATGGCATCTAGTTGTATGGGTTCAAAAAATGGAGAAGAAGATGAAGGCTGGGAGTGAAAAAATGGCTTCGGGGAAGAAGAGGGGAAAAAAAGAAGTGGTGCAGTAGAGAAATGGACTAAATGAGGAAAAAGACAAAAAGAGAAAAAATAAAAATAAAAATTCAAAATATTCAAAATATTTTTTAAAAATTCATTTTCTATATCTAACCGAGTCGGATTGGGTTGACGGTCCAAACACATTTCCCGAATAATAATAATAATAATAATAATAATAATAATAATAATAATAATAATAATAATCGAAAAATTAAAAATTAAAAATATAAAAAATTATAAAAAAAAGTAATTTTAAAAAAATCGAAAATCAATAAAAAATTATAATTTTAGAAAATCATTAAAAATTTTAAAAATCTGCAAATTTCATTAAAAATCATAAAATGCAGAAAATACTAGGTAGCTTTTAGGAATTTTACGTCCAATATTCGATTCCCAAAACCGAATTAAATTTTATGATTAAAATCGATCGACGCGATTTTAAATTCAATCCAACCAATTAGGTAGCTTTTAGGGATTTTACCGCGGTTATATCCCTTAACTTCATTCACCCAATAAAGTTAATTAACTCATGAGTGATCAAATTTCGTAAAAAAACCATAAGACGCTCGATTTAAATGCACATTTCATTTTATCGAAATCTACGAATTTCAAGATGTACAAAGTAGGCTTTCAAGACCTGATTTGCAAGTCAAAGGTCGCAAGTTTAATTTCCCAATCTTATCCGTTTTGGGACAATTATGCAAATAACTTGGCGGAATTAATTTGAACAATATCTTGTGGCGAACACATTCACCTGTTTGGGTTTAAAGATTGTTGTGGGTTGGAGAAACTCCAAATAGAATGTCCAACAAAAGCATTTGAGTCACCATTGATGGCCCTCGATGAAGGGCTATGACTCCACTTTGACGAATTTCCACTTCTACCATGACGTCGAGACAATTTCGTTCCTGCGCAATGGCATAATTAACAATAACAATAATAATAGACAATTTTGTCTCAATATCAGGAAAAAAAAAAAGGCAAATATATGATGGAGTAGTGAAATTTCATTTGCTTCCAATTATATTTTTCTTGTCTTGGATAAGTATAAGCTTTATTTGGTATTTTAGCACATGAAGTTACAATCGATGCGAGTTTGCAATAATCAAGTCATAACGATGAATTAAATGTTGATGATTAGCTTATGTAGAGAATGATAGTGTGAGATAGCTGAATAAAACGTGTATTTTGTAGATAGTGTAGCTCGAAGGTAATTTTAGTACAAAGAAATGGTGGAGTGCCTCACTTGTTTTTAATTAGTGGAGCATAGGATTTGGGAGATTTTTATTTTTTTTAATTAATTTTGTCCTTTCAGGTCAGGCATAATCAAAGGATGCATTTTTTTTTATTGATTATTTGGATGTTGTAGATGATTAGATGTATATCTAATAATCCATCCATTGGTAGTGAATGTGGATTTTGATGGTACAGTTCACGTTGATAGAGTGAGCATGGCATGTTCCACTGTAGAAAGAATAGGAAAACACGATACTTTTGGCCTTCCATCACCATAGAAGGTCGGCAGTCTTCCTTGAATTTTTCAAATGTAGTTTTCGTCATCCTTGCTTAGATATTCATTCCCTCATTGGCAATCGGCACCGAAGTGCTTGAGGCCCGCCGTTCTTTTTTGGGGCACATGTGGCCAAGAGCACAGGTCCAAAGTGGCACGGCCCGTTGGCCATCCTAACTAAAATTTATCTGGGCTCATATACAGATATTAGAACATTTTCTGATAGTCGAGGACCCTTCCTTGAAAATAAGTGTTGCTGACACCTTCATAGATATTTTTGGCGCTCCAATCAATCTCATTCGAACATCAAATCACATTTCCCATCTCGCATTCACTTTATGTCCCTCCTTCACTGTCTCCTGTCTTTCACCGAAAGTGTTACCGACAGCCTCGCAGAATATTTCGGAACCTCAACCCATCGGACATCTGTAAAATTTCCCATCTCGCAATCACTCTCTGTCCTTTCTATCCTTCACCGAAAATTGATGGCGACAGCTTCGTTGAGGTTTTAGCAGCCTCGACCAATCTTATTTGAGACATCTTTCCACAATTCACATCTGCCCATTCAATCCGTGTCCTCCCTGTCTTCTATCCTTCACGGTAATTCAGACATCAGTCACGTGTCCCATCTCGAAACGAACAAGAGTCTGGAAAATTAAATATGTTATGGGCCCACCGAACTTGTCTTTTAAGGAAAGAACTCATTTTGCATTTCCCCTCTCTTTCTCCCGACTTTCCGGAGGAAAATTTCTTGTGGGCCCCCACAGGAAAATCTTTCTCAACGGTTCTCTTCGTATTCCTTGAATCTTTATTTTCCTCGCTTCTTTTCCCCCAATTCCTGAAGCCCGCTTCATTCTACGGAATGGCTCCATTCGGATTTATATATACAAGTCTTGCTCTCAAAAGAAAAATCATGATAGCAAACATTTGGAGTGGCTCCTCATCCGTAAACAACATCTTTCGTTTGATGAGAAACTCAAAATGTAAGAATTCTCCCACATATATTGATGTCCTTGTTAATAATAATATGTATCAACTTGACTACTATAGTTACATGAGTAGACGATCCTCAAAGAAACATCAATAACATTGGTAAGCTTCTAAATTCAAATTATGTTTTGCACTTGGCATTAGAGCCTATCATTTTTTTCTGGCCCATCAAGCTATACTAAAAATGTAATAAAGATGAGATGTGGATGGTTTGCACAAAGAAAAAAAATGGATGAACAAGACGACGTCTGCGTCCTCACCAATGGTGCATGGAGATATTGTGCAGAGGAGGGAGTGGTTCTTTTAAGTTCTTTCGTTGATCGATATGTTGCAATTATTTATCTTATATCATCTTTTTTTTTTTTTTAAATATTGAAATTGAATATCATGGCTACATACGGAATATGTACCCTTTTAACTAGAGATTCTTGTTAGGTCCATAGTTGATAGAATAACAACTCCAATTGTGACACTAAAACAATTATACATGCATCATGATTATTTGATTATGTTGGGTTATTTAAATTTTTTGGTCATATTTTTAAGTATGTTTTCCCATCATTTAAAGCAGTTTTTATTTTGGGTGATCAACTGAATATGTTTTTTTTTTTTTGGGTAGGATAATCGATCGAATTAAGAAGTTGCTTTTTTCAGAATATTTATTGTTGTCATTCATAAAACAATTTATACAAAGTTGGGACCAAATATGTAATCATATATGGCTATGCACATATTAAGTCGAAGCTAGACGGGAAGAGAGAGAGAGAGAGAGAGAGAGAGAGAGAGATAGTACAGTGGAGTTTGGTCCCCTAGCGCGAGGTTGAAAAAGCAAGAAGCTTTAATAATTGTAACACGATCCACACTGTATAAAGTCATACTGTCTATATGCATCACGAGGTTGACATAACACTAACCTTCAATAATTGCAATGTGATCCATGATGCTGAAAAAGCAACTTAACTCCATGCCGGTTAAACTCCTAACCTCGCTTTGCTCTGTCTTTCTCCCTCCTCCTCTGCATTTTAGAGAGAGAGAGAGAGAGAGCAGCATCAATAGCATCGGAGAAACGATTGTGGACGTGCGTGGTCAGTACTTGTTAGGGAAGGAGAGAGACACGAAAGGATTTGAAGTTTGTAGAGAATCGGAAAGAGGGTCATTGAATTGTTAAAAAAAATGTTCATTTGAGTGGCTTAACTTTTATAAAATTTTCACTTAAGTGTCACGACTTTCAATTAATTATTTAAATATTACAATTCCCACCACAAGTGTCATGATGCGTAGTACTTTGGGGGACCTCTTCGAGAATGTTATAGTGCTCAAATGAATATTTTTTAAAAGTTTTATAGTAAAGTGATCAGAATAAAAAAAAAGTTGTGATACCCTTGCTGTGACATTTTTTCAAAGTTAGCCTTATGCAACGAGGGCATTACAGACTTTTACATGCCATGACAATACAATCACGTAAGCACTTCAATATGCGTTTGCATAAAGATGATACAAACTTTTACGGAAGAAGAGGGGACAAGGAAAACATTTTGGTCAAAACTGGTGGTCTTCACATAGTACAACAGTAGAAAGCATTATTACACTTAGCGGACTCCGTTATTGTCCGACTTTATTAAAGCCGATACTTTTTTTTTTTTTTGGTCGGTTAAAGCCGATACTTAAAAGAGCTCATGAAGTGACTGGAATTGGAGTGCATCATCTGAATTGAATTATGGACTTAGAGAGATTGGGGCCTTGCCGCTCCTGATAGCTAGAGGTGAGCACGTATGAAATGATTAATAGACGGCGATGGTGGTAGACAGCCGGTAATTCTCACATTCCACAAGCGGCGGGGTCCAAAGGCAATTTTAGTTCAAAAAGAAATGGCGGAGTGGGTTTTTTTTAGAACCGTCAAATTGAGGTTCTAAAAAATAAATGATAATTATGCTTATTAATTTTTATAAAATTAAATGAAAAGGCATCTTCCATGATCCTTTAGTATTCCAATGGAGTTGTGTGCATAGCTTAATGCATATTCACAAGATTAATAGATAGGTGTCTCTTCGATATCAACCAAGTGTCTGAAATTCTTTGAATACTCAAGTAATCCTTGTCAAGTACGGCGGTATTTTTTATCCCACACGCATAAATAATCACCAGTGACATACGCCTATGCTCCCAAAGGTGGCCCTAAGTAAATGCACAAATATGGTGATTCAGTCACAATTACCATTTGAACAACCTCGTGGATTTAAAAGATACGCGCCGCTTAGTTTTCTTGGAAGAAAGCCGAACTATTGTAAAGTGAAAACTCTTAATTTTTCCTTACAAAAAATTCCTGATTTTGTAAATGATATCGATCATTGTGATCACGGTTTTATATCATATTCTTTTGAAAATTTTTACTTGCTGTCCTTGATCTTTTAATCTCAATTTTATATTCGAAGTTGATTTTGGCTGCTTAATGTTTTAAACTTGGGAGCTGAGCCCCACTGCTTTTCTTTTCTTTTAACTCGTGGGAAGGTTTGGAGGATATTTCTTCTACACTAGAAATATTTTTAAAATTTAGATTCAAATGGTGATGCATGACCAATTAAAATCTAATTGCAAAAGTCATGGGTCACAAGCTTTGAAAAATTTGGAGTTGATGGTCACGGCATAATTAGCTTAAATATTAAGATTTATACGGAAATTGAGTGCAACCATCGTGGATCTTATCTTTCCCAAAGAAGTGCAAGTTGGAGGAACATTTCTCACCCTGGCAGCACCATTCTAGTTTGTTGACATCGAAATTTCATGTTGTCGCAATAGTGCTACATATCTCAAACAAACTTGAAAACTTGTCACTCTTATTATCGATAAATGCTTGGCACTTTCCTGTTTTGAAAGGCTTGGTGAAGTTGAGGACACTGTGAATTACTAGGTGCAAATGCCTCATAAGGACACCTGATCTGTCATGCTACAATCCTTGGAGCCCTCTCAATTATAAAGACTTGTTGGGATTCGAGGTTTGCGAGCATTGAGATCTTTGTTGCACCTAACAGTTTTCTATTGCGATTCAATCGAAACATTACCTAAGCTATGCAAGCTGAAGAAGCTTAGGTGTGTTGAACTGAGGGGTTGTGCTAAGCTAAGAGCCATGGAAAGCCGCAATAGCCTAGAGTCTTTATGGTACTTGTAGACCAAAGGTTGTAGATCTCTCGAAATGTGCCACCCAAGGTGTCGAGATCGACCAAAAAAGAGGCGGATTAGATGTCTCTTTATGAAAATTGATTCTTGATGAGGTACCTCATCATAATTTGGACATTTCTAATCACTTTGATGGTTGATCTTAATTTGGACATTTCTAATCAAGCAAGTTTGAATTGTATTCGTGGTATGAACAGAAAGTATCAAAAGCACAAGTACAATATGGTTAATGTGTATACAACTCAGTGGTAGAGATTCATCTATGGATTGATATTTGACAACATGCTTGTCCTCAAATTTAAATTAGGGATTGATGGTAAGAAAGTTAGGTAATGTTTCTTTGGTGGTGGTTGTTGTTGTTGCCGTTGTTATCATCATTGTTAATAATGGGGATAATTATTCAAAAAGTCCTAAATTTATTGTACAATGATCACTTCAGTCATAAACCTTTCATTTATGTCGGTTTAGTCTAAAATCTTTTAACAATTTCTTAATGTAGTCACTTCAGTCAATTTTGATAGGAAATCGATGACATGAATATCAACCATCCGACGTGATTAATATTCTAATGAACTGATGTCAAAATTAGGTGGGAAGAAAGATATTCTGTTATGATCTAGGACGTTGAGCCTAATGATTTTAAGCTTCAAATCGAACTATATAGAAATGACAGTGAGGTTGAGATACAATTTCGTTCTGATGAACTGAAGTAGTGGAAAGTGGTCCCAACCAAGGTGGCGTGTATAGTGTTAACTACTATTGACTAGTGAGCCACAAGTTTAAGCTTACTGCAATATGGCATCTTAGTTACAATATGTCGTTACTTGAGTTCCCTAGTTTCTAGAAATTTATGAATATTTAGTTGAATGGATGTCACCCAATTTTGCAAAACAACAATCATATATTATAGACCACTCTAGTTATGATAATAAGTCAATAGCCGAAACTTATTGCATGTTTTATCTAGCCTTCTAAGGTCACCCCGACTAGTCGATCCCCTATTGTATCTTATCAAGCCCAAATTCAGTGTCATAATTTCTGCACAATCATCATACCACACAAACAATTACAAATTTTCAATAATGGTTGTCCATATGATATGACAATTTATGTAGGAGTTACGAGAAATATGTGTTCAGTTATGGAGAAAGCTTATAAAACAAAATAATCAGATTGTCTTCAGGACGGGTAGAGCTTAATATACCCTACCACAATACTTAGAGCATTGTGCAGAATTGCATTGCATTGCGTGTATAGGAGATATTATTGCACATTGACTTTGCACAACTTAAGTTCAAGTACTATATTTACTTGGAAGTTGTATTAGAATGTTATTTTTTAGTTCTTCATTTGACTTGTTTTGGCAATTCTTCTTGACTGATAGACACAGATCAAATTGATCGTCCGTGAGCTTTGGATTAAGCTGAAGGTCCAACATAAGTTCATTATTGATCATTTGATCATATTGAATGATCAAGAGAAGGGATAATGAAAACTATTAGATGCCAAAGCTGAAAGGGTACGGGGTATGCTTTGTTGTAATATACAGCATGGATGGCAATGGCAAGATGATTTTAATGGTGCTGTTTTTAGCCAATTATCTGCTAGCTTCAACTCTTATGCCGTGCATATCTTGATTCAAACACTTTTCAATTCTTATGCAACTTCTAGTAGAAGTTAGTCGAGATGAGAATACGACAAATGATGTAATTTTTATATAGCAATTATTTGAGTATCGTGACTTTAAAAGAAAATGTTTACTTGACCGACTTAATCTTTAAGAAAATTTTACTTAGATATCATAACTTTTAATTGATTATTTAAATTCTACGACTCTCACACCACGAGTGGCACTTGTGGGCAATAGTTGGACAGAACTCGAATTTTGCATTTCCCTCCATTCCTCCCACTTTCTGGAGGAAAATATCTTTTGCAACGTGACCCACGATGCACAGAAGTCGTTCTGCCCATCTGCAGAATGAATGATATTGACATAACATGAAGCTATAATAATTGTCAAGTGACCGACGATGGCCAAAAAGCAAACTTAACTCTACCCTGGTTTACTCTTATTCTCGCTTTGTTCTATCTTCATCCTCCTCCCTCCGCGCTTTAGTGAGAGAGAGAGAGAGAGAGAGAGAGGGCAGCATCAGAGCAACGATGATAGACGTGTTAGGGTGGGGAAGACACGTAAGGGCCTCGAGTTTGGCAATAAGAAGCGTCGGCTTTGTGAATTGTTACGTCACTTATTTTTTTGCAGAGAATTTGAAAGTGTCGTCACGTGCCAGGGTATTAGCAAAGAGAGATCAGATAGAGAGAGATCCATATAATCCATGAAATTGGCTGATCTTATCGAGTGCATGCAACACTGATATGTAGTTAATGAGCCCTTAACATAAACACATAATTTCTTACTAATACAGTTAATATACATTGGATCCATTGATGAGGCGTAATCAATAAAATTAAATTGGGTTTTTTTTTTAGAACTATTGAAGTGTGGTTTTGAGAAATAACTAATGATTATAATTTGTAACTTCTACACAAAAAATTAAAAAGTCATCTTCTATGAACCTTCAATTTCTCTCGATGGAGTGATGGAGTGATGGAGTTGTGTATGTAGGTCAGAACTTATGCATATTCCATTAATTAAATTAGATTAAGAAATAAAAAAAGGAACTTGTGATGACATTTTTCCGAAGTTAGCCTTAGGCCATTGCAGACTTATTGCATGCAAGATCCTTTTTACTATTTCTTGATAAGAAAAACATCTTGGCCAACGCTGGTGGTGACCATATAGTACAACGGCAGAAAGCATTATTGGACTGAGTGGACTCTATTATTGGTCCAACTTTATTAACGCTGATGCTTAAAGGGCTCGTGAAGTGATTGGGATTGGAGTGCATTTTTCTGAATCGAAATTTGGACTTTAGCTGCTGCTGATTTGCTAGAGCCCAGCACTGCTCTCGTAATTTTTAGCAAGCAGGGCCTGAAGTGAATTTCAGTACAAAAGAAATGGCGGAGTGGGCCCTCTTGTTTTCAATCAAGCGTGATCACGTGGCGGTATTTGTTCTTTGGGAAATTCTGTAGCTGTTGCGTAAATATGATAGGACGATACGCTGAAATACGAATACAAATGCATCAGAGAAATACAACCTAAGAAATACAGACACACATGTATATTATCCTTCACAGTTGTATTAATAATTAATGATCACGCGTCTAGATATGGTCGGATTTTGCACTCCAATCTCAGCTTCTCCTGCTTTGAACAACTCTAGAGGCAACGCCTGTCTTCTAGTAGATGAAGCCTTACGTGACACGTGTAAGCGCAGGCAGCTTGCATGCATCAACAAAAGTACGAAATGAAGCCAAGGTTCGTAGAGTCCATGCAAAAAAATATCGTTAAGGTAAGAGTTGGCAAGCTTCGGATTTTTTATTTTTTATTTATAATTCGAAATCGTTTTTTATTTATTATTATTTTTTCCTCCTTCTTGACTGGTGCTGGCTACGGTGGCGATCGACGACCGACCGAGGGCTAGCCTCTATGGGGCCTCGGAGCTGCTGATGATTGATGGACGGCGATGGTGGTAGATAGCTTGGACAATTCTCGCATTCCGCAAGATGTGGGGTTTGAAGGTAATTTTTTAGTCCAAAAATAAATGGTGGAGTGGGGCCCACTTGATTTAACTCAGCATCCTTAAGGTCAAGCAATGGAAGACGCGAGGGGCATCTTAGTGAACATCAATCTAGTAACACCACATGTATAAATTAACGCTTCGTGCCGCTTTCTCCAACCACCATCGCATCGTCTAAATGATTTCTTCCTCGCTCTAGAAACCCTCTCTTTCGCCTGATCTTCTGCGGCTGTTCTTTTTGTTGGAACCGCCGCGTGTGCACCGTATTGAATCCTTCCCCTTCTTCAGTCATTGTCGTTTCCGGGTTCCCTCAGTTTCGCCTTCCTCGGAATATATAAATTCTTAACTCTCGTTTCTCCGCAAAGAAGAAAAGAAAGCCAGAAAGGTAGAAGAAGTCGAAACGGGGGGAAATGGAGGATAGTGCTCTGTGTAGAGCCTCCAAAGCGGTAAAGTGCGTGGTGGCTCCGGCGGTAAAGTGCCTGGTGGCTCGGGTCCGTCAGCACTGCGGCTACGTAATATTCTCCGACCGCCGCGTTTGCAAACTTAATGTTGAAGTTAAGAAGCTGGGTGACAAGAAGGATGAGGTGCAGCGTTCCATCGATGACGCTCGAAACAACATGAAGCCCATCAAAGCCACGGGCGAGACATGGGTGGAAGAAGTGGAGACCGTCGCTAACAAGGCGCGCAACGTGCTGGATTACGACGGAAGAGCTCAGAAAACTTGCTTCTATGGGTGGCTTCCCAACCCAAAGGTGCGATATCTTCTCGGCAAAAAGGCGAGCAGGATGGTCCAGACCATCCAGAAGCTCATGGTCCAGAACATCCAGGAGCTCATTGCGCAGGGTCAAGTCGAGGAGGTTGACTCCGAGAATCCTCCGCCAGGGCTTGTTGGCGGTGCTCTCTACGTGAATTCGTTGGCCGGTGATGAGGGCGACTTTATCACCGATTCGCGAGCTTCCATCTTTCAGGGCATAATGAAAGCTCTGAATGATGAGAAGGTGAAAGTGGTTGGAGTCTACGGGCCTGGTGGCGTGGGGAAGACGACTCTGTTGAAGTTAGTTGAGGAGAAACTCAATAAAGAGGGGAAACTCAAAAAAGAGGGGACACCATTTCACATGATCGTCAAATCGAAAGTCTCGCAGACGCCAGACTTGACGAAAATCCAATTCGATATCGCTTACGCCTTGGGTCTAAAAGATCTTAAGGATGAGCCGAGTGAAGAGGGAAGGAGAGATCTTCTGTTCAAGAGATTACAGATGGATCCGAGTGAGAAGGTTCTCATAATATTGGACGACCTGTGGGCGGAACTTGATTTGAAGGCAATTGGAATTCCTTTGGGAAATGAGAGCATGAAATGCAAATTGTTGCTCGCTTCGAGAGATAAAAGAGTGCTGGAGCAAAGGATGCACGCCGATCAAATATTTCGTCTGAAAAGTTTAGAGGAAGACGAAGCTTTCAAGCTATTTGAAAAGATAGTCGGCGACAGGCTCAGAGACGATGAGGAATTGAAAGAAAAGGCGGCTCAAGTGGTTACCAAGCTTGCAGGTTTGCCTCTCTTGATTAACTCCGTTGCAAGCACCTTAAAATATAGTGACGTGTCCACGTGGGAAGACATGTTAATAAAAATAGAAGACCCACATAATGAGAGAATAGTGAAGTGGAGTTACGACCATTTGGAGAGTGAGGAAGCCAAGTGCTTATTCTTGCTTTGTGGTCTTATTGGTGGGACCATTGAAGTCGAACTGCTGCTGGGACTCGGCATGGGTTTGGGCTTGTTTGGGAAATTCGATAACAATATGCAAAGTTCAAGGAATAGATTAAATACAATGCTCAATAGACTCCATTCCTTTTGTTTGTTACATGATGGTGGCGATGGTAAGGAAAATGTGACCATACATGATCTTTACAGCGAGGTGGTTGTCTCGGATGTATTTAGTGGTCGGAATTCCTTAATGATTAACAACAATTATGGTTCATGGCCAAAGGAAAAGCTTGAGAAATGCTGGGCATGCTTAGTTAATGTTGGCAGTGGTAGGCTTGCTGAACTAATTATGCGTCGGTTTCCCCACGTGAAGATACTTATGTTGTCGGAACAATATGATAGGGGAGATTGCAGTAAAATGGATTTCACATACATGGAGGAGCTCCGAGCCCTCTATCTTTGCTCCATGCGTATCACCAGTTTACCTTCCTCGATGGAAATCCTCAGGAATCTCCAGTCATTAAGCATAAATTGCTATGTGGAGGATGTGGCAAATCTTGGCAAGCTCAAAGCATTGCAGATTCTCAGCTTTGCAAAGTCTCGAATTTCTAGGTTGCCTAAAGAAATTGGGGAACTAACGAATTTGAGATCGTTGAATCTAAATCATTGCTATTCGCTTAAGATAATTGAGCCTGGGGCCCTAAAAGCCTTAATAAACTTGGAAGAGTTACATATGAGGGGCAGCTTTGATCGATGGATGGGCAAGCATGAAATGACGTCAAAATCGTGTGGTGTTGGGCTTGCCGAGCTGAAGAGCTTGACAAAGCTAGCATCTCTAGAAATATCGATTCGTCGACCCATCATACTCTTGGAGGATGATGACCTGCCATTTGAGAACCTGGTCAGATTTTGGATCAACATAGGAAATCTTGAGGGGTGGGGATATGAACGTTTGGCAGTCATGAAGCTCAATTTGGAAGGGTGCAATAGTATTCTTTCAAGAAACTGGGTTCAAAAATCTCTGCAAAAGACTCAATACTTATATTTATGTGAGTTGAGTGAGTCCAAAGAGAGTGCTCACAAGTTGTGCACTGAAGGATTCCAAGATCTAAAGGCTCTGAACGTTAAAGACAGCTGCTCGATCAAGTACATTGCCAATTCACCCTATGGCCTCCCTCCTTTTTTGAATTTAGAGTCTTTGTTCCTTGAAAATCTTATTAATTTGGAGAAGATATGCCATGGCCCTATCGCACTAGGGTGCTTCAGCAATTTGAAAACTATGAGTATCGGACAGTGCCACCAATTGAAATACTTGTGGTGTATTTCAGATATGCAAAGACTTGTACAGTTGGAAGAGATTAAAGTGTGGGAATGCTACTCAATGCAATCCATTGTCACACATGATGCGGGAGAAGATATAGTTTCTGCTGATAATAGAGTTGAGTTGCCTAATGTATGCCGCTTGGCATTGTGTGGGTCACCAAATATGACGAGCTTTTGCATTAGAGCCGAAATCACATCAGAGGATACTCCTCCTCCCATCCAGGTAATTTTTTCCCTCGATCAATTTGTCCTATTAGGATGAGATGATATTGGTTTCCACTCAACGTTAGTACATATTGCATTTTTTTGATTATTTGTACAATTTTATTCACGTTTTGATTTACAAATAAAATATCCTCACAAATAGAACACATACCATATTATAGTTTGAGGGAAGCCTCTTTCCATGAATTTTTTTTTAAAAAAATTAAATTTTCAATGTTAGATAATTGCATTGATAACTTGGGTTTCTACTGTGACTAATCTGTTACTTGTATAACATTCTTAATGAGATGAAAAAATAGTGTGCTAAACAAAAGAAAGCGAGAATGAATCTTGAATGATTAAAGAAAATTCAATAATTTCAAAATGGAGAAAGCGACAATCAGAGATTCAATAAATGGATGACAAGCAAGGAGCCACGTAACAAAGACAGTCCCCATAATTCATGTCTTGTCCAACATGCAATTTGCAACTGATTCCAACATGTCATGCCAAGTTGCCAACGTCAGTGTCAACATCACTATGCAGTTGCGTTGCATTGACAGCATGATAGTGGTGAGGATATCCTCACGAAAACTTTTCATGGAAGAGAAATTCATTTTTTTTTGTACTTTAGCCCGAGAGTTTCACTTATTTTCTCATGAAAATAGTTTTACTTGTAACATAACTCACCTTTGATGAGTTTCATTGTGGCGCTTGGTTAGGTTCTATTGCCTCGCTTGAAATCTCTAGTAATGGATGGACTCCTTGGCCTGGAAAATATTCTCTATAGTGAACCTTCATTAAAATATAGCGATTTGATATCGCTAAAGATCAGACAATCTAAATCCACGTCAAAGAGTATTATGAAATCAAATTGGATACTAAAGCTGCCAAATTTGGAGTCAATGGAAATTGAGAGCTCTCCAACAGAAGTAGTTTTTGACTTGGAGGAGCTAGAAGTCACCAGAGATGCCGAGATTCTCTCTCGGCTAACAGAATTGAGTTTATCTTGGTTGCCGAACCTACGGTGCATGTGGAAACAAGATGTACAATTACAAGGAATATCAATATTTCAGAGCTTGAAGAAGCTCTCTATCAATAATACGGGGCTGTCATTTCTCTTTCCGGTGTCTGTGGCTAAATGTCTTAGAGAAATTAGAGCCATTACAGTGAGGGATTGTCCAAATATGAAGGCGGTGATTGTGGATGAAGAAGGAAGAGATGAAGAGATAGATGATATTATAGAGTTCCCATTATTGGAGCAACTATCTATAAGTCGATGTTCCACGGAGAAATTCTTCTCATATCCTTATAGAAAAAAAGAGCCAGTGGCCACTACTTCAGATTCACAAGATGCTTGCTCCGATTCTTTCTTTGATCAAAAGGTACAAATCCCTTCTCTTGAGATTGTACCATACTAGCCATAGGCACGAGCTTTGTGGGGGCAAGTAATAAAATCTCTCTAAAGATTTTTATTTGGTTTATTAGTTAAAGTGTGTTCATAATTTATAAATACACTAGTAAAAATTCATTCTTCCATTTAATCAAATAGATTGGTTAGGATTAGGCCAAATTGTCAAATTTTTCATAACTGCGATCCGACGTATAAATCTTATGAGCAGGTGAGTTTACCAAGCTTGAAGGCATTATACTTTCACGAAGTAGGATCCTTGAAAAGGATATGGCATGGTGAACTTCTGAGAAGTTCCTTATGCAAATTAGTCACCCTTTCCCTAGGTTATTGCTCCAACCTACTCAATATCTTCCCCTCCACAATCATAGGGAGATTGCTCAACTTGAAAAGTATCAACGTTGAAAACTGTCCCTCCCTGGAATCATTATTTGATTGTGGGTCCTTTGATGCAAATACTAAGCACACAACAATTTTGCTCCCCGAATTGGAACTTTTGACAATAAAGGAAGTAGGAAAGCTAAGATGCATGGTGAAAGGCGACTCCCAAATGATTTTGGGTTTTCCTAGTCTAAAAGTTGTCGATGTTGAAAATTGCTCCGACATGAGATATCTCTTCCCCAATTTCACGGCCACAACGCTAGAGAAACTTGAGAAAATAGACATTCAGCAATGCAAACAGATGAAGGAAGTGGTTCTCGAGGAAGAAGGTTGTCGATCAAAGGCAGCTATGACAAGTTTCCCTTCCTTAACACAACTAAGGATTTTGCAGTGCCCTAACTTTGGAACGTTCAGCCAGAGTCCTAGAAGTGTCAAGAGGCTACCTATGATGAGTTTCCCTTCCTTAACACAACTAAGTATTTTGCAGTGCCCTAATTTTGGAGCATTCATCCAAAGTCCTATAAACGTCAAGAGACAGTTAGGCGAGAGAGTTGAAGAATATGATGAATCACTGCAACTGTTCAATGAGATGGTCTGCTCTATCCCTTACTATGATTATTCGTATTCTTGTGTTATCATGTTTTAGAACGAACAATGTAATAAATTTGTCCTACTTATCCTCCTTTCTCACATCATCCCCGTGCAGGTCACATTTCCCAATATAACGAGTCTAAAAATTGAAGGCCTTCAGTGCAAAGAGCTATGGAACAATAAAATTCCCACCGATTCCTTTCAAAAATTGGAATCTCTTAGATTGAAGGATTGTGACAACCTCCAACATGTTGCCCCATGTTGTATGTGGAAGAGGCTGCGGCACTGTCTCATAAACCTAGAAGTGATTTCATGCTGTTCAATTGAGATCATATATGAAAGGGATGAGACGGATATAGAGGGTATTAAATTGAGGTCGTTGGTTTTGCATGATCTTGAAAACTTGAGGTGCATTTGGCAATTTGATGGTCTCCCAAATGTCCTACTCCCAAACTTGAGATATGTAGAGGCAGTGAAGTGCTCCCGTTTGAAAATGCTTTTCCCTACCTCTACGGCAAAATTTCTTGGGCAAATTGAAGAGCTAGTGGTGGAGTCATGCGAAAATATGGAGCTAATTGCTAGCCATGAACAAATGGAAGGAGCAACCGGCACGACAATCGCCCTCTCCAAGTTAACTACTCTTAGACTTTTCAAGTTACCGAAATTCAGGAGCTTCTTACCTGAGGAATACTCTCTGAAATTCCCGTGGTAAGAGGACTTCCGTTTTTGCAATTCTTGAGTATAGTAAGCTGTGGAACAGTGGGGAACCGAGGCACCTTTGACCGATTAGATAGTGAGGACCGAGTAATCATGGATGCCATCCTAATCAGTTGTCGCAACTAATGCACAATTCTCAGAGGGACCCACATGAACGCTGCATCACGTGGCCTTCAACAGACTGCTCTCTTCCATACCATCTACATCTGACGATTCATTTGATCTTCATTGTCCTCTTCGTCGCCCTCCATCCACCAACATCTGCCGTTGAACCCTGACCACTTCCCGACCGCCAACATTTCCGCCAAGCCGCGAAGAGGTTTGTAATGCCAAAGTGCTCGAACTTCGGTCATGACTGTCTGCTTCAACAATTTCATTCCTCGACGTTGCTTTTGTTATCTCCTTACTCATGTGCGATGTCAATCGCTGTAGCTAATCATTCTCCATTATAGTAAACCACATATGCTATATTTTCCATTTCTATTGCTACTGTTTGTGGGCAAATCAATTGTGATTGAGGCTGTATTTATGATTTAAACTGGTGCTTCTTGGCCTAGATGTATACCACCTATTTGATGAAATTCCTGAACTAAGTCGGTGTGTATTTTTTATTCAGTTCTTGACCAAGAATTCCCTTCATTACTAGATTGTTGATTTATTCTGGTCATATAAGTGTGTTTGAGTTTCGTTTCTTCATATAAAAAAATCGTAGGTATTCAATTCGAACTTGTTTTGAATCTGCCGGAACCTTGTCAATGTATGCCGAGTCGCCACTGTTGTTGCGGCCCTGAGCTAATGTTGATTGGTCCTTGATTTTATGCTATCCCACTCAAGTAAATTTCATGTTTGCTTGGGAAAGAAATTATGTCATGGATGAATGAAATTCTACTAGAAATTGATTTGTGATGCTGACCCTGTCTTGATATGTCTGATTTGGTGTTCTTTTGATTCCAACCTGACGCTAGTTTGGTTATGGGGATCATATATGTACATGCTAGGAAAGTAACATGGAGAATCTCATAGCATTTAGCACAAATTGGGGTCATCATCTTTGAACTTGAATATGCTAGAATGAAGTACTGCATGCTGACCATGATTGTTTTGTTTAAATTTGGCACTAGTTTGGTCTTGAATTGATGCCATTTTGATCAAGTAAGATATGGCTTCAATTCATGTCAATTGGCCATCAAAGGATCATGATTTGTCTTGTATGCTCTGTTACAATTTTGAATGTGCACTGGAATTTATGGAATACACATGAATTAGATCGATTTTGACTTAGTTTGGTTGCATTTTTTATTGCTCGTGGATAAGTGATATGTGTGTGCATGATTAAATTGATGAGATGTGTACTTGATATTGCCATCAAGAGTCTTGGCTTGATAAATAATTTGGAGGACTGATGTTAATTGAAGCTTAATTCCTTAATTCTTGCGATTCCAAAGCAAACCTTCTACTAGTACACATATTTTGAAGGCGATACGGTAGACTATCCAGATACGAGGAAATCTCTCAGCAAAGCTGGTTAATGAGGCCCTTGAAATATCGCATGTACAGCACTTGCCAACAAAGTACATGTATTCTCTTCCTTTCCTCCGACGCTCACCATTCAAGTTTTATTTACGAGAGCTATTGCTTAAATTTAATTGATCCTTCAAGTGTGCGTTTGTGCCAACATACCGTCCACAACACCAATTGCAACCTACTCATTCATGATGTCATCTCCTTCCTTGGAGTGTTCACCTACCACTACTATTCAGAATGATATTTCAAAGATACGACTTTTGTTTTCCTCCCTCCCCCATGGAATTCGCAAAAGCATGGCGAAGATTAGTCACCAGCACTACCAGTAACCTGCCATTGAAATCCATTAGGACCCTGTCCATATGTTCCACTAGGACTGGGTGCATAGTTCTGATTGTCTCTTCTATAAACCATTCTGCAATGGAGGTGCAAAGCTCCATCTATCTCCTTGCAGCAGGTCTCTCTGTTGCTAATAGTAATTGTTTTTATGACACTGCTGCTTGTAGCAGGTCTCCTGATTTGAAAAAGTTGAATATTTTCCCTCTAAGAAGTTTATGCTATAAATCTCAATATGGAAAACACTTAGCCAAGAAGAACTTGATGAACCATATGAATTTATCTTAATATCCACATGATAACATCAACTCATCCGAAGCATTTTACACAACAATAGCATTGCGTGTCCTTTCCACAACTTGCTTTAACTTACTTTGTCCTGCTTATGAATGCTCATTCTAATCATTATTTTCAATTTCAGCTGCTCAAAACATTGCGATATAACCCAAAATAACTTGAAAATTTTGTTATATATCATTGCATTTGCACACTCTCATAATCGATTGCTACTAATTTTACTTAGTTTATCATGTCGTGAGAGCATCGTGAAGAGTGGTGGGTGATCTGAGGATTTTGCCGCCCACATCGGGAAACATTTCAGAGCCAGCCAAAGAACCGACTTTACAATCTCTGCTCACATGGATGGGATACTGCATCAGGTGCCCTCTCATTTCCTTGGGGATCATGTTGGTCCTCATCCACATAAGCTTTCCAATTCCGTTTGGCTATTTTGTTCATCCTCTTTACACATTAAGTGCTTTGAGGTTCCCTGAAGCTGTCCTCTAAATCTCCTAAGTGCTCCGCCCAAAGCGACATCCTATAACCGTAAACCTGCATAGCATAAGTCAACATAATTATACACAAGCTTAAGTTTGTGAATGAATGTTGCTGCACTAGCTCGAGCGTACGCTTTGTATATGCTATTTAGATGAGCCTAACCCGATGTAACTAACCTGGCCACATGGATGCCTCTTTTTCCTGGCCCAAGTGTGATGCGGCTGATAAGCCCCCATCGCGATTTATGTGTCTCTTGAGCCATCCAGAGATCTTTGGTTGATATTTGCTGATCCCATGATCACATACTCATCATCTACTATCATCCCCTTGGCACACACATATATCATGAATCTGCGATACTTCTGAACCAACGCCTGCATAAATAGAAACAACATGTTTCAAACCAAAGTCTTTTTACCACTCATTGTAAGGATCCGGGCCCCAATGTGTGATATTGTCCGTTTTGGACACTGAGTCCTCACGGTTTTAAAACGCATCACATAGATTAGAGGGACCCAAGCCATTATAAACTAGCCCAAGACTCTCTCCCTAGGCGATGTGGGACAAGGACCCCTTCCTTGCGCACGTCCGGACCGAGGCGCAAACGCACCGCCATCCCTCCTCCCCGCGCACCGCCGCTCGGGCCGTCACACTCTCCCCCCCCCCCTGTAAGGACCCGGGCCCCACACGCGGTCGGGAGTCGGCACTGATACCATTTGTAAGGACCCGGGCCCCACTGTGTGATATTGTCCGCTTTGGACACTGAGTCCTCACGGCTTTAAAACGCATCACACAGATTAGAGGAGCCCAAGCCATTATAAACTGGCCCAAGACTCTCCCTAGGTGATGTGGGACAAGGACCCCTTCCTTGCGCACGTCCGGGGACCGAGGCGCAGACGCACCGCCATCTCTCCTCCCCGCACACCGCCACTCGGGCCGTCAACTCATGAAGCCATAGCTCTTAATGACTTCATTTGTTTTGCTTTTTTAACAGGTTTGTCAAAGGAAAATCCATGAGAAGCGTATAAACATATAGCACGGCATTATTTTCGGATTGTTGATTCATTGCTTGGGATGAAGGTTGAGAAGAGGACAAGGGCTCCCACTTGCCAAGGCAATAGAAGTTCAAGTAATCCAGTGGATGGTACTTGTGTGACAACCCGGCTTTTTCGAGAGCCTGTGCGATGATTTTGTACATCATCGTCATGGTTTGTCCCTGTTCACATTATCAATTCATGGATATGAGAATAGTGATTGTTAATCTTTTTATATCATCATATCTCTTGGAGAAATATACTAAAATGACTGAAACAAGGTCAGATCTCAAATTTTCCCCCTCAAGTAGCTAGGCTTGGTCTGCTTGGATCACTTCGTTTTCTGCTTAACTTTGTTCATCGTGTTATTTAGTTTCAATTTGATAGGACGTTATATTTATTGATATACTGTTATCAGTATGCATGTGTCATTGTTATTTCTTTGCAAGATGAAAGAGTTTATCATTGATCTGACCTGCTAAAAGAGAATTTCTTGCACGGCAGCACTAGTAGGGACACCCTCCGCCTACATCAGTATCACTCTATAGACACCGAACCGCTCGTTTGCACTAATCTTGCTTGCGATCTTCAATGCCAGCTCCATCGGCACTGAATTGTTTGCCCCTGCTTGTCAAAACCATATGAAGCATTGGTTGCCATCAAAACTCTAACTCAAGATATTAGATGAGCTGAAACAAAACTAGAAAATCGAGGAAAAAACCTAAATTTAAAAAGTTCAGAGAGTTGGTCTTGAAAATATTACATATTAAATCAGAATTCAGTTTCAATGTCTTCCAGTGAGTTTTCGCTATTATTAGCTAATACACAAACCCAGAGGGAGCAAAGTTTGTATACTCTTTACTAGAGGGATTGTTGCTCGCTCAACTCATTCAGTCAAAATGAATAGAAATGTGCATCCTATACCTGCATTTTAGTATGATGGCCAATGATAGGAAGAGCAAAGAAAATACTGGTTTTCAATGTACATTAAGTGTTGTGCCGATCTAATCGCTTTCATGTACGCCGTGTGAATGCTCATCTACTTTCAAGTTCTTTCTACGGATAAAATTCCACAACCATGAAAAGATTGAAAGAAGCAACATTATCAATGTGGACTTCAATCTCTATTAAAAAACACTAAAGATTGTGCAAAAAAAAAAAAGGAAAGTGACTTTCTAACATTAGGAAAACTTTTCGAGTCATACATATATAATGGCCACTTACAAATCTACAGGCATAATATTAGCAGCTAAAACCTACTTGCTTTGTGGCTTCTTCCACACTCTTCAGAAATCCCTTTACAGATCCCGAATAAATTGATCTAAAGACCTATGCCAACATAAAATAGAAGTGAAAGACGATCGTTACACTTCATTTTCCTTACGATTGAAGTCCCTTGAAAATGCCAATAAATTTTATGTAAATTCTCCTGACCTGCACATGCTAGTTTTCCAGGTCATGTTCATCCCTGACTTGTACTTTTTTGTAGCCATCGAGGCTTGTCGAGAGACGAAGTATCCATGAAATCCTGTCGAGCCTTAAGAGAGCATTCTCATGCCACGCTTGACGTTTTTCAACTTAAACTTGTGCCACTTCGCCGCTTTTCTCCATCTCTATTTGAAATTCTTCAATATGTCATACACAACTTGTCCCCCAACTTTGC
Organism: Eucalyptus pumila; assembly: GCA_016097595.1. Taxonomy (NCBI): domain Eukaryota; kingdom Viridiplantae; phylum Streptophyta; class Magnoliopsida; order Myrtales; family Myrtaceae; genus Eucalyptus; species Eucalyptus pumila. Next base: position 8,947,198 of record CM027852.1, read on the forward strand.
AGTGTAGATCATGCCACGGTCGCCTTGGGACATTGATAGTGGACTACAGTCATCACAGAAAAAAGCGATGATCACATGATCAGAAAATAACATGTACACGTAATAAAATTGCTAAAGCAACATTAATTTAATTATTGTGAATGTCATTCTTAAAGACAGCGTCAAGATCACTATATAGTCTATGCGTAGGAGTGTCGTATCAGCCATCACATGGATCCGGCCCACCAATGAAAGCTGTTATTTTACGGTTGTTTCCTAAGACAATCGTATACTCTGTAACAATTCTGATTGCATGCTGGAAGTCATGGATTGAGCACAGATTAGTTGGATTTTGTCTTAGTTTGGTTGTCTTTTTTATTGCCCGTGTTCAAGTTCCTTGTCAATTTCACATGTGCAGATGGCGCTAGTTGGCTGTAAGTCCCACTAGAATGAAATCAAGGACTGCATGTCAAAACATATACATATTAACGGAGGGTCTCAACTCCTAGGGGTCAACACTCACTTGTGAATATTCACATTGGCTTAATTTCTTAAAAAAGCACAAACTTTCTGTCGACCCCTATTTTGACTTAATTTTTTTTTTTTTGTCTAGAAAAAATCAACTTCCAATTAAGTCCAAAATTTGACCCCCGTTTAATCACCGTCCAAAATCACTGTTGAAGGTCTGATGTGGCAGTTAGTTGTAAATCCATGTCAGCTAACTACTCTCCAAAACAATGCTTTGTTGTTCTTAAAATCTGGGAAAAATAGAAGCAATTAGAGCTGGATTCTTCAATTCTGCAGACAAAAGTCTTCAAATTCTGCGTTCGGGAACCTTCAATTCATCAAACAGACTCACTATCGAGAGAGTTGGTTTGTTGAGCTTCTAATAAACCAATTCTGAACACTGCTGGTCTCATGATCCCAAGGACCGGTGCTTGACCAATGACAGCATCTTCTGCAGGATCATTCTCAGTGAATCACCCGCATTCAAGGTATTTGATTGATTTTGATTCTGGTTCTTCCAAATCGTGGATAAATAGCTATCTTCTTCAATGTCAAAGCTCATTTCAATTCATGGTTTTGCATCTCATGCATTATTCTTGCTGAAAGATGCAAGCTCGATGCCCTGTTGCGGTGGGCAATTGTGTGCGGAAGAATTATATCCACATACGGTTCTCATATTTTGCCTATCGGAAAACTTAATGGAATGTTGATTCTTCCGCATTGCATTGTTTGTTGTGCATAAGTAAGCATTGCTGATGTGGCTATGTGTTCGACAAACATTTTCGGAATGAATGACAGATGACAGGTAGAATGATCAGATCCTTCTTCATTCATTTGATCTATTCATTTTGTACTTTCAGCTCTGTGAAGATGAAAAGTGCCTATGAATAATGATTCTAGTCTTCTGAGCCATGGGTAAGGTGTTACTCATCCATCATTCTGCAGTAGATGACCCCTTGAAATTATTGTTCTTAAACAAGGATAAACTGATGGGGCAAAGATGTCTTTTTTGCTTTCGTGATTGACTTCTCCATTGTTTAGCCAGGACTGCTTAGTCTCATCTATTGTGTAACCTTGCTTCATAAACAATCAATTGAGATGAATTAATGTGTCTATGCGTGAAGTTAAGATTTGCACATGAAACTACGTTGCAGTTAGAAGCAGATGCTGCCATCTGGTTCTAACTTTAACAACCTACATGCTTGGTTATAGCATCCAAGATGATTGAGTCTTGTTTTGTAACTCGTCGCCAATCTTCCTTACTGATGACAACTTTCTTGCTGTCAGCTTGCATCCTAGCAGTTGTTCTCATGGCCTAAAGAACCCACATCTTAGTTAAAAAAATTCTATTTGCGGATCAGCATTGATCCTGGCAATTGAATGTAGAGACTAAAAAGGGAGCATTGAAGAGAAAGAGAGCTTTTGACTGTTATTAATGGAGAATGTCTACTCAAGAAATTTCGCACTATTGTTTTTTCACAAACCAACTTCTATTCTTTGAAAAATATTTTTGCGATGTAAGACTATGTATGAACTCACTCACCTCAATTGTACTTGGGACGCAGTGCTTCGTCCACGATCTCCTGCAAATCTGTGGTTTTCATATCCGGCGGGCCTTACTGTTCAACGACCAAGTCGAGTACATTAATGCCACGCGGGACATGCTGCGGTCCCTCGCCCTGAAGCTGGATCGTTGGCATAGGAGGAGCGGGGTTTATAGCCGATGGCAAGCTAAGTAGCAGGGGACACGGGGGTTCCTGAGTGCCAGATAGGCAGTTACTTTTTGTCCAGCGTGGATGCGCTTTCATGGAGAAAAAGATTGCGGGATAGCTGAATAGTTCTAGCATTTTGGAGGCAATGTCAGTATAAAGAAATGGTGGAGGGGGTCCACTTAGGGGAGATCCATCATTTTCCTGTATCATGCCTCCGTGTTTCAGGGGGAAGGCATCGCGGGAATCAGGGCTGCCAGCCCACCCCCGAGGGGGTTGTAGCCGGGTCTGGCAATGGGGTAAGTATCTTTATCGAGGCCTTGATCCCAGTCTCTATCCAGTCTTTCCTGGATGTCATAGCCTTTTAAGATCTTGCTAAGGACCATGGTCCACTTATTTTCAATCGAAAATTGTATGGCCAGTTGCGGGCCGGGGATTTTGCTCTTCCGTCCAACAGCACCTTTGACCATCTCTTCAACAGCTACTTTGAATATTGCTATTCTGTAAAAAAAGATTCAAAGCTTGCTGAAGGATTCGGTTTCCGACATATTGATATTTTACAAGCGTGGTCATAAACTACCAATACTCTGAAGAATTTTGCCAACATACGAATGGATTTATAAATTACCAACTTCTTATCAACATTGTAAGGGATTTAGTAATATCCAAATAAATTAGTTTTATCAATGTCAAAATAAATTAGAAAATTATGTTTTTTTTTTTAATTTTAGACGTGGTTTGTAAGTTTTTAACGATGTTATTAATTTACTTATGTCAGATTAATTTGTAAGTAACCTCTTAGCCTAGCTGGTTAGGATCTCACCCTAAGATCCGGGAGGTAAGGGGCTCAAAGCCCCTAATATTTATCTTGTCATTTAACTTGTCCCTCGAATTGAGGCATGCGTTCACTACTGCTTTGATTCCACCTTCAAATGCATGTGCTCAATTCGGGCTTACTCGAAGTCAAGGGTGGCTTTCCTCCTAGCGCCCCATGAGGATCTGATAATTTCTTTCGTTGATCAATATACTTCAATTTTTCGCCTAAATAATCTATTTTTCAGTATAGAATTTGCATATCATGGATATACATATAATTTATACCTTTTTAACTAGAATTTATATTATATCCACAATCAATACAAAACAGCCTCTATTGTGACACTACAATACTTATACATATATGCTGAATATCAGATTATGTTAGGTTATTTAAATTTCGGAGTACATGTGTAAGTATATTTTATATACCATTGATTAAAAAAAAATTGGGTGACTAACCAAATTACGAGGGTTGCTTTTTTAAGAATATTGGCTGCTGTTAGTCGTAAAACAATTTGTATGAATTTGGGACTAAATATATAATTGTGTATGGTCATGCACACATTAACGAGACACTTTCTAGCTTTTTTAGCAATTCCTTTTTAATTTCTATTTTACTAGGTATCATATACTTGAATAAAAAGATATTCTTTACTTGAATAATATTAGCATTCACGTATATGAAGTCGCCCTACCAATTCAATTATATATGTAATTCAAAACTTATGCATTGTCACAAGATTAATGGATAGATGTCTATTTAATATCAATAAGGTGTCTAGAACTCTCCAAGCATCCAACTAATCTCCATTTGGTGTGATGGTCCCTCCATCTCACACACATCGGGTAATCATCGGAGACTCACAAATGTGTGCTCATGGGAGTGACCACAAGAGAATGTCCAAGTGTCGTGATTTGATCACAAGATTTGACAAGAAAGATAAAACACACTTGCCACTTGAACAACCTCTTGGGGTTAAAAACATAAGTATTGCTTAGTTTTCTTGGAATAAAACTAAACAGATCTAATATAAAAGTGAAATCTCTTGATCTTTTCCTTATAAAAGAGTTCTTCATTTCCTAAATGATAATTGTCATTGTGACCGTGTTTTTATACTATCTACTTTTGAAATTTTTTAAGTTGCCACACTCGATTTACGTGTGGGCCGAGCCCTTCTTCTTATTCTTTATAACTCCGGGAAGGGTTGGAGAATATTTCTTCTACACTAGAAAATATTACTTATTTAAATTCCAACAATAGTCTCACATTATACATTGGTTTTACCATGTAAAAGAAAGAATTAAGATGTAACCCATTTGTCGTTACGAGACTAAAAAACTAGTTTCCTTAAAGTTTAGATTCAAATGATGAGGCATTATTACTGAAAATCTTATTTGTGTTGTTGCTTCGTCCTCCAGATTGACTTACACTCTAGTTTATACTCATCAGTCACTAGAGTTTGATCCATCTTTTTGTTGAAGCTGGTCCGGTCGAGCTTTGGTTCTCTTCTTACAACAACCAATGAACTCGTCACCTAGGAGTCTCAAAAAATTCCTCGAGTACATTAAGAGAAGATGCATTGATGTTCTCTTTATATCATAATGCTTGTTGAGGGGAAGATGGGAACTTCATGGAGTTCACTAGTTAAATGGCAATCATGTGGCAATTTTCAACAGAAAGTCTCGTAAAATTTACAATTCTAGAAAATACATATGCACTAGACTTTTTCCACAGGATTCCAATGTTAAAAATCTCCAATTGAATTCCTTAATTGTGTAAAACAAAGTGAGTCAAGTTAGGAAAGATTAGGAAAACACAAAGTTTTGTCCTTCCACCACTGCAAAAGATCAAACATTGTTTTCCTCGAATTTTTCAAATGTGGTTCCTGTCATCCTTGTTGAGATATCCATCCGCCTCACCAGCAATCGACACCAAAGTGCTTGAGGCTTGCCCTTTTCTTTGGGGGCACATGTGGCCCGAGAGCATGGGTCCGAATTGTCACGGCCCATTAGCCATCCTAACTAAAGTCTATCTATTTGGGCTCATGTACACTAGGAAGAACCTTAGAATATTTTCAAATGGCTGAGGATCCTTCGCTCAAGGGTTGTCGGCACCTTCTTAGATATTTTTGGAGCTTCAATTAAGATTACTAGGAATAAGGTAGAAAAGGATCACATGAGCGCATGCATTATTAGACAAGGACAAGCAAGATAGCTTGTCCCCTTTCTTGAGACAGGCTCACATGTGACTTTTGTCAGTCGGTGCAGCTTAGCTATGCCCTTCCAACTCTTACTTGGATTTTTCTGGATTGGGACAACGTGTGAAAAGAGAGAAAAGATGGTATGCTAGAGCTGGGTCCTCAGACATGAGGCCTGACACGGTAACGAGCTTCGTACTCTCATCTGCAGAAAGAGTTGACGTAGCACGAAGCTTCAATAATTGCTAAGTGACTAACAATGGCCAAAGAATACTTAACTCTACCCCGGTTAAACTCCTACCCTCCCTTTGTCCTGTCTTCCACCTCCACTTTTGCGTTTTAGAGAGAGAGAGAGAGAGAGAGAGAGAGAGCAGCATCGGAGAATAATCAAGTTGTGGCATTTTATTTTATTTTTTGGCGATTTCGTAGATGTTGTAGATAATTAGATGACACACTATACAGCCTGCGCACATTGACGATGGGCCAAGAGATGCAAGCGATAGTCATTTCCATATTTTGGTAACTTAACATTTGCTTATGATCTCTAATAATCCGTTCGCTAGTATTAAAAGTGGACTGTAATGCTAATAATGATGCCAATGGAGTGAGCACGCCACCATCAGCCATGGAAAGAAGAATAGGAAAAACACAACAGTTTGGCCTTACACCATACCAAAAGGTCGTAATTGTCCTTCTCGACTTTTTCAGTGTAGTTGCTGCCATCTTCGCCGGGATATTCATTCACCTCACTAGCAACCGACACCAAAGTGCCCGAGGGTCGCCCCTTTTCAGCCTAGGAGCATGAGTCCGGATTGGCTCGGCGCACCAGCCATCCTAATTGAGATCGATTTCGGTTCACGCACATTCAGAGGAACCTTATAATTAGTTTCAAAGTAGGGGGTCCTTCACTAAAAGCGTCGCCGACACCATGGTAGATATTTTTGGAGCTTCAATTCATTTCATTCAAACATCTGTCACATGTCCCACCTCGTAATGACAGAGAGTCTAGAAAATGCAATATATATTATGGGCCCCGCTGAACTTGTGGATTCAAGGGAAGAAGGCACTCAATTTTGTGTTTCGTTCTATTTCCTCCCTTTTTTTGGAGGAAAATGTCTTGCGGATTCACTGGAAAAATCTTGCTCTAGCGTTCCTTTCAATTCCTTGGATCTTTATTGCCTCCCCTCTTTTCACCCAATTCCTAAAACTCACTTCATTCCATGGAATAGCTCGATTAGGTTTGTTATGGATCTTGCTCTCACAAGCAAATATATTAAAAAAATTTACTACGTCCACAGTCAATTGAATAGTAGGATACAATAACTATTATATTCCAAAGAATATTTTTTGATAAAAAAAAAATCTTCTTTTTTATTTTGTTATCGAAAATAATTTCTAAGTTTAAAAACGTTTGGAATCGTCCAAAATTTCTTTTCACTTTAATAAAATCACATTTAAGTACCGTCCTCAAAATTTATAATCTAAATAATTTTCTTTTAATTTTTAAACAATTTGATTACTTTTTCTTTTCTTTTCTTTTCTTCTTCTTCAAGCTTTGGTTGGTGGTCGAGCTAGATGAGGGCCGATGACCTCATCGAAGCATCGCCGGCCCTCGGCAAGGTTGTGCCTCGTCGGTCGAGCCTCACTAACAATTGGGTGAGGCTTGGATCTAGCAAGACTGAGTTTGCCCAATCGCTAGCGGGGCTCGAACTTGGTAGGCCACCGTGAGGTCAGCCTCGGCTTAATTGGTTGACCTTGACTTCACGATGGCTTAATTAGGTTGAGTCCCATCAGTAGCTAGGCGAGTCCAACCTCGCCCAACCAAGGCTCATTGGTGACCAGGAAAGGCCAGGGTGAGGCTCGTCTAGCCACCGACAAAGCTCGCTGGACCTTGCCTAATTGGTTGTATGCAACTGACGACGGTGGACAGCGATAGCGGCGATAGAAGAAAAAGAAGAGAGAAGGAAGAATAACAAGAAAAAAAGAAGAAAAGAAAAGTGAAAAAAGAAATTTGGATTAGCTTGATTCTGAAATTATTGCTAGGAACAAAAAAATAATTTTTTTCGTTCATTGATTCTTTTTCAAATATATTCCCAAAAATCAAAAATTTATCGAATGATTTATATTTCAAATTTATTCTTGAAAATAAAATAATAAAATTAGTCATTATTTGGCAGGTTGCGAGATGCGTCTTTAGTTCTTAATGTGACACTACAATTATTATTTGTGCACAATGACTATTCGATTTTATTAGGTTATTCGAAATTTAAAATTATATTTATAAATATGCTTTCTCATTGATTAAAACTATTTTAGTTTTGGGTGGTCGACCGATTGCTTTTTTGTAGAATATTTATTGCTGTTTTTCGTAAAGCAATTTGTACGAAGGACAAGTTAACTTGAAGTTGGTAAGGACGATGTGCCTGTTCAAAAAAAAAAAAAAAGGACGATGTGCAGAAAGAGAGGACAGTACGGTAGAGTGGGGCCCCTCAGGCGTGAGGTTGACATAACAAGCAGCTTTAACAATTGCAACGTGACCCACGATGTACCAAGCCGTACTCTTCATCTGCAGCATGAATGAGTTCGATATGACATGAGGCTTTAACAATTGCCGAGTGAATCTGCCGAGTGACCGATGATGGCCAAAAAGTAACTTAACTCAATCTTGGTTAACCCTTCAGCTTACTTTGTTCTATCTTCCTCCTCGTCTGCGTTTTAGAGAGAGAGAGCAGCACCGGAGCGACGATGGTAGACGAGTCAGGGTGGGAGAGACACGAAAGGATTTGGGAGTTTGCAATGAGAAGCGTCGGCTTCGTGATGAATTGCCCACGTTCCTTCTTTTTTTTTTCGGAGAATTGATCAGAAATAGGTTCATCACGTGGAGGTTATTAGCAAAGAGAGGTTAGAGAGAGAGAGAGAGAGGGTAGTCAGGCTCAACCATGGAATAGCGACGCATCCATATTAGCCATGATATGGGGTTAATGATCCCCCTAACGTACGCATAATTACGTACAAGCACGTATGATTATTACAAGTACACTTCATATTCCCTACATCCGTTGCCGAGGTGTAATGGATCGATAAAATTGGGTTTTTTTAGAACTTTTAAGGTGAGTTTTTGAAAAATAAATGATGATTATAATCAGTAATTTCTATACAAAAAATAAAAAGGCCATATTCCATGAACATCTCCATTCTCAAAATGGAGCCGTGTATGTAGCTCAAAACCTATATGTATTCACAAGATTAATAGATAGGTGTTTATATTAATGGAGTAGCCAAGATTTTTTGAGTATCCGACGAATCTCCACTAGGTGTGGCAGTCCCTCCATTTCATACACACTAGATAAGTATTGGAGATGCATAACTTTTTATATTACATTCTTTGTAAAATCTGTTATTTACGTTCATCTTTTTCTTTTTCTTTTAATTTCTCAATTTCTATTCAAAGTCCCAGCTTATCGTTCTAAATTTGGAAGATGAGCTCCCCCTTTTTTTTTTACTCCTGGGAAGGTTTAGTGGATATTATTTCTATACTATAAACTATTACTTATCTAAATTCTAACCTTAATCTCACATCATATATGTATTTTTTTTTCTCAAAACTCTAGACTAAAATTAAACGTGGCTTGAAATGAGAGGTATGATTGGTAGAAATCTCGTAGGGAGGCTAAAAATACCAAAGAAGTTGAAACGAGAGAGTAGATGAAACAACAATTAAGAACATTGAAGAAACTTGATTACATTTTATGTAATAGATGAAGCAATGATCATAACAACAACTTAAAGTGGAAGAACACAAATATTTGTTTACGAAGTAGAATAATAATAGGATTGGAACTTGACGATATGATATTAGGAAAGAAAAAAAAATTAAAATCACGCCTTAGGAAGAATGTAGGTCTCATTAATGTAAAATTGGTCCGACCACCTTGAGTCCGCTCATTTCCTTTGTTCCTCCCACATTTAATAGGAAATATTTTGTGGGCCACGAGAATTTTTCCTTCCATTCTCTTCACTAGATCAATCAACATGGATAGTTCAATCAATGCGTGGTTTTCTCTAATACTGTATTTAATAAAAGGAATAATGAATAATTTCTTCTAAGGAGAGATGAAATGAGGTGAAAATTGTCAGAATAATTTCCACATATTCCAATCTCGAACCAAGGGGCTTTAGTGCTTATGTTAAGCCTTAGGTTTGGGGGGAACCAAATTTGAATCGGAAAAGGACATTGATTATCCACGTGGCATATGCATGAAGGATTTATATTACATAATTAAGTAAACTAATATTACTGGGAACCGTGTATGTAAGGTTGACAATGGTAACACAAGCACATGCATTACGCAAGGACAAGGCAGAGAGCTTGTACCCTTTCTTGAGACGGGCTTAAATCTCTTTTGTCGATTGGTGCAGAGCTGTGCCCTTCCAACTCTTACTTGGATTTTTCTGGACTGGGACAACGTGTAAAAAGAGAGATAGGACGGTACGGTGGAGCTGGGTCCCTGGACGGAGGTTTGACATAACAAGAAGCTTTAAATTATCATAAGACCTACGATGCATCAAGTCGTCCTCCCATCTGCAGAAGAGGTTGACATAATACGAAGCTGTAATAATTGCGGAGCGACGGACGTGTTATAGATGAAGTCAAATATGAGTTTTTTTAATTTTTTTTATTAGATTTGTTTTTAGGTTAAAAGTGATATATTTATATTTGCAATGGCAAAAACCTAACCATCAAGACGCTAAAAAGAAAATAAAGAGGCAAGAAAAAGTGAGAAGAAAAAAGTGAATTTTTTTTTCTTGATGAAGGTTATCAATCTCTTTGTCACTCGATTTTGAGAGAAGATCATCGTTGTATTCCAACTTTTTCTGAAGTCTAGTAGATTTGCAGGGTACCTCTGCACGGAGATATAGCCCAAGTTTGGGTGAACTTCGATAACAAATTTTCTTGCGTGTTATCTGATTCTGTTATTTTATTACTATATTTTGTTTGGTGAATTATTTACGATAGTTGGTTTTGTGAAATCAACATGCGATTACGTAACACGATAATGGCCAAGGAGTAACTTTACCCTTGTTAAACTCTTAACCGCCCATTGTCCTGTCTTCCTCCTCCTTGTCTGCTGTCTTTGGGGGGGGGAGAGAGAGAGAGGGCAACTAGTGTGGACGTATCTGGTTGATACCTGATAGGGAAGGAGAGAGACACGTAAGGAGTTGGAGTTAGTAGAGAATTGTTCACTTCTACAGAGAACTGGAAAGAGGGTCATTGGGTTGAGATTATTGGCAAAGGAGGTCGAGAGAGAGAGAGAGAGAGAGAGATAATTACATACAAATACACTTCATATTCCCTGAATCCGTTAACAAGATATAATCAATCAATAATATCGGGTTGTTTTAGAACTCTTAAAAGTGAGGTTCCATGAAATAAAATTATTATTGTAATTAGTAACTTCTATACAAAAAAAATGAAGATGCATCTTCCATGAAGCTTCAGTTCCTCACAATGGAGTACCTAAATGCACAAGATTAATAAATAAGCGTCTCTTAGATATCAATAGTGTTCATGGCTTTTTTACCATCTGACTAATTCTCATTAAGTGCAATGGTCCTGCAATCTATGCATATGTGAAAATTACTAGAGATAAGCAATTTTTATATTACATTCTTTTGAAAATCTTTTAGTTGCCACATTTGATTTTTATTTTTATCTCAATTTCTATTCGAAGTTGATTTGGCAGCTTGACTTCTAAATTTGGGAGCTGAGCTCCCATTCCTTCTTTCTTTTCTTTTTTTAAATTCTCCTGGGAAGGTTTTGTGAATGTTTTCTCTATACTAGAAACTATAACTAATCTATTTCTAAACTTAATCTCACATGATATATGTTTTTTTTTTTCATGTCAGAAAAGAACTAAGATGTAATCCTTGCATAGTCATGAGGCCGAAAAATAGTTTGATTAAAGTTTTAATTTAACTGATGAGGCATGATTATTTAATATCTAACGGCAGGAGTTTTAGGGCGCGGGCTTGGAAGAACTTTTGGTTGACGATTGCATCATAATTAGCTTAAATAACAATAGGGAAATTGAGAACAACTCTTGTGGATCTTGTCTTTGTTGCATTTTGTCAATCAAATAAGGTGTTACGGAGACGCAATACTTTTTGACCATCGTCATCAATGAATCCTCCGGTACACTTTCCTATCTAGAAAAGCTTGGTGAAATTGAGGAAATTACAAATTATTCTGTGCAAATGCCCACAAGGACACCTAATCTGTCATGCTTGAGGAATGTAAAATCCTTCGCACTATCTTATTTAGAAAGAGCTGTTGAGGTTTAAGGTTTAGGGGAATCAAGATCTTTGTTGCGTGCGATTCAATTGAAAGATTACATATTCTATGCAAGCTGAAGAAGTTAAGGTGTGTTGAACCGAAACGATGTCCTAAGCTAAGACCCATGAAAGACGGCAATGGCTCATGGTCTTTAAAGTACTTGGAGACCAACGGACCTCTCAAAATGTGTTGCCCAATGTGTCGAGATCAACCAAGATAGAGACGGAAGTGTAACAACCGTAGTAGTTATTGAGGTAAGAAAACACCGTGATAGGTGATGTGGTTGTGGTAGACTTGTAATATTTTAACTAATCTTTAGGTGTCATGGACTCTAGTTCTTCATCTTAGGAATTATTTTGTACGGCTTGTGAATGCATTAAAAACTCAGGATATTAATAACTCGACCTATTCAAATTTGTGAGTAATGCTACCTAAGTATTGAATGATGAATTAGGATTTTGATCTTGTTTCATCGAAGTTCAGATATTCAAAATTGAATTAAATAATGGATTGCCATCATTAAAACAAATACATATTGATGAAGGGTCCCGACTATTAGAAGTCAACGTCCACTTGCGTACCGTCAATAGTATGAGTTAAGTATCTCAACTCAAAGACATTATAGCTTGTCATTGGCTCAGGCTCATCAATCCATAATAAGAAAGAAGAAGAGATGAGCTGTAGATGGTTTGTATAGAGAAACAAAGTGGACGAACAATGCAACGTATTCATTCTCTACAATGGTGCATGAAGATACATTATACAGGGCCAAGAGGTTTTTTTTTTTTTGTTTAATTAATATATTCTTATTTAGTCCTATGCGACCTGTTTTTGGCATAACAATTGAATTTCACAGCTACAGATCGAATATATGATACCTTTGTAATTAGAACTTTTATTTTGCATGCGGTCAATAGAAGAACAACTTATATAGTGGCACTACACTATTTATATGCGCATATGCTAACTATTTTGATTATATCAAGATATTTATATTTTGAATTGTATGGGTAAGTATATTTTGCCATTGTAGTATGAGTTAAGTATCTCAACTCAAAGACATTATAGCTTGTCATTGGCTCAGGCTCATCAATCCATAATAAGAAAGAAGAAGAGATGAGCTGTAGATGGTTTGTATTAGAGAAACAAAGTGGACGAACAATGCAACATATTCATTCTCTACAATGGTGCATGAAGATACATTATACAGGGCCGAGAGGTTTTTTTTTTTGTTTGTGTTAATTAATATATTCTTATTTAGTCCTATGCGACCTGTTTTTGGCATAACAATTGAATTTCACAGCTACAGATCGAATATATGATACCTTTGTAATTAGAACTTTTATTTTGCATGCGGTCAATAGAAGAACAACTTATATAGTGGCACTACACTATTTATATGCGCATATGCTAACTATTTTGATTATATCAAGATATTTATATTTTGAATTGTATGGGTAAGTATATTTTGCCATTGGTTAAACTCATTTTTTTGTTATGGGTGATTGACTGAATTAAGAGGTGCGGATTTGGGATTAGATATATAATCATTACATGGCCGTGCCCACATTAACGTGATGAAGTTAATATTAGCGTTCATATGTATGATGTTTGAACGACATCTAGGATAGTAGGTGTATGAGGTCGTACCGCCATCTGGTGCATGAGGTTGATATAACACGAATCTTAATAATTGCTACGTAAACGACAAAGGCCAAAAAGCAACTTTAAGTTTACCATGGTTAGCTATTAACATCACTTTCTCTGTCTTCATTTTGATTCAACAACACGTCTATTTTTCTGTCTATTAAATTGAAATTGTGACCGAAACCTCTAGACTGAAATTGAACGTAGCCTTGAATGAGAGGTGCAATTGGCGGCAATCTCGTATAGAGGTTGACAATATTGTAGAAGTTGAAACGAAGGAATAGACAAAACAATAATTAAGAACATAAATGAAGCAATGTTTAAAACAACAATTTATAGTGGAAGAACACAAATATTTGATCATGATGCAGAGTAACAATGATAGGATATGAACCTGACAACATGGTATCAGGAAAAAAAATAATATTTTCAAATCATGCCTTAGGAAGAATATATATCTCATTAATGTGAAGCTCATTCGACCACCTTGGATTCTCTTATTTCCCTCTGTTTTCTCTCACAAGTAAAAGGAAATATTTTGTAGACCAATAGGAAATTTTTCTCTTTGGTTCTCTTCCATGGATCAATCAGCACGGACAATGTAATTAATGCATAGTTTTCTCTAATAGCATACTTAAAAAAAAATGGAAAGAAATGAATGATTTCTTCTAAGGGAGAGATGAGATATAGTGAAAATTACCAGAATAATTCCCATATATTCCAATCTCGAGCCAAAGAGATTTGGTGATTATGTTAAGCCCTAGGTTTAGGGTGGACCAAATTGGAGCCAGAAAAGGACAATGATTATCCATATTCTATAACGCTTAGAGGACGTTTATTATATAAATAAGCAAATCTAGATTACTAGGAAAGGCATGTAAAGTAAAGGTTGAAAGGGACAAGACAAGCACATGCATTGAACAAGGACAGGCCAGAGAGCTTGTCCCCTTTCTTGAGACGGGCTTGCGTATCGCTTTTATCGGACAGTGAGGTAATTTCCTTTCTTCTTCTTTTTTCGGACAGTGCAGTTTGGTTGTGCCCTTCCGTGGGACAAGAAAAACAACTTGGATTTTTCTGGGCCGGACGACGTGCAAAAAGAGAGGAAGGACGGAATGGGGTCCGTAGGCGTGAGGTTAACACAACGCGAAGCTCCAATAATTCCCAAGTGACCGATGATGGTCAAAAAGCAACTTAACTCCACCCCGGTTAACTCTCATCCTCACCTTGCGCTGTCTTCTTCCTCTCCTCCCCGTCTGCATTTTAGAGAGAGAGAGAGAGAGAGAGAGAGAGAGAAGGTGTGGTTGGTCCGTGTCATTGAGGGGGAGACCCGTACGGTTCTGGGAGTTCACAGTGAGAAGCGTCGGCTTTGTGAATTGGTCCGTCGCTTTTGCATAGAATGAATCGGAAAGAGAGGCATTCCATGGTAGTTAGTAGCAGAGAGAGAGAGAGAGAGAGTTGGTCCCATGTAATCCGTGAAATAGGCTGACATTGTTGAGTGCAAGCAGCCCTGATATGGAGTTGATGATCCCCTTAAACATACATATAATGGCATACAAGTAAACTTTATATTCACCGGATCGTTGGCGAGTGTAATCAATCAATGAAATTAGATCTTCTTAGAGCTATTAAAGTGAGGTTTATGAGAAGTGATGATGATAATTAGTAATTTCTATAAAACGAAAATGACAAGGCATTTTCCATAAATCTTTGTTTTCTCTCAATGAAGTGTTTATAATTCTTTGAATATTCGATTAATCTTCACGAGGTGTGGCGGTGCCTCCATTTCACACACACCGAATAATTACCGTCGACACACTGTTTTTATATTACAAAATCTATTAGTTGCCGCACTTTAAACTTTTTATATTGATCTTGGCAACTTACTGTTTTAAACTTGGAAGCTAAGCCCCCTTCCTTTTTTTAAAATCCTGGCAAGGTTTGGTAAATATTTACATTCAAATACACTATATATTCACTAGTACAGTTAATTATGTGTAATTAATCAATGAAATTGGGTTTTCGTTAGAGCTGTTAAAGTATGGTTCTTAGAAAAAGCCGGTAATTATGCTTGTTAATCTTTATAAAATTAAAGTTTCGTTCGTTTCGTAGAAAATAATTTTCAGGAAAATGTTTTTCAAATTTTCCAGTATTTATTTCACGGAAAATGAATTGATTGAGCAAAAAATTTTTAATAAAGAGAAAAAAATCTTTTAAAATGGGAAAAACATTTTTCACCGTCTCGTCTCATAACTTTTACTAACCCACACTTCTTTCATTTTTTTGGTTCTATTTTTTAAAATTCGAAAATTTTTATTCTTTTCATTTTCCTTTTTTTTTTCTTCCTTGATCGGTCGGTGACCATGGTGATGACGGGCGACCAGCCACGGGTCATGGGCTAATCTGCAGCTCGGCGGTCTCTGTTGAGCTCAGGCCCGATTTCGGCGAGCTCAGAGCTTTGGACCTCGACGCTGCCGATCGCTGGAGCTAAGTACGTATGAAATAATTGATAGACGGTGATGGTGGTAGACAGCTAAACAATTCTCGCACTCCGCAAACGGTGGAGTCGAAAAGGCAATTTTAGTCCACAAAGAAATGGAGGGGTGGGGCCCACTTGTTTCAGATCAGTGTCCTTAAGGTCAAGCATAATTAAATGGAGATTCGATTAGATGACATCTCTGTACAGCCCGTGGGCATCGGAGGACGACGAGGGGCATCAGTGGGAACATCAATACAGTAAGTAACGCCACATATGTTATCCACGCTTCGTGCCACCTGTTTCTGACTACCATTGTATCGTCTAAATGATTTCTTCCTCGCTCTAGAAGCCCTCTCTTTCACCTGATCTTCTGCGGCTCTTCTCTTTGTTGGAACCGCCGTGTGTGCATCGTATTGAATCTTTCCTCTTCTTCAGTCATTGGGGTTTCCGGGTTCCATCAGTTTCGCCTGCCTCGGAATATAAAAATTCTTAACTCTCGTTTCTCCACGAAGAAGGAAAGAAAGCCAGAAAGGTAGAAGAAGTCGAAACGGGGGGAAATGGAGGAGATTGCTCTGTGCGGAGCTTCCGAAGTGGCAAAGTGCCTGGTGGCTCCGATCGGTCGGCACTGCGGCTACGTAATGTCCTCCGACCGCTACGTTCGCCAGCTTAATGATGAAGTCAAGAACCTGGGTGACACGAGGGATGAGGTGCAGCATTCCATCGATGAAGCTCGAAACAACATGAAGCCGATCAAACCCAGGGTCGAGAGATGGGTGAACGACGTGGAGACCGTCGCTAACGAGGCGCGTGACGTGCTGGATTACGACGGAAGAGCTAAGAAAACTTGCTTCTATGGGTGGCTTCCCAACCCAAAGGCGCGATATCATCTCGGCAAAAAGGCGAGCAGGACGGTCAAGGACATCCAGGCACTCATGGCAGGGGGTCAATTCGAGAAGGTTGACTTCGAGAATCCTCCGCCAGGGCTTGTTGGCGGTGCTCTCGACGTGAATTCGTTGGCCGGTGATGGGGGCGACTTTATCACCGATTCGCGAGCTTCCATCTTTCAGGGCATAATGAAAGCTCTGAATGATGAGAAGGTGAAAGTGGTTGGGGTCTACGGGCCTGGCGGCGTGGGGAAGACTACTCTATTGGAGATAGTCGAGGAGAAACTCAATAAAGAGGGGACACCGTTCCACATGATTGTCAAATCGAAAGTCTCGCAGACTCCAGACTTGACGAAAATCCAATTCGATATCGCTTACGCCTTGGGTCTAAAAGATCTGAAGGATGAGCCGAGTGAAGAGGGAAGGAGAGATCTTCTGTTTCAGAGATTGCAGAGGGATCCGAGTGAGAAGGTTCTCATAATATTGGACGACCTGTGGGGAGCACTTGATTTGAAGGCGGTTGGAATTCCTCTGGGAGATGAGAGCAGGTACTGCAAATTGTTGCTTACTTCGAGAGATAAAAGTGTGCTGGAGCAAAAGCTGCATGCCGAACAAACATTTCGTCTTGAAGGTTTAAGCGACGAAGAAGCTTGCATGCTATTTGCAAAGATAGTCGGCGACAAGCTCAAAGACAATGAGGAATTGATACGAAAGGCGGTTCAAGTGGTAATGAAGCTTGCAGGTTTGCCTCTTTTGATTACCTCCGTTGCAAGTACCTTAAAATGTAGCGATGTGTCCACATGGGAGAACATGATAATAAAAATAGAAGACCCAAATATTGAGAGAATGGTGAAGTGGAGTTACGACCATTTGGAGAGTGAGGATGCCAAATGCTTATTCAAGCTTTGTGGTCTTATTGGTGGGACCATTCAAGTCGAATGTCTACTGGGAATAGGCATGGGTTTGGGCTTGTTTGAGGGATTCAACAACACAGTACAAGATTCAAGGAATAGATTGAATAAGCTGCTCGATAAACTCCGTTCCACTTGTCTGTTGCTGGATGGTGGCGACGACAAGGAAAACGTGACCATACATGATCTTTACAGCGAGGTGGTCGTCTCAACTACATTTAGTGGTCAGCATTCCTTAATGATGAACAACAATTATGGCTCATGGCCCAAGGAAAAGCTTGAGAAATGTTGGGCAATACGCCAAGTTGATGTTGGCAGAGATAAGCTTGCTGAACTAATGCAGTGTGTGTTTCCTGAATTGAAGATACTCATGTTGTCTCAACCGGAAAATTGGAAGGGAAGACCTGCACACCGACATGATCAGGAAGATTGCTGTAGACTAGATTTCACATACATGAAGGAGCTCCGAGTCCTATGTCTCCGCTCCATGCATATCACCACTTTACCTTCCTCGATTGGAGTCCTCGGGAACCTCTGCTCATTATATTTAGACCATTGCAAGGTGGGAGATGTGGCAAATCTTGGCAAGCTCAAAGCATTGTAGATTCTTAGCTTCGTAGGATCTAAAATTTCTAGGCTGCCTAAAGATATCGGGGAACTGACGAATCTGAGATTGTTAAATCTAAGCCATTGCTACTCACTTAAGGTAATCGAGCCTGGAGCTCTAAAAGGCTTAATCAACTTGGAAGAGTTACATATGAAGGGAAGCTTTGATCAATGGATGGGCAAGGATGAAATACCATCGAAATTGTGTAATGCTGGGCTTGCCGAGCTAAAGAGCTTGAGAAAGATAGCATCTCTAGAAATATCGATCCGTGATCCCACCATACTCTTGGAGGATGATGACCTGCCATTTGGGAACCTGAGCAAATTTTGGATCAAGATAGGAATTGTTTGTATCACCTTTGATCCAAAAGGAAATGTTGATGGGAGAGAATTTGAAGGTTCGAGAACTATGAAGCTCAATTTGGAAGGGTGCGATAGTATTCTTTCAGGAAAATGGATTCAGCAAATTCTACAGAAGACTCAGTACTTATATTTATGCGAGTTGAGTGGGTTCAAAAAGAGCGCGCACGAGTTGTGCACCCAAGGATTCCGAGAAGTGAAGTACCTCAAAATTGAAGACAGCCCCTCAATCAAGTACATTGCCAATTCATTTCATGGCCTCCCTCTCACTGCTTTTAGGAAGTTAGAGTCATTGTTCCTTGAAAATCTTATTAATTTGGAGAAGATATGCCATGGCCCCATCGGACCAGAGTGTTTCAGCAAATTGAAAGTCGTGAGTGTCAAACATTGTGACCGATTGAAATACTTGTGGTATCTTTCAGATATACGAAGACTCGTACAGCTGGAAGAGATCGAAGTGTGTAAATGTAACTCATTGCAATCCATTGTCACACATGATGCGGGAGAAGATATTGTTTCTACCAATAACAATGTTGGCTTGCCTAATGTACACCGTTTGATATTGCGAGAGTTACCAAATATGACAAGCTTTTGCAGCAAAGCTGAAAGAACATTAGAGGATAGTCCAATCCAGGTAATTTTTTTCATTTTTTCTCTCAGTCAATTTGTCCTATTAGGATGAGATGATATTGGTGTTCACTCAACGGTAGTACATACTGCATTTAACTTTGATTATTTGTACAATTGGATTCACGTTTTGATTTACAAATAAAAAAAATCCTTTCAAATAGAACTCAAACCACATTATAACTAGAGGGAAGCCTCTTTCCACGACTAATTTTTTTTTTTTGAAATTTTTTCAACGGTAGATAATTGCACTGATAACTTGGGTTTCTATTGTGACTAATTCATTATTTATTTAACATTCTTAATGAGTTGAAAAAATACTAGTGTGCTGAACGAATGAAAGTGAGAATGAATCTTGAATGAATAAATAAAATTGAATACTTTCAAAATGAAGAAAGCGATATCTGGAGATTCAATAAATGTATGGCGAGCGAGGAGCCATGTAACAAAGACATCCCCACAATTCATGTCCTGCCTAACATGCAATTTGCAATTGATTCCAACATGTCATGCCAAGTTGCCAACGTCATGGTGTCAACATCATTGTGCAGTTTTGCTGCATTGATAGAATGATAATGGTGGGGATATCCTCAGGAAAATGATTTCGCTTTTCACGGAAGAGAAATTCTTTTTTTTTTTTTTTTTTTTTTTTTTTCATTTTAGCTCGAGAGTTTCACTTATTTTCTCTTGAAAATAGCTTTACTTGTAACAAACTCACCTTTAATGAGTTTCATTGTGGCACTTTGTTAGGTTTCATTGCCTCACTTGGAATCCCTAGTAATGGTTGGACTCCCTGGCCTAGAAAAGATACTCTATGGTGAACCCTCAATAAAATACAATGGTCTGAAATCGCTAAAGATAGAAGAATCTAAATCCACGTTGAGTATTCCGAAAGATTGGATACTAAAGCTGCCAAATTTGGAGTCAATGGAAATTGCGGGCTCTCCATCATTAGAAGTAGTTTTCGACTTGGAGGAACTAAAAGTCACTGGAGAAGTTGAGATTCTCTCTTGGCTAAGTACATTGGAGTTATCTAAGCTGCCAAACTTGCAGTGCGTGTGGAAACAAGATGTACGATTGCAAGGAATATCGATATTTCGGAACTTGAAGAAGCTCTCTATCAACAATACAGGGCTATCATTTCTCTTTCCGGTGTCTATGACTAAATATCTTAGAGAAATTAGAGACATTGAAGTGAAGGATTGTCCAAATATGAAGGCAGTGATTGTGGATGAAGAAGGAAGAGATGAAGAGATGGATGATATTATAGAGTTCCCATTATTGGAACGACTATCTATAAGCCGTTGTCCCATGGAGAAATTCTTCTCATATTCTCACGGAAAAAAAGAGTTAATAACCACCACTTCAGATTCACAAGATACTTATTTCGATTTCTTCATTGATCAAAAGGTACGAATCTTTTCTTTTGAGATTACGCCCATAATAGTCATAGGCACATGATTTATGGGGGCAAATAATAATATTTCTTTGAAGATTTTTTATTTGATTTTATTAGTTAAAATGTTTTTCTAATTTATAACTATAGTTGTTGTCAGAGTAAGGTCGTTAGTGATAATTCCTTGCTCCACCGTATTAGATAGATCTATATTAGTCCAAATTGTCAAATTATTCATAGCTATGATCTAATGCATAACTCTTATGAGCAGATAAGTTTACCAAGCTTGGAGAAGTTAATACTCTACTCGGTAGGATCCTTCAACAAATTAGCCAACCTCACCCTGAAACAAGATGTACAGTTAGAAGGAATATCAATATTTCGGAACTTAGAGAAGCTCTATGTCTATAATACGGGGCTGTCATTTCTCTTTTCAGTGTCTGTGGCTAAATGTCTTAGAGAAATTAGAGACATTACAGTGGAGGACTGTCCAAATATGAAGGCGGTGATTGTGGATGAAGAAGGACGAAGAGATGAAGGGACAGTTGATATTATAGAGTTCCCACTATTGAATCGACTAACTATAAGCTGCTGTCCCACAGAGAAATTCTTCTCATATCCTCACAGAAAAACAGAGTCAATAACCACTACTTCATATTCACAAGATACTTATTCTAATTCCTTCTTTGATCAAAAGGTACGAATCCCTTCTCTTGAGATTATACCCATACTAGCCATGAGCACACACTTTGTGGCTCTTTGAAGAATTTTTTTATTTGGTTTTAATGTGTTCATTATGTACAACTACATTTGTCAAAGTAAGGCCACTAGTGAAAATTCATTCTTCCGTTGCATCAAATGGATCGTTAAGATTAGGCCAAATTGTTAGATGTTTCATAGCTATGATCTAACGCATAACTCTCATGAGCAGGTTAGTTTACCAAGCTTGGAGCATTTAGGCCTTTGCTCAGAGGATCCTTCAAAAGGATATGGCACGATGAACTTCCCAAAAGTTCTTTCTGCGAATTAGCCACCCTCACCCTTGAAAATTGTTTTGGGCTACTCATCGTCTTCCCTTCGACAATCACACGGAGATTGCACAACCTGAAAGAAGTCAAAGTTTCAAACTTGAAATGCTTGGAATCATTATTTGACTGTGGATCCTTTGGTTCAACTATGGAAAGAAAACTTGTGTTGCTCCCAAAATTGGAAAGAGTGGAGGTGAGAGGAGCAGGAAGGCTCAAACACATGGTGAAGAGAGACTCTCACATGGTTTTGGGTTTTCCTAGTCTAACAAAAGTCGAGGTTGAAAATTGCTCCGAGCTAACATATCTTTTCCCCAATTATACGGTCACAACTTTAGGGAAACTTGAGCGCTTATGGATTAGCAAATGTGAACGTATGAAGGAAGTGGTTCCCAAGGAAGAAGGGGATCAATCAAAGTCGGAAGTGATTAGTTTCCCTTGCTTAAGTGACTTATCACTTCAGAAGCTTGATGACTTGATTTGTTTCAGCTCAGGATGTTCTTCGTATGATTTTGCCTCATTAAGAAGTCTAAGAATTGAGGGGTGCTGTAACTTTGGAGCGTTCATCCCAAGTCCTACAAGTGTCGAGAGGCCATTAAGCAAGATGGCGGGAGAGGACGATGAATTGCCACAAACCTTGTTCAATGAGATGGTTCGCTCTATCCCTTATTATGATCGTTCATATTCTTACATTTCATGTTTTAGATCAAACAATGTAATAAATCTGTCATACTTATCCTCCTTTTCTCACATTATCCTCATGTAGGTTACATTTCCCAATATAAGAAGTCTAGAAATTGAAGGCCCTCAGTGCAAAGAGCTATGGAACAATCAAATTCCCACCGATTCCTTTTGGAAATTGAAATATCTTGGTTTGGAGTCCTGTGACAATCTCCAACGTATTGCCCCATCCCATATGTGGAAGAGGCTACAGCGTTGTCTTGAGAATCTAAAAGTGATTTCATGCTGTTTGATCGAGATAATATACGAAGGTGATCGGATGGATATAGAGGGTGGTAAATTGAGGTTGCTGGTTTTGCATGATCTCAAGAATTTGAGGCACATTTGGCAGTCCAACAATCTCCCAAACGTCCCGTTCCCAAACTTGAGAGACATAGAGACCGTGAGGTGCCCCCGTTTGGAAATGGTTTTCACTACCTTCACAGTGCAATTTCTCCGGCAAATCAAAGAGCTAGTGGTGGAGTCATGTGAAGATATGAAACAAATTGCTGGCCATGAAAAAGCAGAAGAAGCAACCGGCACGACAATTACCTTCTCCGAGCTAACTGTTCTTAGACTTCTCGAGTTGCCGAAATTCAAGAGCTTCTTACCTGAGAGATACTCTCTGAAATTCCCGTGCCCCGAGAACTGCCCATCCTTGCAAGACTTGAGTATAGTAAGCTGTGGAGCGGAGCCAGACCAAGCCCTTGGTGATTGGGAAGTCCACCAAGGAGTACGACAACTACTCATGTTCTTCCGCCGATTGGATCCGTGAAATAGATTCGGATGATTTTTGAAGATCCATAAGTCAACTGTCTCGGTGATTTCAAATTGAATCCTTTTCCTCTCACTTCGTTGCCGATCGTCACCGCTTCTTGATCACCACCAGCAGTTTCGCCACCGTGAAGGCGTGTAATGCTGAAGTGCTCTCGAAACTTGGTCGTGACTGCTTGCTTTGACAATACCATTCCTAGACATTGCTTTTGTTATCTCATTACTTATATTTGATGTCAATCGCTGTAGCTAATCGTACTTCATTCGCCAAAACCACGTGCTCTGTTTTCCGATGCTTTATAAATGAAGCGGAGGCTGGGATCTATTGCTATCGTCTGTGAAAATTGGCTGCGGTTGAAGTTGATGATTTGAAGCGGTGCTCCTCAGCCGAAATGTATACCTCATGTTTGATGAAATTCTTGAACTAAATCAATGCGTATTTTGATTCAAGTATTAACCAAGAATTTCCTTCATTACTAGATTGTTGATCTATTCCTCAACAACAGTTAGATATGTTTATAGCTCAATATGTCAGTGCACAACGATGATGCGATTACTAATCATTAATTGATCGCAATGGGAAACTTATTAAAGACACTTGCCTCTGAGTTGCTCTGATTCTGCTCCAGTCAACCCCAAATTAATGGTCGCGCTACCTGCACAAATTCTCTTTTTTGCTTCCTCCAAACTAAAATATGAGTATCAAATGTCATCTCAACTTTGCAATGTAGATCATGCCATGGTTGCCTTGGGACATAAATCTCATGATTAGGAAATAATATATCCATGTTATTACAGTGCTAAATGTAAACATTAGCTTAATTACCACGAATGTAGGGTTACTGCGAGGAAAGAGGAAATGTTCTAGAAAGAAGAGAGCCTGACCTGAGGGAGAAGAAGAAGTGCAGGGGAAAAGGACGAAATTGGGAAAAAAGACTAAAAAGGAAAAAAAAAAAAAGGAATTTAAAAATTAGAAAATCAAAGAAAATCAATAAAAATATTTTTGTAAAAATTTAGTTTTAATCAGACGCAGGTCGGGTCAGCTATTACGACAGAATTTTTTATTCCCTAGGGTCCACCAACAATTTTCCTTCTCCCTTGAATTCGGTTACGATTGCAATAACCAGAAGGACATTTTCGTCGTTTTAAATCAGGGCGCTTTCGTCATTTGACGAGGAAGTTCTCGATTCCGCTTCGCGTCCGTAGCCTCTCCCATCCTCCCTAGCTTCACCGCCGGCCGCCAGCTCCACGGGAAGCCACCGCCGGCCTTCCATCTCCGACCACGGCAGACGCACGAAGAAGGGACACAATACGCGCGCGGGAGAAACAAAGCTCGAACCTGGAATCCAAAGTTCATTGTCGTTGATTCGAGGTTGGCCAGATGTGAATCGACGTCGATTCCAGTGTTCATGACTTCGATTGGGGGTTCCAGTGTCGTCTGGTTGCAGTTCCGATCGCGTGCTGTTCTGACCGCGAGGGGCTCCTTTCGTTCCTGCACTTCAGTGATCGGTGGAAGCGTGCGGTAGGTTCGAACCCCATGGAAAAGGACGCTCGGGCTCAGTTGACTCCCAACCGTCACTTTCGAATCTTCTCTCTACCGACTGAGCTCTTCCACTTCATACTCTAAATCAAGCCCAAGAGTCGTCCTCGCGTCGAATGAATGTACGGATACTGCTAACGAAGTGTTCGATGAAACGACCGAAAGACCCTATCCGTTATTCTGTCCCGTTGCTGGCCATTAGAATCGATGCTATAACGAGGCTGTGCTCGCTGTCTGGAAAGTCGCTGAGTCGTCATATGGAGCTCGTGCCGTCCTAGCCACCAAATCATCAGGTCATCTCTTCTCCAATTAAACTTCGTTATTGGTGTCAGATTTGTTCTAAACTCGCCTCTCTTGATCTCTGTTCTGTTTTTCCTTCGTTTTTTTTTCCCTTCTATTTCCGCGCCTTTCACTTGACTGCTTTGTCGTCGGACTTTCGTTGGGTTGTCACGCGGATCGTGATTGCTTTCGATTCGATAATACCGGTTGCCTTTATCGGACCTTCCTCTGTGTACACATTCGAGATGGCCGGAACCGCATTTACTCAGGAGGTACGTGTGCTTGCCCGGACCATAGCTTTTCATACCGACCGGAGCTCATTCTAGGATTCCATTTATAGAAAAGGTTCTGTCGATACTTGGTCCTAAAGTGGTGGTGCGATTAATTGTCTTTCGCATTGCAAGTCGGATCATGAAATTCCACCAACTGGACCCTTGATTGTTTGCTGGAATGAGGTGGAATTTGCCGAATTTTTGTCGAGGTGTTGCCGGAAGATTATTGTGGCTTTGCTAGAATTCACTAGAATTTTACTTAAGAGTCGCCGTAATTTGTTCGGAATTGTTGAAACTCGCTTGAATATACCGGAGTTTTGCTGAAATAAGTCGGAATTTTGTCAAAACATGCCCGGAGTCTTTAAAGATACTTTTCTAGTTCACCAACATGCAAGACGACATGTTTATGCCACGGCTCTCCTCAATGGCGTCCCATCTGTTAGACCTTGAGGATTTTCTCGGGAAAATCTGTTGATATCGGTTTGGAGGAAAAATGGGTGCCATGGCAAGTGACAAAACGAGGAAAAAAAGAAAAAAAAGAGGTGGCGAAGCTGTTGGTATTTTTTTTTTTTCATTTACTCAGTAAAATCTTGAATAGAATAGTAGCTTTGATTTCAGTGTTTGTGTTTAGTTTTTTTTTTTCTTTTGAATAAATTGTTGAATTCAATTAAAAGTCTTGTTTTCCTATTTGAATTCTACCTGTAGGCTGTGACTGTTGGTGAAAAATTTCACGTAATTCTGGAAAAATCAATCACACGGCTGATATCGTTATCATGTTTGATTTTCCCGATTATTTTCAATGAATCTATATAAAAATCAAATCAGAAATCTCTTCTCCTTACTCCATTTATTTGGAGAAATCCCTTCACACTTTTCCAACGGGTAACGTGCTTCAATTGCATCATCAAACTGAGCAAAAAATGGTGAGCAGATATATAGAATTACAGAAGAATCCATCTCTATTCCACGCAACTTCATACAATTGCAAAATATTTAGTGCTTCGCGACGTCCCGTTTCTAACAATACTCAAAAACCATTGCATTCCATGAGCCTATGTCTCAGAACAGCACATCATCAAACGCCCGACGAGCATTACCTAAGTAATCATGTTGAGCGTACGGGCGAGAGGCTGAAGCTTGTGGAGCTGGGCCGGGTGTGAGATGGGCATGGTTTAATGGGTCAGATCGGACTGAAATGCTTGGGTGATGGGGTCGAATTTATTCTCTTTTATTAATTATTATTTTTGGCCGCGGGACTTCCACCTCAATTTCGGCTTTGACGCTCCCAGAACCTACCACGTCAGTCAATCAATCGTCTTCTCTTGGAAACTGTCTCTTTCTTTGTCGACCACATAAAACTAAGTTTCTGGATTACAAGGAAAGTTTTACTTTTCAAATTAGTGATAATTAATGAATTCACAGCCGTAATATCTAATTTGTTTGTAGTTTTTGCTCATTTACAAGCTTCAAAAAATTTGATTGGTGTAATATTTATTTTATTATAATCGTTGCATATTACTTCTCCTCCATAAATTCATGTCGATAAAAATATATAAAATAATACAACAATTATGTCTTAGACCAATGTGCGGGATCTTCCAGTCATTGGTTGGGAAAAAAATATTTAGTGGTTTCCTATCGCCACACTTAGACTTAAGATGGGTGGTGGAATCGAGGAAGGAAAAAGGAAAGAATGACGGCAAGAAACTTCATGTGTGGCTTGGAACCAACCATCTAAGAGAGTGCTGAAAATTAACATAGGCGGGTCCTTTGCGGTCGGAGATTCAGTAGGAAGTATAGTTGCAATGTGTTGTGACAAGACTGAGAGGTTAATTGATAAATTTGCGAAGGAGATGAGCGATAAGTGCAATCATAGATCGCGAGTTGCCATCTTAGGAAGTGCAACCACTTTCACCGATTGCAGTCTCCTAAAAGCACATTATAAGCACATTTGGATAGCAAATCAAGTGACGCACTGAATTAACAAGGCTCATTGTTGCAAAATCCTTCCTTGCAATTGGGTCCTTCATCTTCCACGAGTTTTATCGGACCTTGTTTGCTTGGAGGCAAATTGGTCATGTAATTCTGGTATCACTTCAGGTAATGAAAGCAGTTAGTTTCCGACAAACCGAAAAACTAACAATTGGCAAAATAATCTAAATATTTCGTCATTTGCACACACGTGGCTCATGCATGATCTAGTCATTGTCTAACGGCTAAATCACGTAGCTAATAACAAGGTCAATATACATAATTATAATATTATTTTCTAAATCTCTCACAGATCCTAAATTTTTATGTTTAAATCATCCTCATCCCAAATCATTTAGATTTGACTCTAAAAATGATCTTAATTTTCCAATTGTTTTCCCTATACATTTACATCTCTTTTTTTTCCTCACTTTTTCCCCCTAATCTCTCAACAAAACCTGTCTAAGAAGATTGCGTGGATAATACTTGCCATCAAAAAACCAATATTCTCTTCCTCTCCTTTTTTTTTTTTTTTTTTTTTTTTGTCCTACTCTAATTCTACTCTAACACTCACTCTTGACTTTTGCTCCCCCTTCTTTTCGTTGCGGGCGTGGGAAATCGAAACTTACTCCCGAAATGAAATCGTCCCCACCCCACGAGAAGGTGGGGTTTTTGAACCCCCACCTCCCCCTTCCAAGTTGGAAGGGTGGCCACTGGGGCGAACCCCCAGTGGTTCTCTTCCTCTCCTTTGACGCTCACCAATTTTCAGGCTTTATTTATAAGAGCTATAGCTTAGACCTAACTGATCCTTCAATTGTGTGTGTTTTTGCCAATATATTGTGCACAACACCAATTGCGAGCTGCTCAATCATGATGTCCTTTCCTTCCTCGGAGTGTCCACTAATCACTACTATTTAGAATGATGTTTCAAAGATACGTTTTTTGTTTCATTAGAATTTTCATGATAAACAGATAGTTTATTCCCGTTACTGATTATTTTTGCCCTTTCGTTTTTAGTATGTTCTACGATTGTTTCTTGGAATCGCAATAACTTGACATAGAGGATAATACTTACTCTAGGCAATTGAATTGGTGACAATTGTCAACTACGCTTGATTCTTGAATTTTCACTTTGTGAAAAAAGTTATATTTTTCATTGTAATATCCAAATGCGGACTTTATCGTTGGCATATGGTGCACGAGATGGATAAAACGTTGATAGATTGACGAGTTCTAGGCACAAATTGTTCCAGTCCTTATATGTCTATTATTGCATGTTTATTTCTGTCAAAGTAGAGATGATGCCGATCCCTATTCCATTGACATTCTATACATGACGTTATCGCTTCTTTCCATGGCGTATGATATATCCTTTTTAATTATTTTGTCTTTTTTTTGGGGGGGGGGGGAGGGGGTGGGGTGAATGATTAAGCGTTTTGATGATGAACATTTATGATTAAAGACAACGAGGGAATGAAAAGATTAGATGAGATAAGGAGAGAGAGTTTATCCGTTTAACCTCTCTTTGTCATGCGTCACGAATTCACCCCCTCCCTCTCATATTCTCCTTGTCTCCGTCATTATGTATGTCTCTTTGGTCATGGAAGTTCATTCTCGAATCGCATTATCGTCCTCGCCCAAAATGAAAATATACAAAAGGATCTAGAAACACGTCTTATGAAGAAATGAGAGTAAATGGAGAAATGGTCCAAGTGATAGGGGTCTTGTTATTGGCATTTTGGTGCGAATGAACTTATGGAAGATGTACAAACACCATTATCAGCATTTTGGTGTGAATATACTTGAGGGGGCCCCGGAAGTTGCCGATCATCAGGAACTAGTCATTGATCATGTTGCTGGACATAATCTTGGCTGCTGGTATCTCCACGACCCCAATGAGCTCAGCCCCAGACACATCATTTTCCTTCACATAGAACCCCACCTTCACGACTGGGTGTGCCTTGGGAATATAGAATCGCTCGTCCCACAGGGGATTCTTGTAGTTTGGGATCATCCTAGTCCGGCCAACCGTGGCCCCGTTGGGCATACATAGGGGGCACCTCCCTGAGTAGCAGGCGGTGGGGCAAGGGCGCAAGATGGCCCAAGCATGGAGCAGCACTGCCTTATTCTCTCTAAGCGCAGGTCCATGTTTAGGAGGGATTTGGCCTCCATTTTTAATATGTCCAATTTTATTTTATTTTTATTAGTCCTACTCTATTCCTACTCTAATTCTCACTCTTAGACTTTTGTTATGTCCCTTAACTGGATGTGAGAGTTGAAACTCACACTTGAAACTAAATTGTCGTCCTGTAGGAAAATTGATCCCTACTATAATGTCGTAAATTTTAATCCATTGGATGCATCAGCTAATTTCTTGTTATTCTCATCCGGACTTTCAATTTTTTTATTTGGAACATCTTTCAGCCGAGCATGACTTTTCTGGTCAATTTCCTTCTCGTGTCAAATGGCGACCTGATTAATTTAATGGACTCAAGTTTTGGGCACATTTGAAAACAAGTGGTATCGTCAACCAAGTCACACGTCCGAGTACTCCAGAACAAAATGGGGCCACTAACAATTTGCATTTCAAAATTTGGATGTCCATGCTCATTCATTTAGGCATACTTATGCTATTATCTAATTTATGTATTTATTTTATTAATCATTACAAGCCCTTTTTTTGACATTTTCCTTTTTATTAAATTCGTTCTGTCAATAAAAGAAAACTTCATATTCTAATGATAAGAATATGGTTAACTTAAATTTGAGGTAACTTGTCAATTCAAATTCATGAAATACTTTCTCCAATCACATTAATTGACTAAGGCTTGAATCATAACTCATCAATCTCAACTCTATCACGAACCTTTTTTGTTTAAAAAAATCATAAGCTTTCACTATAGTCCCAAATCCATCCTCACATCCAATAATCACTACTAGTTTTTTTCAAAATTATCATTAGTAGGGCCAGTTTTATGTTCAATACCAGAACACATGTCTTCATCATCATCCTTACCTTCCTATGGAATAATAGCAGCCTTTTGATATCGATAATTTTGAGGAAATTAGTGGCGATTGTTAGATGTGGGGCATATTTGGGACTAGAGTAAAAATTTGTGATTATTTTTTAGATGACAAAATTCAGGGTAAAAATTGAGATCATACTTAAAATTGTTTTTTTTTTTTAAGGGAATTAAGATTTATGAAAAGACTTGATAACTGAGACACTCTTTTTGCTCTATCTAGCAACAATGATCTATTCTTCCTTTTAAAGAAAAACAACTAGAGATTTTCGTTCACTTCCCTTACGTTGCTGCCTCCTCGTTATATATACTGCTTTGTACATACAATGGTCCATCTTTTTTAGGTAAAATTTTCCGTCCTTGAAAAAAGAGTATTTATATACGATAAAACCATCATTAATTAAAATATTTTTAGTAAAGAACTTCTTGTTAGACACAATATTAAAGTTACATATTGTCATCATCTATACTCATCAAGCAAAAAATCTTGTTCAGATAACCATTTAAGTTCGTTTGGAATATTCTAAGAACACAATTCACAAAATTTTCAATTCAAGGTTTGTAATTTTTGACTTGTTAATGATTACAATACACATTATTTTGACTCCATATTTCATGGGTGAATCTCATCTTCCCTCGATCTAAATCCCTACAACATCACTAAGCAGGTCCGAAATCGATTTTGTTCCCGCGCATTGTCTTTTTTATTGGGGAAGACTTAAAGGACAGAGACAAGGCTGGCTCATGTAGGCCCGTGAAGATTTTGTTGGTCCATTTCTTGCGAGGGTATTCACTATCCTAGTCCATAGATATTCTAGAACCATCTCGTCATTTTATCTGCACGTTTTTTTTTTCTTAATTAACTCTATGTAATCTTAATTTGTCTAATCGAATTATTCGACTTTTAAATAAATCATACAATAATCATGTCCATCGAACACCAAATTCAGGCCAAATACACTGATGTGGCGATTAGGCAATGCTTGATTTATAATAAGGGTAAAACTCAGTCATCTTAGACTTCTACATGGATGCTACTGTGGAAAAATTTAGCCAAGGTTGATAGTGTCAAAGTACGATGTGGATGAAATTTAGCCAATACGGACGCTCATATCAGAAAAATTACTATATGATGTGAATATGTCATGTCAATAACTGCATGATAATTTTGCAAACGAAATTTAATATATTTAGCATTTATTCTTCTGAGTTTAGTCTGGAAATGTCCGTTTTGACCGGTTGGGTTTTCCAAGTAAGAACGTCCTTTTCCCTAAAACATTACACGTGATATACACTTAATATTTCTGACAAACATCAAGTCACTCAAATGTCCGATTATTTCATGTCTAATGCCATTTTCAAATAGGTCCAAAAACCATTCTCCAAGAACCAGTCCATTTGCTCGGACAGTCCATATGATCAACAAGGTCCGATCAATGTCCTCTTCATTGCTCTAGTTTATTCAACATTGATCATAAGCTTCCACAGAGGAAGCTCGGCAGCCCGAACATAAGTCCATGAAAAGCCACGTTTAGTCAAACAAATTACTGATGCATGAGAGGAATAATCAAAATTGGGTTTTGGGAGCAAAAGAAAAGCGCCAAAAAAAAGAAAGGAAAAAAAAAGAGATATTTTCCATGAAAAACGATGGTGTATTTTTTTACTTGATGAAAATTTATTGATGGTGTTGCCTACGTGCTTATCACTTTTTCGTGAAGTTTAGCTTTTCATACATTAATATTGACATGAATTTATCACTTTTTATTTTAATAAAAAAAAGGCCTCTATTTTCTTCCAAAAAAAAATATGTACAATAATGCAAAATCAATTCTATAACGAGTATCTATCCAGCTCAGCAAATTCTATAAAGTTTTTCTCGACGGGATTGTCTCGTTAAAAGGAAAAAAGAAAAAACCAACGCGACGCCCTCCACGAAAGAAAGAATCCGTGAACTCTATTTATTGTGTGGACATATATTGATGATTTATTGAAATGGGCCAAACTTATTTATGGACTAAATTGAGTGAATTGGGTTTGTCTGAAAAAATTCTCTCATGGGCCAGTTACGGATTCGGGCCAGATTCATAAATCCGAAAAGGGTCGATGTGGTGGTTCTAATGGATTCACATTTTTATTTATTATGTTTTGTTACAAAAATGCATATTTGATTTATTGGAAAATATTTAGG
Organism: Eucalyptus pumila; assembly: GCA_016097595.1. NCBI lineage: Eukaryota > Viridiplantae > Streptophyta > Magnoliopsida > Myrtales > Myrtaceae > Eucalyptus > Eucalyptus pumila. Next base: position 8,979,443 of record CM027852.1, read on the forward strand.
TGTGATCAAGTATTCTTAAAAGTGCAGTTGCAATCCATGTCTAAGTGCAACAAGCCAAGTCATAACAGGAAAAAGAAAAAAAAGTCATAACAGCGAATCCTGTTTCCAACTTTAGAATCTGGTCTTGGTCCAAAAAATTACGGTAGGAAGGTAAAATTGCACAAAAGGAAAATCCTTTGCATGTCGATGAACAATCAAAATGCGTGACCTAGTCTTAATTTATTTTATTGTTAGCGTTTCACACCAAATTGAATTTATTAAATATAAGTCACCTATCCTCTTGAATCGAAAAGGGAATCTCAAATTTAAGAAAGGGCCAAGCTGGTAGCGACCAAATAATTCAGATTATGATTATTTAATCAACTAACAATAGCTTAGAGCTTAAATGAGACGTCACTTTTCAAGAAATATGGACCTTCCACGTTGGCTCTTTGTCGTCACCACAACTAATTTATATTTTAAATGAAATTATAAAAACAAATTCAAACACGGACGAATGACGTAGCGATGGCGGCTTCCGACGAGAACAACCCAATCTTTTAAAATGGGCTTATTTTCTTTCATTGCTGGTCGAAAGAAACTTCCTCCGAACGGGAAAATGGGAAACCTATATTAAACGTTGATGATAAGCTTCCATAAAGGATGATAATGCCGGAATTTTGCAGGCAGTGGGCCCGACGGCAATTTTAGCACGAAAAGTTGGTGGAGTGGGGCTCGCTTGATTTTAATCAGAGGGGTACAAGGTTTCGGAGATTTTATTTTTATATATGGGACTATCTCCACTCTGTATGACTAGATCCATTAGCTTTTATTATATAGACAAAATCGACAACAATGATTTCTAGATATGCAGTCACGCGTGTCTATGCATGGTTACTCCATTTTCATATTTCTCACCTACTGATTATTACGTCCAACGCGGAAATAAGAATCCTTTTTTAACATGAGATTATGAAAAGCCAAAACAACAAGTGAGATGAATTGGCTATATTTCTTAGTCATCACATAAACAAACAAAAGGAGAAACTTAAGGAGATGTAATCCTACTTGATGACACCTAAACAGCGTCCTAGGCAGCTGGCCTACGGAAGTATGTTCTTATCATCTTCTGATGAGACAATGCCGTCGAGATTCATCCAACAGAAGCTAGGTCAGCCTGGCCAGCACGATCGTCCATCATGAGTGTTTTTAAATAGCCTTGGTGGTTAAATGAAAGTGACAAAGCAGCACTCCACTAAGGCATCTATGTTTGAAAAATGATGAATTCCCGTGAGGTTCTTTTGTGCCTTGGCCTAGTATAAGGGGCAAGGGAGAGCATTAATTTCCAAAAAGCTTTAGCATGACATTTCCATGTTAAGAGGGTGAAAACTAAATAAGCTGTCAAAGGCATAAGAAGTACTCAATTTAGAGCCTAACCATGTTTTGGCTCACCTTGGTGCCAATTTCTAGTTTGTTTAATTGATTTCTCCAAATTTGGTTTAACTGCATGGCCCCTATCGAGAGGGAAAACCCATAGATGCTTGCGTAACTTCAGTTAGTTCAGAGGACAAGTCTACTTTTCGCGTTCGATCGAGAGAGAGAGAGAGGGCAAGCAAAATCACTAGCCAGTTTGATTGGAGCCATCATAAGAAGATAAGAGATAGTAGTAATATAGTTTAGTTAAGATAAAGTGAGTCCTAATTAACCACACAAAGTACATTTATCTAATTGGATTTTACTCTTTATTTTAGCATCTATATTTGGATTATAAATATCAGTACTAAATTAATGTTTGCACAGAATTATAATCACGATGCATCATGGAGGCCGAGAGAGCTTAAGTCAACGTTTGCGCTTTAAAAAAGGTCCATACTATCTCTTACTTTCGTCCCATTGTGAACAAAGCAGAAAGGGAATATACGTAGTCTTAATTGCAGGATAGGGCCAAATTGGTGGCAATCAATAATTCAGATCACGACTATTTTAATCAAATAACAATGGCTTAGAGCTTACAGAAAACATTGGCTTTCAACAAACTCTCGACCGGCGACGTTGGCTCTTTGTCATTGCCACAACTAAACTACATTTTAAAAGAAATTAATAAAAAACCAAATTCAAACTTGGACGAATGACGTGTGGTGGCGGCTCCTAGTGAGAGCAAAAAAATTAATGAAAATGGTTTTTTTATTCTGTAATTAATGGTCGAAGGAAACTTCCTCGAAACAAGCCGAGAGCAAGACAATATTTGAAAATGGGTTTGTTTTCTTTCATTGCTGGTAAAAGGTAACTTCCACGAAAGCAATAAGATTTTTTCTGGGAAATGTCTTTTTCAGAAAAGATAGGAGATAAGTACAAGGGATGTGTATTGATTTTGATCCAAGCTTGGAACTTGACTGGACCGGACCAAACTAACCGATTTAGGGTAGTTTGATCCGGTTCTCAAGTCCATTCTCATCGCTTTAACGTTTTGTTGTCTATTTCTCAACATTTCCTTTCTTATTTAAACGACAGCATGCAGCTCGACAATAGTCAAGTGAGTCAAAAAATTTAGTATTAAAACAGATATTATTATTATTTGCAACCTTTCCTTGCAAGCTAGCCACCAGGGCAGCCATGTTAACCTTCGTTCTTGAGAAAATTATCAATAAAATCCTAAACCTTTTTGTAATTTTATTAATTCAGTCCCAAACTTTTTTTATAAATATTTTGTAATTATGTCAATTCAATCCTAAATCTTTTGTAACTATGCCAATTCAATTGACCTAGCCAAATTTGGCTAAATGACGCTAACGCTGATAATTTTTAATAATATATATATATATATATATTTTTAATAATACTATTGTGGCCTTGAAGGGGTGTCTATAGCTACTTCTTCTTTTTCTTTAAAAAAAAAAAGGTAGGGAACATGTACTTTGATCACGCCCTCTAGCTTTTCAGCAGACTTACGTTTACAAGAGACTTGCCTCTAAACGACTATTGTGGCCTCTTGGAACATGTCGTTCCGAGAAGTTATGGGCGGTAATGATGGGCTCATGACCTACATCTTAAAAAGCGACGGTTACAAGTTTCGATTGATATTACAAAAGATAAATGTACAAATTTATAAAAACCATTCATTAACAAATCTTCAATACTCGCTAAAATTCTACATTTATTGGTTAGACAAAATTTAAGAGTTATAACTAGGCAATTTTTTTCTTCTTTTTTTTTTTATCACAAAAAAGGGTTTTCTTTTTAGAATCAAATATAATGGAGAAAATTCGAAATAAAGGCTTGAAGTGTCTTCATTTTCTCACATAAGGACCTAAAGTGGATTTTATTTTAAATGAGAGCTTGAAGTGTTATTATTTTCTCAAATAAAAGTTTAAAGTGAATCTTATTTCAAATAAAGGTTTGAAGTAATTGTGTATGTTTCAAATAAAAGCTTGACTTTTCAGTTGGTTAAGGGCCTGATGGCCAACCGGCCACCACCGGTGATGCTAGAAAGGCTGGGCGAGGGTCGTCCTTGCCGACCATTGGTAAGGGCTGGCCAAGGCCTGCCAGCCCTTGTCGACTACAGCCAACGCCACCCTCACTTGATCTGGTAAGGGTCGACCTTGCTTAGGGCCAACAACGACTTGGTGGCCGTCCCTTGCCCTTGGCCAACGAAGGTCACCGAGCCCTCGTCCACGGTCGACAAAGGCTAGTAGGCCTTATCAGCCTTTAGAAGCAGTTAACGAGGTTGGTAGAGCCATCATCAACCCTTATTAATAGCCGGTGAGGGTCATCGAGTCCTGGCCAGCCGCCGCTAACCCTTGCCGAAAAAAAAAAGAAAAGAAAAGAAAAGAAAAAGAAAAGTGAAAAGAAATTAATAAAAAGACAAATTCAAACTCGGACGAATGAAACCACTGGGGTTTGCTAATACCAATTTTTTCAAATCCCCACCTTCTCAAGGGGGATTGGGGTGGGGATGATTTCATTTCAGGAGTGAGTTTCGACTTCCACGCCCTGCAAGGAGGCAAGACAAAAGTCTGAGAGTGAGTGTTATAGTAGGATAGAGTAGGACCGACAAAAAAAAAAAACTTGGACGAATGACGTAGTGATGGCGGCTTCTAGTTCTAGTGAGAGCAACAAAATCAATGAAAATGGTTTTTTTATTCTGTAATTGATGGTCGAAGGAAACTTCCTCGAAACAAGCCGAGAACAAGACAACCTTTGAAAATGGGTTTTTTTTTTTCATTGCTAGTGGAAGGTAACTTCCACGAAAGCCAATAAGATTTTTTCTGAGAAATGTCTTTTTCAGAAAAGATAGGAGATAAGTACAAGGGGTGTGTATTGATTTTGATCCAAGCCTGGAACTTGATTGAACCGAACCAAACTGGCCGATTTAGGATAGTTCGGTCCAGTTCTCAAGTCCGTCCTTACTGCTTTAACGTTTTGTTGTCTATTGCTCAACCTTTCCTTTCTTATTTAAACGGCGGCATGCAACTCGACAATAGTCATGTGAGCCAAAAATTTTAGTATTAAAACATATATTATTATTATTTGCGACCTTTCCTTGCAAGCTAACCACCAGGGCAGTCATGTTAACCTTCGTCCTTGAGAAAATTACCAATAAAATTCTAAATCTTTTGTAATTATATTAATTCAATCCCAAACTTTTTTGGCCAATTTAGTCATAAAAAATTTGTAATTATGTCAATTCAATCCTAAATCTTTTGTAATTATGTCAATTCAATCTACCTAGCCAAATTTGGCTGGTCGACGCTAATATAAATATTTTTTAATAATATTTTTTTTTATAATAATACTATTGTGGCCTTGAAGGGGTGTCTATAGCTGCTTCTCCTTTTTCTTTTTCTTTTTTAAGAAAAAAAGAAAAAAAAAAAGGTAGGAAACACACACTTTGATCAAGCCCTCCAGCTTTTCAGCAGACTTACGTTTACAAGATCTTGCCTCTAAACGACTATTGCACCCTCTCAGAACATGTTGTTCCAAGAAGTTACGGGCGGTAATGATGGGCTCATGACCTACATCTTAAAAAGCGACGGTCACAAGTTTCGATTGATATTACAAAAGATAAATGTACAAATTTATAAAAACCATTCATTAACAAATCTTCAATACTCGCTAAAATTCTACATTTATTGGTTAGACAAAATTTAAGAGTTATAACTAGGCAGTTTTTTTCTTTTTTCTTTTAATCACAAAAAAGGGTTTTCTTTTTAGAATCAAATATAATGGAGAAAATTCGAAATAAAGGCCTAAAGTGCCTTCATTTTCTCACATAAGGACCTAAAGTGGATTTTATTTTAAATGAGAGTTTGAAGTGCTATTATTTTCTCAAATAAAAGTTTAAAGTGAATCTTGTTTCAAATAAAGGTTTGAAGTAATTATGTATGTTTCAAATAAAGTTTGACATTTCAGTTGGTCAAGGGCCCGCTGGCCAATCGGCCACCGGTGATGCTAGAAAGGCTAGGCAAGGGTTGTCCTTGCTGGCCATTGGTAAGGGCTGGCCAAGGCCTGCTAGCCCTTGCCGACTACAGGCAACGCCACCCTCACTTGATCTGGCAAGGGTCGACCTTGCTTAGGGCCAACAACGACTTGGTGGCCGTCCCTTGCCCTTGGCCGACGAAGGTCACCAAGCCCTTGTCCACGGCCAGCAAAGGCTAATAGGCCTTATCAGCCTTTAGAAGCAGTTGACGAGGTCAGTAGAGCCATCATCGACCCTTATTAATAGCCGGTGAGGGTCGTCAAGTCCTGGCTAGCCGCTACTAACCCTTGCCAGAAAAAAGAAAAGAAAAGAAAAAGAAAAGTGAAAAACAAATTAATAAAAAAGACAAATTCAAACTTGGACGAATGACATAGTGGTGGCGGCTTCTAGTGAGAGCAACAAAATCAATGAAAATGGTTTTTTAAATTCTGTAATGGATGGTCGAAGGAAACTTCCTCGAAGCAAGCTGAGAGCAAAACAATCTTTGAAAATGGGTTTGTTTTCTTTCATTGCTGGTGGAAGGTAACTTTCACGAAAGGCAATAAGATTTTTTCTGGGAAATGTCTTTTTCAGAAAAGATAGGAGATAAGTACAAGGGATGTGTATTGATTTTGATCCAAGCTTGGAACTTGATTGGATTGGACCAAACTAACCGATTTAGGGTAGTTCAATCCGGTTCTCAAGTCCATCCTTACTGCTTTAACATTTTGTTGTCTATTGCTCAACCTTTCCTTTCTTATTTAAACGATGGCATACAACTCGACAATAGTCATGTGAGACAAAAATTTTAGTATTAAAACAGATATTATTATCATTTGCGACCTTTCCTTGCAAGCTAGCCACCAGGGCAGTCATGTTAACCTTCATTCTTGAGAAAATTAGCAATAAAATCCTAAACCTTTTGTAATTTTATTAATTTAGTCCCAAACTTTTTTTTGGCTAATTTAGTCATAAACATTTTGTAATTATGTCTTTACCAAAAAAAGAAACATTTTGTAATTATGTCAATTTAATCTTAAATCTTTTATAATTATGTCAATTCAATCTACCTACCTAAATTCCTAATTTGGCTTACGCTAATGTGAATAATTTTTAATAATATATTTTTTTATATTAATACTATTGTAGCCTTGAAGGGGCGTCTGTAGCTGCTTCTCATTTTTCTTTTTTCTTTTTCTTATAAAAAAAAAGAAAACAAAAGGTAGGGAACATGTACTTTGATTAAGCCCTCCAGATTTTCAGCAGACTTACGTTTGCACGAGACTTGCCTCTAAACGACTATTGCAGCCTCTCCGAACATGTCGTTTTGAGAAGTTATGGGCGGTAATGATGGGCTCATGACCTACATCTTAAAAAGGGACAGTCACAAGTTTCGATTGATATTACAAAAGATAAATGTAAAATTTATAAAAACCATTCATTAACAAATCTTCAATACTCACTAAAATTCTACATTTATTGGTTGGACAAAATTTAAGAGTTATAACTAGGCAGTTTTTTTCTTTTTCTTTTTTTAATCACAAAAAAGGGTTTTTCTTTTTAGAATCAAATATAATGGAGAAAATTCCAAAAAAAGGCCCGAAGTGCCTTCATTTTCTCACATAAGAACCTAAAGTGGATTTTATTTTAAATGAGAGCTTGAAGTGCTATTATTTTCGCAAATAAAAGTTTAAAGTGAATCTTATTTCAAATAAAAGTTTGTGAATCTTCTTTCAAATAAAAGTTTGAAGTAATTATGTCTGTTTTAAATAAAAGCTTGACTTTTCAATTGGTCAAGGGCTCGATGGCCAATCGGCCACCGTGATGCTAGAAAGGCTAGATGAGGGTCGTCCTCACCGGCCATTGGTAAGGGCTGGCTAAGGCCTACCAACGCTTGCCAACTGCAAGCAAAGCCACCCTCACTTGATCTAGCAAGGGTCGACCTTGCTTAGGGCCAATGAGGACTTGGTGGCCGTCCCTTGCTAGTGGCCGACGAAGGTCATCGAGCCCTCATCCACAGCCGGCAAAGGCTAGTAGGCCTTATCGACCTTTAGAAGCAATTGACGAGGCCGGTAGAGCCATCAACGACCCTTATTAATAGCCGGTGAGGGTTGTCGAGTTCTGGCTAGCTGCTACTAACCCTTGCCGGAAAAAAAATGAAAAAAAAAGTGAAAAAAAAGGAAAGAAAAGAAAATAATAAAAAATAATTTTAGGTTAAAATTGTAATTGGATGAAAATGCCTTTGATTGGTTGAAATATTTAGCCAGCCAACGATTGGTAAAGTCAAACCCTTATTTGAAATGATTATGGCTACTTTAAGCCCATATTTGAACTACTATGGCCACTTTATGCCTTTATTTGAAATAATCATGGCCACTTCATACTCTTATTTGAGAAAATAAGAACACTTCATGCCCTTATTTGGAATTTTTCCAAATATAATGTAATAGCTATATATAAACAACACCATGGGCTAATCAAGAGACATCGTTGTACACAAATTAAATAGTAGTTTAAGGGTAGACTAATACTAAGCCAATAATTGATTAATTAATTGAAGAAAGTAGAATAATGCCAATTTATCTTCTAGTGAGACATGGCTGTACACACATTAAATAGTAAGAACAGCTACATCACGGGCTTATCGTCATTTTCTTTATTACATCGGTCACGGTCTACTTTCATAAAGAGTAAATGGCATTGATTAATCTCATTGTTTATTTTAACTTTTGTGTTTAGCTTTATCTTATAAAACATGTCATTTTTTCATGGGCCCAAGCCAAATGCTTGCTTTGGCTCTTGAGGTCATCGGTTCATATCCTTCTTATAAAAACAAATCAATGTGGATAGACACGTCGAAGAAGTTACGGTTGATTATCCCAAGGAAGCCCAGGAAATGTTGATGATAAGTTTCCAGAAGTTAGATTATGCGGACAAACAAGTATTTCTGGATTCTGTTGTTTAGGTTTCGCAGGGTGGGTTATGATATTGCATCTAATTATGGGAAAAGGATATGTTGTTTAGGTTCGCAGGGTGGATTATGATATTGCATCTAATTATGGGAAACAGATCCTTTTTGTGTCTTGAATAAATAAAAACAATGTTTGGTATTTTAGAAAACGAAGGTGCAGTCCATGTGAAATGCAACAATTAAGTAAAGAAAATAAGATCGAAATATAAGATTGAACTTAAGAAAAATTGATAACATGTTGCTCTACATTCAAAATGCCTAACCTAGTCTTTATTCATCTCACTGTTAACTTTTCCCGCCTCACTAAAATTATTAAATATACGTAATGTGCCCTCTTGAATTAGAAAGGGAATCTCAATTGTAGGATAGGGCCAAGCTGGTACCGATTAATAATTTAGATTCTAATTATTTTAACCAAATAACAATTACTTATAAGCTTACATAAAACATTGATTTTCAACAAACTGTGGAACGTCCACATTGCCTCGTTGTCATCGTGACAACTGAACCACATTTTAGAAAGAAATTAAAAAGAAAACGAATTCAAATGTGGACGAATGACATAGTGATGGGGGGCTTCTGGTGAGAGCAACACAATCTTTGAAATTGGGTTTATTTTCTTTCATTTTTCGTCGAAGGAAACTTCCTCAGAACCAGTCAAAAGCAAAATCTTTGAAAATGGGTTTATTTTCTTTCGTCGCCGGTGGAAGTAAACTTCCTCCAAAGGGGATAAGATATTTTTTGGGGAATATCTTTTTAAGAGAAGGTTACTACCCAAACATGGAGTTAATTGACATTATGATTTCTGTGGTCATTAATCAACTAATCATCCAAAAGGAGGAGGCACATCAGGATTTGGCACCCCTAAATCAGACTCGCTGTTTTATTGTGCATTTCTCCATACTTTATAAAGGAGTCATTCTCTTTTATTTAACCCAGTAAACTATCCTGATCTTACACGCAAATTTATTTAATACGTGCACAGTTATTCACGGTTTATATGACTGCAATCCCATTATAATGACTTCCTCAATGGACCATTTTGCTAATAATAATTCAACATATGTGGACGTGTCGAAACAAAGGTGAACCATTTTGATCACATCCTTTTCATTAAAAGATGAAAAAGATGAGAGAACTTTTAGATATCAATGCCGACTCTATCTCCAGATCCGATGTATGAAACGCTGTTCTGCTATGGTGATCAAGAAGGAATCCTCTAGGATGCCAAGTACCAAACGATACTAAAGCCTTTTTTCTAAATCCTAATAGATTGCTTATCAAAAGTCACGATTTCATCCCTAACTTGAAGTACTTTTCTATCCCAAAAGTTTGAGGGAACACGTAGAATCTGTTGCAACTTTAGAAGGACTGTAGTAGCTACCGCATTAAGAAAACACCCTGATGATAATATCACACTGTAAATGCCGGTGAGTTTACGTGTGTATAATTAAGTCACGCTTCATTTATCAAAGAGATCTAAGCACGTGCATTGCGTCCCTTTTCCTTCCGTGACTTCCGGTGGTGAGAGTTAGTATTTTTAGGGCCTTCATTTTTCAAGATTCACAAAGATAAGACAATATGAACACCAATCAAGTTGCAATATGATTATATAAGCTTATGGATATCAAACTATATTTAACTACGCCTTTCTTGGAGCAATTAAAATCGACATGATTTTATAATCAATTTATGGCCATTTTAATAACCACACAATTTTAATATCCCGGGGGAATGAAATTACTTAGTGAAAAATTGACTATTGTTGTCAAGGGGCCTTTCATTTCTTTATGACCCCTAAAATTCTGATGTTCTCGGCTTCCTACGACGACTCAATAATTTTCTTATAAACAACTCTTGGTGAAAATAAATTTTGTTAGGTACTTTCAGTCATTAAAGTACTCGAAATTGGGCCCAAGTTTCGTTGCGGCCAATTGGTCGGCCATGTTCATTCAACTCGTCTATTGAGAGTTGCCTCATGTATTTAATTCTATGTCTATTTAACATTTTCTCCGCAGTCTATGCTATTACTTCTCTTTTATGTAGGATTCGAGGTTCGAGGCTTGTGCAATCCAAATTATATATTGAAACTAAGTATACGATTATATACTATTATGCACACATTAATGCGATGATCTCAGGCTTTTCAGCAATTTCTTTTAAATTCCTATTGTGCAGATTGGAGCTATATAGAAAAGTTACTAGGTATATAGGTAATTACGAGCATTTGAATTAAATATATTCTTCACTCTTCCTCTCCAATTTTCAGTTTTGTCTATTTTCTGTACAATTGAGTATATCCTTGAAGATGTAGGGGCTGAATACATCTTCAACTTGAAGATGTAGGGGCTGAATACATCTTCAAGGATATACTCAATTGAGAAGACAAAAGATATGTAAAAGAAAGGCTGATCTATTTCCACAAAAGAAAATGAAAAGGTGCAAAAATAATCAAATCAAATAGCGTGTGCGCACCAATTTTCACTGGTCCCGTTGATGAGGTGTGATTAATCAATGAAATTGGCTTATAGGACCTCCGGTTTCCTCTATTGGAGTTATATATGTAGTTCAAGACTTATGCATATTTACAGGATTAATAAATTGATGTCTCTGAGATATCAATGGACTGTCTAGAACTTTTTGAGCATCCCCCAAGTCACTATCAAGTGCGGCAAATCCTACATCCAATACATATCAGATTATTACTAGAGACACAAACTATGCTCTGGCTGTCAATAATTCTGTCAATGTATGGCTTAAGAACTGGTCTTGCCTTGACAGGTTTCCTCCAGACATATGTACTATCCACCCTTAGGCATAGTAGGGCATAAATAATATCAATCTGACCCATTAAAGTGCACATATGTTGTATATTTACTTTTTGATTATGGGCAGCACAATAATCGATGCGAGTATCTATGTTCTTCTGAAGTTATGTAACACATGAATTTGTTCACCATTCAATAGTCCCTCCATGTTTTACTAAAAGTAAATGTCGCCGAAAGAATGCGAACATATCAAAGTTTGCCCATATTCACATGTGATATTCGGACGTCAAACCCTACATGGTTCTTAAACCCAAAATATGAACCTAGCAATCCATCCATTCAGAAATTTCATTCTATTTCACATGCAAACCAAACTTGTAATCAAATTTAATTATCAAAAGTCCATTAACAGCAGACCAAATAAGGTACACCCAAATAATCGAGAATGGATTAATGAAGTAGAGTTCGCACAATTCCATTAGAAGCCAATGTATAGAACTGCCCTGACCAGGCATGAGATAAAGTTCGGTTCTAATGAAGTGAAGCGCAATCATACCATCCAAAAATTTCATCCTCTCTCATGCGTAAGCCAAACTTGTAGTCAAATTTCATTATCAAAAGTCCATTAACACAAAACAAAATAAGGTGCACCCGAATAATAGAGAATGGATTATTTAACTAGAGTTCGCATGAGTCCATTAAAGGACAATGTATATACCAAGCACAAGTAAAATTCAGTTCTAATGAAGTAAGCTCAATCAACCCATTCGAAATTTTTATTCTCTCTCATGCGAAGCCAAAATTGTTATTACATTTCATTATCAAAAGTCCATTAACACCAGACCAAATAAGGTACGCCTAAATAATCGAGAACAGATTATTTAACTAGAGTTTCGCATGATTCCAGTAGTGGCCAATGTATAGAATTGCTTTGACCAAGCATGAGATAAAATTCGGTTCTGATGAAGTGAACTGCAATCCATCCATCCAAAAATTTCATCCTCTCTCAGCATAAACTAAACTTGTGATCGAATTTCATTCCATTAAAACAAGACAAAATAAGGTACACCCGGATAATCGAGAGCAGATTATTTAACTAGAGTTCGTATAATTCATTAGAGGCCAATGTATAGAATTGCCCTGACCAAGCATGAGTAAAATTCAGTTCTGATGAAGCGAAGCGCAATCAATCCTTTCAAAATCAAACTTGTAATCAAATTTCATAATCAACAGTCCATTAACACAAGACAAAATAAGGTACACGTGACACGACACGCCGACACGTCATTTCTTAAAAATAAAAAATTCCAACACATTCTATATTAAATGAATATATATATTTTTAATTAATTTGATTTAAATTCACAAATAAATAAAAAATAAAAAGAGCTTACAATGAATTTACACTAATAATATTAATAAGACTATTCATAAGAAATTTGAAAGACATATTAATATTTAATGCATACCCATATTTAGGAACAAGTTTCTAAATTTAAGAAGATTATAGATGAAACTAATGACTAACGAAGATTATAATCAACTTAATTAAAAAAATCTATGATCTTCTATAATAATTAAAATTTATCAGTATTTAACTTTTAGTATTTTTATTTTTGAAAACTATTTTTAGCTAATTTATTTATTTTTTTAACAAATATAACATCGCCTTCCAAAAATTATTTTCCTCATTTTTTTTTCTCCCACACCCTCATTCCCCAAAATTTATTTCCCTCCCTCATTTCTCTCTCCTTCACGCCACCTCAAACCCACCCCCACTCTCTGTTTCTTTTCCTTCTTTCTCCCCGAATTACCTGTCAATTCCCTGGATTTTCTCTACCACCCCACGCCACCCCTTTGATTTATTTCCCTTGTTTGTCCCCCCGCCCCTCTGTCATTTCCCTCACTTCTCTCTTCCTCCCTCACCCTCACGTATCCCCACTCCATGCCCCCCATCACCTGTTGTTTTTTTCTCCCCCTCACCCTCATGCCACCCCAACCCCCGGGCCCCCACCTTGTTTCTCCTCCCCCTCCCTCCTCTCCGCCTCCAGTTCTTTCCCTTTCTTCCCCCCCTCCCCCCCCCCCCCCATCACCTGTAAACCGCGACCTCCTCCTCCTCCTTCTCACAAGATCCTCTTTGCTCTCTTTTGGTCGCCTCACCGCCTCGCCTCCAGCCCTTCCTCCTTCACAGCCGTAGCCTTAGCCTTGCCGCCGGCCCTCCATCGCAGCATCACAATCGCAACTCTCTAGATCGCCTCGGTCTCTGCTCTTCCTCTAGCCCTCCCTCACCGTCACAGCATCGCCTCCACTCCCTTGCCCTCATCTCCACTCTCCATTGTCTTCTTCAATGATCCTCTTTTGGACACGCGTGTCGAAACATGCTGAGAAAAGTTGATCACGTGTCGAAAAATCCGACATGTATTGAGCGTGTGTCCCAGCATGTCCGAGCATGTCGAACACGTCGACACGTGTCGGATACGACACGGAGGCTCCGATAGCGTGTCCGTGCTTCATATGGCTATGCACATATTAAGTCAAAGCTAGACAGGACATTGTTTCGATATATATATATGTAGAGAGAGAGAGAGAGAGAGGATAGTACAGTGGAGTTGGGCCCCTTGGCGTGAGGTTGAAAAAGCAAGAAGCTTTAATAATCGCAACATGATCCACAATGCATAAAGTCATACTGCCCGTATGCATCATGAGGTTGGGATAACACGAATCTTCAATAATTGCAATGTGAACCACAATCGCCAAAAAGAAATTTACTCCCCGATTAAACTCTTAACCTAACTTTGTTTTGTCCTCCTCCTCCTCCTCCCTTACGTTTTAGAGAGAGAGAGAGAGAGAGAGAGAACAACAGCATCAGCGCAATGATTATGGACATGTATGGTCGGTACTTGTTAGGGAAGGAGAGAGACGCAAGGATTTGGAGTTTGCAGAAAATCAGAAAGAGGTCATTAAATTATTGACGAGGTGTAGTCAATCAATGCAATCGGGCTATTAAAGTGAGGTTTTGAAAAATAAATGATGAGTATAATTAGTAATTTCTATAAAAATAAAATAAAATGAAAAGCTGTCTGTTATGGACCTCCAATTTCTTTTAATAGAGTTGTACATGTAGCTCAAAGCCTATGCATGTTCACAACATGAATAAATTAGTCTCTCTTAAATATTAATGGAGTGCCTAGGTCTCTTTAAGCATCTGATGAATCTCCATCAAATAGGCCATCCCTCTATTTCATACACATCAGATAATTATCGGAGATAAATAGTTTTTATTAGTATACTTATGATAAATTAACCTTTTATATTACATTCTTTTGAAAATGGGCAAGTTGCCACACTTATTTTTTTCATCTCAATTTCTATTCGAAGTTGGTTTTAGTAGCTTAACGATCTAAACTTGAGAGCTTAGTCCCTTGTCCTCTTCTCTTTTTTTCTTTTTTTTTTTCCTTTGATTCCTGGGCAAGTTTGGGGAGAATTTCTTCTATACTGGAAACTATTAGTTATTTAAATTCTAACCTTAATCTCACATTATTCATGTTTATTCATTTGAAAAAAAAAAGTATTGAGATGTTGGAAATGAGAAACTAGTTCCATAAAAGTGTACATTCAAATGATGAGGCATGATCAATTCAAATCTCACGATAACGTTTTGGGTCACTGGGTTGGAAGAATTTGTGGTTGATGGTCGTAGCATAATCAAATAAAGTTTAATGGGGAATTTGAGCACAGCTCTAATCGATCTTATCTTTATTTCATTTCATCAAATAAATTGGGCGTTATAGAGACGCAACACCTATCTTCAGTACAATTGATGTGGGGGGCTGAACATTTTCATATGCTTTTCACATATCAATCGTCGTAAAGAGCATCTAAGTAAAAGCAAAGACAGATGGAATGGTTCGGTGGAGTTGGGTAGGAGCCTTCACGTAAATAAAGTCGTACTGCCCATGCGCACCATCAGGTTGAATAACACAAGCTTTAATAATTGCCAAGCGACCCACGATGGCCGAACTGCAAACTTTAACTCCACCCTGGTTAACTCTTAACATCACTTGGTTCTATCTTCCTCCTCCTTTGCGTTTTAGAGAGAGAGAGAGCAGCATTAGAACAACGATGGTGGACGTGCTGTTGGCACGTTTTAGGGAGGGAGATACTTATATGGATTTGGAGTTTGCAATGAGAAGCGTGAATTATTTCATTTTTGCACATTGAGTTTCAATAGTTTAAGTTCAAATACCATATTTTCTTGGAAGTTGTATTAAAATGTTATTTTATAGTTCTTCACTGACTTGTTTTGGCAATTCTTCTCGACAGACAACTCGGCGAACTCATCAAATTGATCGTGAGTGAGCTTCGGGTTGAGATGAAGGTCAAACATAAATTCATTTTTGATCATCTGGTCATATTGAATGATCAAGAAGAAGGCATAGTGAAAACTACTAGATGCTGAAATTGAAAGGGTACGCTTTGTTGTAATATACAAGATTGGTGACAATGGCAAGATGACTTTGCTGGTGCTATCTTTAGCCAATTATCTGCTAGCTTCAACTCTTATGCAACTTAAAGAGTGTCGTTGGCCATTAAATAGTGCATATCTTGATTCAAACGCTTTCCAATTCTGACACAATTTCTGATAGAAGTTAGCCTAGATGAGAATAAGACAAGTGATGTAATTTTTGTACAGTGGTTACTTGAGTGTCATGATTTTTTTTTATTAATTGAAATTCATGACTTTTAAAAAAAAAATTTACTTAAATGACTTAACTTTTAAAAAAATTTCACTTAAGTGTCATAACTTTCAATTGATCATTTAAATACTAAAACTCCTACCACAAGTGCCATGATGCGTAGCACTTGTGGGAAATGTCTTCAAAAAGGTTATATTGCTCAAAGTGAACTTTTTTTAGAAGTTCTATAGCGTTTAAGTTATCGGAAAAAGTTATGATATTCAAGTAAGTGTTGTACGAAAATTGTGGTGACATTGTTTCAAAGTTAGCCTTATTTTTAACTAGGGGCATTACGGACTTTTACATGCTATGACAATACAATCGCAAAAGTACTGCAGGATAAGTCTGCATGAAAATGATACAAACTTTAATGGAAGAAAAGGGGATGAGAAAAGCATTTTGGTCAAAATCAGTAGTCTCCACATGGTATAACAGTAGAAAGCATTATTGCACTTAGCGGACCCTATTATTGTCCAACTTTATTAAAGCTAATACTTAAAAGAGCGAGCTTGTGAAGTGACTGAGATTTGAGTGCATCATCTGAATCAGATTCCGGACTCATAGAGATTGAGGCCTTGCCGCTGCTGATAACTGGAGCTGAGCATGTATGAAATGATTCATGAACCGTGGTAGTGATATCTCTCGCATTCTACAAGTGGTGGGGTTCGAAGGTAATTTTAGTCCAAAAAGAAATGGTGGAGTGGGTTTTTTTAGATTCGTTAGATTAAGGTTCTCAGGAAAAAAAAATGATAATTATGCTTATTAATGTTTATAAAATTACCATGATCCTTCAAAATTCCAATGGAGTTGCGTGAATAGTTCAATGCATATTCACAAGATTAATAGATAGGTGTCTCTTAGATATCGATGAAGTGTCCGGAATTCTTTGAACACTCGAATAATTCTCATCAAGTATAGTGATCTTTTTGTCCCACACACATCGGTAATCACTGAAAACCTAGGCCTATGCTCCTAGAGGCGGCCCTAAGAAAAAGCACAAATATGGTGATTTAGTCACAATTACCATTTAGCAACCTCCTACATTTAAAAGATAGGTGTCGCTTAGTTTTCTTGGAATAAAGCTGACCTAATATAAAGTGAAAACTCTTAATTTTTCCTAATAAAAAAATTCTTGATTTTGTAAATGATATATGTCTTGTGATCATGGTTTTATATCACAATCTTTCGAAAGTATTTTAGCTGCCGCCCTTGATTTTTTAATCTCAATTTCTATTCAAAGTCGATTTGGGCAGCATAAAGTTTTAAACTGGGGAGCTGAGCCCCACTTCTTTTCTTTTCTTTTAACTTATAGGGAGGTTTGGAGAATATTTCTTCTATACTATAAATAATTCATTAAAGTTTAGATTCAAATGATAAGACATGATCAATTAAAATCTAATTATAAAAGTTATGGATCACGAGTTTCGAAGAACTTGGAGTTGATGGTCACTGCACACTTAGCTTAACTATTAAGAGTTATGCGGAAATTGAGTGCAACTCCTGTGAATCTTCTCTTTTCTGAAGAGGTCCAAGTTGGAGGACCATTTCTCACCATGGCAGCACCATTGTAGTTTGTCGACATCGAAACTTGATGTTGTCCCAACACTGCCACATATTTCAAACGATTTGAAAGCTTGTCAACTCTCATTATCATGAATGCTCGGCACTTTTCTGTTTTGAAAGGCTCGGTGAAGTTGAGGGAACTGCGAATTACTAGGTGTGAATACCTCACGAGGACACCTGGTCCGTCGGCCTACAATCCTTGGAGACATCTCAGTTAAAAAGACTTGTTGAGATTCAAGGTTTGCGGTGATCGGGATCTTTGTTGTACTCAACAATTTCCTACTGTGATTCAATTGAAAGATTACCTAATCTATGCAAGTTGAAGAAGCTTAGGTGTGTTCAACTGAAAGTCTGTCCTAAGCCAAGAGCCATGGAAGGCCACAATAGCCTGTCTTTAAAGTACTTGGAGACGAATTGGATGTCTCTTAGAGCTACCACCTAGAAGGTACAACTTATGAAAATCGGGGGAAGTTCTAGGACCAGTTGGTTATGGAACTGTCCCTGAAGGGGTATCCTAGCACCTGTGGGAATTCCACCCGCCTCGTATCACGCCAGGTGAGGGTCAGGGGTTGGTTACCCCAAGCCAGCCCAGTCGCAGCCTGGTTGCCCAGACGCAGTGTTTCAGGGATTGGTTACCCTCCTTCACTACCTACGAGCCCCCAAATTTCATGTCGATATTTTCCAGCCGACGTGAAGGCTGGGAAAGGCAAGTACGGGGTCTACCACCCCAGGGCAGATCTCCCGCCTTTACCTTCCATGAGCAATTTAAGGACCTGCTCAGGTCCTAGCCTATCTTTAAAGTACTTGGAGATGAATTGGATGTCTCTTGGAGCTACCACCTTGAAGGTACAACTTATGAAAATTGCACTGTGCTGCCTATACAGGAGACATTATTGCACATTGATGTCCACAATTCAAGTCAAATTTTCTTTTTGTCGAACAATTCAAGTTGAGTCCAAACAGCGTATAAAATGTTATCTTTTAGTTCTTCTTTTCACTTGTTTTGGCAATTCTTCTAGACAGACATGAGGAACTCATCAAATTGATCATTTGAGAATGGGTTAAGCTGAAGATCAAATATGAGGTGCATTTATTTTGCGAAAAACTCAATGATAAGATAAAAACATTTTTTTAGGAATACGGTTAGTTTTTGTTTATTTGGTAATATAGGATCAAAAACGCTTTCTGATGTTTACACTTCATAATTAGAATTTTTAATTATTTTTATTTTTATTTTTCTCTTTTCTCTTTTCTTTCCTTTACTTTTTCTGAGTTCCACCACTGTGACTAGTCGGCGACGACCACGATCAAGCTCGAGCTCACTAGGATCAAGCGAGCTACAAGCTTGTTGGGCTAAGTGGAGCTTGAGGTCGCCTAGATCTTGTGAGCTACGAGCTTGCCCGCCTTGGCTAAGCTTGACCTTGTCCGATCGAGCAAGCTGGGAGCCTAAGCTAGTCGGGATCGAGCGAACGCAAGCCTAAGCTAGCTTGGATTTGGTGAGTTGCGAGCTCATCTGCCTTGGTCAAGCTCAAGCTCACCTAGATTGGTCGAGCCTTGAGCTTGTCGACCTATATCTTGGCTGGTCGCGGAGTTGCTAGCTATCATTGAGACACACAGCTAGCAGAGGAAGAAGGAGAAAGGAAAAGAAAGAAAAGAGAAAAGAATAAAAAGGAAAAAAGAAAAGAAAAGAAAATAATGTTTGAAAATTTTTGAAAAAATAATTAAATAATCAATTTTTAAAATAATTATTTTTATAAGAATAAAAGTTTCATTAACCAAGGACCCAAAGAGAAGAATAATATTTGGTAAAACGTTTTCCCGTTCTTTTAAATGAGAAATCATTTTTCTAAAATTGAGATTTGGTAGAAAAACCATTTCCATTAGCTCATTTGCCAAGTGAACCAAACGACGAAAAATGAGGAAAATGTTTTTTGCAAAACAAACGCACCCTTAGTTTTATTACCGAGCTTGTGGCCATATTGAATGAGGAAGAAGGCATAATGAAACCTTTAGATGCCAGATCTAAAGGAGTACGTTTTGTTATAAGACATTTGATCGATGGCAGTGGTAACATGACCCTTGCCGATGTTATCTTAAGCCAGTTATAGGCTAGCTTCATATCAAACACTTTCCTACACTTGTGTCATCACAATCGCCTAGATATATTGATTTTCTTGCATCTATAGTAAACGTTTTCATAAATATCATGGCATTTAAGTGAATAGTTTTTAGAAGTCATGATATTTAAGGAATAAAAAATTATAAAAATTAAGTGATTGAAAAAAAATTGTGATATTTAAATTGTAATGACAGTTTTTGAAGTTAGCAATACATTTGCGCCTACAAGATGTTTTTGCAAGAAAATGACAAACTTTTACGGTGGAGGAAATGACGGAAAAAGCATATTGTCCAAAACTGGCGGTCGCCACATAGCACCTATGTAGCACGGACACTCTCCGGAAGCCTTCGTGTTGTGTCCGACACTCCGACACGTGTCCGACACGCTCCGACACGTCCCGACACGCTCCGACACGCGGTCAACGAGTGTCGAAAAATCCGACACGTGGTCAACTATTTCCGACACGCCTCCGACACGCGAGTCCAGAATTGACACGCGATTTCGACACGCACGGGTCAATTTTAAAAATTTATAATACTTGAGGGGTCAAAATATAAATATACACAAAAGAAGTAATAAAAGAAGTAATAAAATTGTTATAAATATACACACACGGGGTCAATTTTTTTTTTTAGAATTTTTTTATTTTTTTTAAAAGTCTTTTACTCTGAAAGAAGTAATAAAAATGCTATATATTATAAATAAATAAATTTAAAAATATCATTTCAGCATTTTTCTTTAAACAATGTTTTTTTCCTCTAAGTTTTGTGTATTATTGTAACAAATTAAAATAATGAATGATATTATTATTAAAATAATGAATGATAAAAATATATCTAATATATAACGTGTCGGAACGTGTCGAAATTCTATATTTTTAAGAAATGACGTGTCGACGTGTTGTGTCGTGTCGTGTCACGTGTCACGTGTCCGTGTCGGTGCTACATAGCATAGCACAACAGGAGAAAGTATCATTGCACTTTGTGGGACTCTATAACTTGTGCAACTTTATTAAAGCTGATACCTAAAAGAGCTCGTGAAGTGAAGTTACTGATATTGAGGTGCATCATCTGAATCGGAATCTGGACCATAGCTCGGTCCCAAGTGGAGATTGGTGCATCGCTGCTGCAGTGCTACTGATTTCTGGTACTGAGGTCAGATGTGTCAAACGATTAAGCATATACAAATGGGAGAAAATATTTGGGGTCCCGACTGCCAAGCCACCGTGTACCCGTACCAATGACGCGTGGCTCGACGATGCGCTAGTGTTTCCACTAGTTTTTCTGCAGAAAATATATTATTTTCCCTTTTCTGCTTAAAAATTTCTCTCTCCTCTCTAATGGAGTAGGCCTGCACACATTAAAAGGAGCTTCGTCTCTCGTCCTTTTTTTCCTTCTCACTTGAAAATTTCGGGTGGGAATTGGCTCTCTGGCCCAAAGCACGTTGCTCCTACGCCTTGCTCCCGCGCCGGTTCATCTTCGCTCTCTGCCCCCAAAGCTCGTTGCTTCTTTGGCCTGCGTCGTTGTGTTCCTTCTCCGCCCTGCTCCGGTGCGGTTTCCCTGCGCAAGACGGCCAGGAATGTTCTTGCTGTAAGTCGCAGACTCCAAGCGACAATAAGTTCCAGCTCTCTCCGATTCGGCTTCGGTTCTGCTACGTTCGCGGCTCGTACCAGTGAGTTGATTCTTTCCCTGGTTTTTGTACTCTTCTTTTCTTTTCTTTTTCTTTGCTGTTTTTGCCCCTCTCTCTCTCTCTCTCTCTCTCTGTTTTTTTTAGTTTTAGTTTCTTTTGTTGGTGGGTGAGTGTCCGGTGTTGTGATTTTTGGGACGTTGGTTTGTCTAGGCTAGCACTGAGTTTTAGTCCGAGGCGAAACGAATGGTTGGAAGTTTCCGCGAAACCGGGAGATTAGCAGAAAACGAATGCTTAGTAATATTGGAGACGATGTGGAAGTATTTCGTTGAGACGAATAGTCGGCACTTGTCTGATTTTTATGTTGTTGGCTTTTGTCTTCAAGTATTTCGGTGGAAGTAATTCGATTGGGGAGAATGGCGGATATTGTTCCGCCTCCCTCGGCATAAATACATTCTTAACTCTCGTTTCTCCACAGAGAAGGGAAGAAAACCAGAAAGAATTCAAAAAGGGGGAAAATGGCGGAAGCTGCTGCGTTTTCCGCAGCGGCAGGGTGCCTGAAGGCTCTGGTCGATCATCTTTGTGGCTATGTCATATCCTACGACAGCCACGTTCGCAAACTTAAGGCCAAAGTCGCGGAGTTGGGCAACGCGAGGCGAAACGTGGAGGATTCCATCAATGATGCTCAAAACAACGCGAAGCCTATCAAAGCCCATGTCAATAAATGGATGGAAGATGTAGAGGAGGACACCAAGGAGGCGCACCGTGTTCTGGAGGACGACGAAAGAGCTAAGAAAACTTGCTTCTGCAGGTGGCTTCCCCACGTGCGATATCGTCTCGGCAGGCAGGCGAGGAGGAAAGCCGAAGACATCCAGGGACTCATTGATCGGAAACCATCCGGGGAGGTCTACGACAATCCTCCTCCAGGGCGCGTTGATGGCGCTTCTGACATGATTTCCTCGCCCGGTGATCGGGGTGACATTAACTTCGAGTCTCGAGCTTCCATCTTAGAGGACATAATGAATGATCTGGATGACGAGAAGCACAAAGTGATTGGGATCCACGGGCCAGGTGGCGTGGGGAAGACTACGCTATTGGAGGAAGTTGAGAAGAAACTCAGAAAAGAGGGGAGACCGTTTCGAATGATCGTCAAATCGAAAGTATCGCAGACTCCGGACTTGAAGAAAATCCAAGACGATATCGCTTACGCCTTCAGTCTAAATCTGAGGGATGTGGCGAGTGAAGAAGGAAGAAAAGATCTTCTGTTCAAGAGATTACAGATGAATCCGAGTGAGAAGGTCCTCATAATATTGGACGACCTGTGGGCGGAACTTGATTTGAAGGCGGTTGGAATTCCTTTGGGAAATGAGAGCAAGAAATGCAAACTGTTGCTCGCTTCGAGAGATAAAAGAGTGCTGGAGGAAAGGATGCATGCCGATCAAACTTTTCCTCTTAAAAGTTTAATGGAAGACGAAGCTTTCAAGCTATTTGAAAAGGGAGTCGGCGACAAGCTCAGAGACGATGAGGAATTGAAAGTAAAGGCGGCTCAAGTGGTAATGAAGCTTGCAGGTTTGCCTCTTTTGATTAACTCCGTTGCAAGCACCTTAAAATATAGCGATGTGTCCACGTGGGAAGACATGTTAATAAAAATAGAAGACCCAAATAATGAGAGAATAGTGAAGTGGAGTTACGACCATTTGGAGAGTGAGGACGCCAAGTGCTTATTCTTGCTTTGTGGTCTTATTGGTGGGACCATTAGAGTCGAACTTCTGCTGGGACTAGGCATGGGTTTGGGCTTGTTTGGGGGATTCGATAACAAGATGCGAAGTTCAAGGAATAGATTGAATACGATGCTCAATAGCCTCCATTCCTTTTGTTTGTTACAGGATGGTGGCGATGGTAAGGAAAATGTGACCATACATGATCTTTACAGCGAGGTAGTTGTCTCAGATGTATTTAGTGGTCAGAATTCCTTAATGATTAACAACAATTATGGCTCATGGCCAAAGGAAAAGCTTGAGAAATGTTGGGCATGCCTAGTTAATGTTGGCAGCGATAGGCTTGCTGAACTAATGCTGCGTCAGTTCCCCCACGTGAAGATACTTATGTTGTCGGAACAAAACGATATGGGAGATTGCAGTAGAATGGATTTCACATACATGGAGGAGCTTCGAGTCCTCTATCTTCGCTCCATGCGCATCAGTAGTTTACCTTCCTCGATGGAAATCCTCAAGAATCTCCAGTCATTAAGCATAAATTGCCACGTGAAGGATGTGGCAAATCTTGGCAAGCTCAAAGCATTGCGGATTCTCAGCTTCGCATGGTCTACAATTTCTAGGCTGCCTAAAGAAATCGGGAAACTAACGAATCTGAGATCATTGAATCTGAACTACTGCTACTTGCTTAAGATAATCGAGCCCAGAGCCCTAAAAGGCTTAATCAACTTGGAAGAGTTACATATGAAGAAAGGCTTTGATCAGTGGATAGGCAAGCATGAAATACCCTTGAAATCGGGGTGTTGGGCTTGTCGAGCTGAAGAACTTGACAAAGCTAGCATCTCTGGAAATATCGATTTTTCATCCCATCATACTCTTGGAGGATGATGACCTACCATTTGAGAACCTGGAAAAATTTTGGATCGACATAGGAAATATTTCGGTGGAGGAATATGAAGGTTTGACAACCATGAATCTCAATTTGGAAGGGTGCGATAGTGTTCTTTCAAGAAAATGGGTTAAGAAAAATCTACATAAGACTCAACGCTTATATTTAAGCAAGTTGAGTGAGTTCAAAGAGAGCCCTCACGAATTGTGCACCCAAGGATTTCGAGAAGTGAAGTATCTCCACATTAAAGACAGCCCCTCAATCAAGTACATTGCCGATTCATCCAATGACCTCCCTCTCATTGCTTTTGGGAAGTTAGAGTCTTTTTTCCTTCAAAATCTTACTAATTTGGAGAAGATATGCCATGGCCCCATTGCGCCAGAGTGCTTCAACAAATTGAAAACCGTGAGGGTCGGATGGTGTGACCAATTGAAATACTTGTGGTGTCTTTCGGATGTGCAAAGACTTGTACAGTTGCAAGAGATTGAAGTGTGGAAATGTGACTCAATGCAATCAATTGTCACACATGATGCAGGAGAAGATATAGTTTCTACCAATAACAAAGTTGAGTTGCCTAATGTACGTCATATGGAATTGAATGAATTACCAAATATGACAAGCTTTTGCACCAAAGCTGAAATCACATCAGAGGATATTCCAATCCAGGTAATTTTCTTTCACTTTTTCCGTTTGTCAATTTGTCCTATTAGGATGAGATGATATTGGTGTTCACTCAACGTTAGTACATATTGCATTTTAACTTTGATTATTCGGACAATTTTATTCGCGTTTTGATTTACAAATGAAAAATCATCTCAAATAGAACACAGGCCATATTATAATTAGAGGGAAGCTACTTTCCACGACTAATTTTTTTTTTTTTTTTAAATTTCAACGGTAGATAATTGGACCGATTATTAGGGTTTCTACTGTGATTAATTTATTATTTATTTAACATTTTTAATGAGTTGGAAAAATAGTAGTGTGCTGAATGAATAAATAAAATTCAATAATTTCAAAATGAAGAAAGCGACGTCCAGAGATTCAATAAATGGATGGCGTGCGAGAAGCCATGTAACAAAGAAAGTCCCCATAATTCATGTCCTGCCTAACATGCAATTTTGTAACTGATTCCAACATGTCATGCCAAGTTGCCAACGTCGCCGTGACAACATGACCATGCAATTGTGCGGCACTAGCAGCATGATAGTGGTGAAGATATCATCATGAAAATGATTTTGCTTTCCACAAAAGAGAAATTCTTTTTTTTTTTTTTTTGGTATTTTAGCCCGAGAGTTTCACTTATTTTTTCGTGAAAATAGCTTGAGTTGTAACAAACTCACCTTGAATGAGTCTCATTGTGGTCCTTTGTTAGGTTTCATTGCCTCACTTGGAATCCCCAGTAATGGTAGGATTCCTTGCCCCATGAAAGATACTCTACGGTGAACTCTCAATAAAATACAGCGATGTGAAATCGCCAAGGATAGAAGAGTCTAAATCCACGTCGAGTATTCCAAAAGATAGGATACTCAAGCTGCCAAATTTGGAGTCAATGAATATTTGTTGTCGTTATTCATTAAATAATCGGTACGAGTGAACGAAATTCAACAATCTCGAAATGAAGAAAGTGAGATTAAATAAATGGAAGGCGAACCAAGAGCCACATAACAAAGAAAGTCCACCTAATTGATGCTTCACCTACATGCAAGTGGCAATTGATTCCAACAAGTCATGCCAACCTCACCGTGTCAACGTCGTTTTGCTTCCGTCATCCTTTTCGTCAGCTACTAAGGGGATATTTCCTCCATTCTTTCAGGCACGACAAAAAATCTACACATTTCGCCCTCTGATCAATTGATTTTTGAATATTTAATTTCGATCAATTAACTTTTTGACATTCTTAAGAGACATCGAGCCCATTCATGTATCCAATGTCCATTTGTTTCATTGAAAATTCATTATTGTTGAAAAATGTTTTCTTGGTAAATCATTTTTCTAGAAAATGAGTTGTTTCCCTGTATTTGGTTCTACCGAAAACGCAATTTGAAAAAAATGTTTTATGATGTTTATTAACGAAGCGCAAAAATTTACAAAGTGAAGACAAAAACTGTTATGGATCCTTAATAGAAACAAGCCCAAATAAGTCATTTTACTTGTTCTTAATGAAAAATAATAAGTTCACAAAAAATTTATGAAAAATTGAACTTTGATCCGACTTTGTTGTCAATTTTGAAGTTCAAAATAGAAAAAAACAAAAGAAAAGATAACCAAATTATGGTAGTTGTTTTGAAGACCGGTAAATGATTTCGAAAGAAAAGATAAACAATTATGGTCATAGTTTTGAAGATCAGCTAAAGAAAAGATAAAAAAAAATATGATGACAGTTGAGAGAGAGAGATAGAGTTGTGTCGTAGTGCTGCATTTGCAGCATGATAGTGGTGAGGATATCCTCATGAAAATGATCCCTTTTCACATAAGAGAAATTCATTTTTTCTATATTTTAGCCCAAGAGTTTCAGTCATTTTCTCGTATCCATGAAAAGTCTGAAAGCAATTTCCTGAAAATAGCTTTTTACTTGTAAGAACTCACCTTTAATGAGTTTCATTGTGATGCTTTGTTAGGTTTCATTGCCTCGCTTGGAATCCTTGGTAATGGTTGGACTCCTTGGCCTAGAAAAGATACTCTATAGTGAACCTTCATTTAAATACAACAATCTGAAATCACTAAAGATAGAGGAGTCTAAATCCATGTCGATTATTCTGAAGGATTGGATATTGAAGTTGCCGAATTTGGAGTCAATGGAAATTAAGGACACTCCATTTGTGGAAGTAGTTTTTGACCTAGAGGAGCTAAAAGTCATCGAAGAAGTCGAGATTCTCTCTCGGCTAAGTAGATTGGCATTATCTAAGTTGCCAAACCTGCGGCGCATGTGGAAACAAGATGCACAACTACAAGGAATATCGATACTTCATAACTTGAAGGAGCTCTCTATCAACAATACGGGGCTGTCATTTCTCTTTTCGGTGTCTGTGGCTAAATGTCTTAGAGAAATTAGAGAGATTGAAGTGGAGGATTGTCCGAATATGAATGCAGTGATTGTTGATGAAGAAGGAAGAGATGATGGGACATATGATATTATAGAGTTCCCATTGTTGGAGCAACTATCTATAAGCCGCTGTCCCACGAAGAAATTCTTCTCATATTGTCATGGAAAAAAGAGTCAATAACCACTACTTCATATTCAAAAGATACTTATTCCGATTCCTTCTTTAATCAAAAGGTACAAATCCTTTCTTTTGAGATTACGCCCATAATAGTCATAGGCACGCGATTTGTGGGCAAGTAATAATATTTCTTTGAAGATTTTTTCTTTGGTTTTATTAGTTAAAATGTTTTTATAATTTATAACTACATTTGTCAAAGTAAGGCTGTTAGTGAAAATTCCTTCCTCCACCACATTAGATAGAAAATGATGAATTGCCTCGACCATTGTTCAATGATATGGTTTGCTCTATGCCTTATTGTGATCGTCTTTAATCTTGGATTATCATGTTTTAGAATGAATAGTGTAATAATTTGTCCTACTTATCCTCCTTTCTCACATTATCGTCGTGCAGGTTAGATTTCCCAATTTAGAAAAGCTATGTATTAGAGGCGTCCGGTGCAAAGAGTTATGGAACAATCAAATTTCTGATGATTCTTTTTGCAAATTGAAATCTCTTATATTGAAGGATTGTGACAATCTCCAACATATTGCCCCATCCCATATGTGGAAGAGGTTGCAGGACTGTTTGGACACCTTAGAAGTGAAATCATGCCGTTCAATCGAGATCATATACGGAAGTGATGGGATAGTGGCAAAGAGTGGTAATTTGAGGACGTTAGATTTGTGTGATCTGGACAACTTGAGGCACATTTGGCGGTACGACAGTCTCCCAAACATCCCGTTCCCAAATTTAAGATACATAAAGGCTGTGAGGTGCTCCCGTTTGGACATGCTTTTTGCAACCTTCACGGCGAAATTTCTCGGGCAAATCGAAAAGCTGGTGGTAGGGTCATGTGAAGATATGGAACTAATTGCTGGCCATGAAGAATGTGAAGAAGTGACTGGTAAGACAATCACCTTCTCTGGGTTAACCATTCTTAGACTTTATAATTTGCCGAAATTCAGGAGCTTCTTACCAGAGAAATACTCTATGGAATTCCCATCCTTGGATGACTCGAGTAGAACAGAGCTGGACCAAGACAACCAAAGCGCGGAGGAAAGTGCAGAGGAAAGCGAGGGGGACATTGAGGAGGAAAGTGAGGGGGAAATTGTGGAGTATGAGGGGACAATGTCGGCGGCAAGTGCGGCGGAAATTGAGTTTTATGAAATGAGTTATAGAAGTTTGTGAATGTTGCAACGAATGGTGTCTGGCAAAACAAAATGGACGTGTCTGGTGTGAGATTTTGTTTTTTTCTTTTGTATTCTCTTCTACACTTCCCCTCGAAGTGTGACTGTTTTCTTGGCTATTCATTTCTTTGGTTTGTGTCCTGGGCTACAGTGACGAGTGGCCAGTCATTGGACCATAAATTGTGGGGTTATGTTGTATAAATTCTAATCAAGTGCATTATCGTGCTTATAAATTTTCCCGTAATTTTAGAAAATGTATATGTTATTATATTAAGCAATCGAAGTTGTGATAAACTACCCACGACAACCGTCGTAGGAGGAAGAAGGAGATCAAGGAGATTGCAATCTGGGAAAGCCCATGTTCCTCCTCCTATCTCTCTCTCTCTCTCTCTCTCTGACGATTGATTGAGGCTGAAACTGTTTGAGTTTGAGGGATAATATTATGATTTTGATTTTGATTTTGATGAAGGTTGAATGTGAGTTGCAATCGGAGATAACGAGGATTTCTTTGAGTGGGTTGAGTATTTGAAAAATCATGATGCTTATCAAGGTATACTCCGCATGCTTTGTTTCTGCTGGCGTGAAATCCGATTCAGCCTGAGACTGTCCTGATGAACTCAATAATGTTTCGATGATTCGATGATTGTGTGGATACGAACCTTTTCCTTATCATTGCATTTAACCGCCCTTTACTGGAACGCCTACCACTTGTTTGATTGAATTCCTGAACGGCACTAGCATGGGTATTTTGCAAGTATTCTTGCATCGTGATTATTAACTGGTAATGGCGTGCTTAAACTGAGAGTTCTCCATGGCATATGACAAATTATCTTCGTTGATATTGGTTTAACTTCTAAGGTTGTGCTCCATGCTTCCATGACTAAGAATTTGAACATGCCATGTTGGCTTAATTTGCTCAAAATTATGTTATTTGTATCAATCTATGATGTTTGTATATGGCTATTCTAACATTCGAGACAACTACCATCCTTGAGCTGGAAATGGTGAAATCCTTCTTGGAGATGTGCATTGTGCACTGTGTACTTCTGTGAATTCCTGTCTGGACTTCATCCTTTGTTTGATCTTGTGTCTAATTGGTTTCATATGCTTGGATGCTTATGCCTTGCATTTCTTGATATGTTCATTGATACCTCAATACCTTCTCACTTTCAATGATATTCGGTTCATTTTTTTTTTGGCGAATGGATAGGCCTCTTACCTGTTTGATTTTTCTTCATTTACTAAAGATTCTGAAGTTCATTCCTTGATGTCATTTGCTTGTAACTCTTCTGCAAATGGTATGCAAGTCCCTGTCATACTGACATTCGATGGCTGAGTGCATAATGAGCTGTTTATGCCATGGCTGAATGCTTTGCTCGATTCATTGTCCACATTGTAGATTTGTATGCATGTTCAGTTGTTGCTGAACGAGTCTCATGCATGAGCATTGACTGTAGAATGTGGCTTAATGCTGTTTTCCTGTGTTTATGTTGCTATGCGTCTCGATTTTGCAGCATGATGTTCTTTGAAAATGTCATCCGCTGGAGCCACCTGTGGGTAATTAGAATGTGGTCTTTAGTTTTTGGTCCCAAGAGTTCCTGTTGTGTAAAATCAAAGTTGTTTCCAAGTTATTTGAGTCACATTAGCAATATATGTTGGATTCATGTCGACTCAATGTTGATTTCTTAAAGAGTTCAATGTGTTTTTTGCATCATATGGGGCAAGGATTGGATTTGATAGATCTTGGTTTCCTATGAGAGTTAATTCGTAGCACATGATGGTACATTGACGTGCAGATGATTTCTCATCATTTTTTATTTACTAGAGGCTCTATCTATCTAAATCATGCTCATGCATTGTCATTCTACTACTCGTATTTCTCAATTTTCAGTAGTTGAAATCACCTCGATACTGCAAGCCACATTGCTTTAGAATCGAATGTGACTAATTTGGAGCATATTTGATCATGTTGTAATTGTATCAGGAAGAGTGGTGGGGTGATTTGAGGATTTTGCCACCCACGTGAGGAAATGTTTCAAAACCGGCCAAAGGACCGACTTCACCGTCTTTGCTCAAATGGATCGATATTGCATCAGGTGGCCTTTCATTTCCGTGGATTATATTGGTCCTCATCTGCATAAGCCCTCCAATTCCGTTTGGCTATTTTGTTCACCCTCTTCATTCGTTCAATGCTTTGGGGCTCCCTGAAGCTGTCCTCTAAATCTCCCAAGTGCTCCACCCAAAGCGACATCCCATAACCATAAGCCTGCACAGCATCATTAAAACATTATTAGTCACAAGCTTAAGTTTTTGATAAATGTCGATGCACTCGCTGGATGTTCAGCTAGTACTGCTATTAAATAGCTGTAACCACATGGAAATATGACATACTTGAACTTCATACACAATTCCATTGTTGTGCCCTTGAATCCAAAATCAGTGGTATTAGCTAATGCACAATTCTCAGTGGGACCCACATGCACTCTACATCACGCGGCCCTCCGCAGAATTCTCTGCCTCTCTTCCTGTCTCTCTACATCTAATGAACTGAGTCAGCTTTCCTTTTCAGCTCAGGCTTGCCATGTGCTCTGCAGCAGGGGGCAGAACAGAAACAGAGACCTTCCAACACGGAAAAGGAGCTCAGCAAATTCTCTCTAGCCCTCAGTTATTCCTTTGATCTTCATTCCCTCTTTATTGTCTCCTTCTGTCACCCTCCATCCACCAACACCTGCTGCCACACCTATTGGCCACCACAGGACATGTCATGCTAAGAAGGGGCAAGAACAAACAGCATTGATTAAAGGAACCCGGGTGATTTTTGAGCATTTATAAGGCTGAGAATAACAGAGGGCAGCTTTGATTGACACCATAGACTGACACTTCAACGAGGATTATCACCATAGACAAATGACGTGGACAAACATGAAGAGATTGTTCAGATGGAGCTGACTGAATAGTGATGGCTATGTTCTTTTTACTGAAGGCAACGGGAAAGATACAGTTGGAGTTTTGATTTGGAACCTCTTCCTTGGTGGCTCTTATACCATGGAAATATTTCTATGATTTGCAAGCGAGAGGGAGAGAATCAACAAATACTACACCTTTACTCAATGGCCGAATAAAAGAGTATATAGTAGTTCCACTTATAAAGCATGAGAGACATTAACAAAGCTTCGATTACCTTATTTGTGATCACCTGCTAAATGTCGACTAATATTCATAAATATACTCCAACACAGATCACAATTGGAGCAAATACTTGACAGTGTTTTTGCATGCTTTTCCAGGATGTTAGAGCGTCATTTTCAAAGAAGTATCCACAACTGTACAAGGAGGGAATACGGAATTCATACTTCAACTGTAGAGTCGTGGCAGCCTGGTCTACCAGTCTCTCGTCCTTTATCACTTTGTGACAGCTTCTAGTTGTACTGGTCTAAATTCATCGGGAAAAATGTTCGGCCTCTGGGACGTCAGCACAATGGCATTTACCTTTATTGTTGTCACTGTCAACTTTACGCCTTCTTTTGATGATGTAATTCAATAACGATGCCTTCATATCGCTGTCAGTGGAAGCATCCTTGGGATGTTTGTCTTTTGACAGAGGCGGTTGTAGCAGAAATTGAAGCGCCACATAATGATGACCAATGAGCAACGAGCATCTTGCTGACGGATTCGTGTTCCCTTTGAGAAGAGCGATTTCACGGTATGAGAAATGTCGTGTCTTAATTTTTAATTGACAAATCAAGGCATTTACATTAGTTAAAGGGAAAAAATTATCTAAAAATTATAAAACTTATTAGGCTACGTAATCAATTATCCTAAATTTTTATACTAATTTAATTCTAAACATTTCAATTAATGATTTAATCTTAAATATTTTAAAAATGATAAATGTAGTTCTTTCTACTATTTTTATCATAAATCACAACATGACGCCTTAGTTAACGCTGACTGTTTTACATGAAAAATTGATATTAATGTGGTCAATTGGCTTAATTTTAAAAATAAAATTTTCTTTATTTTCTTTTTCTTTTCTTTTTATTTTAATGTTTTCTTCACAAGGCCAGCAGTGTTGCCAACCATTTTGGGAAAATGGCGTTCAACTTGTTACCACCGGGAGAGCGCAGCAACAGGCCTTCAAATTTGTTCCCATTGAGGTGAAGACTTCTCAGGACGTCTCTTTTGCCGAATGTGAGTGAGATTGTGCCAAAAAGTCCATTTTCTTGCAAGTCCAGCACCAGGCCGTCGCTGATCTTCCCTAGAAATTGAGGTATTGTTCCAATGAGATTGTTACAAGAGAGGTCCAGAATTTGTAGGTCCTTCATTTCACAAAGAGAGCCATGGATTTTGCTAGTCAATTGATTGGTAGCCAGAGAGAAGATGAGAACCATATTTAGGAGCGATGGAGGTTAGAGTGACCCTTCGATTTAGTTCATATTCAGCTGGAGAACTGTCAGATTTTTCTATGGAACTTGTTTCTAGCTAGTGAGGAAGTTGTGAGAGATATTGAAATAAGACTGACTCAATTCAGACATGCCACATCCATGACGGGATTTCACCGTGGATTATGTTGCCTGGCAGGATCCATTCCACGCTGGTTGAATATCTCAAGAATGCGGGGTTTAGTAACTTTCCACCTAGAAAGACCGACTTTGGAGTTTTGGCAAGACATGCTCGACATTTTTGTTATTGGTCAGAGATCGAGATCTTAGACTTTTGAGTCTGGATAACAAGCTTAGGTCTCAAAAAACTGGTCAGGTTATTAGCTGAGATGCTCAGCTAAGGTTTGTAAGCTGAAAAGCCGAGGTCGGCATGACCCCATGCAACTGATTACTGATCAGGTTAACATGGTCTAACGAGGGTGCAGCAAGGAACTTGTCTATGTGACTGCTGAGCCCATTGTTACTCAGGTCTACTCTCATCAAGGATGGGAGAGAGAATGAGGTTATTGGAAATGTAAAGTTGGGCAAGATTGGAAAGATTCTTTATGCTTGGACTCCAAGCGGCTTGGAGGAACTGTGAAGAGATTATGCTAGAAACCTTGTTGAAGAAATCGTTTCTGTTGTCGAAGATATTGGGTAACTACGAAATTGTTGGAGAGAAGATCGAGCAAAGTGAGCCAATCCGGGTTTGACTGAGTTGGAGGAACATGCCTCCTAAGCTCATTGAATGAGAGTCCCAAACTGTTGAGTTATGTTACGCTACCGAGTGACGATGGTATAGAGCCAGTGAAATTACACTGGTTAAGCCAAAGTATCTCCAGAGAATGCAGGTCGCTTATGGACTCTGTTAATGCTCCAGAGAATCCTATGGAGGACAAGTCCAAGTCCAAAACCTTCAAAGAGCTGTAAAGCAACCCAAAGCTCATCGTTGCCTGATGGATTAAGACATGTCAGCTTTGGCAAAAGGAAATGTTTGCCGCTTGTGTGCCACAATTGACTAGAACTGAGGCTGAGGACTTCCAGAGATGGAGATAGATTTATTATTAGAGTCACATCAATGCCAGACACCGTTAGCCCATCGAGGGAACTCTTTATTTTTCATTGATGCTTCTCTTCATTTCTATAATCATTTATGGCCTCAAGAAGATTTGTCCTTATATAGGACCATAACTATATTCAAGAGTAGTTGTCCCATCTATCGGGTGTTCCTTTAAACTGGTCGTATTGAAATTTTTCCCTATAGTGTACGTTGTTAATTGAGTAGGTACTTTTTTAAACTCCTACACTTCTCTAACAATGAGGCAATTTATTGGTCTCAACAAAAGGTACTCAATTAAAACCTCCTTAAGTTTGAACTATTTTTTGAGAGATATTTTGATATAATTAATCAATAAAAAAATACTCGCCAAGAAAATAATTATTATATGACCCACACATGTTGTGGTGATTAGAGGATGAGAACTTAATAAACCCCAGTTTTTGGCACAATTAAAGACAAACGATATCGCCAATCCAACCATTTGTTCACAAACTCCAAAGCAAAATGGGTTGCCAACAATATACTTCTAAAAAATTTGATGCCCATACTGATTCATTTGGGCATACTTGTGCTATTTTTATGTATTTATTTTTCTTTAACTTACAAATCCTTTTTAACAAAAAGATCCTATTCTTAGTGTTATAATGAAAATTCTATCGCTTATATATTTTCAACTTTTCCTCTTTAGTTGGATGCTGCTAAATGACTCCCTTCTAAAATAGCACTTAGCTCCACAATAGTCAGTGAGCCAACAATTTTATACCAGGGCAGACATTAATATTCTCAACCATTCCTTGTAGGCTAGTCACTAGTTCAGTCATGTTTACCTTCAACCTTTTCTTTTATTAATATTAATATTCTCAACAATTTTTGGTACCAAAAATTTCGTCATACGCAGAACCAAGTACGATGGTATTTTTGATTCCCTGGGGCCCATCACCGATTTTCCCTTTCTCCTGGCAATCGATTAAGAGGGCAATAATCAGAAGGACATTTTCGTCATCTTGTATCGGGGCACTTTCGTCATTTGACGAGAGAAATATAAAATGGAATTTTTGGTCTTCGTCATTTGATGAGGATGTTCTGGATTCTGACTGATTCTGCTTCGCGTCCCTAACCTCTCCCTCCCGTCCTCCCTAGCTTCACCGCCGGCCGCCAGCTCCACCGGAAGCCACCGCCGGCCGGCCTTCCACCTCTAACCACGGCAGGCGCACGAAGGAAGGCATACACTACGCGCACAGGAGAAACCAAGCTCGATCCTGAATCGGAACTTCATTTTCATCGATTCGGGCTTCACCAGGGGTGAATCAACGTCGATTCCAGTGTTCATGACTTCGGTTGCGGATTCCAGTGATCGTCTGGTTGCAGTTCCGATCGTGTGCTTTCCTGACCGCGAGGTGCTCCTTCGGCTCGTTCTTTCGCTTCAGTGATCGTATAGGAACCAAAATGATTTGGAACCAATTGTAGGGTATGCGACCCTTGCTCTAATAATTAATTGTAGAGTGCGCAACCTATAAAATATGCGAAACCGTTAAAATACTCAAATCAAACTAGCTGATATAATCACATTCAAACTAATTAATACAAGCATACACTCAACTATTCTATTTTCTTTCTTTCGATCACGGAGTGATAACTCGCTCACACAGTAGCGATCGGCGCCTGCAGTGCTCCTCACTTAGAAGTTCACCGTTGCACCTGGTGACTTCCTATTCCGAAGCTCACTGCTGGAGGCTTTCCTGAGCTCACATATGTGTGACTTCCTTGATGGCCTGAAGTTCTCCGCCTGCGTGCGGCGTGAGGCCCTCTCCCTGGCCAGTTAACCTGAGGCTACGGTGTACGTGAGGCCTTTCGGCCTGCTCCTTCACCTTGATGGCCTGAGCTTAAATGCTTCACGTACTGCCATATTTATAAGCATCTTCCACCGCCTGGATTCCACCGCCTGAACTTTTCTTCTTGGCTAAGGAGTCAATAATTGTGGGCTACTTTTCCTTCACGTCCAAGTTGAAGCTTGCTTCCTGCTCTTGAAGACTCCAGCAACAAGTATAATATTATTTTAATATGTGCCAATTCTTTTTTTTAATCAGCTTGTGGCTTCTTCAAGAACTCTCTTCTTTGGCGATTTAAGTGTGGTGCTGCAGTACACTTCTCTTGGCGGTTTATTATTATATTAGGTGTTGACTTCGTGTTCCAACAGATCGGTGGAAGGTTGCGGCTCATTTGACTCCCAACCATCACTGTCGAATCTTCTCTCCACCGATTGAGCTCTGCCACTTCTTACTCTAAATCAAGCCCAGGAGTCGTCCTCGCGTCTAATGAATGTACGGATACTGCTCAGGAAGTGTTCGATGAAATGACCGAAAGACTATCCGATATTTTGTCCCGTTGCTGGCCATTAGAGTCAATGCTATAGTGAGGCTGTGCTCGCTGTCTGGAAGTCACTGAGTCGCCACCAAATCATCAGGTCGTCTCTTCTCCAATTAAACTTTGTTATTATTGTCGGTTTGTTATAGACTCGCCTCTCTTGATCTCCGTTCAGTTTTTATTCTTTTCGCTTTTCATTTGACTGCTCTGTCCGACCTTGTTTGGTTGTCGTGCCAAGACACTTCTCGTCACCAAAAGCCAGAAGCGGGACTGCGATGGTAGAAGCCAAGGAGGCACGGTCGCAATCGCTCGATAGTACCGGTTGCCTTCTTCGGACCTTTCTGTGTACACATTCGAGATGGCCAGAACGGTATTTACTCGGGAGGTTATACGTGTTCGCTGAGGCCACAGCTTTTTGT